>CM037831.1:9748511-10389410 GCA_021234535.1 Stichopus chloronotus
AATTCCAGAGTTTGGCAGCAACACAACGGATCGTGAGTTGGGAGGATTTAAGTCTAGAAATAAGTGATAACTAGTTGATTGAGGGCTCGATTGGGATAAGAACGACTAACTAATTGAAAGAAATTGTTGAAACTGGACTGATCACTATTATATAAACAATTCAAAATGAATATCGATTTACGTCATATATTTAGAATATTGAGGCTGGCAAAAGTGGAGCAGTGTGATGCATATTATCTGAATTGTTTATACAACGGATAGCTTTTTTTTGGGGGGGGGGGGCAGGAGGGTAGGGTAACTACTGACCCATACTCAGAAGAATGTGAGACACCATCAGTCATTTGTCAGTAGCATTGTACACGTAACTAGGTAACATACTTTTGATTACGAAAAACCGCCCACGTTTTCAGGACAAATCACATCATTTCAATAGGTTACGTCACACATGTTGAATATTTACACTCAATTTACATTGTTTACATAATTTCGTGATTACAGTTCTGTACGTTACGCAATACGTGTATGCAATGTATTCAAACAATCGTTTTGTACCTTTTAAGGCGGCGTAAAGGTTTCGAATCATCCGTTGAAGGCAAAGGTAATTGCGAAGGTTTTTTGAAGAACATTTGATTGACATACCCTTAGCTTAATTGATAATGAAACAAGAGACTGAGCGGCCGTGGAAGGATACTAGTTTAGATGGCAAACAAAAACGGTGAGTTAATTTAACCCTTTACATTGGCATGTACACTGTGCCTTTAATTTAAAGTAAGTGCTGTAATATTTATTCTCGAACGAAATTATATAATTCTGCGTTTAGTTTCGTACTGCTAACACGGGTATAAAAGCAGAAGTTGAACTAGAGTCGAACTTTGAAGCTTACGAAACAATTTCGAATTAGAACTTCAAGGATTTCACAAAATGGAAACAGACCATTACAAGCCAAAGCTGGTGGTTTGAAGAATTGACTTACAGAGGTGACTAGACTTCAAGTAAACAAGTTGATTTGATATTATTTAAGCTTTCACATGTAGTGTTTAAGAAGTTTTAGTTATGAAGTATGTGGCTTTACACCTAGGCTATCCATCTATTTGTACCTTGACCGTGTTAATGACAGGTGTATACATGGCCCCAGAGTAATAAGGGTATACAACAGAAAATAAGTGACGTGGAAACAATGGAACGACCTCACCTGACATGTACACACCTATACGCTCAATGAAAAAAAACGGGCATCATCGCAGAGCAAATAAACAACTTATAGATGACAATGGAAAATTAGGTTTCTAAGTTTGTGTTATGTGTATTTACATAACCTATATCGGTATATAATTACGGTGAAGTCGTATTTAAACTAGAAATAAAACGAGCTTACGTTTGCTCATTCCATCTCCTCGGTTACGTCAGTTGGTTCATACAGTTTGAATACGACGATAACCAACTTGTTATGTCATGAAAAATGCTAGTCGGGGTTTTTCGACTATACACCGCCAGTTTGCTATCATGGTGCTACTATTCATCGAGCTTTTGCACTATCTGTGACTATAAAAACATACTCTCCATGGGTCTTTCATCGAATGTTACTGGAGTAAATAGTTCAGCTATAAGATTGTAGAAAGGAAACCTCCCATATGTTAGTATCAATGTTCTTTCTTGTGTAAAGAAGGCTCTCGAAAAGTGTCATTCATTCGAAATCACTGTGCAAATATTTTTTTTGTTTTTGCCTTTGCAAATGTTGAGTGCCCTTCTTTGTTCTACAAATGTCGTTTTTAATGTTGACATAAAAAAGCATACATTGGAAGAATGGCATTGCATGGGCAAATTGTAGGCCTATAACGCGCGAGTGCTAGTATCGCTGTGTGGACGAAACGTATGCGTATCGTCACCCGATGATGGCCTATTCATATGAACCCAGTACTGAGAGGGAAATGAAGCCGTTAAAATGCACCGACATGGCATACAAAGAAAATAACCGTAAAGCATCCAGGCCCATCAATAAACATCTGCAAAAAGCGTCATCTTCTCAAAACATTATGTATAAGATGAGTTACAGAAGATACATCATTTGAATTTTTGAAAGCTTGGGGAGGGGACAAAGCATTCTTGGACAACCGTGTACTGAATTTCTATTTGTCAGAAACTATCAGAAACCCACCGTCCTTCTTTAAGTTTGAATAATTTATCATTCAATGTCCCCAAGTATTGGCTTTAAAAAGTATGTTTTTTTTTCTGTAAAACAGAAGCCTCATTTCCGAGGTGACAGGTATTCATCGGAACTTGTGAATTTTTTCTTAGTTTTATGGGATTATTGATAAACTATTATACATGTGCTTGCAAAATGATCTGTTTCCCGTTTCCTCCCGATGAAAGTACAGCCTAACTGTTGTTCATGTATGAACTCGACGGATCTGCGTGCATCGACGTTATATTTTCATGAACCCTGACAAACCCCTTACGAGATTTTGTAACACAGTCAGTTTTCGCAGGCTCGCTAAACTTGACCATTATAGACGTCTATGAACTAGTCAACAAGATCGTTGTCAACTTATCTGGAAATCTACGAAATGGCGAAATAAATCGTTCTTTGTCTTTTAACAACATTTGCACGTGACAAAAACATCACTCGACTCATATTGCCCTATGCAGAGGTCACGTACACAATTAAACGGTAGCCTTAGTTAGACCTTTCAACGTTAAACGGTACTGACTACTACACGTAAGAAGGAACACTTCAACGCACTTTTCTCAACCAAACCCGTCAACACCATCATCCTCACTGTACTTTGACTGGAAACGTTATTTTCTGAAGTGAAATTTCTAAAAAGAGACAACCCCCCATTAACTAGTTGGTTTGGCTTCACTTTGTTTTATAGTTCTTGTGAGGGATCTGAATTAATGGCCTCAGTTATAGTTGCCATTTGAGATAAATAGCCCCTTTCTTTCAGTTGCTTTTTAGAGTGAAGCGTGCTAAAAGAACACTTAAGTGCCAGTACAGCAGGATTTTTTTTCCTTGTGGTTTTGATTAGCAAGCAGTATTACTTCCAGGGTAACATTTGTCAATAAGCACCGCACTGTCTTCCCAGACTTCATACTTTCTCAATTTCGTAGCGACCGCTGGACTGTTATCGGAACAGAGATACACAGAAAACCCAACAAACACTACGACTAATAAATCAGAGCTGGCATACAGTAATTGTTAGTCATAATGATGGTTTTGATAATTACAGTTTGGCAGGTAAGTGTGATAAAAAAAAAGAAAAAAAAACGAGTAGTCCTGCCACGAGAGCTATACTCAAGTTGTCTCTCGTACAAGGGGTGGGGTGAGGTGGGTTGGCGTGGGGTGGGGGTTACAATCAAAATCCTACCAACAAATGCATCTATTGCAACGGATTTGTTCATTCATTATATCGTTACGGCATCATACAATGTGACGTTGTGCTTCCGCCGTGTTCAAATTGATACCAGCAAAGGCAACACTGACGTGTCATCTACCTTAAGTCAAGCACCCTTAATTAAATTGTGGCAATGAGCATTGAAAGGAAAAGTTAGACAATTATGTATTTTTAAACATGACATGTACTGTATTGTATCAGGGTGACAGACTCTTAGGTGTTATCAATTCAACGTTCACTTTACGTTCGTTCTGAGCTAACAGTAATTTGAGAGCTGCTATACAGTAAACCTTATCGACTATTTGGCTGTGATGAACCCACCGTCGATTGCCGTTGAATTAACTGTAATATCCGAGGTAAGGAAACTGGTGGATGAGAAGGCAAACAGTTTTGTAGTAGCTTTCCTTGAAGTCGTTGCCATGGCGATTCTCGTGGTTTGCAATTACTTTTGACTTCTTTTTTTTTTATTGTTTTCCTTTTTAAACGTAAAACCTACGTGACTGACTTATTCCGCCATATTCTCCGCACACTTATGCATGCTTTGATACATTTCACAGAGTAAGCCAAGCTAGTGTTGTTTTAAAGGAATTTCTTGTTTAATAAGTAATTAAACATAACGAAATATCCAAACTTAGTTGGGAAGACCATTCGAAATAGGACCTCGCAATTCAGAGACTATTTTTTTTTCTTCTGTTATCTCTTTATCTATGAGTGGTTAATATTCTTGACACTTGAACCTTAAATGGTTTCCTATGTCCCTGCATAAAGTTCAAAGTTTTTACATGGTATGCCAATGTATATATACTCAGTCGAATATATGCCTGCATTATGTAAACTATATAACAAACTTCTGTGAACAGAATTCAGCCGTTTATGGTCAATGGATTATCACCCTTTGTGAGTTCGTTTATTTTCTCTCATTATGATATAACACCTTGGACAGGTCCAAAAACACACTCACTTACCGGGTTCACCAACTTAGAAAAACAATAAGGGGAACCGTTTGTTTTATTCCGAGTTCCTATTCTCTTTGATAAAAAAAAATCGGAAAATAGTCAATCAAATTTACAAAGACGTGTGAAGCCATTCAAGCTGTCGACAATGGAAAATCTAATACAGATTCTACATGGCACACTAATCTACGTTTTTTTTTTCTTTTCACCCACAGTGTATAGAGGGGAAAAAAACAATTTCACGTCTCTTATAAAAGTAATGTGAACAATTACAAGATACGTGTCTAGTAACCGTAAACCAGAGAGCCAAAAGGCTTGGTGATTCCTTGCCACATGGTTGTATTATAACAAACATGAATTACCCACATGACAAGTGTCACATCGACTTCACTTGTTGTTCTTAAAACACAATATCAATAAACTTTTAATCTAAAATGACCTTTCGCCTCCTCTTGAAACATAAAGGTGCGAAAATTGTTGGAAAACATCTATTTAACATGGGCAATACACATACTAAGTATGAAATCCTTCACATTAAACCCTCGTGAGATAAAGTATTTACAAGATTTTGACTACTTAATACTGAATTACTGAACATGAGCGATAGACATGCAAAGTATGAGGTCACTCACAGTCTAGCTTTTTGAAATACAGGAGTTACAAAAAACATGAATTTGATTTTTTGACCTCTGCTGACTGCAAATGACCAACTACGCACAAAGTATGAGATCAGTCAAGGTTACGCTACTTTAGATATCGTGTTTACAAGTTTTTCACATTTTGACCTCTGGTCACCACAAATGGCCTTTGACCTCCACCAAAAACATAAGGATTCATTTACATACAATTACCAATCGACACACTAAGTTTGACATCAGTCAAGGTTAGCCTTCAGGGAGATTGCAGAACGAGACAGCAGTTACATACCGAGGAATTAGTGGTGAAGTGACCACTAGTATATCACAAGCTTTGGGTCAGATCCCCCCCCCCCCTTCACACATACATAATTGCCCAGTAGTACACAGACAGTATATCGTCTTCTCTATTATAACGCCCCTTCATTTACTAGTATAAACATTTCCCATTAGAGAGGATAGCTAGCTACCGTGGTTAGCCCACCTCTCATCGCCCCCGCTAACCGCGCCGTTGTCTTCCCCGGATATTGCAAACATCGCGAATTACTCCATCCTCTCCACCGCATCCTTTTGATATAGTCTTTTTTTTTTAATTATGCTGTTATAGCGCGAGAGGAGATAAGGAAATCATCCCACAATGCATCTCGACGAAGTTCTACACTTGCTTGGAGACTGGGGGCGTTACGAGCTCATCTTCTTCATTGTCCTTTCCATTGCTGGTACTTGGTTCCCTGCGTGGCAGATCTTCGGAGTTATATTTGTGGGCGATTCTCACATAGACCAGCAATGTAAACTTCCAGCAAACGCCACCGAAACAGATTACCAAACAGGTTTGCAACTTCATACGTCTCTTATAGGTTAAACCATCGTCTCTTTCAACGTAACGGTCGATTTTCTTATTTCAACAGATTAAAATCCAGTGCTGTCCTCTGTGCAGAAGTCAACCGTACATATCACGTGTAAATGGTGACACTAATCGCATTTAACATTGTGTATTTACCGAGGAAGAATGAATTTGTTATGCAACTTAGCACGTGCACATTATATATACTCCAAGTTTGGAGTGTCTTTCTGAACGAATCACAAGTCCCTTTAATTGAGAATAGGTAGTTGTGAGGAATTATCTTTTATAATTAATAGCTGTCTCTCTTTTAGTGAGTCGTAAACATTCATCATTAAAAAGTTTATGTGTAGAGATTGGTTCCACTTAAGTCAGATCAATAAATCCCTTTTAGGCTTAACAGACTCACAAATGTGTCCTTTTCTGTCGCTTCTAAATGAGCTATATAGAAAGAAACCTTTGAGCATCAGACTGGTCTTTAACTATCAATTAATGAATATTTATTTCGTACTGTGTTGACGATACTCAACGAGACTGTTCTCTTTTTCATCAAACTATACAACGAGATGAGACATACAACAATGAATGATTCGTTTCATTTTTATGACGTCACGCAGATGGCAAGTGTAATCTCATTTTCCAAAACGATACCATTCTTAAGGATTGTCCGTACGGAGTCGAGTACAAACCGAGTTATCCCTATGAAAATTCGGCGGTTACCGAGGTAAGACAGTATCTATATTGTCCTTCTTCTTCTTGTACGTAGATAAAAAGTTTCGACCTTTAGTGACGTCACTATTTTGACACTAACATAAAGAAATCTTACACTGAAAAGAAAGAAACACAGTGATGTACATTGGCAGCTAGAGGTGGTGGTGGTTTGAATGTGTGTGTGTGCGCGCCTTTGTTTTCGGGTGGGATCGAGGTCCGAAACAATAGATTTTAGGTCCTCTGTGGAAAATTCAATAGATTTTTCCGGTCCTCTCAAGATTAATAATAGAAAGTCTATTGTTAAGGTTAGGGTTGAGGAAGAAAAGACAAAAGAAAGCACAATGAGGTCCTCGGAATGAATGGGAAACAAAGCTGTGTGTGTGTGTTCAGGGTTACACAGACCCGAGATTCCTCTATTGACGCTTTAAAACAACCTGTTTTCCTACATTGCAAAAATGCTGAGGGAGGGGTGCAGATGACGTTTCCACTTTTATGAAAAGTAACAATCAACCAATCAATGCTTACCTCATCAGTTACTCAGCGATTGGCTGACTTTCGTCGATTGAACTTTTTGACAAAAGCTAGAGGCTATTGGAAATCACCACTCTTGCACCCCTCCCCCCCCCCCAGAAGATCTTTTTCTGTTTCATTTTATTGCTGTCAAAAACAAATTAATCTCTCAACCGACGGTTAGTATTTCAGGATATGGTTATATATGTTTCTTTTTCAATCTTACCATGTTACGAATTACTGCAACAATGAATCCACAGTGCCTTTAGCCTACATACCAGTCTATATCAACGTTTTTCATGCCGGGATTTATGAATCCTATTCCACGATATTTGACAAACTACATAAACGTAGGTCGAAATGTTTTGATTTCAAACAGGATATCAATCAATTGACCCATCCGGCAGTTACGTAGATGTCAGCTTAGTGCAAAGAACTTTAGTTGGACCTATCCCAAACAAACAAACATATAAACACAGTTTCAACGTATATCGAATAATATAACTAGATCTTTTGAAGAAGGGGGGGGGGGGACGAGAAAGGGGTACGACTCTGACCTCTGATTGACCTCTGAATTCTTTGTGACCTCGTACAGTGTCCTACCAGTGTGTGTCTATCTGCCAAGTTAAACTGATGACACCAGTACTGGGTAAGAAGTTGTGATAGGTCTAAGTAAGAGGACGTAAGAAAAGTAGGGAGACTTCTAAAGAAAAAAAGACAAACTGAAGAGAAATGAAATCGCAATAAGGGGAAGGATGAAAGGAATAGGTTTAAGACATAATGACGATTTGGAGGTTTAGATAGAAGTAGAATGAAGAGGTAACAAGACAGATGGACGTAAAACAAAGGGGGGGGGGGATGCTTAGGAGTGAAAAGCAATAAAATGTCTTCAACTGTTTATCTTGCAAATATCTTGCAGGGCAACGTATCAGATCTCAAGAGTCTTCTTTCAATTCTTGTGTTATCTAAACCCGGTTACCTTATACCCCCTCCCCACCCTGACACCTGACAGGGAATAAAGCCGTCTTGAATCATAAAAGAACTTACCTCATAATAATATAGTGGGGAGTTGGAGCCAAGGCGGATTCTTGAAGATTTTCGGGCACCTGTAATGGAGGCAAACGTTATGACATATACCGTCGATGTACTTCCACCTGTAAAAAACGATAAGAAGTACAGTATACGTGCAAACTGAGCTTCTTCCCTCTTTCCCCTTCATTTCGCTACTTTAACTGACTGTCAAGTCTTTTCCAATTCATATGAACGGTAAATATTACTTGTGTTTGCATAAATTAGCACATTGTAAACAATGTTGCCCAAATCAGTGAGCACAAAGCACGCACACTTACATTGACAACAATAACAACAACAATAACAACAGCAAACAGAGAGAAGAGAAAAGAAGACACAAAAGGAAGGATGTTGACTAACTTTTTATTTGCTCATTTTTTTCCTAATCAAATCGATACACAGTATGGGCTAGTATGTGACCGTGCGTTTCTTGCGGAGACCTCGCAATCCATACTCTTCGCCGGGGTCTTGGTCGGCGCTTACGTGGGAGGCCAACTGTCTGACGTCATCGGGAGGAAGCCGGTCTTTTTAGGTTCACTAATAGGTGAAGCGATCTTCGGTATCCTCCTTGCAATTTCATGGGATTACGTGTCGTTCATCATTTTCTGGTTCTTCGTTGGCATGTTTGAAAATGTGAGTTATTCTTGTTTCATTTTTATTTTACTTTGTTTTTTTGGGGGGGGGAGGTATATTTTGTTTACTTTGCAGGAGAGAATATCATTTCTTTTTAACTCAAACTTATTTACGTATTCGAATTTCTTCTTTTCCCCCACAAAAAGAATTACGCAAATTTGAACAACTTTTGATACTTTGAATCGATCAATTTTAATCAATTTTCCGACGACCGCAACGGCAAACGGAACCTGTTCCAATTTAAGAAGAAATTCGATATTTGGTGCTACGAAAAAGGCAGCAGGATTAACTGCCCTGGGTTATTGAAAATTGAATCTGACCGGTATGTAAACTGTTTTTTGATATGCAAATATGACCAAAGGACCGCATACATGGCTAACAGAGTAAAAATCGTGATATCCTTCTTGTTTACATGTCGACTGGCTGGAATTAATTTGTTTAGGTCTGTGCCATGAGCGTGTCTTTTGAAGATTTCCAGTGCCCGGGAAGCATAATTTTTCCCTGGACGAATGGGGGTAAATCATAACAATGGACAAATCAACTTCTTGAAAATAGGCCACTCCCCTAATTCCAAAATGGCGGCATTTTTTTTAACTTTTTGTAATTCTGACTGAAAATTATGAAAGAAGAAACATCCCAACTACCCCTTGAGTACGTAACCATAATCCTAAGTTATGAACCTATCCTTGATTTAGAAACAATTTTAAACTTTTCTGAAAAAAAATTATTTGCTGCTATTCGTCCGGGGAATAAAATCAGACGTCCAGGAATGATATTTCCAATGAAGGATGGAAAGGGGAAAATGGAAGAAAATGGAAGTTTTGAGGATGGTTGCCCGAAACCCAATAGTGAAACACATGCAATTTCACGAATGAAAGTCCTTCATGATGTGGGGACGGGGGGGGGGGGAGTGGGGTAAATAACGAGTCGTTGAAAGGAGCAGATGCAGTAACGCTTCCAACTAGTTTTACCAGATAGGCAAACATTTAACGATATCATACGAATTCCAATATTTACACTTTTTTTACAACCACAATTGATTAGGACAGAATAGTGTATCTGCATATAGCCTATACTCTAATTTATGCATTCCAGACACACAATGGGCATGCGTAATCGATTTTATTTTCCCAATACAGGGGATAAACACCGTGCAGTATGTGTTGTTGCTAGAGTACTTCGGCCCCGCTCACAGAACAGTGGCTGGCGCCCTCAACAACATAAGTTGGGGTATAGGGGTCACTATCATGGCTTTGTTAGCCTGGCTAGTGAAAGGCTGGAGATCTTTTTCAATTCTGATATCCGTTCCAGCAGTGTCTGGCATATTTCTCTGGTTGTAAGTTACGTCCTATGAAGCCATACGCTTGCTTGGCCCACGCTGCATTTGTATGCTTTCAAGAATTGAAGTTTACTTTGGTTCTACTATACTCACGAACGGTTTTATTCCAGATTTTACCCTTTCGTTTTCTTTTTCACATTAAACTCTAAACAGTTTTGATTTGTCTATTTCGCTAATATTACTCAACTGTGATGTTTTCATTTATTTCTATTTGTTAACAGTGTGCTTGATACTAAAAACAAGAAGCTGCCTGTTGTATTATTTCTAAACTTATATATTTTTGAATGAAAGTGACATTACAATCTTAGAGAATGGAGGCTTTGTCCTGATTTTCCAGTCCATAGGTCAACATACGTTTTGTGGTCATGAGTCTACAACTCACTCGTAAATTTCCCATAGCACTTGGAATTTAAACCATGTAGTTCAAAGGCGTATATCTCCAAAGAAAGAGGACCGGATGGTATGCATGCATTGTTAAACATCCGAAATCTCATTTTTAAGGACAGTTGAGGTAAATAAATTCATATCATGAGAATAGTCCCAGAAAGTAGGCATAACAATAGTGTAGTACCTTCGTCTTTAAAATCTAACGTTCCAATTCTTTGTTTTGGCTGTTCTCTACAACTCCAGGGTATCAATATTGTAATGTACGTTCAGCTACTGGAACTGTTCGCCCCAAACAAAAGGAGTCTTGCAGGGGCCATCGATAATGTATTTTGGGGTGTCGGAGTGACACTGTTAGCTCCCATCGCGTACTTCTTTAAAGGTTGGCGGTTGTTCTCCGTTATCGTGTCTTTACCGTGTCTTCTGGCGATACCAATGTGGTTGTAAGTTTAAAAAAAAAATCAATCTATCTTGAGAATTGTTGTTGCGTCTTGTAGTGTGGAAGAACTAACACTGAAGAGACTCACGCTCGTGATCTCCCTCTTCCTAATCTGATGCAAATCGACATACATCATTTAAAGAGAACGGGTCGTCTGATGAGTCACGTGAACGACTGAGCGCGCGCACCGTGTAGTTCCATATAATGCGTATAAGTTAATTGCCAGTACAACTCAACCGTTGGTGACAAATCCTTCGACTGGCTGTGAGCGACATGGTAAATTAAAATGCGGAAGTGACGTAACGAATTTTCTGAGGAGCTCGATCCATGAGAGACGATGGGACGACCCGTTGCCTTTAAGCATGCATGCTTTGTATCTCGCATTATTTTTATTCCCCAAATTTACTACTATTCCCCAAAATTTTACTATTTAGGTACACGGGAAATTGTAGTGGGTAGCCAATGGGTCGCGGGTAATTAACCTACAAACCTATTTTGTATAACCGAAAATCATTGAAGAAAAAAAGTTATCTTGTTGTGTACATGTGACTAACAAGCCATTTCCTTAAAAAAGGGTTCAATTAAAACCAAAAGGAAGCAAACCATATCTGATAAATTACTGAATGATGAATGAATCTGGCAGGAATTGGAGAAGGTAATGGCAAGATGCAGTAATTGCAACGCGTCTGTAACACGAAGGCTTACGTAATTATTCACGATTAATGCATACTCAGCTCTAACGTTGACAAACCGTTGAAACTAACAAGACAAGCTACGCTGGATTAACACAATATCATATTAAACGGGCGCCGAGCTTTCGGGGGCCACCTAAAGCTATTAACTTCCTCTTTTAAAGGATGCTTGAATATTCTCTCTATAGGCCTATCGCCTGAAAGTTGTTGAATAACAGTTTTTACGTCACTTGTTTTTTTCTTTATTTATTTTTTATGCTAACAGTGAACGCTCTGATCATTCCGCACGCACTCATATTTATAACCGTGTTCATCAAATTTGCAGATGGCGTAGATAGTGTTTTCTTGTTTACATGTAGACAGTTGACTGGCATCACAACATATGCTGCAACTTAACCCGGTCCCTGATGATCAGACCGTTACTGATCGACACCTAAGCATCACTTATGTAATGTTGGTGCCAATACTTGGGTTAGTCCCAGCGGAATGACGACAGACCATCTCCGGCACAGCTGCTTGTCATATGTTGCCGTGCACAATAATGTCAGGCCAGCCACGGTAGGGTCAACACTGTGTAATGATACATCTTTGTATCCACCAAACAAACAGAAGCAGTAACGAGAATGACGACATGCTACAGGCACTAAACACACACGCACACACATCTCAATTCATCGATATGACAAGAGGGACAGCGCGTTAAACATATATGTAACACCATGAATAGCTCGAGGTAATTACATTGCTTGACGAATTTGCCATGTACAAAATTGTAGCAAGCAGATTAAAATTTTTCATCTAAATTTAAAGCTTGATGAAAGGAACAAATTACTAAGGAATTACATTTTATTTTCAGAGTTAAACGCATACCCTAAGCATAAAGATACATATATTACCGGAAGCGCCCTCACTATTTCACAGATTCCATAGAATGTACGGCAAGTCAGCATTCTTCCTGGTTTCCATTTATATGTTGTGAAGACAAAGAAAGACAATGTTATGTATTTTGTTGATTAAATTCAGTATGTCATTGAGCAAAATCTGTCTGTCTGTCTCCGTCGATCGGTCTGTCGGTCTGCCTGTCTGTCTGTTGGTGTTTTTATTTGTGTATTAGTTCTCGATTTCTAGCATAGGGCCACTACAGTAGATCTGTAAGAACAATTGCATGTAATATGTCCCATGTAACCTCAGAACCTGCACATCATTTTGCATTTTATAACATTCCTTTTCATGTATATGGATTCATTACTGCATCGCCTCTGCTTTGTTTACTCCGCTATATTGGTACATATTCTTTGCTCGGTGACGCACATTACGTCACATCGGCACATCAGCAAGATTAGAATGAAACTACCATCCATAGCATGCAGGCGAGGCTGTAGCCTATGTACACATTTTCCAAAACATGACAGATCCAGTTTTTGCCGTTGTTTGTATGTTTCCATAACAATAAACTCAAGAAAGATGGAACATACACAAATCGAGATAAAGAAATTTATTAAATATAAAATAGTCTGTAAAAACAAACAGTATCTTAAAACAGGAAGATAGATCAAAGGTTGGAGGGTACACTGTTTGTACGAAAGGGAAACATTTGAGGCAGGTCTCTCTTTGTTCGGGTGGAGAGGTCAATTATGATGACATGCTTTTGTTTCATGGATCCAACTGATTTCAATAACACCTATCCGTTTGCATCACAGCTGTTAGATAAAAAATAACTTTAAACTAAACAGCATGAAACTTAGCGTGCTGGAAAACTAGCAATCAGGTCAGGTAATGAGTGTTTCGACGTTAAAAATGTTCTACAATTGCGAAATTTTATTTCTTTTCGAGGTTTCTTGCAAATCGATATTTAAAACCCACCAAAGATGTCCCACCAGCCTCCACCCCCCCCCCTCCTGTAAAGAAACAACACAAACGTAGTAAATATTTCTCATATAACATTGTATCACAAATTCAGAATCTTCCTGTATTGTAACGAGAAATGTTGCCTTTAAAATATGCCAACATTTATGAAATAGCTTTCATCACTGTTTAAACAATTCAGTCCCAGCAATAAATATCAGCAATAGCTTCCTCTCATCTTACATACGATGAGTTACGAAAGATGCATCATTTGATTTTTTGAAGTTAGCAAATTTGATTTTTTGAAGTGAGCAAATTATTTTGAACAACGAAATTACAACTGAATGTCCACCTGTGAGAAACTAATTCCTAGAAAAGGAGGCTACCTGCCTTTCTGATTTTCAGTAATCTTTCACACTGTGACCATAGATCGTTTGGTTTTTCAAATTGTGATTTTTGTTCTGTAAAACAAGCGCAGTATTTCTCTCGATAGGGGTTGTGACGGCTACATACTAGGTTTTGTCCCTCTTTAGTTTGTGGGTGAATATCTTCGACAGCCTACTTCTTGGAAGATGAAAGTTAACGGTTAAGGTAAACTAACGTACATGCATTTTTTTAAAAAAAGGCATGCCATTATCAAGCGTGTTCATGCTGCCGGTAGGCAATGCAATTCTGTAACCCACAAGACATTGTATATCCGCTGAGTTTAACACAGATGTGAGTACTGTATATAGTTTGATCTTAAAGCTGCCACAGATTCCTCTTGTTAATTGCATGTTGTAGTCGAATGACGGTAACCAGAATCATACTGTTTCGACGAATTTCTTTGGACATTTGTACCTAATGAAAGTTATTTCGAAAATAAGAGAATACGGTTGCCTCTCACAAAAGTACTGGACAGTATTTTTGAGAAGAGAGGGGGGGGGGGGGGGGATAAATTGCGATTAGCTTAGATCCAGAAATGAATACACAGAAATCGTAAAATATTCGTTGTTGATGGGATAGGATTCTATAAACAGCTTGAAAATCGCATAAGCAAGTCGTTTCAGAAGTGTGCGTGTGGTTGTTAAATGTTTTCGATATTAATAGAAATAGCCTAAATGGCGTTTGCCATTGAGCTACACTAATTAGATATAAAACGAACAGACCTTTCAGTACAAAAGGCCCGCTTTCATGGTCCTGTTTAATCCTTACCAATCGAGATGCGCTTGTTACACCAAAGCCTCTGACTTTTCTTTTTCTTTTGCATTTGTGAAGTTTTGTCCTGGAATCACCCCGTTGGCTTCTGTCACGTGGCCGTAAAGACGACGCAGTCGCGGTGTTACGGAAAATCGAAAAATTTAATGGCGTCCAACTTCCGGACGGCGCCCTCGATAACTTAACAGCTGTAGAGGAACACGAGGAAGGATCGAGCGCAACAAAGATAGAAAGGGTCAACTTTTTGCACGTCTTCAAGAAACCTCGGCTTCTCGTGAATTCTCTGGTGATGTTTTATGCATGGTGAGTAAATATACATTCTTCCTGAACATGGCCGTATTTTAAGTTTTCTTCCTTTTGTTTACTTTATATATTTGTCTTTTTGTTAACTGTACTGTCTATTCCACTTTATTTTACTTTTGTCTTAGCAATTGGTTGAAATCGTCGAGTTGATTTGCTAAAAACTAATCCCTCAACCTTGTTTATTTGAATTAGAGTTCTTTTAATGTACGGTATATCGAAAGTGTGTCCAGTCAAATTTTAACTGATCATCTCTCTCTTTGGAAACTTTTTTTTTTTTGTAGACAAAGTAAAAAAAACTTTTGTTTTATACGTTCACGAGAATGAGTTAAGTTGTCCCTTAGTTTATGTTAATGGGTCAGCCCAATGTAATCTGAAATCATATTTTCTTCCTTCTTACCCATTCGAGGAGTAGATAAATCTAATGACATAAATATTGATTAGTCTATAAATTCAGGTGTTTCACAAAATTTGGTTTCGTGCTTAGCACTGTCTCTTGATAATAATGCATTTCTAATCGTTGCTAAGCGGATCGAAAGCCCAACTTAAGTCTCACTGCATTCCCTAACCCTAACTATGACCAAATTGCATTTTCTATAACCCTGAGACTAAGTCTAACCTCATATAGAGTCATTCAGTAATAATTGGTCATCTCTTCTCTAGGTTTTATCTCCCTCTTTGTAGGTTTGTCGATGTGTATTATTTATGAATATTTGTATCAGTTGTTCACTCATTGTCTCCAACTGATCTTGCCATTATATACTATAAATATTCACATTATTTACATTCCTTACTTTATATTTTATTTTACATAGTGTTTCATAAATATTCATACCAGTCGCATTTTCATTCTGTTACTTTATAGGCTCGTCAATAGCATGGTGTATTACGGGCTATCATTGAGCAGTTCATTCCTGGTCGGAGATAAATATTTAAACTTTTTCCTTCTGGGATTGGTCGAAATTCCTGCCTACATTGTCATAACGTTCACGATGATATAGTAAGTCATTTTACTTAATCACTTAATTCTGATCTTTTTTGTTAGTATCACAAATTCTACTAGACCTCGTGCATGTGACTTCACAGTGATAGTGAAACCCCTAATAGAATGTAAGCTACTAAATTTAACACGTGCGTGCCTGTTACTCGATCTATGCGCGAATAGACTAGCCATGTCCATTCATTCGTTTCGTGTTTTATCGCTTCATATAAGTACATGGATATAGCAAGAATGAAAGAAATAAGCATGCACACACAAACATGACTGTACATATACAACGCGAAAAGAAGTACACAAAAACCCCATAGACTTGACAACGCGCACTCCCTGTAAACAAAAACAGAAAAGAAGCAAGGCAACCCACTCCAGCCCACCCCATGTATATTGTTCGCTTGTTTAATTTCAAGGAGGGGGACCTTGTTTGTTGTCACGTGACGTCATGCATGGGGGAAGATGTGCCCTAATCATTTAGGTCAGTGACACTGACAGTGCAGTCACTGCTGCTATGGGATTTTGTCCCAGACCCTTCCAGAAAAGACAACAAAACGCACACAATGGCATTCAGTTAGACTTATGTGGGACCCTCCCAAACCACTCAACCAAAAACTAGACCCGCCACATCCTTCAACAAATCATGAAATATCAGTTTGAAATAGTCCTCGGCATTCCTCACTTAATTTGAACTCGCTACTCTTGCTGCCATGAGAACAACCCTAAAGCATTGTTCCTAACCGGGGGGGGGGGGGGGGGGGGAGGGGGACCAGCAGACACCGCAGGTATACACAGGAAGCGGCTAGACAACTTTAGAAGGAATTAGCGCTATCTACTCATCATCAAAAGTTTAGGAAACAATTTTAGAGAAACTACAAGCGAATGCATTAAGTAAACATAAACATGTCAGAATATTCATGCTAATAGGCCTACATCAGTGTTAGTTCTTAGCAGAGGATATGTAGTTGTGACGTATAGCTTACCTAACCTTTTTGCACTTCTTCCAAACCTGGGGGCACTATCTGACTGAATTTGTCATTGGCAGATCACTTTTACCACAGATCAAATGAGATAGACTTGTACCCGATTTGGAAAGAAAAAAGTGCAGAAAGATAGGTAAGATGTACATCACAGCAACGTGTCCTTTATTTGTCATATGTGGACTGAGAGATACCATAAGATAGCGTTACGAATTTCGGGGGTGTACGGGGGAGTCAAGAAGGGTTGCGACTCTCTGCCTTAAAGGGACAATGTCATCCAAAAAATGGTGGCGTTTCGACTGACAGTTCGCTGACGTCAAGCTGTCATTACATAATTTTCGTCTCATTGCAGCTGGGGACGTCGACCGACAATGGTGCTATTTTTGTCGATAGCTGCTGTGTTCTGCTTCATAACGGCATTTCTTCCAGCTGAAACAGGTACGTACCAATGACGACAACAACTGTTTGTTGTTTGGTCTGTGAGGAAGCTGCACTATCAAATGTCGTAAAGTTATGGTATTGCAAACCGTTTTGCAGAATTAAGTAATATTATGAAAGCAATACCCACTGACACGGGGAATTAAATATATATAGTTACAAAACTTTGCACTTGATATTGCACTACTATCGGGGAATGCTCATGTATTATACCGTATCTCGAATTTATCCCTGCGATGTATAATACAGTATCTTTAATATTACGAAGTGTCATGAATTAGAATGTATCACGAAGCACGGTATGACACAACTTTGTTACACAACAATTATATAATGCAGAATCACATAGCAACATGGAGCAGTGTCACACAGTATGACGTAGTATCACACATCACAATATATCATGTAGTTGCACGCGTAATCATGGCGTGCCAAGTGGTAAACAATTATCCGACATCAAATGGCATGATATGTAACCAAATAAGGAATTTCAGATGAACTGAGCTATCTGGAAATAGGATCTCTGGGATGGACGGTGCAGAGTGTGTAGGATAAGGGTGGAGGGTTGTGGAGAAGAGAGGGGAGCTAGGGCGTTCAATTTAAAAGCGACTGGATTTCTCTTGTGCCAGAGAGGATTCTCAGGCCGGTATAGTCGAGGAGGGTAGGCATGGGCGAAATCCCCTTAAAATTTTTCGTCCCCTCCCCCCGCTAGAATTTTTCTATGTAAAAAAAGGGATGAACAATAAGTCACAAGTGTCGGTGGGGTCGTCCCTCTGTTTCTATGCTGGCCCCACCTAAGAATCTGACCTGGTTTCTTGTTTGGGTATTTTTATAATCTATACATTCTCTTCCCAGAAAGTGGCCAAGACTTGAGTGGCGCCATCATTGGTTGTGCCATGATTGGCAAGCTCGGGATCACCGCTAGTTTCGGTGCAGCGTTTTTGTATGGAACGGAAATATTTCCAACAAGTATCAGGTAAACTCTCTGAGAGCCTTTTAGCCATTACCGAGGATTAAAAAGTTTTGATAGTGAAGTGGAATGCCTTACGTTTACCGTAGGTCATATTTTTTTTTTTTAGGTATTGAGTGCGTCTATCGTGTGGAACGTGAAAACCTTTCATAAAAAATCGGAATAAGTGGTCTACATTATACAGAGAAGTGAATATAATTTAGCAAACAAAAAGTTTTAGACAATTTAATTCAGGGAGAATAGAAACAGTGTTTTTTACATTTTGGATCTTTTTTTATATTTTGGATCTTTGTGGACAATAGAGACCCTAAAAATGTGACTTTCAAGATTATTAATCTCTTCTATTTCAAAGACAGAATTTTTACTGATTTTTGGTAAATGGCAGGATGAAGATGTTTCCTCTTTTTGAGGGTTATTTTTTATCTTTCTTTAATGGTGGCTTCTACATCTTATTTTGCAAAAAAAAAATAGTGCGAATGCACTCAAAACTGTTACAGGTAAATTTCCCCTTTTTCTGGAAAATTTAGGAACCATTAGATCTGGCGATGTTTGTGCCACTTTTTCACGGAAGTACCTAAACGATCCTAAACAAGACATTGTCATAAATAAACCCACGTCACCGTCGAATGAGGAACATTCATGTTGAGAAAGTGTGAAACTTAAAAATGGAAATGTCAAAACCTCGACTGCATCGTATAACTTAATTTGGTGATTAAAGGAAAATATCCTTCAAACCTGTCGACAAGGCCACTTGTACAAAAACGTTTGATAGGCATTTTGGGAATGTGTTACCTCAGCAATCATTTATTTTTTGTTTTTGTCGTTGACATATTTTGATGGTTACAGAAAAATATCTTTTAAAATCTGTGTAAAAATGTTTGACAGACATTTTTAGGATGTTTCCACTCCTCAATCATATTTCCGTTGACATGAATTAGTGGTTAGAGAAAAAATATCTTTCAAATCTTTCGACAGTTAGCTGTAAAAATGTTGATCGGTATTTTTGATGTGCTCGCTATCTTCTCAATCATTTTTGTTTACCTTGACAGGAACGTTGGGTTTGGATTGGCATCGCTCTCAGGACGTATCGGAGGAATAATTGCTCCGCTACTTTTTATTCTTGTGAGTAATAGACAAGAAGCCAAAAAGGCAGTCTTCGAGCTCGTGGGTTCGGAAATCTGTATTCTTCTATTTCTGTGTGTATTTTTGTAGGAAAGTCATGTATGCTGTTTTTACAAATACAATGTTCAAACAACCACTGCTGGCCAGCTCCTTTGATGCCGGAGGGTGTTTTTTCTTTTTTTTTTTGGGGGGGGGGGTTACCGTTAAATGTGTTTTATAGCACACAAGTCCATCGAGTAGGGTCCGAACCCCTTCCCTGCCCCAGTGTTTCTATTTACCGGTAGCATTGTACACGGAGGCACATATACTACAATGCCGCTAGTTAGGGCTGATTAGCAGAAGTCTGATATAGGCGAAAAACAACCTTGACAAATTGCCCTAGTCTGCTCTATAGAGCATTCTCCATTCTCCACCCCCCCCCCCCCCCGACCACGGCCAAAAGTTTTGGCCATGATTCAGCATTCTTTTCAAAAACTATTCAAGAGAATATGAATTATACTTATTCTCATACATTATAACTTTTTCTCAATAGCTTATGTGTGTTGTGATATAATGTCCTCTAAATAGTCAAATAATAATTTGTGTTTTAATGTGCTGTCTGTAGATGATACTCTCCCACGTAGTTTCTTTACCAGAATTCTATATTTCCTGTTTTCAGGCTGAGGTGTACAAACCAGCACCACTGTTGGTATTCGGTGTTACTTCAGCAATCGCCGCTGGACTGTCTCTTTTGCTTCCAGAAACTCTAAACCGCCCTCTACCTGAGACACTACAGGACGCCAACGCTTTACACAAGACACCTCCAATTAAGAACAGACAAGATATGAACGACAACGAAAATAAAAAGACCATCATCATGTCTAACAAAGAAATATGAATCGTGACGTCACATATTTGTGATCACATGAACAGTTGGAACGATATAACGATGGTGACGCGTTTAGATGACAAGGCACTTTGAAAAATTAAAAAAAAAAAAAAAAACTCGTGTCTTTTTAAAGTAACCCAAAAGTCCTTCAAGTAATCGTATGTGCGTATCAATGATTGCTAAAGGGCGTGAAATATCACCACAGTCAAGTTTGTGTTCATGATGTGCCGGTTATGATGAACGCAGGCGAACAGAGGGATGATGGACTTTGTACCCCGTCTCAATATCGGGTACATTTCTGTAACACGGTGTTAATGGGTATATAGTCATCTTTTGATTTTAATGTAGTACCACTCTGACACATGTATACCTCTCTTTGGTGAATGTCATAAAAGTAATTCGTGGTTCGGTGAAATTATCAGTAATCGGAAGAATGATTCGTTTGTCACACGGTGATTCTAAACGCGAATGATTTACACTTGAGTTTTGGTTTGAGTTTAGTATAGAAGTGAACGGTGCGATTTAATCTCCTTCAGAGGGGGACCTTTTAATTTATCGCGCAAGGTTTGCCTAGCAATGACACGTCACTGTCATTCCTGTCAACGGAAGTCATAATCGTCTCTTCTCCCAGTTCCTATTGACAATAAATCGATTCTGAAGAATGAAAGCAACAAAGCTGTTTTTTTTTTGTATGTATGTATGTATGGTAACTTTCAGTTACCAGTATCAGTCTTACCATGGAGCTATTACGGACCCTGAAGTTTCAAAGTCATGATGTGACTCTAACTAACCAATGTACGCATTCAATATGTGTGAGAGACTGGAGAGATCTAACATCGACATAACTCCTCAAGGAGCAAAAAACGGTGTCTTTATTCATCTCATGTGACAATTTGTCTTGCAGAGAGTGTTGCTCCTCAAGGTAACCGTTTGCACTTTTATTGACTGTGGACACACATATAGCCTACGGACGGTGGTATCGAAATTTACAGAGAATGTGAGACAATCAATCTGTAATGAAACTGTCAAGTAATGGATGGTCACTATAGCGTGGCCTCGCAAAGACCACGTAATATATATGATAATTTCACAGTGAGGTCAGCGTAATTAAAAAGTTCGCGAAGGAAAAATACAAGAATTACAATGGATGAATATATACATATTTACATATTCATATATGCTTATTGTCATCGAATATCACACTTCCTTGCATCCATATGTAAATGTATGCAAATATGTAAGACGCTTGATTGGTGTCGTTTTCTTCATAGTTGCATAAACTATCCAGGAAACTGCTCTGTTCGTCCCGTTTGATGAAACTTTACTTTCTGAATAGTTTGATTTGCCTTACCGTTGCAAGGCCATCCTAATGCAATGCATTCATTTCCGGGATGTTTTGAAGCCTGGGCCATCAAGCAGCATTCTTTATACGCAATAATGTGCAGACAGAGTAAGCAAAGAGGAAACGAGAAACAAAGAACATATGAGGTTCAATAAATTGCAATTACTACACACCTGTGTGTTACTTTCGTAAAACGCTTTTGTACAATTAATTTTACCTTGCGGGAGACGCTGTTTTACTTCAGTTGGTACTATTTAGTGGCGCTGTCTTTGAACGTCAATACTTCGCAATTTAGCTGAGTGAGATGCAGTTCACGAATTGTACATCTAGCTAATCGCAGGCTGCTTGATGTAATATCATTGCTAAAGGAGCTTTATTAGCCACATCGGATCCTGCTTTTACCCACATACCTTCGTCGGCAGCACTCAGTTTTATCCTAACGCACAATGAATATACACAAATGCGATGCCGTTGTGCCCACATCATATTGTCTAAGTAGTTTCTCTATTTTGTACCTACATATTATAGCACAGCTATGCGTTAGTTTTATTCGCGACGTGCATTTATTGGTTTGATCGAGGAAATTTGGATGCAAACTATACCAGACGTTACAATACACTCCTAAAGTCACTATGGTTAAAATTGACCATAAATTGGTTAACTACGCACCGAGCCAAACTATGCCCACTTTGATCAAATTATATGTAACAAATTGCCCATATTTTGGGTCGGTGCATAGTTAACCAATCTATGGTCAATCTTGACCATAGTGAATCTAGTGTGTAACATGTGTGTTGTTTTCTAGTGTCTCACATTGCTTTGGTCGACGTATTTCATCATCATTGCTGATTCACCATGGCATTGTTCCCTTAGTAACCATACTGCCTAAATGATACTTAAAAAATCAACAAAAAAAAAAAAACAGCCATTATCACATTAAACAACACATATATACAGTACCATTTGCGTTTCACATGACCCTTTTCTTATCTGTTGATTGTGATGTAAATCATGTAATGTTCATCTGAGTTGTATCAAGTATGCCAGGGAGGTTAGGCTCTATGTATCATTGTTATGAAAGTGTGTTAGGCATTTACTCAGTGTTTACATATAAATATTGTTTGATTTTCAAATGATCGTTCTTTATATACTTACTTACTGTTACATCTGTACGGCCGAGTGGAATAGGGATTTTGACCCACTCATCTACGTTTTTATGTTTTATATATTTTCGTACTTCTGTTACCTCTATCACGTTATTTCGAAATTTGTATACCGCTGTAAAATATTTCTTAGTTATCGTATAAAAACTACTCGAAATGTACTGCAGACAATACAATAAAAGCAGTGAGTAAATGCAACGTGTGTGTACACTTATTCTCTTTTCTATTTATTATCTTATTCTTCTTATCTGTCAGGTATGGGTAAAATGTGGACAGAGAAAAGAGTTTAATTTGATTGAGAGAAGTGGTGGATGAATACATCAGAAGCAATTTTAAGTACGGTACATAGTGATAAAGTGTTGTGCATATAAGATTTGTTCAACTACGTTGTTCGTGTATTTGAGAAGAATTTGAGAGTTTGATTAGCGTTTCCAACATGAAGGTAATATTTCGGAATCACAGGAAAAATGAATTTGAAAGGATTCAGAATTTGAAATATTTCAAATTTCAAAAATATCCAAATACATTAATGTCGGACAGTCGTGTACTTACTCAAATTTGTATATGCATGGCGACGAGAAGGGGAAAAATCTCTTAAAAAGCACAAAGTTGGGCTAATTATAAATTTTCTGTATAAATCATCTCTTCCAATGTCCTTTCACCCCTTACACAATCCGTTACTGATGCGAATATTTGCAAGCCGCATTCCGCGATATACGTGCATTCGTTGTATCATTACACAGAGGATATATACTGCCCTCTTTGTACACCACCTGTGGATTCAGTGCCCCACGGCTCCCAGTAACCTCGGTTTGACATCCAAACACCCTTTCTGACCTGGCGAAAGCATTTTCGGAATGATTACTGCAAGTTTGATTTGAAATTTTCAAAACCCCTTTAACTATGCTCGAGTTGCTTTTAACCATAGGCCAAGGTAAGTACACCGTATATGGAGTGACCTAAATTTGGAGCAATGCAACAAAGAACTTTCATATTTAAAGGTAAATTAGAAACGATACGTTTTTGCCACGAAATCAAAATAAACCGGTTGACCTCTACTGCTAAACGACGCGTGCCTAAGGTTGGAAAACTACCTAAATGGCCAAAACCATCAATAAGTTTAAGAGGTTTGGGAAATCCGTCATCATATAATATCATAAAATATCGGTGTACCGTAAAATTTTGCATTATAATTATACATAGTTGTACCTTCAGTGACCCGTGGCAAGAAGACGGCTAGGTTATTTCTTTTCTCTTGCTCACAGGGCACGTATATTTGCATTGTAAAAGAGAAAAAAAATGTAAAGGAAGGAGGTGAATCCACCAGAGATTATTTGTTTGGAAAAAGTTCCCAAATAAAAATGACACCTTATTGCCGATACATGAGAGTGTGCAAGAAAAACAGATATCTGCATACCGTAGCCAATGTATGAATGTCATAAGATATAGAGATAAACCGCGTGTACTTAAATACCGACACTATGGATCCATGGAACCTCCATTTACACATATATGTCTAAGAAAACTACCAGGTACATTAATGACTACCGCCAGTCACGTGAATACCTTGTGTATTGAATACTGTGGAATATCAGTGCGGGTATGTATCCTGATAATGGCAGACATCAGTGGTGTATATGAACATTGCAGACATGTTACTGTACTCAACATTACCACCTGATACCTGTAGGGCCTAACTATAAACAGATCAGGGAGGTTTAATAGATTTTCTCCAGAGTGATAGGGGTTAAATTCATTAGGGATTCGCACGGCTTGGGGAACCCTTTTACTTTTGTGGTGATACATCCAAGTTCTAGCTGGTATCCAAGTAGCGTTATCTGTATTCACACTTGCTTATACCCTATGAGGAAGAATTATGTAAGACAATGCTTTCATGTGTAAGTTGTTGCCAACAGTCAAGTCAGGAAGGCTGTCTCACAAATCAAAACGACTGGTTTTCTCTTCGGAATCAAGGAAGCCACTCGTGTTTTACGACAAACAGCTTTGCCATATGCAAATGATTTGAAGGGGTCACAAGACTATGGTATTTTGTTGTAGCGTTTCAAGATCAATTTCCACAAAAGTTCGCAAGTTGCAAAAGGTGCACCCATGTTTAGGACGGTGCACAGCATCAAAGTGGCCCACTGTGATAAATTTGAAAATTAATTCTAAAGAATAGCGACTGTCAATGTTATAGCTACAGCCAAAAGTTGCCAAAGTAATTTTACAAAGTGTCAGACGACATGACCCGTTCATGATTAAGTTCTTAATAGCCTATCCATAAGCCAACTGAATCTGTAAGTGGTGGACAAAACAGATGCTCTTGGCCTTATCTCCTTCTATTACACCTCCCTGGTCAGATACATATCAGTACATATTTTTGTACTTACACGTAATACTGCTAGACAACATCTTGGTTCTGGGAGAGACATGGTATGCACAGACGTCGGCAGATATGTTCACCGGAAGTACTGCCAGTTACCGTCATTAACCGTGCCGCACTCGAAATTCCTTTTGATGTGCACGTATCGTACAACATAAACCATATAACACAGCACAGACCAAACCTCAAGTTATATGAAACTACATGGGATAGGACTTGATCTTAGCACATTCAGGGAGGTGCTAGCACCTCTCTGAATAGACTAACCAGAGTGAAATGAGTGAAAGCAGAGAGTGATAAGTTTCTCCATAATGTTAGACTAAGTTAACTCTAAGTGAAGGGATCCTCACTTTTTTTTCTGTTGGTGAAAACTTAAATCCAAAATAGGATCAGAACAAAACTCCTTCGTTCTCTTCATAAAAAGTGACGTGATGGTTACGTACGGTATCATGGAAACCAGCATTTATGAGGAAGTTCTTGAATCTAACCGGATAACCCATCAAAAATGACTCGGGCCAAACTTACAATTTGGCCGAAACATTATGAAGCATTCGAATTGTAACATAATCATTTTCTTATGTACCTGAGACAAAAACTTGTGAGGTTAGTCTGAGGTAAGTCTGTTCAGAGAAAGAGGTGGTAAAACACACAGTCAGGTCGTCAGTTGTCAGCAACTCTGTTGCGAAAAGAATCAGTGTTTCAACAAATGAGTATGCTCATATGAAGTTACAGGATACTTGGATTGGTGTATATAGATGTGTAAGCTATCACAGGGTAGACCACACTAAGAGCGACATTGGATTCGTTTCCGATCTGATGAGTTTTGAGCTTGAATCTGCTCCAAACTTAGTGGAAAAGCGCCAATTATTGGCGACTTCGTATAGTCGTATGCGAAGTGGCTGACGAATACTAAATTAGAGTGTCCTGAAATGATGGTGTGTAACGTAATCTCATAAGACAGCTTTTATGGAAGAAAGGAAAACATAGGAACGGTTCTTGAAGAAACAGTAGATTAGAATATTATAGATCGGATTGGGACAATTTAAAGGAAGACAGCCAGGATCAGACAATATAGGCTGGTGGATTGACCAAAATAATCGAAAATACGTTGTAGTGAGATCGGCACCTGGTACATTTGATTGGCTATTACCTAACGTTTCTTCTGCTGAGTAAGCGCTGATTGGTTATTGCATTGTAGGATTATAAGCGATGGAACATCCAGGCTTCTGTAAAATGTTGGGACAGGAAGATGATGACTGATCGCTGCCCGGGGGAGAGGTAAAAGGGAAGAGGTTCCCCCTCCCTCTTTGAAAACTCTTGCTAACGTAGGGTGAACTAGATGCAAACTGTTGCTACATTTGATGCTAGATTTCCAGAAGCCTTCATGAATTCCTATTTTTAATTAATAATTTCAATTTTTCTTTCTTCTTTCTTTGGGAAATATTCATTCTTAAATCTTCCCAGGGTAATTCAGACGTATTCCACCTAGAGCAGCCCCTGCACCCAACCTGCACAGATCATCGTACTTTGTATAAACGACTGATCTTGGAGGAAGGGTCTAATGAGAGGGATGTACCCCTCCAGTTTAGGAAAAGTTTTGCTAACGTAGGGTGGGCTGGATGCAAAATGGTATTGAATAATCAGGAATTCATATTTTTTTAGTAGTAATTTTATTTTTCATCTCACTTGGGCAAATATTCATTCTTAATCCTTACCTGGGTAATATCCTATGTAATTTCACTCGGAGCAGACCAGGCTCCATGCACACCTACACCTGTCTCGGTCAATGTAAAGAATGACCAAGACTTTGTTGTCACCTGCATGGGGCATCCTCTGCAATCCTAGCATAACACCCCTGTCCATGGGTTCGTAGTGATTTGTATAAAAAGACTGATCTTGGGTACAGGTCTAAGCGGAGCCTGGGGTTTAGCTTCCTCCTTAGAAATTTCTTTTATTTCTGGGTTTGTCTCCATCAGAGGGTAGGGATTGATTATGCATGCCATGAGTGAATAATTGAAAGCAAAAACGGAGACGTTCAACGGTACATGAAAACAGTGGTACTGATATTTGTGTTGTTTTATGGACTTCTCAGTTTTCAAACTTGCGATCCGTCACTGAGTTTCTCACAAATAAAGCAATATCGAGAGAGTGAAAAATCTCTGTGACAGTTTTATTGATTTTTATTTTCATTGAATTAAAACACTCTCACTTTGTGTGTACCAACTGCAGTCTTGCCATTCTGACGTTCTCAGTGGAAGAGGTTTAACTAATTGTTGGTTTCACAAAGCAGGATGACAATTTCTCGGATAGGTCACTTTCATTTTCAGATTACATTGAATTTTCTGTAAATTCCATTCACATCAAAGGCACAACTCGATTAAGACACTTACGTTGCATAAGGTTAAAGTTCAAAGGCCTGAGATTGCCGAAAATTTTAGTTGAAGAATTGAATTATCCAAGCCCTTGAAGTGGGGTAGTAGTTTTCTGTTGGCCTGGTTACCCTGGTAATAAACTAAAGTAAGCAATCCAATATGATGCTCATATGAGTAACCACAGATCATAACACCCCTGTTGGTCCAAGGGTGTAACCAGGTTCTTCTTGTGAGAAGGCAAAATTGACTCCTCGTCCCTATTTTTGACCGTCGTCATGGCAATGGGGTAATTTGCAATTTTTCCCCTTCCCTCGCTGGCTACGCCACTGTACTAGTCCTGGTAATGTCCGGAATTTGCTTACGTTACTGTGACCTATATGAGCCATAATATTATCTGAATGACGGAGGTCTGGGTAACAGAATTATTCACAGAATTAAGAGAACTATATCTTAACACTTAAGGCGAGTATAGTAGTACTTTGAGGACGAAAATAAAGAACAAAGTACAACTGACACATAGAACAGGTCTAGTACTTTAATTAGATAAGGTCTTCTTTGTACTGTTTCACGCAGTTCAGAAAAAGCCGTCAACGTTTTGGGAGAGGCGCCTATGTCCCCCTCTTAATCCACCAACCCGATAAAGCACTAGTTTGGATCAGCATAATAGGTGCGGACAGTAAATTAACCAGCCGTTCGGCGACCTCGCTTTCGATCCAAATCTTTGTACAACTGCATCAATTAGTCCGCATTAATGAACCAACGTAGGTCTATTTCAATGTAGCTGACTAGCAATTAGTCACAATCAAAGAAAAAAAATAAAAACCAGTTGTCATCAGGTATACCTTTAGTAGTTTTAACTTATACGGTGAGTCAAAATCTATCTTTTAAGTTGTTGACACGGGCCACTAGTTTAAGGTTGTCCAATTGCAACGTGTTGCATGTGTGGGAGTAGTAGTAGTACTAGTAGTGACTGAATTTGCAAAGTGTTACGATATTAATCTAACTGCCACTCACGGTTACAATGAAATTCGCGAACCATGACCAAACTCTTATTCATCTACTTACCGACTGTAATGCATTTTGCATAATCGGCTAGCTAGGTTAATGTGTTCCTGTGTGTGTACCATACGTATACTCAAGTATACAACGACTTGAATTATGCGGTTTACTCGTAGACAGTTCGGAGTGTCGAAAATTTAAAACACGATTTCAGTCATAGAAACATGATCAGAAAAGCAAGAGTACAGGATACCTAATATTCCAATATTGGCGCAATTCTGCGGTATACTGGCTGGAATTTGGTGGAGACCAGTTGTTCTGCGTTCAACAGATCCAGGTAATTAAGTACTCGTATCGTATCATGGATAAGGGAAGATCTGGGATCATGAGGGGAGGGAGGGGGGTGTGGATGTTTATTTGCAATAAATCACTATGTGGTATCCGTGTATTCTTCTGCGTGTAATTTCGTATGGTGTTGTTTCCGGATGTCAACTCTGCGTCAGGTCAGTTTGTGTGTTTTGTCAAGTTTACAGGTTTCACATTAGTCCTATGTAAGCATACATATACATAGAAACGTCTGACATCGATTCCAGTTGCCTCCGAAAATAGAAACGAATTATTATTATAAGATAATGGCTTAGGCTGATAAATAATAAAAAAAGTAATCTGCCAGCTGCATACGCTATAGAAGGTATCGTACATATCGTAAACCGTTTGGAAATAAATCGGGGTATGCGATGTCCCCACTTCTCTACATCAAATGTTAAACCTTGAACGGTTTCACGTAAAAGACGATATTGATACGTGGGTACATCACGGATTGTCTTAATTGGCTACTGATGTCTGGAAGTCCTTCAGTATGATTTCACCAGTTGAGTCGCTACCGCATGTGTGGTAAATCGTCGGGACTCGGGGAATACAAGGTAGTTGTCGGCTACAACAGGATAAACGCAGGGCTTATAACACTTTTCGAGCATTACATAGGATATGTCGAAATAGCATCACGATAGATCAGTTTAAATGTTATTTTACTTGCGTCCCTTTTTTTTTTTATAATATCCAGGTACACAAACACTGAAAGTTAATTATTATTATTTTTTTACAGTGTGTTTGCGGAGTCGATACTTCTTCAACGCAGGACATTTTTTTTCATCTTGTGCTAAAGTGTCTGTATGTCTGCATAACTATGTTTGTGACTAGCCATATTAAAAACGCAGCCCTTGAAAAGAATACACAAAATCCAACCATGGACTCCGTAACGTGGACCACGGTCCATTGTGAAAAGAACCTCATAAATGGCCAAGAGAGAGTTAAATAAAATAGTCTTGTCAATCTTTGAAGAAGTAGACGTTTGGGCTTGAATTCTGCTAAAAGTCAAGTCCACGGTTGGGTACACACATGTCGTCATTAGGGATCTACATCTGCATGTATGCCTTTGTCACTGGGATTGCTGGAGGCCGTTGTTTGTAAGGTTAACATCAAATCAAACTAACAGGCATGCGTACATGGAAAGAATTTTAAGGAAGTAAATCAGTCCAGAAATCAAAGCAGATACGGTACTGAATGTGAAATCATTGAAGTTATGTTGCGGTTAGAGTGATGTCTTAACCATGATTATGTCGACGGTATGAACATTTAGTAATAAAACGACATGGGATCACTTAGAAGTGTTGAATTGTTCCGTCAGCGCTGTAACCTGCATATAGAAAAGATAGTGTTCGAATAAAGGACAAAGTAAAAGAGTGTGACAAAACTCAAAGCAAGAAAATAAGAAATAAAGGTGCAGGAGCATAAAAACAAAAACAAAGCAAGAGGGCAATCCACGGAGTTGCATCTCATCCCTATCGTTGTCCACAATCATTCATATTAAATCACATTGTATGAAAAGCAAAGATATAATAAGTTATGTTGCGCCTTGTATTAGTAGAACCTACGCTACTGTATTATGTGCCCTATTGACCTATGACGTCACCAACCGAGTGAACAGTACATATCATAATCAGGTACCTAATGATCAAGTTTGAACGCCATTAGACTTACTGTCTATAAAGAAAACGCGACACAATTTTTCAAAGCATTTTGGCGATTAAAAATTTGACCCGTTACCTGTGAACTTTGACCTCTGACCTTAACTTTTGTCGGGAGACACAACTTCAAACCATGGGTCACCTATCTACCACCTTTCACTCTCATCCTCTTGGCGGTCTAGTTGCAGACGCAAAGTTTTAGGTGTCAGATTTGACCTTTAACCCCTGAACTTGACCTTTGACCTCAAAACACATGCAAACATAGTTTTTAGATAAAATCTTGTGTAGCGGTCATATATCTGAAGGTAAACAACCATGTAAATAACCATTTTTGATTAAGAAATACAACAAAAATAAGATTTTCACTTATTTGACCTTTGACCTTAAATTTTGACGGGAGACACAAATTGAGACAATGGGTCACCTATCTACCAACTTTGACCCTCATCGGTTTTGCGGTCTAGGAGGAGTTGCGGACGCAAACTTTTGAAACTGAAATTTTCTTTCGCACCCCCTACGCATACACATACACACATCTTCACACATTTGTCCCCTATCATAGTGGGGGATTCCAGGTCACCTTAAGCACCATACCTGGTTAGACCCCCATGTCTCATATATTACCCATACATAACGTTAACATTGCAACGTTGCTATGGCAACTGAGAGAGCTGTAATACATTTTAACGTCCCAAAGCAACTACAACATCTCATCCCGTACATTGCATGTCTGGGGATTAGATAAAAACAGAAAGAAAAACATCTGAAACAAAAACGAGGTAATGCAATGTATGTAATCCATGCCATGAATATACATGTTTTACCTACCTGATCAAGTGGATCAAAATGTTTGGACAGTGTCTTTAATTATTTTTGCTCTTTTGTTTGTTCATGTTTATCGTACTCGCTGTTTGCTTTCACCGTATGAAATTTCATACTCGAGGGGGGAGTGAGTTTCAAAATGGTTTTATTTGTTTATATTTTTTAACGCTACGGTTACCATCCCATATTTTCTTCCATTTTTCATCCAACCGTGCATAAGATAACCACACTATCCTAACACATAACTCTATAGGACAAACATTTGCCTAGCCGTCCATGGTTTGCATTATCCATGTATTTCGCTATCACCAAACTTGAGTCAGAATCCGCAGATAACATACTTACAAATAACTTTTACCAGAGTTTTGCCCAGCAGGAATTCGGGAGTGTGAGCATATATTTTTAATTGAAGTTGGGTTTGATTTCTTTTATTCTTTACTATCGCCAATGTTAGGGGGGGGGGCTTAAGTTCTCTTCTATCGAGAGACTTCGTTCGAAATGCAACTTTATCAATTATTTGTTATAAGATATTACTTACTTGTTATTTGATATTATACGTCTATGACGTACACAATCCATGAACATGTTCATTAACCTGATTTAGTAACTTGAACATAAACATATTTATATCTTTGATGATTAAAGCTTACCCTATTTACATCAAACCTTTTATAAAAACACTTTTTCAGAATAATGCTGTTTCGAATGTGACAAATCGTAACATTTATAGACAGTGTTGATTTAATTTGACACGAGATGTTTTCGACACTGCGACTGGGAGGGAATTTTGATTAATTAGCAGTATGATTTTGATATAGCCTATTAGCAGTATATATTTCTGGGGTACTTGGTGCAGGAGGAGAAAAGCAGTATTAGACAAGGGTGCCGAATTTAATGGTTGATCTTCAACATTGTGAACCTCTCATCGGCATTGCGCATGCTCAAATCTGCCTTCATCTGTGTGTGTGTGTGTGTAACTGAATGATATATATGCATAGCCACATGCTATTTGATTGAATGAAAACTTTGGCGTTTACTAATTGATATGCAGGCCTAGTCTACAATGGATATACCATTAAATGTTCTGAGTGTTATAAGTATGAAAAAGACCAATCTTGCACCTTTCTAACGAAATTTGTATAATGCCTAAAGACATTTGTAACCGTAACCCTAGTGTCATCATTTAATTGTAGTAATTATCTTATCCTTTCCGCTCTTTCATTGTGCTCAATTGGTTTGTTCTGGTTAAACACCATAAATTTCAACCCAGCAGAAAGAAACAGACAAAAATTTGACAATGTCAAGTGACGGTACATATATTAAGTAGATAATGTTATTAACACATCGCCTGTCTGCGAAGAAGTATACTTGCTCGTCTGTGTGTTCACGCACACGTAGATCTGCAAGAGAGCGTTGATTTCAATGTAAAATGACTAGAAACCACGCATACTGGACGTCCTTCGTGTAGCATGAGAAGCTAACAGATCTTTAAAAATACATAGGAACTTTCTAGTTGTAATCAAGTGCACATTAATCATTATCAGATAATACACTTGCGTCCCTTCTACATCAGAGGAAAGAGAACACATTTAGCCATCTGTAAGTTGACAGTCTGGAGTGGCAGGAATCGATTCCAATGTATACAGACATATATATAAATATCATACATACGTGAGTACGATTGATAAGATTCGCGCCTCGTTTGGGGTTGCCGTGGTAACCTCTCTTCTGCCGCTGCATTCGCTGTATTTTCTTGCCAAATAATAGTGCGTGGAGTCAGTGCATCTACACATGTAAATGCCACGTTAATCAGCATGAGCAGTTAATGTACATAAGCTTTAAATAAAAAGAACCTCTGCACGAGAGCCATAGTTTAACCTTTTCCCGACCGGCATTTCTTCAGTTTTATTTCATCTCAAGGAAAGAGGGTTGACCGTGATTTATCGCATTATATGAAGGCTGGTGAGGACACAAAGACTTGAAGTCGTTTATTTAAGCAGTTAGTTTGCAAAGTCAAAGCAAATTTAACGATTATCAGATTGGAAGGAAGTGAGATGAGATTTCAGTAAAACCGAATGCCGGTGGCAGACGACAGAAGAGCAGCGAGTGGACATGAAAAAAAAACAATAAACAGCCTGATCTGTTTCTTTTGTTCTTGTCAAACCTTTGAAGTTGGTTGTCAAATTAAAATAATGGTTATCTGATTAGGGAATTGGACCTCCACAGGGATTCGCCAGTAGACTGCATTCAACAACCTCGGTGCTGTCTCTTCTTTTCTGGGTTGTGTTTGAGAATTACTGACTTTTCTTGGTAAGTTTAATTTTGTCCTTTGAAAATGACCAAATTTATCCTCATATGAAAAAGGGCGGATTGGGATCACATAGTAGCCTATATAGATATAAAAGGAGGATTGGTAGTTCTGAAACTACATAACTTTTAAAACTTTCTCCTTCCGAATCGTGTATGAGCATATTTCCTTGACACATTTGTGGTAGAAGATGATCTGCCAATGACAAATTCGGTCAGAAAGTGCCCCAATAAACAGCATAAAAGGTTAGGTTTATATTTTTATAGTTTTAACGTCCCACCCATAATAGGTTGTAATGCTAACGTCCCACACATTATGTACATGAGTGTTTTTTGCCTCTCTGTAGCTTTGAATGCATGGAATGTTGTTTGGTCAAAGGTCATCAATGTTTAAGTTCAGGTAACCACCGATGACTTTTGACCAAATAACATGTAAGATGAAGGTCATAACTACCCATGGGCGTTTATCATGTGGGGCGTGTCCCCCTCACTTTTTTGTAAGCGTGCCGTACCTCTTTCACTAAAATGAGAGACCCTCCAACCTCCCCACTTAATTGCTTTATTGAGGTTCAGCTTGTTGTCAATCCCCATCGCCTTAGGCCGTTTTTATCACCTCATGCTGTGATGTAATCCGCATGGTCGATTACACGTCGATCTCGTAAAGTAGTTCAGGTGTGTCAGTCCAAAGTCGAGGCTTTCTAAAACTGCATCGCAGGGGTTACAACGTAAATGTGACTGTGTTATAATTCAAGGTTTTAGCGGTAAGGTGACCATATCATAGTTTTCAGTTGACATTTGTCGTTTACAGCGTTCCTTGTAACTGATTACAAGTCTTCTGCCACGTACAGGAGGCTGGGGCGAAGCACTCTAGTCAACTCATAGATGGATCAACTGGGCTAGTCATATTTTATATTACCTATACCTGCAGTGTTTCATATCGAAAAGCTCTATCTGTAGTGAGCAACTTGCCATTTATTCAATTTATTACGTACTAGACTATAGAGCGCACCGTAGCACAGGTCTATGATCTCACCCATTAATATTGTTGACATTTTGATCATAGTATTTATAACTGTTTTCCGGAGTCATCTAGGGAAGTACCTGGAATTTTTCAATGATCGCATGTTTTCAGAATACCTGCTGAAGATGAGCCAGTACAATGATTTTGGATTTGAGACATGATGATGAGAGGTATCCAACATTTTATGTAAAAAGTGTGAAGAATATAACCATAGACTGCGAAATTGATACCACCATGACATATTAAAAGGTAAATTGTAACCAAATATTGCACCATTTGCCATATAGACACATTCCAATTTTATTTTTTTATCAATTTTTCAAAGGGAGGGGTCACTCCATCCCATTGACCCCTCCCGCGGGACCTCGATTCTCACTTTTGGAGATGGATCCAAGCCTATGCAAATACCTATTCCTCCTTTAACTGAAAGCAATACATTTTTAACGGTAACTGATTGGAGGTAGTTTATCTACCAACGCCAGATAATGCAACCAGTGACAAGTTTCACTACTAGAAGGGAGAAATAAATAGCTTATGAGAGATATGAATCATTGACGGACTTGTACTTGGCAATTTGCAATATTAATATATATATATATTTCAATGTGTACTAGAATGTGGAAAATTGTGTGAATCTCTCTCTCTCTCACACAATACGTTTGTCTGTATTCCTCTGTTCGTCTACCTATCTGTCTATCTTTCAGAAGATAAGTATATTTCTCTATCTACCAGTTTATCTATTTCAGATAGATATATAGTTGTCTCAATAGTTGTCTCCAATCAGACATTTTAAACATATTGAGCCCATGCATTTATCCGCGTACACGAAAAGAAGTAGAAGAAGGAGATAAAAAACAAAGGCTACATTTGTGGTTGATGACCGTTTACCTGAGGACTAAAAGTAACCACATATGTGACTCCATCAGGGGACGACAGTCCGTATTTTTAAATTACTTGCCAGTGGCGGAGGTAGCAGCCGCAGTCAGAGAAACGAAAATGGCTTTTAGGGGCGCTGTAAAATAGAAATACCAATGCTCTTCAGCCTTCATAACAAGCATGGCGGGAAGAACGAAAAAGATATTGGAAAAAGGAGTGTGGGCAGGACTATATATATAAGCAGAGAGCCACCATCATTTGGCGCAGAGCCTACAAGAAAATATTTGGCTTTCCAAACTGCCCAGATGGCCGGAAACGGTACTTCTTGGCTGTTCTAAGCTGCATCTGCAAAGTCTTGAAATATGAACAATCATGTCTGCAACATCTCAATTAATGAGAACAAAAGTAAATCTATGAAAAAGGTGACACATATCAGATGGATGAGATGACACAAGAATCACGATAAATTAAGCATCCTCTTTGATTTACTCTTGGAGCACTTGGCAAATATTGGGTAAGGAGGGGGAGGGGGTGGGAGGATGAACATATTTTTAGTCCCCCACCTTTTTCATTGGGGCAATGGAGTCACAGGGATTGTTTTCAGGGGTCAAGAGACTATACGTGCGCCGCCGTGAACGTAGCGAGATTTTTCTTTCCCTACTGGACCTGGAGCAGGAATGAGGGGGCATAAACGAGTGTGATACCTGTAGTGTGATACGGAAATACAGTTACAGTATGCCTCTGTTCCATCGACGCACCCAGAATTTTGGATAAGGGGTGAACTGTGAGAACATTATCTTAGAGGAATGCCGGCCACCGGTTGAATGGGAAAAAAAGAAAAAAATCACCCCTGGAAATCGCCCTCCAAAGGCTGGGCTTTTAGCTAGAGAAAATGGTGTACTTTCAGTATTTTCTTGGATCTCTTTACACAAATGGGAGTTTTCGCTGCAAAAGGTCTGATTAAATTTGTACATTTCATGATGAATACTGTAATTGCTTGAATACTGAAGGATGAATATGAACGACAGCCCCCCTGACTGTATGGTAGCTCAGCCACTGTTACTTGGCTGTGTTCATTTAACAAACAAGAATCTAGCAATATAAACTTCATTTCATCTGAACCTCACTTCAGGCAATTCATCTATCGGTATATACAACATATTCACAATGTGACATTACACAAAAACACTTCAAAAAGCTGATAATTTAGCAACAAGCAGATAAGCAAACGAGCTATTATCAATCAAACTGATGCAAAAACAGTGTCGACTGCGAAAAAAAAAACATTCATTTGTCGTAAAATGCATCAAATTGATGTTTCTCAAATTGACCATAAACAAATTAGAGAAGACTGCTTGAGTTTTCGCATAATTCAGACACGTCTCCACGCACGTTCGGAAAGCGGGAATAATTCGATCAACCAAGAGATATCAGTTCCCTTCCCGGTGGTGGTGGTGTGGGGGGGGGGGTATTGTATGTGGGTTTTAGGAATGATTCGACTGTACTTTGTGTTTTAAGAACGATGTCATGATGAACTGTCTTAATATTTACGCCATCTTACAGACTGAGGAGTAAACCTATCATGCCCAAATAAAAACTGGTGATGCAGAATTGTAGTTAGACGGTCGAATTGGAGCCGCTGAGATGTAGGTTGGTGGGGATCGGGGTATCAACAATTGCTAGAAACAGTTATGTTCTGAGATGTGGACACGTTAATAATATTCACCTCAACAGAATTTCCTTTCGACAAGTGAATTGCTACGTGGTGTCAACCAGCTAAAGATATGGTCGTGGAATATAGAAGATCGTAGACACAAATAGTACGCAATAACATACCTGGAATATATAACACAGAGAAAGTAGTGCACTTATATCCTATCGTTGTCTGTTGCGTGCTTGTTGAACCTACATGTAGCAAGCATGCAGTCATGCTAAGAATACATTAAAGCGCGGGGTTATGGAACCATTCCGAGAGAGTTGCAACTCGCTGGAGTGGGCTCCCCGATGCAATTCACCACAAACTGGTACTGTATCATATACAGGCGTGATACAGAGTGTATTATTTCAAAAGTGAATACTGCGCGAGAGTCCCACTTTAAAAAAAATGCATATACCTAACTAGGCCTATAGGCCTACATTGCCAATTGTATCAAAAGGAGTCGCCAACGTGACTTCGTGCACCACAATTTCAACTCGTCGGAGTTATTACAATACAACACTAGAAGGCTATGCATCAGTTTCAGCGTAATCGAATGAGGAGGACTGGTCAAAACGTTGCGACAGAATTTTACCACTGAGTACTATACTTTACGAGGAGTGAAAACCGGGAGAGAAGAAAAAAATGAGGTCAGTGAATGTGGAGAAAAATACCTCATTTACCAAAGTATGAGTCTGTGGCTTTATGTATGACGGTATATGAATTTGAATGAAACTGTTTGCATTGTTTTCTTTACTATTGTTACTGTATAGCAACACACACAGTTGCTCGTCTTCTGTGGATAACATACAGGGTGTACATAGATGTTAGTGATATAAATAACTCACGGGAAACCCCAATTATAAACGGCAGGCTGGAATACCCGAGAGTGAGCTCGTTCCACTTTGGTTTCCCCAGATAGTCTGCTGAAGTCTCGTACTCTCGTGGTTTGTCGACGCTTCTGGGGTTGAAAGTCATGAGGTCTACGAAGACGTTGACCAATTAGAACGACATATAATTGTATACATCATCGTATGTAAATCGTTGCTACCCATGAATTGACCAATCACGTAAAGTACTTCAACATCTTTCCAAGTAACAGTGCTTGCCCTTTCCATTTCTAATGTGTTGCTTTATTTACACTGACTGACGAAAAGGGAATAAAGAAGTTAATAAACTGACCGGAAACTGAGTACGGTAGAGCGTAATGTTCACAATACACATCATTAGTATCTTTCGTGATGTATACATGGGGGGTGGAGGGGGTGGAGGGGGGTTGGACGTTGCAAGTGGAGAGTGGAGTGCTTAGTGAAGTATATCTCACGGTATACAAGATATAAGCAAAAGCGCTATCACCGGCTGTTTTCTGCGAGGGACTTCAAAGTTAGTTGACGTGGCGGGCTTGATTCATCACTCATTCAGTATCGCAGCCTGCATTGTAGGTCACCTTTGAGAGGTGTAAATTGCACTTTTGTACCAATATTTACAATCGCACATTTGCACATTTGCTTCTGCACATTTGCTTTTGTTTACAAGGAGAGTGGAAAATATGTTTGAAACTTGAGAGTTCACCCTAAATATGGGATGCTATACGCCCCTTTTCCATTACCGCTGTGCTGAGCCAGTGACACAGACACACATATCCACTTAGTTTCGCACCCAATCATGCAGGATAATAATTTTCAAGAATGCAATCTCCGAGTAACTTTACCTCATGTCTGACAATAACGTATCGTGACATATCATGTATGATATACATGTCTCGAGAGACGAATGAGAAGCCTCATAAAACTAAACCTGAAGCCTCATAAAACTAAACCTGAGGATTTTTTGTCATTCATAACACCTTTCCAATGTGTTAATTAAAATTCAACTGAACGATTGTTCCACCGTCAGGCAAAACGGCGACATGCAGCTGCCTCAAAAATCAGTTTTGTTGGATTAATGTTTCTCTAGACACTGCACATAGTATGACATGCGATTGCATCATGTAAGTTGTAATTTCGTTGTTGAACCAGGCCGGTCGTGAAGGCTGGTGGGTGCGGCAAGGAGGACAAATTTAGCTTCTAAATTTGTTTTCCGCTTCCCTACAACTTGTTCGATAAAAGAAGTGTCAATATTAAGTCACATGTAGTACCGCTGAGAGCGCTCTATTTCTTCGTTCGTCCAGACACCAACTGAGGCATCTGCCTATCTCCGGCCTGCAAAGAACTTGAATATAATCGGCATGAAATACCTCACCGTGATTTGAATTCCACCACCATGCTCGGACTCGATATGGATAGCTTCGATGTGATTTTCACGCAGGGTTAGTGTTAGGGTGAGCCTGCAGAGAAACACTCCCGTTTCTAACCCTATGTGTAGTAACGACTATGCTTAAACTGAGTTTAAAGTAAGCCTAATACTGCAAAACCTTCCCAAACCTTCACAAAGTTGTATTTGAAGATAATCAGTAAGACACTACAAAGAAAGGGCAAAGGTTTCCAAAGCATATTGAGCTTCATGGTACTTACCTTCCACCAAATGTTCACGGCAGTGGACAAATATGCTGATACTCATATAGGCTAGGCTATGTTGTTTTCTCATCACCTACGTTCCGTAGATTTCGAGTGGGTGCGTTTCATTTCGAACTCCATAAGCACAGTTCAAATACCGAGTTATAAGTTGTTGTTTCCAGCTGGTTTGTGCTTCGGTCCTGTCAGAGAGAATCCCTTATTCCGCTTTGGTAATCCGTGTTTGAAAGGTTAAGTTTTCCGAATGTAACGTCACTGACCTTTTTTATTCACAATTTACTCAGTGTAATCTAATAACCATCGAAACCAAGTCTTGTACGTGACTTAATACTCTGCCGGCACATAGGTGACAATTAGAGTCACCGTGTATTAGATGAAAAAAGAACCCACATTCTCAAACCACTTCCAACTAAAGTAGAAACTTCTACACCACCTCTCTTTTTTTGGGGAAACCCCTCCCTCTACCACCCCCTCCCTCTACCACCCCCCTCCAAATACACAACTCCTTGAGACACAAGTCTTTCTGACGATCAGACCTACCACCACAAATGTGACGTAATACGGACCAAATGTTAAAGGTGTTGTAACTTGAAACTCTTCATGAAAATTTAACCTACGTACTTTACGGCTGAATGTTCGATATGGACACCGTAGATTTTAAAGTGACGTCTACCAAAATCAGTATGGTACATCATCCTTGTTATCTATCACGCCCATGTACCGTAGTGCAAGACTTTTTCGTGGAGACGTAAGTCACCTTCAAACCACCTTAGATCAACCTTACAGATAAATGGGGTTTTTTATTTCTGCCAAGCAATGTAAAATAGTGTCTTCCCTGCGTTAATGCGCAGCTCTGGGTGCCGCATCGGAATATTTCTCCATACACCCAGCTTAATTAATGTTGGACCCCGAGGGATTTTATCCATGGAGATCTGATGTACACCTAGTATACTTGTTACTACTATTCCACCGACACTTTCTTACGTTGTTGATAATAATGAATAACTTTCGACCTGTTGTTAATTTATTTTTATTCCATCTTTTCTTAGACTTCCTCGCGTGTAACTACGTTTAGAGTCTTTAATCAGTTTTTTTTATTGTTTTATTTTATTATTTTTATTTATTTTTATTACCCGTTGATTTTGCTTTATACATTTATCCTTCTTTTACCTTTTCTGTATTTGTATATAAGGGACTCGGGTGAGATAAGCACTTTTGCTAACCGAGTTTTTTCCCCTCCTTTCAAATGTGAAATAAAGAAATAAATGAAGTCGTCGAATTTCCTGCTCCCATCTTCGCCAATTGTTACTTTTTCTTGTCCGTCAATGTAATCGCCATTTGCGTCATAGATTTTTTTCGAATTAACAATGAGGCCTCAAAGGCTGATGAGATCTTATTTACTCATTACTAATTAGCCTCCTCACACACTAATACAATCTTACTTGTGTTGTCAAAACTCTTGTGTCAAATCTTAAGAAACTTAAAAAATGAAGCACTTATAATAAGGGTATGTGGGTAATTCACATGCCAATGTCACCGGTGTAACTTGAGAAAGATGCATACATCTCAATTTTGTATCATTTAGAGTGGGAGAAAACTTATAAGTCTAAGCCGACTCACAAACTGCTATCAAGGTTGTTTGGGTCCCTGTAAGGTAAAAGCTTTCCTTAAAGGGAAATAGGGCGTTTAGAATAGACCAACATGACGTACTAAAGAAAAAGCTTTAGTCATTATTAAACCATTCAGTATCACCAATAACCCTCTGCAAAAGCTTCACCTCTTCAAAACATTATGCATGTGATGAGTAAAGGAAGATGCATCATTTGAATTTTGAAAAGTTTGGGTGAACAAATTAGTGTCGAGCAACAAATAACTGAGTTTCTATCTGTGAGAAACTTATTTCTTGAAAAAGAGACTACTGTCCTTCCTTGTTTTTGAATAATCTATCATTCTGCATCCACAGACATTGGTTTTAAAAATATGAATGTTTTCTGTAAAACAAATGCCCTATTTCCCTTTAAAGTATTTAGATACCTCTCTGTACGGTCTCCACCCAGACTTTAGAAGGAAATGGTGCATAGGTTGCTCTCTTTTCCAGGCCACATTTTTTCATGAAATGTGCAAGTTTCTGAAATGAAGGTAATATTACTTTCATGTGAGACCAAAGAGAATGTTACTCAAGTTGAGTTAGCAGGTGTGAATTTGGGGGAGGAACAGATTTATTCACCTAATCTTGAGAGAGACTAACTCTTTTCTCCATTTTCGTAATATGTTTCAATTTTTTCCAGTATTCTTCCAGCAGTTATTTGTGCGCCACCCAAATTACATTGTGCCACACCAGACGATATATAGACAACACACTTTTACAGTGAATGTTGAGAGTGGGACTCCCGGCTTTACCGCGGCCTTTGCCACGGCTTTTCCCAACCTCTCATAGATCGTCGAACAGAGATAACGGAGAAACTGCTTTGAGACGCCATGTTTGCGTGGCTTCTTGCCCTTAAGTTAATTATTACATACACATGTCTCATATCTAAGTCAATTCATATAGCCACAGTTATAATTTTGCAACCCTCTTTGGTTTTTTCACAGACGTTTTAATACCACGACTTTACCAATTTTAAATTTCTGTTGCTTGAAGCAACTGCCCTTAAACTGTTTCTATCGCTCTCGATTGTCACTGGCCCGTTGAAACGTATTGGGGTCTGCCAATTATCAACACAACTTGAAGTTATACCCTCGATAAAATGTGATAGGCTAATGGTACTCCTCTACGGTGCTTCAATACAACAGATTTCTTAGAAGGGAAGAAAGACTGATACAGAATTTGCTGACGGCGCATAAACTTTATAGCAACTGAGAGTTCTTCACGACATACCAAGTGTAATGAGAAACCTTTACAAGACACCATGTGTCAAATATACCTTAGAGCTTTTATCACTTCGTAAGAAATTAATGCAGACCGCGTATTTGTACCTTTTTGTTCAATATATTTGTTTTTAATTTTCATTTAAAAAATGACTTGTTCATTTTTATTTTTTTCGGCGGAAGGAGGAGGGGGGGGGGGGGATTATGTGATGACTTTTGCCGTAATGACAGTCAATCCCAATTTTGAAAATTTCGTTGCAGTCCTCAGCAATAGATTGACGTTCGCCCATGTTGGGTCTCCGTATGGTCTTCCACAAGCTCTCTTTGACGCATGGGAATTAAATGATTATAGCGATTAGCAGAAGTCTTAATGAAGGTGAAATAATAGCGATAGGAAAATATTTACCATCTGTCAAGAAATCATTATCAGGATTAAGAAGAAGACACTCGTCACAACAATCTGTCAGCTTAAAATTCCGCATTTTTCTTATTTTTTTTTTAATCTTTGATCGAGCTGATATTTTTTTTTTCCTCTCGTCGCCCCACAAGAACGAAATGGAACACCTGTATGTAAGTGTATAATCTAATTCTTCGTCGTTCTCATGCCATTTCTCCGAATAAAAAAAGCCGCGGTATCCATGGCAACACGTTCCCCTGAAAGAGAGCACATAATACCTGATGTATTAAATACATGGCTTTGTGCATTAAGACACATACCCGTGCACAGACTTCAGTATGGGGATATGCTGATATTTCAAACGTAGAAATGCAAAGCGGAGTTGGCAATAACTCTTCAAGGACAGAGAAACTGTGTGAATTGAACAAAAAAAAAAAAAAAGGAAAATGGAAGAAGTTATAAAATATGTAATAAATATAAAATATAATATATATAAAATAAAAATGAAGAATTATTATGGGAGTACTGAGAGATTTCACGAAGTTTGAGAATCCATTAGCTTAAATGGAATTCACGAATGTGATGTTATATATGCCAGTTTAATTGATCCACATTGCAATTAATAAGCATGTGACAAAAGTTACATGAAAATACAAGGGAGGGGTAAACAGTGGATATCAATGCTTACCCATATCCCTGTATTGCACAGACGTACGGTCGAGTGTGTGAGGTAATTAATGGTGCAACCACGAGTGTCGAGTGAAAAAAAGTGGGAGCAGGGAGCAGACCACAGGTCAAACGTCTCTGGCTTGCCCTAGCCCACGATAAAATTAGTGGGCAAAATATTACACTACACAACATTATACAGCTTCCTTGGAATTCATGTCAAGACAAATAGGGAAGTGTTTCCTAATTTTTTTATAAAATTTTGAGAACACTATTAAGGACGGTGAAGTCGTATGTTTATACTGTAACTATACACATGATACTCAGCGAGTATTGTTGGTGACAGTGGACAAATTCCGAATTTGCCCTTTCATGTACTCGAATTTGGTACCATTAATTCGGTTCAATGGTACCATACAGTGGATGTTTTGTAACATTCATTAGTAGTAACATAGATTCTGTTATATGGTATTATTTAATTGGTACTATAGTAATTCGATTATATGGTACTAATTATGTAATTATCTTAATTCGTAAGTTATTGGGTTTTGTATATCCATTAGCGGATGGCGCGTGGAACTGCGACCACCCCCCCCCCCCCCCCCCGTACTGCTGTTGCTATGTTACATAAATCTGATATGATGTTAGCACATTCAAATCAGTAGTACATTATTTCGATTCTAAAATGAGATGGAAATTGATAGATCTGAAATTGAATGCGGTAATACCTACTCTTTTTTCCAATTTATGGTATCAAAAGTAGCATTTCTGGTATCATACCATAAATCCTTGATCGTCGTCCACTGCATGTGCAAAACCGCACTCGACGGCCAGACCAACGGTTGCAATGGTCAATGCAGTGCATGACTCAGCATTCTCTCCTGATCGATGAATGTGTTTGTTGTATATATAGGCTATGAATGAATCTACTTCAGAGAGAAAAAAAAAAGATCTGTCTCTGGAATTGCATATATCTAAACCTACGGTGCCCAAATTAGCAACATTTGGCTTCAACTGACAAAATGTGAGCGCTAGAAAGTGTCATGCGTTATCTTTTCGCAAAGATTTTTTGCCTCCCTCCGGGAGAAAAGTGGACAAACAATGTCACTCCCAGGCCTTATATGCAAAGGTAGTGGATGACTTTTCTTTTTCTTTTTTTAGGCAACTTAAAACATTTGCACCCATAGTCACGTTTGTCATTTTCTTGTCCTTTCCATCTTTGTCCTTGACAGGTTAAAAAAAATAAAAGACAAGAAAGGAAGAAAAGAAAAACAAGATGTTCAGAAGAAAGAAACAATTCTTAGTCACACCGAAAGATTCTGAATTCACTGTTCAGTATTTGGGGAGCCTGCGCACGTTGGCGTCGAAGGGGAGCGATTGCGCTGAAAAACCGATGGCGGACATTTGGGCCAAATCGGAGCACGGCATGTTATCTGCAAGGGCGCTTATCACGGTCACCAAGAAAGGTATTTTAATGAAACGGCTGGACCCTCCAGAAAAGTTTTCCTCCAAGGACGAACCCAACGAAAATTACGGAGAACAATTGTTTCTCGTCAACAGAATATCCTACTGTTCGACGGGTAAAAAACTAAAAGCAATCTTCGCGTGGGTTTACAGACACGAACTCCGCCGCTCGGCAGTCGAACTGAGAGTTCACGCAGTGGTGTGTTCCTCTTCCCACGAAGCTTTCAATTTAGGGTCCTTGGTCTGGGAGAAATTCCACTTCTGTTTCAGAGATTTTAAACTGGACCGCAAAGCATCCGATCGGGTCTTGGAGAGGCAACAGTATGAAGACGAGGAAAAACAGAAAGCCGTCCCGACGGAAGTCCCCCTGCGAACGAAAATGAACTCAAGGCCCGCCTATAGGGTGGAGAAACAGCCTGTCGGAAAAACCAAATCTCTCGCTGCCATCGAAGAATCGTCGAACGAAGGCGCCCAGCCGGGGTCACCGTCGGCCGTTGGACAGGGGGAGAAGGCACTCGAGGCCGAAGATGCGAATAAATTCGAAGCTGCCACGTTCGGTTTCGTGGAAAATGCCCTTTACGAAGAAAGCAAAGATTTTGTTTCTGCCAATGCTTTAAGTCCTGCCCTTTGATTTCATTTTTATTTCATGGGATTGCAATCCTTTGCCTTTAACTTAGGCATATTTATGTTCAATTGCCTAATCTCTATAGTCGCGCGTGCCACAGGTAGTCTTGTAGTTTTAAAGGATTAACAGAGAATTTGGTGCAATTCCAAATGTGAAGATTTAAGTTTTAAAGGAAGAATAAATTCGTTCACTGCTTTCAGTATTTCTATATTCATTTTATATGGTACATAATTGCCACTTTTCTCATTATACGCTCTTTGTAGAATATTTCTGTCTGAAATGAGTAAAAAGCCCACGTTTCCTTTGACTTCCATATTTGGAAGAAACAAAAACCGTTTTGCAACTTCTTTTCCGAAGGAGAAAAAATGATTGTGTGGGGTAAAAAGTATGTCTTAGCCTTGTAAAAATAATAAAATGGGTTGAAGATGAGGTGAAAATCCAGTAAAGATTTTCATACAAAATTGGTCTTACTTGTTTTTTTTTTTATTTTATAATTTAAGTCACAATAACTGAAATTTGCAAAATATTATACTATTTAGTGTCTAAACATATTCACCGTATGATATTTCACCACTTAACCAGTCACCAAAGTCAGTGTTTTGTGCAAATACAGCTGCGTTAGGGTCCAGCTTGGTGATCCACGGTGCACAGTCTGTTTGTAGCAAATTTATTTCGGAGTGTTCAAGAATTTTGATTCAACAGATGGGTACTACAGGCTTGTAAATTAAATCATACCTCATAGGTTATAATATTCCATAGCAGGAGTAAATTACCATCATGTACTGATGTATGAATTAACCAAGTCACCAGGTGGAGAGACAAATTATAGATACAAGAATCACCATGTTTATAAATGTACATATATATATTTTAATTGTTTTTTCATCATGAAAGAAAGCAGAATTTGTCGTTCCTAATACAAATGTAAGAGGAATCCACACTGTAATAAGGGAGTGATTCTCGTAAACTGATCCTCTACTGATAAATCTGATTGACTAAGGATGTAATTTTTAGTCGGGACCACACCGATTAATCTACTGACTAGTTTGTAATCGCCAACTAATCTACAGACTAACTATATCCTAGTCCATTAAATTTGTCTGTAGAGGCACCATCCTGACTAGTTCCATTTTTTTTTTAGTAAGATCGACTGGAATCACGTGACATATCCGATATCCGGTGTATAGCTTCGATTAGTTTTATTCCTCGCCTGTGATAATGATAACAAGCTATGGGTCATTTGACAAACATTATTTAGAAGGTGTTCTGTTCTGAGTGCGTCCATGTGTGGTTACTCAAACACCTTCCATGAAGAGCCTATCGTGAATAAAAATAACCTATACATCTAAGAGCAATAGCACCTTGTTTATCATGTTAGTATCTTTACGGTAATGTAAGGTAACCTGACAGACTGTTAATATACATCATTCATCGGTGCAATTATTTTTGTCTAATTGAAGTTTTCACAAGACTGATAAGAGAAATAATTATCTGTACTAAAATCCCGGAGAAAATATAAATTAGTTCTAGCAAAAACGAGTCAACTCGCTGTGCACTGCGTGTCACTAATTATGTGTTCATTGAAACATGGGGTCTCCATAGAATGTAACTTCGTTTATAAGTAACTAAAATTTTGTAATAGTGGAAATCTGAGGCAGAATAAAGTGATTGAAAAGGAAAGAATAAACTGTTTCTACAGTGCAAAAATAGAATGCTATAGTCTAATTTATCACAATAACCTTAATTTGGTTATAAATATTGGAAACGGAAATTTACATTTTGACTGCAAAAGACGTATTTTGGATGATTGTAGCATATTCGTTTCTTAAGATTTGCTATACTTTTGATGCAAGCTAAAACTACTTCAATTGAAATAGCGGTTCTGAGGAATATGAATCGCCCCTGTTAGACAAATCCGGGAGGTTATACCTCTCTGGACAAAATTAATCCTCCGTCCTCCTAATTATGTAAAAGTCATTTAAGTATTGTCTCTCACGGACTGACGGAATAGACACAGGAAATAGTGTGAAAAACAATTCCCGCATGCTAGGCATTTTTCCATGTAACAATTAAATTACTTAACCATGTTGAGGACGTTTGAAGGTTAACAGTCAAACTGTTTTTAAGAAGGTTGAGAAAGGGACGTGAATGCTCTATTTATTATGAAATTGTAACTGCTAAAATATGCATCAGAATTATCCAACCGGTGAAAGGAAACAAAAGCACGTCATGATACAGAGGATTGGTATATATTGATATACAAAAAAAAATGGGAAAATAAATCAAAGGCAGAAATATGTCCTCGAGTGTTCCATAGTTTGTCCGCTGGGTGACTACATACCAAACCAAAAAACTCATACGTAATGAAATCTTGTATAATCGTGATATATGTTGAGTAGGCCTAATATTGGTGTCAACTTTACACCAGACAGCCTTGGAAGTAACTGGTGGCGTTAAGTTGGATAAGATATTACACCAGTGAATTTAATGGTCATTGTGAATGTTTTTTTTTTTTCGCGTTATAAGCTCTTATGGGGGCGAATGATATCGAAACCCTTTCAGCAAATTTAAGCCAAAAGATATTATATCTTTTTATATTTATTACGTAATTATATATACATGGGGACGATGTTAACCTGAGAAGTAGCAATCATATATTCAATTTCGACTTCATGGACCAAGTTTACCCTCTTTTTAAATTTTTAACTAGTCTGCATATTGACCAATATTTGTAATATTCCATCAAACCACTCTACACTCACAAAATATGTACATATTTGTGTTCAGTGTTTTCCTGGATAGCTGAGGATTAATAAGCTAATTATATTTTGACTTATTCCCTCAGGGGTGCCGAGGTCAATATTTCTGGGGAGGGAGCAGGGATGATTTTTGCCCGAATTAGAATTCTGGACTGTAAGTTACCCGAATTTTAAGGATCAGCTTTTATTTTGTCTCCAGTGGCCTCACAAGGGCTGTTTTAACTTACAGTGTGATACACTGAGAAATGCAGTATCCCTCTATTGCCCTATGAAAAAAATACTGACCGTCCTACATCATTTTTTTGTGGCATTTCAAAAAACTTTGAAATGTCTCATAAACGGCACCACAACCCCAACGGATTATCTTTAATGGTTTCACTCTGCAACTTCTGACTGAAGGTTGCTCTTTCTATAGAACGTGTACGTCGATTTGTCTTTGTCGTCATGCGATAAACAAAAAAAAATCTTTCACAATTTTCAGCTATGATGGGGATCTATATTCGAATTAAGGGAGGGATTCTGGACCTGCCTTAGCACCTACGTACCTACACTTCAACAAGGCACAGACCTATCAGCATCTAATATGAGCCCGAAGACCTGCTTAGTCCTCTCATCTGCTGTGCTAAACAGTAAACACTTAAACGTCTTGATTCATTCCATTAACTTATAGGCCTATCTATAATAAATTGTCCAAACGAGATTTACGTAGGTATCGACAAGTTATACTGGATTACTATTGTCAGCTGTCGTCTGCATACATCATCGCTAAAAATAATGATACTCTCCGCCCCCCCCCCACCTGGCTAAGGACTGGTAAGTGGTATTTGCTTGAACCCCTGCCCCTTTAATTCCGTCTCCCTCAGAACAGTGAGGTACAACTGAGAATGCAATACAACAGAAATTTTAACTTATGCTAGTCCTATTACATTTTGTCCAGTATGATGCATAAATTTCAATTCGTAAAGCGCTTTGAGCAGTACTTTTGTGTGATGTATCTAATTTTAAACAGTATCCTATAGCAATCTTCATTCACACCTGTTTATACCGTATGTTGAAAAGGATTACGTAGAACAAAACTTTGCTGTGAGGGTTGTTGTCGACCGACAAATCGGGCAGGACCACTATCTCACAAATCAAAACCATTGGAACTATCTCTTTGGAATCAAGATAGAGTAGTGCTAGCATAAACCTTCTGACATATGCAAATGATTAGAACGGTCATAAGAATACAATTTACTGTAACATTTGATCAATTTCTGCAAGCTTTTGCAAGCTGCGGAAGGTGTAGGCTACTCATGTTCAGCAAGTTATACCGATGCTTTTTTACCGTAATACGAGTCGCAACGCTTGGAAAGTTCAAAACCTTGAATGTTCAAGAATAAAGACTGGCAATTGTCACGGGTTCGCATACAAGGAAACATGTCAGTAATAACCAGACAAAAATAGGTGAAAGGTGCTCTGCCCTGTGTATTTACATCCACATCAAAAAGGAACCCTGTAACGTAATTATATACAAAATATAGTACAAAGCAAATTTGACTGGGCAGCTAAAGAAGCAAATAGGATTTTAGGTATGATTTAGAGAAATTTTAGTTTCCTTAAGCAAGACATTGTTGTTAGACTCTATAAGCAGTTGGTTAGACCCCATTTAGAGTATGCTGTTCAAGCCTGGAACCCATATTTTTTCTAAAGATAAGGAGTTACTTGACAAAGTCCAGCGCAGGGCTACTAGATTGATTAGGGCCTTCAAGGGTGTCCCCTATAACAGCAGGTTACATCTTTTAAATCTCACTTCACTTGAGCTGAGAAGATTACGTGGGGATTTGATACAAGTCTATAAGATTGTTCATGGATTTGATAATTTATCATTTTCTGATTTATTTTTCAAGTTTGCTAATAGTAAAATTACTAGAGGTCATTGTCTTAAACTCCAGAAGGTTCAAAGTAGGATCAATATTCGTCGTTACTTCTTTTCTCAGAGGGTATATGAGAGGAATGGGTTGCCTGAGGATGTAGTGATGGCAAGAAGTGTAAATGGGTTTAAGAATGCACTGGACAAGTACTTTAGGCTTTGTGACCGGTTTGATTTTTTTTTTCAGGGTCCTTGATGGGGACTTAATTGTCCCTCCTGATCCTTTTTTAAACTAAACTAAACTAATTATCAGACTTCTCTGCTAACCGTCATATCGTTTGACGCACGAGTGTGAATTTTCTTAAAAGAAACATACAAATTATTTACAGAAATTGCGTCCTTTTCTTGACACCGTAACACTATCCTCGTAATGTAACTATAGACACAAGATCTTTTATAAAACAAAAAGATGAGTTGAATTGACCTTTGCACTTGAAAATAAACAGAACCAGAACTTACGGAAATCTTAAGGGAAAGATAACCGGCTCCTCTAGCACGATATATACTAGCGACGTCATACGATATACTGGTAATACTTTTTACGCTGAGGAAACTGCCCTCAGAAAGACCTACACGTGAAGTTGATTTAACTTTAAAACCGAGGGGTGAATACGCTTAGCCCTCAACTGCATAGCAACGAAGTAAGATTGAACCTCAGCTAACAGGACAGGGACTTTAGGAGCAACCCCTTCCTCAAGACTGGGCGTCAGTCCAAAGACTGCCTGACCACTCCCACCGACAAAACAGACACTATAACTTCACATATCAATTCATTACATTTTATTCAAAGTACTTGTTTTACTGTTACGTAATTCAGAGTGCTTGCTAAATAGCACAGAACCCTACACAAAACAGAGACATGAGAGAAATATTCTCCCATGTTATGAAACAATGAAACAGAAGGCTCAGGAGTTGCAGCAGATTGCACCATCTGACACACTAGGACCAGATGATCATGTGACAATATGTAGTATATTGGGACGAAATTTTCCGATCAAATTTACGACGGAGAAAACGATGTGGACCTTTTACGTTGAATTCTAAATACCTTTTAAGCTCATTTTCTCTGTAAGTGGTAAATTATTAAGGAATCTTAGCGGAAGTAGACTTCTTCAAATGAAGGGGTTTCCGTTGTACCTCCTTGTCAATCACCTCCTATAGCTCTGAACAACAAACATTTTTTCGGTCAGTTTAAACGGCGTTCCTTAGAAATCGGACTTCCAGCTCTTCTAGTACACAGGAGCCAAAGTTTCGCAGTGAAAGACCCGGACATCATCAACCGCTGCCTCAACATACCCTGCTTTACCGTGTATCTTAACGTATTGCAAAGGTTCAATTGGAGTCTTTTTCTTCAACATGCAATTTTAATCATCATTCCCCATATCCCTATTTTACCAGTGGTTTGCGAAGTCAATTCGTGTTGTCAAGGAAATGTTTACATTCACAACAGTAGTAACCTAACGCAGAACACAGTTTGCTTAGAATAGCCTAAGCTAGGCCTATGTTCTTGCCGTGTGCTGGGCTACGGCTAGTACTACTTGTTCATTTAACGTTAGACCTGGCCATATTACTCACAGTGTCGCACTAGCTCTGGCTACATGCAATCGCGCAAGGCCATGTCTCAATTATCAATGTAGTAGTACTGTCGACACTGTGCACCTGCGACAGAGGACATGATTTGTAAACATAAGTATGAGATGTTACTGAAGGCATGATGAGAACGTCTTACGCTTGTTCCTTTGAAATCAGATCATTCGATGTTGTAATTTTCAAGTTCCTGCCTGGTAAAGGTATTGTCACAATGGTACAGCAAGGACAGCAAAGTTTTAGCGGACACCAATGGAAGATTTTATAAACGTATTATAACTTACAACACTAACCTTTTCAATTGAAAACCCTTGATGTCTATTCTGCAACCCATCTATATCATAAGTGATTGTGTACAATCATTCCTCTCCCAGTGAGGAAAAGAATGTCTTTGAAGTTTTGAACATAGAAGTCCTTTGGAGATGAGACTTTGGTTAGATTGACAACATCCATGACACATCTTTATCAAGTTGAACTTAAGAGTTGTTGATAAGTAAAGATTCACCGGCTGCTAACTTTTAGATCCGGCCGGAACCGGATTTTGCAAGATCTTGAAATTCTGTCGGATAAAAACGGCCAGACTGGATTTTTACAATGCTGTAAAAATAAGTATTGTTAAGGGTTTTGTATGTTTCAAACTCAAAGTGCAAAATCTAAATGTACTGGACCTGTGGACTTGGCACAAGGTTAATTATACTTCCTCAGCTTAAGTTACTTCACAAATATTAACAACTTCTATTACTGCTTATAGTGATAATATCCTAGTTTTTTTGCCAAGGAATGGAATCTGTGGAAAAGATGCTGTATATTTTGCAACCATATTGTAACAAAATGTTGGAAAATATGTGGATCGATTTTCAAAAATGTCTGGCTGGAACCGGATTTATTTCACTATCGGGCCAGATAGTCCAGCTGGACCAGATATCCGGTGCATCTCTTTTGATAAATTTAGTCATTCTGTATTTCCAACAGCTTAACAGCCATACTTGATGATCTTGAATCTTTTTATCATTGCTGATGGAATTAAAAGCCGTGTCCAATGAATTCTGTTTTGACGACCTACCAAAACACTGTTTGCAATTAAGCTACTGTACAGTAGTCAGATCTCATTACTGTAGTTTGCTGTCGTTTGGTTTGAAGTTTAAATGACATTTTTGAAGCATATAATATAGTAAACAGTTTTTGATTTTCATCTTTCATTATAGTTGTCAGGCATGTCAGAGGAAGCACAGAAATTGGAAGAGGATACTCCCCCAGCTACTGATGATGCTGGAGAGCAGCCCCCTAATACATACATGATCAGACCAAATTTTGCCCACAAGTATGTTATTGTGTATGAAAGTACTCGATCATAGGCAGGTTATGTTCTAAGAACATGAACTTGTACACCTGTTAAGTTTACCTCTGTTGCTCGCTCTACAATGCTGAAACCACCATAAGCTCCTTGATTTTTGTTCTAACAACACTGTGGAATGAAAATGGCAGCCTTGGTAAATGAAAGATTTAAAACATACGATGCAAAACTTGGACACAATCTTTCTGGGGTCTCAAGTTAACTAACACATTGGTTCTCATCCGGTCTGCTCGTATGGTCCCTTGTCATTAACTTTTCTTGCATTTATTGCCTCTTTTTGGTTCCTGGTTTTCGTAGTTTGTTTCTTAGTTTCAGCACTTTTCTGTCAGCATTTATGTCTCCTTTAATTGTTGATTTCTTTACTTCCATTCAATAGCATCTGATTTGAAATGACTGCAGAAGTTTGCGATAAGCTATGGAGGATAAGAAATTCACTTCTTGCGTGAAGCAATGTTGAGAAAACATTTTTGAATATTCTCACATTTTCCTGTGGTTTCCATTTTCGTCACATTTTTCAGATTTCGAGCTGCTCATGTAAAAGAAGTAGTACATGCGGTTCTGAATGAAGAATTGGCAGACAAATCTTACAATGCTGACGAAACTACAGCCTTATGCAAACATCTTAGCAATGAAATCAAAGGGAAGCTTAAAGGTACAGTGCACAATATATGTTAAAAAATATTTCAAATACGGAAGGGGCAAATAAAAGGTGGTGTTAATTGTCCAGGGAGTCATTTCCATGATAAAAAGAAGGACATACACTGCCATGTAGTTTGGTATGTGGAGGCAAGCTAGATCCATGTGTTGTCGTTTAGTAATGTGAAGGGGCAAGGGTAAGGTACAATTGTGGGTAAATACAAGGAAAATTTGTGGTTATTTTTATGCATCATATTTCTGCAGTTACCACCAATCCCTGCCCTCTCCCCATCCCACTTCAAAATTTTGCAGACAAATCTCATCACCCCAACAGTGACAAGTGTATGGCAGAGTGCAAGTGACCCAGGAGATTGGGAGTCGGTGGTCAACTCTGTAGTTTGCAAATCTGTGAAGTGCCATAACGAAGATTAAGAGAGGGAAGAATCTTCCTTTTGGGGCTCAATAATCATATCTACTTTAAGGAATGTATAAACGTAGCTGTATGTTTCTTGGAAAATCTGCCAAATCCATGAGTGTGGTGCTTGTAGTAGTCAGTAAGCAAAATGCTAGCTCTGATGTCCATATTGTGAGCTTGAACTGTGATACTTTCTTGTCAGTTGCCTGATGTACTACTATTCATTTTGAGCATTCTAGTATGCATAGCACAATTCAGCCCAGTGATTACGTCAGTCTGTTACATAAAATTGTTTGGAATGTAAAGTGCACTTTTTGAAATTACAGAATGTGACTTATTGATATAGTAGTTCTGGATTTTGCTGTGTTTGTAGATGGCAGGGAGATTGCAGTTTTTTTTTTTTGCACCCCTCACCACCAGGGTTCTCTGTGTTTTATGTTGCTACTGTTTTAGTTACTGTACATCGCTCCCACTTTTCAGATCTAGAGCTGCAGAGGTATAAATTTGTCGTCCAGGTGGTGATTGGAGAACAGCGAGGTGAAGGAGTCAAGTAAGATGATCTTTGTGTCTTTGTTTAATTTTGTTCTTTTCTTCTGTGCATCGTCATTTCCTTTGACATCATTATTAAAAAGTTTCATTTTGTGTTGAGCCTATAATTCTCCGCACATCTTACACACTCAAAAAGGTCAACACAGTATCTTGTTGTTAACACAATATCTCAAGATAGGAATGATTGATACTTCTCATATTAGTATGTGAGTTGGTCACATTAAAAGAATGACTGCTATTATTTTTGGTGGAGGTCAAAGGTCATCTAGGGTCACCAGAGGTGAAAAATTGAAATATCGCAAGAAAGGAAAGTCATGGAAACCATTGATATGTAGCGTGTGAATGAGTTACATCATGTAAAAATCTCTATTGTTTTCAGTGGATATGACAGGTTATTTGAGGTCAACAGGGGTCAAATTGTGAAAACCTTGTAAATTCCATATTTGAAGAAGAAAAGTTTGGACGAAATCTGATATGTGTTATGTAGTGTAATTTATTGAGTGCAAGAAGCCTAATGGTTTTTGTGGCTGTTAAATGTTATTTGGGATTAATAGGTGTCTAATAGTGTGAACATGATATCTCAAGAAGGGACGCCTGGACAGATATACTATTTGGCATGTTCAGTGTATTTTATTGAGTTCAAAAGCCTTTGTTTTTGGTAGAGGTCAAAGGTCACTCATGGACGAATTGTTAAATATGAACAGGATACCTCAAAAAGGGAAGCATAAACAGATCTGATATGGGGTATGTAGCTGTGCCTTACAATTTAGCAAAAGTAACCTACATTTGGAGTCAACTGGGTTCAAGTTGTGAAAACCTTGTAAACACTAAGAGAAGCTTGGACAGGTCTCATATTTGATTTTCAGATGTGCCTTACTGAGTGCAAGAAGCCTATCAATTTTGTTAGAGGTAAAAAATCATTTGGGGTCAACATATCCTCACCCTATGGCATGAACCGTGAAAACATTGTAGACACTATATCTCAAGAAGGAAAGCTTGGACTGATGGCATACTTGAAATGTGTATGTAATATATTGATGCAAGAATCCTATCATTTTGTGTGGAGGTCAAAGGTTATCTTAGGTCAGCAGAGGTCAAAGTGAGAAAAATTTGTAAACACAGTATCTCAAGAGTGGAAGCTTAATTGACATCATATTTGATATGTGTTCAGCATGTATCACAATGAGTACAAGAACCATATACATTTTTTGTAGCTGTCAAAGGTCATTTTGGGTCAGCAGGGGTCAGATTATGAAAACTTGTAAACATGATCTCAAGATGTGTAAAATTTGAACTGATCCCATATTTGTTATGTAGGTGTAGTGATGTACCAAATTAACTAAGAAAAAAAAACCTGTTAATATTTAGTGGAGGCTGTTTTGGTCAATAACTATCAATTTGTGAAAACCATTATACACATGGCATCTCAGGACCTGAAGTTTGGACATGTCTATTATTTAGTATGCAGTCATCAGTCATTAACTTGGGTTGGATGTACAGAAAGAAAGAAAATTACCCACTCATCCTCTGACTTCTAAGCTTTCACGGACTGGTGGTTTACAAATTGATGGAACAGGGCATCTTGTGAAGCTGTTGCATACCTACAGTACTTATGTAGTTATTTCATACCATTGAAACTATGTCATCATCCCCTCGGTCAAGTGTCCCTGTCGATTTTTTGTTTTTCTACAGCTTCGTATGTCTAGAATCCATTACATTTAAGAAACCGAAGATTTTATACATCTTTGTGGGTCAAAGACTTTTCAATTGTAGCAAATGATACAGTTCAAGAATTCACATGCATTTGATATCACTGAATAAATTATGTCGACTTTCGGTGTTCATGAAGTCGCCTGGAAGTAGGGCAATATTACCGCTAATGGCGGAAAGGTTGTAAAGTCTCGTAGGGGAAAAATGTCACTTTAGTTGAAAGTCGGTAAGATGACATTCATATATGCTTGTTGTGGTGATGCAGTGGCAACCAACAATGCACGTATATAAATACTGAATAGCTGCTAGGAAACAGTAGGGGTCATCATAGAAACAGTTTTGAAGATTGTCGACAAGTTGGATCGTTGAGAGGCGGGGTAGCTGTTATTGTGGGTTGCAAATGTAAGTTTGTTCACATCCATTTGGAGCATCATTCACCTCATACATGGCATAGTAACATCTATCTCAAATTTGATTGATGGGGGCACCATTTGGGTAGAAGTCTCCTTCTTAGAGCAATTACATTTTTTTTTTTTCTTTTAACCTCTTCCCTCAAATGGCCTGCAGTTCAGTAAAATCACCCAACTAAAATAACCTGGATGTGCCAACATGTGTTTTGAACAAACAAAATTGAACTTGTCTCTCTTAATGAGCCATTCTTTTACATGCCATTTATTACATATTTTGGCCTATTGCTCATTGCTTCTCTTTTTCTTGATAGGATGGGATGCAAGTGCTTCTGGGATTCTGATACCGACAACTGTGCCCAAGATATCTTTATGAATGTAAGTAGGCCCTCTGCTTTCCTGTGGAGATGAAGGCATTACTTTTTCATTTAAGCTTTGCTATCTTTGCTGTTATGTCCTCAAGCTGATCCAAGTGTCAGAGTGTTGGAAAATGGAGAAAGAGAGCAAAGAATGTGCTGAATGAATGTCAGAGGGTATTGTTTACCATTACGGTTAGACAATCGGAGAGTGGGTGTTTAAGGAAGAGATTTGCAAAGCAGCGGTGCTGCAACATGGGTGGAGGAAGGGTGGGGGAATGTGGAATCATATTTTATCCCAAACATGAATTTACCTGAAAATGCTTCTAAGCTTTTTCAATTTGTGGGGGGGGGGGGGGATGTGGGGCCTAAAATAAACAGAAAATGGGCTCGGAAAAGCCATTTTTGATTCCTTGCCGAAGGCCGAAGGAATCTATGCGATGGTGATGTGTGTGTGTGTGTGACGCTGCTTGTAAACACGATATCTAAAGAAGGGTAACCATGAATGATCTCATACTTGGTGTGTGGGTTGGTCATAGTGAGTAGATGATCCCTATTGTTTTTGGTGGAGGTCAAAGGTCATTTGAGGTCACCAGAGGTCAAAATGTGAAAACCTTGTAAACACAATATCTCAAGAATGGTAACTGTGACTGATGTCATACAAAGTGTGTTGGTTGGTCATATTGAGTAGATGATCCCTATCGTTTGTGGTGGAGGTCAAAGGTCATTTGAGGTCACCAGAGGTCAAATGGTAAAAACCTTGTAAACACAATATCTCCAGAAGGGTAACTGTGGCTGATGTCATACTTGGTGTGTGGGTTGGTCATATTAAGTAGATGATCCCTATTGTTTTTGGTCGAGGTCAAAGGTCATTTGAGGTCACCAAAGGTCAAACTGTAAAAACCTTGTAAATACAATATCTCCAGAAGCATAACTGTGACTGATGTCATACTTAATGTGCGGGTTGGTCATATTGTGTAGATGATCCCTATTGTTTTTGGTGGAGGTCAAGGGTTATTTGAGGTCACCAAAGGTCAAACTGTAAAAGCCTTGTAAACACATTATCTCTAGAAGGGTAACTGTGACTGATGTCATACGTGGTGTGTTGTGCTCTCAAACTTATCATGTGGATAATTCATGTTTGTTGTAATATAACCATGTTGCAAGGATTCACAAAGCCTTTTGGCTTTCTGGTGTTTTTCATTTTGACATGGTCCCTTCCCTTCTCCACTGAGTTGCTTTTGTTGGTAGGTGATTTTGTGTGTATGAAAAAAGTAGATATCGGCAAGGAATCACTAAGTCATTTGACTTTCTGGTTGGTGATTTCAGAGGTGCCTTTAGCTGAAACTTTCCTTGGACTGTGCGCCCCTGTTGATGTTGATGCTCCACTTAGATTGTATGCAGGCAGCCGCAAGATTTTTAAAGATAAACGTGTGGCTGCAAAAGGCTGACCAGGATTTAATAGGTGGAAACATTCTAGATGAAAACAATCCAATTTATTATTTTTCCAGAGTCTGATGATGTTTTTTTCTTTGAGAAATTGCATACATGAGATCCCTTCTTCTGGAAAGGGTACATGCAGCTTAGGACACCAGGGAAGTGCTGTGCTCTTTCTGGTCACCTGGAGGATTTGTTTAAGTCAAATATTTTCCTGTATGCTCCATGCCAGCCAATGATGATGCTTCGCTAAGATAGTACATGCAGGCACTGTGAGACTTTTTGCCACAGCTGACCTCAAGATGTCTTTACGGGGTACCGTGCTGCGGTGGAATGAGTGAACGCAATTTAATAGGTGGAATATTCTAAGTAGTAGCAATATTCTACATTAAAGCAATCCAAGTGTTTACCATTTTCCAGAATATGATGTTTTTTACATTAATTGAGAAAATGCAGACAGATCCCTGTTTCGAGGCTGGGCATATGCAGCTGAGGGCACCTGGGAAGTCCTGCTTCTGGCCACCTGAGATATTTGTAAAACAAAGATTCCTTGTACACTTGGCACCAACCGATGGTGCACGTTTTGCTTACATAGTTCTACTACAGGGTGCCCGCAAAAGGGCTCCACCAGCAGGCCTGCTGGAAACCGTGGACACATGCCTGATATGTGCTTTCATAGATGTATGGCATATACACCCTCCCCCACCCAAAATCATTATACTCTGGCAGCATAGCTGTTAAAGGGATTGACAATTTGCCCCAAATTCAACTGCCCTGTGATGAAAGTTAGGCATTTGCAGTTATTATGGTAACCCTCAAGTCCTAGAAAAATTTTCTCTCAGCAGGGAGTGTCTATCACAACTACCACCCTCAGCCATGCAGAGAAACAATAATTTGCTCTCTTCACAGAACCCACCACTGCTACCTTCCTTATGAGGCAGCTGTGCATATTGCCCACAGATATGTATAAAGCATATTGCTTACCATGTTTACATTGAAAAGATGCAACTGCACACAGCAGAACATTGTCATTATCTTTCCTAGTGCCCTTTCGAGGGATGAGTCCACTGTGTTTTTTGGGTAAGCACGTCGAGTGCCTAAACTACACTTTAGCAGCATGTAACGATGTTTCTTTCTTTGTATGTCATCATTCCCCTGAACCTTGAACAAACTCAAAGGCCTGTGGGAGAAGTAAAATGACAAAGGACATCAATGCTGATTATAAAACTGTGAAAGTTTAAAGGTAGCTGTGAGAAATAATGACTGGTATTGCAAGTGTTGCATCTCAAATGCTTGATCCCAGTCGTAGTCTGTGATAGTTCTTTACACGTGCAACAACAGACTGTCCATGGGAAGGAGAACATCTAAAAGTCGGTTTAATATTCCTCAAATTAGTGGAGGGACTTTTCCCTTGGAATTTTGCCCCTCTTTCTGAGTTGCTTGGCATCCTCTTCTTCTGGATCTGATCCCTAACACTGTTCAGAAAGAGCTTTCCATTATTACATATGACATTGATGTGTAACCACTTTTTTTTCTCTCTCTCTTTTTATAGGATACCATGTTTTGTGTAGCAGCCGTCTTTGGTGTTTATTTTTACTGAAAGACTTGACGACGTCTGGGAGCACATGGAAATTGGTTCACGTTGCCATACGATGTTACATCATTGTGTACCATGCATTGATCTGAAAGACATTTCATATGATCAGAGGTCAGAAAGCCATTGACTAGGTTAATGTCATTACACAAGTTCAGGATCGTCCATGTTGGACGTAGGTTACTTGTGAAGTGCACACTCATGATGTAACAGAGGAACCAAGAGCTTTCACAGTGAACGTCATAATCCTCCGAATTGAGCAGCCTGTCAGTCTGTACTGTTGCTGACATAGTATTTAGTATGTTTTAGTTTGACCAAAGGGGCAATCAAGAATTCCAAAGGTTGCAATTATTAGATAAATATGAAGCAGTTGTAAAGCCTAGCTGTGGCTCAAATAGCCAGCGTATACATTATGGCCAGCATATACATTGTGGGGGAAAGCTGCAGTAAAGAGCTAAAAAAAAGTGAGTACTATGAAATTATGGTTTTTGCTAGTACTTCAGCAGGTATTGAAAATAAATTTTGCAGTTGTCTTTTGACTGACATGCAAGCATTGTGTATCATGCATTGATCTGAAAGACATTTCATATGATGAGACTGTAAGATGTTGCTGTGGGATGGACACCAGCAAACATTTACAGACACGATTAAGAATTTCAATGAATAGTTCTGCAATAAGTTTTGACAGAAAAATTAATACATCAGGGTGCTGCTTATTATTGCCCACATTAAAAGCTTTTATTGGGAGCATTGTGTGTCTTTCATACAGTTTTGTGACACTGTACAAAGTACCCAACAAATATATTAGTCAGGCATATGTCAAGCTGTCATTTCCAGGTTCATTAGTTTCTTAATTACAGCCTAATAGCTCTATCCCTGTAATGCGAGTTCAAAGAAATACATAGTGTCTACAATCTGTACATGTCACCTGTGCACTAGATCTTTAGCAAGTTAAAAAAAAAGTAGCTTTTAATAGTAAAACGGAAATATCCCAACTTTCAGTATCATCTGAAGTCTTAAGCTAGGAAGAAAGTGCATATATTGTAAATGCAGTAAAGCCGGCCCATAATCTGTTGATTGCAAAGATATGGTAGATGCTAACGATGTGTGTAGAGCACATTATCTGCCTCCTTGTGAAGCTACTCCAATAATTACTAGTCGTTTTGTATAAATTTACATGAGATTTTTGTCACAGCGGAAGGAGCTCAAAATATCAGGTGCATTCGGTATCAAGAGAAGACTAGTTTGGTTCCATTTGCATCCTATCTTTAATGAGTGACCGGATCAGCATATTCATATTCATCCCTTGTATCGATTGCATGACTTTAGTTAAAATTGATGGATTGTTTCAAGTCGTGCATGCCTTATCGATTAATTTCATGATAGCAAAATACTCAGCAAGTGCAAGTCACCTTGTCTGTAGATCTTGTCGTGTGATGAAAAGGTCAAAATCTTGACTAGAAGATGGCCATTTATGGTTCATACTCAAGGCAATCAGGTGGCAATTGTAGAAGTACTGGGAAACATTTTAATCTCAGTTTTTCTACAAATGACTGAACAACTTCTGAGGTAGTAAAAGTTTTATAACCACGCACTACTTAGTCCATCAGATGATATAAAACACCAGCTAATTGAATGTGAATATTCCTTTTCAGTCAATGTTTTTGTTTCAGCTTCATGGCATAGAAATTTATCCACTTTTTGTAGACGGTAATTCCTGATCAATTTTTCAGTGGCCTATTTAGCACCCATCAACGGAGATCTTGTGTCACATTTAAACTTTTTCATTTCTGACCAAAAAATGTGGAATTTATTGGCAGCATTTGTGGAAACAGACCACCTTTCCCACGTTGCCCAAAAAAAAAGGCATTTTGCGATGTTTTAGTTAACCTTTCAAATACAGGGGCAAGTGTTTTCCTCTTGTGCGTGAAGACACTAATATGTATTCAATTGATGATATTCTGTAAATACTTTTAAGTATATTAAAAGGAAATTAACTGAAGAAACATCGTTACATTGTCTCATTTATTTGTAATGCCTTGCTTACTAATGTGAGGAATCGATGCGCCGTTATCCGATCAGCTTCGTTCCTCATCTGCAGAGGTTTTACTTTTTGTACAAACAGTTCACCATCTGAAACAAAATTTCAGTGTACCCGGAATTCTATCAACATGTTGCTGGAAACCTCCTCCCCCCTCTGTGGACAAAAAAGACCATCCTTCCTTGAAGAGTACCACGCACAGGCCACTCTTGTAATACCATGTTTAGATGGTAAACTACCACTACAGGGATGTAGATGTCATTGTGATTGACTATTTGAATGATCAAACATGATGAAGCAAATCAACTACAGATTGTTGAAAAACAACCAGCATTCTCCACTGTTGGATCATGTACAACATATACGCTGCAGATTATGTGAAAACCTTCAGAGGGAATACAAAAGAAGTTTAAAATGGTAACTTCTTACTCTAAAAGATCAGAAAAGTGTAATGAACTTTAGTTTAATTCATACAGCTTTATTAATCACAGTTCTTTCATTGCCTATTATACAAGTGTGTTGTCTTTTTTTTAAACCTATCAATAACAAAATGACCGCATGGAGAGATCTTTTATGATTCCATCACAATATTTAGGAAACAGAAAAAAAAAATAAAAAAAATAATCACATTGAACCAATAACATTAGGTGAACCGAAAACAGGCTTTCCTGGTGGTTACGAGCAATTCCCATTGAAATTCATGAAAAATGCTTGAAAAAAATATCCATCACAAGCATGTGATGTACAGACAGGTGTGTGACTATGGCTTTGCTCATAATATTCTGTTAATAATCCTTCAAGCTCTGTAAGTGATGGCAACAACCAGGCTCGTTGTGAAAGTTGCAATGTTGACAAGGACCAAATATCAATGTTAAGCCTTTAACAGGCAATCATGAAAAAGCAGAAAAATGGAACAGAGAGAAAGAAATATGATGCCCCCTTTTTTTTTTAAATAAAACCCGACTATCAATATGTACTTCCTGCCCAGTCACGAAAAGTTACTGAGGTGAAAACAAATGCAGTTAGCGAGCAATCCCTCGACTGTGCATGCGCATATCCTCAAAACCAGAAGATAAACCTGCCCTACAACAATTGTCAAAAAACCGAGTTTATTTTAGAATATATTCAAATTCTCCTTTTGTAGACTAACTGCTAGTATACAGACTGTTTACATCTACAATTCTGTGTCTTGAATGGCACATAAACTGCCTTCCTCTGTGTTATAATCAGTCTAAAAGTGTGTATATTTTCACGCTATGTATGGTGAATGCAATTAATCTCACCTGCATCCCACAATTCTTCGCATGAATTGAGATTGCAAAAAGCCTAGTATTCAAGCAACGGTAGACATCAGCTCACTGATGTACCTGAATCCCATTGTAACAATGTCGCTACCCATCCACGCAATGGGAAAGCTATGCAAGATGACCATCTAACCAGTAGTTGGATTAAATAGGTGTACATGCATTCACATTTCAACCCAAGTCAGGTAAGGTCTTAATGAATTTCAAAATTAAATGATAGTCACGTCTCACCGTTCACATCACAAACTGTGGGTTCCTAACTTCTTTTTGCCTTTCATGGGATGAATTCATATTCAAACATAGTCTTAGTCATCCATTAGTTTTCCTCAAACTAGCCAATCCCCACTTCCATCAGAAAATTCTATGGTCAAACCAAGATTTGCACACCTTGACACAGAATCTACCCCATTTAAGTGACACAGGTGCAAACGAATGCCCACAGAGTAAGATTTGTTAGTGGCTATTGAATGCTTGTTGCTTTTGTTCACGACTCTTCTTCAAAAGTTGGTTTTGCCAACTTTTTGCAGTCTGTCCTTAAACAATTTTTCACATGCCCATAATCAAGAAAGTAAAAGTGGGAAGCTTTCTGCAATTTTCCAGCATTTCCTTTGTATGGAAATCCTGTGTGGGGTTCTTTTGAAAGAACCTTTCCTTGTCAAAAAAAAAAAAATTAACTGAAGTGGTCAAGCTAAACGGAGGACATGCCACAGTACAAGGCATTAGAAGTACTTTGTCTTACTCTGATGATCATTCTCCTATGGTGTTTTGTCGCTAGTTCAAAGTGATGAGACGCTGGTGGAGGGGACGGACGGTGGCACAGGACACCAACTCACTCCACTAGTCACTGCAGAAGTACAAGCAATAAACTAAACCACACCATCATCACCACCACCACCACAGACTGGTGCAACCCAGAACAGTCTCCTCAAAATCAAAGGATTTAATCCCTTTGTGAAATCTAGAGCTACTACACCTTTGTTCTTGTCCCATGTTATCAGAACTGTGATGCTATCAAGACTTAGAGACTAAAGAAATCAGACAGCTGGTTAAAGAGAACACTGGTAATTTCGCTGTTTCGCAACTAGTGATAAAACGAAAGTGCAACTAATAAAACAACCTGTTTTAGGAAACTGCTGCGAGGCACTGTCTACCTTTGTTTCGGATCATGTACATCAAAACACTATAATATCCCGTCCTGACGATACTTTTTAGCACAAATTATTTCATCCTTGTTATACCATTACTATGAAATAATAGCCAAGATTCTGGGGTATTAAAGTGATTTCAGAACCACTGTCTACTGTGCTAAACTGTCTGTGTGTTTGCAGCGCACTAACCTACAAACAAACCAGTAATTTGATACGGATGTCCCCTCTTTCTGAATCAAGTTTCCATTGTTATTCCCAGGTCTCCGTTTAGAAATATACAATATTACGTGCATATACCAATTTTGGTGATTACCGGCTCCCACCTTGTTAAAGGTGGAAAGCTGCGTGAGTAATATTTGCGGTAAGTTTCCCCAAACTGATTAATGGGCGGGGATAATATGGTACACCTATCTTCTAAATCCTGCCGGTTCCTCCCCGTGCGTCGGTGCACTTGGGTGGCACTGAATTACTGAGATGGCAGGCTAAAGCCGAGAGCTTATAGCTTATAGGTGGTAATTCTTTTGGGCGAGTTGAACATCACTGGTGCAGGAAAATATTTAAATTGGCACAACGAACGTTTGAATATATACCAATATATAGCTCACTACATTAAGAGAGAAAAAACACAAGCAGCTATCAAAGGGCCAACAAATCAGGATTAATTTTGATCAAATCAAACATTAGGTATTGGATTAACGTGTGTATAGTCAGTCCAACAGACCACTTCCTTCAAATAGAGTACTGCTGAATCACCAGCCACAAATATCTAGTGGGTTATTGTGCATGGCAACATCGTCACCATTGTATGCACCTCGTGAACTTATCCTCGTTGGGATGACAAATATCCCGCAATCAGACGGTTTATGCTAATCTTTGGTTAGGGACAAACAGCACTCATTTTTGCACAAGTTCAACAACATACAATATCCAAACCAATCTACTGACACCAATGACCACTGAACCATCGGGGTTAAGTATGCACTCCCGCACCGGCAGTTTAAGAAACATGCCTCACTTCCATTAAACAGTTTACCACAGATGCACACAGACACAAACACACAGATGTGCTGTTTAAGACACATGACAAAAGCAAGTCACAAACATTCACAGTCTACACCTTCTTATCTAGATGCAAGCTGTCTCCCTCCTCTTGGGTATGGACTGCATCTGGAGGCAACCAGACCTAAAGCTGTCTGACAGTTGCTCAGAGATGGGTCATTTGACCGGTGATTGCCAAATGACTATTTTTTAGAATAACTTATTGAACTTGCCATGTGGTCCAAAGACTAGCAAAGTCTTCCTGCTTCGCAGAACGTACGAAAAGAGGATCACAACCCCACAATTCAAGCGAAGATGCAACAGAACAGGAAGAAAACGAATTGGAAGTGTCCCTGATCTCCTTGGTCACACCCTCACTTAACTGACGGTCAAATGAACGCAACGGAAGCCGGTAGAGGGGTGGCATAGGTACCAACCACAATGGGTAACTTTATAGCAAGAGATGCCAAACCTCAGGACAATTCCATCCTTTGCGAAGGATAGAGAACAATGTACTCTCTGTGTTAAAACCGTAACAGAGTCTCGACCAGCCTCCTTCATCATTAGTACGACGAAGGTATCAACGACGACGACTTCTGCTGGAAATCTGCTACATCGTCTTTAGTAAGCCACGCTGGATGCAGAAAGTAGTTTTAAAGCAACTCTGCTCTGTTTTTATATTTTCTATTTTTACGCCACATAATGGTAAACGTTCTGCTTGTCCTTATCCCTTTCCATGTAATCGCGGTCTATCAGACTCTCGATCCTTTTCTTCAGATCTGAAGGCTGTTCAAAATGAAAAGAGAGATGGAACTGATCAAAAGATCAACCAAGCCAAACTGGCAGTTACACTACCAATCTAATGAATGCTTGAAGCAAAGAAACTTTACTTGGCAAAAAAAAATATTTCAAACTTACCATGTTGTCATTGTGTAACAGGAGTGAAAACGAGTGTGAACGGATGCAGGCGTGGTAGAAATGGTCTTCCACATTCACTTTCATGAGATTGATGTCAAGATATCATTAAACTAGACATTGCTCCTGATAACAAGATGTCCACCCCATCCCAGTTTCACAAGATAAAAAATTAAAACATTTTGAAAGTTGAGATGTTCACCTTGACAGGGAAGCTGAGCTGATTGTAAAGCTCCGAGACCAACAGATTGTGACTCAGCTGTTTTCTCATCTTCATGATACGGACTATCGCTGCATCTATTTGGTACTGCCTGTCTTGAAACACTCGCTCTTGTGTTGTCGTCTGCTCCTCCACCTGATAAAGATAATCGTCATCCATTAACAAGTACAAACAGCAGGGTGAAGTCTGAGACTTGTGTGTTTAGGGTAGAAATGCAATTCCTCTACCCTGATATGCAGTAGGGGTGATAGGCTTGGATGCCGACCTTTGACACTGTTTCAAAAGGATATTGACTAGAAAGACAATTTGGTGCTATTAATTGCCAGTTTCAAACCAAATAATTTTTTAAGATGTATCTTGTAATCACCTTTGCCAAGATTTGAATCATTTTTCTTCATTAATGCTGACATGTTTTGTTTTCTTGAGGGGGTTCTGTCTGGGCATTGGCCCTCTCCCCTGATTGGCTCTCGCCCCCTTTAACAACTTGCTTTGAAAAAGACTCTCAAAGATAAAAGATTGTGCATGGAAACTGAAGGCAACAGTAACGAAGTCGTGAGATTTGACTTACGGTTTCTTTCATCTGCACTTGGTTGATTTTAATTCGGAACAATTTGTGCTTGAATTCACCATTGAAATAAAATTTGTCGCCTCTCTCGATGTCCTTGCCCTGAGGAAGGAAATGATTTGAGCAAATATGCATGAAGTGACAAAACACAAAGTGGTAGTTTATCAAAACTAGAAGCTCAATTTGCCTGTCTTGGGACAGTGATACCTTAAAATCAGTGTGTCCTTACATGTTATGCTAGCTGGAATCTTATCATGAAAAATCCCTTGTTTCTTTGCTTATCTACTGTTGTTAAATGGATTTTTCTTTTCTGGGAGTGAATCTACTCATAAAGCCTAGGAAGGTTTTCTTAGAACGTTTCCTTTCTCTTTTGTACTACATTACCTTAACAAGAGCAGTATCTTATCTTCACTATGAATATTGCAAGAAAAATGAAATAAAGTCAACGGTCAATGGTGATTGGCATGGAGCATGAAGATATAGTCATTAGACAGGTCAATAGCAGAACAATAGAAGAACAAAATATACACAACATCTCTCTTTGACTTTAAGTTGGCTTAATAGTCAGGCAGTCACACAAAGAGTTGACCACCAGTGTTTCAGACCAAACAAAGAGGCTTGAATTGAAACTTTTTTACAGATGGTAGGCTGGTTGATAAAGCAGGGCATTACATATGTCTATTTTGAATCTTAGCTCATCTGAATTACAAAAGAAAATTTCAGTACCCTCCACCATCAGCACTTTCATACGAGACATACCAGGAACCATCCATAATTTTGTCTTTGAAACTTTCAGTTTAAGAAAACTTGAGTATCTGACATTGGTCTTTTGAAAGAATTGTGTGAAAATCAACATGCAAGACAAAGGATCCTGGAGGGAATTCAACATAAGAATGTCTTGTAAAAAAAATACACCATCTGCCTCCATTCAAATTTGTAACTTTGTGATATGATAAACAGAACAGAAAACTATCTTACTGAGGAGGGTTGTTTCTCAAATTTTTTCTCTTACCTTAGGTTGTTTTATGATGACTCTGGCCTTACCACAGGCTAAAGATTGTAACGTTCTCGTTAATTCACTTTTCTCTGAAATGAGGACAGAGAATCGCGACATTGACTTCAGACGTAATTAAATCTGCTGTGGTTGGCAATCACCACAAAAGTCTCTCAAAAATGTTCAACACTGGGTCTGAACCAAAAGTCACTTGGAACATAACCCTTTGGTAAACGCTTTCAAGGATTATCAACAGGCCTACAGCCAGACTAAACAATTTGGGGGGCACATCAATGTTGGAGATTTGCCAGCTGGAAGAGGGGTCTAAGGGGACAAAAGCACTTTTTGCCCTTCCCAAGGGTCCTGGATACAAAATGGTACAAGACTTTCCAACTTTCCTTTCTGTACTTGTATTCCAAAGTGGCAGGGTCTGTATTTTAAAGATTTTTTTAGGGCCCCATCCCATGAGCTCCCTGTGGCTACGTGCACGTTTATCGGTAAGATGAGAACGCTCTGTTTGGGTATGAAGAAATACACAAATAAAACAACAAATGACATAACACAAAAGCCAGAGTGAAGTGATAATCACTAGATGAATGCAATTATTGAAGTAATATAGTGTTACATAAATCCATGAGCTAATGTAATTTCATCAATCTATGACACCAAAGGATGCAACTTCATGAATCATTAACAAATGTGAAAAGAATGCAGTTCTTTAAGAGATGGACAACACACCATCAAGAGAACATGGATTATAACGACGACGAGCGTTACTTCGTCCTACTTTCTCTCAGCAATGGTGTGAGAGTTTCAATTTCACCAGGACAAACGTACCAATGTGAGTAGCCTCCTCAATTTCTTCTAATGAATATTCATCTGCTTCGTTGAAGAGAACAAGTACGAGACTTTGAAACAGAGAGACTTGGAGCTCCTTGATGCTGCTGGACTGAATAGCAGGGAAGAAGAGTACAAACAAGATGGGAATTTTCTCAATTATTGGTATAAGTAAATATTGGTATAAATTGGACTATATACCTACCGAACAAAAGACACCTATGAGACAATCCACCCCCCATCCCCTTGGCATGCTTCAAGTTCATTCCTAAAGATGGTATTGCCTCACCAGAAGCATTTCAGACATTCTGTTACTATATTTAAACAATGTAGGGAGAAATATTGCAGGTTGAGAGTCTCAGGACATTTCCTGCTTTTGGTCAACAGAAGAATGAAAAGGGGGCAGGAATAGCAATTTTTCATCATACCCAACCAACCTGAAACAAATTGACTACAATGTTCTCCACCCCATCAAACTGCCTACAATGTTCCCCATCCCATCAGGGTGCCTGCAACAATCTTTACTACACACACCACCCACCATATATCCACCTCCCTCCATCAACCTGCCTGAAACAGAAACACAATTCTCCATTAAACCCATCACTGTATCCCCACCCCCATCCAACCTGTCTAGAACAAGTCTCTATTCTCCCCATGACTGTATTTATCCCTCAACCTACCTATAGGTGGGCAAACTGGAAGCCATCTGTTCTATCTTAAACTGAATTCACATCACAAATAACACCTTTCACACTTTTGCCTTAATGATGGCAATGATCCAGTGTCTTCCCATTGATAAGACACAACACTTGGGTCACTGGTTGCTATTGGATCATACAGGTCAACTATATATCTCCACAGCAAATGAAAAAATTGATAGACGCTTTGGGGATCGAGGCAGGACTCACCTTTTGTGTAAATTGAGCTTTGATAAGACAATGTCCTAGATTTGGTTGCCACTGAAGTTTCCTGCCGCTGTGCTTGCTAAGGTAAAATGTCTTGAACACTTCTTGTAGTTTTATCATCTAAAAACAACAGAAAAACATGACTAAACAATAAAAAGAAACCATCTATTGATCTACTGTCACTTCGATAAAAAATCATCTTGTGAATGCAGCCATCAAAGGACATTGCGATTGATGATAACAATCACTGAACCCGCATTTATATTTGTAACAGATTAAATGTGCGTTTTGAACAACGGTGTTGTTCATCGGGTATGGAATATTTTTCAAAGTCAGACACTCATTGACAGACACACAATTTAACTACAACCTTCGGTAGCTGACACAGCAAAACATGAACACCTATAATCAGAAAGCATTCAATGGCTGTTATTGTAATCTCAGGAGTGGTGGTCCAGGTCTGCCATAACATGGACAGTGAGGTCGTTTATACCAGAACCCCATTAACTGCTCAGACATTGTGAGTCAATGTCAGATAAACTACTGGGAATTTGTGGAGGAGAGGTTGACCATACATTAAATATCACACCGGTAAACTTATTATGTTTACAAAATTTGGTTAAGACTGCCATATCATGAGGATGAGGTCAAAACTTTACTACGTACAATATTATAATTATTCTATACTTGAGTCTGTGATGCTGAACAGACAACCATCTTAATTGTTTATCTCTGAGGAGGTCAAAGAAAATGAAACGGGAAAGTAACATATTTGTCTTACTCAATATTTCAAGTCAGAGTTGTAAAAGTAAGGCAACAGAGACAGAAATATGACTAGGAGCAAAGAGTGAATCTTGATCGGTATCAAAAAGAAATGTTCTGAAGAGAAACTAACTACATAGACATAATGAGTTGCTTACATCACTGGGGATAAGTACTTCCATGGGGGAGTATGTAGGCCAGTAGCCCATCGTCAAAATGTTCACCGTTAGGTCTATCCCTCCTGGCACAGTTTGGTGTTGCATGTGCTGGAGATACAAAAATTGGCAAATCAAAAAATAATGTGACAAGATACAAAAGAAATACATATTTGCATCACTTGGCGACGATCACCTTCAAAAACACGACGAATTGGCACATCGGTGATACCAAAGAAGATGATTTTTCACATGTTTTGATACATTTCATGAGAAAAGAGTTTCTTGGATTACAATGCACCAATCTCTCAAAATATCTAGGACTTAATTTCCTTGAACCAGAACGTCGGTCATTTTCACACGTTCGTGAAAGGAAAATTTCAGAGAGCAATGAGTATATTCTGCCACTTGAAAGTGTAACTTGTCATGTACCTGCTTGAAAGCCAGCATGATGTCTTTGGACAATTCCATGTCCTTGAACATTCCTTCCAGTTTACTTGTGAATGCACCCCCACATTCTGTGTATTGAAAAGGCAGGAAAAGAAAAACACGATGCTGTCAGTTGTGGGTTTACTTATGAGGGATCATTTGACTCAGTAAGAAACAATCGAAGAAACAATAGCAGTGACATAACCACTGAACCTCAATACGATTCTGAGGTGAACTCAGTCTTTGGCATTAATCTGTTAGTCTTCTGTTACATGAAACCATGCAATCGTATCTTCTACACATTCTGCAAAGGCAAGATTCAGCCCAAGACATTTCCTAGTGCTGAGCACAATTTCATGAGGACTTAACCTATTCTAATGCAGAGTCAGCTTAGTCAGCAGAGTCATCAATGCAGAGTCAGCTTACAACAGCTCTTAAGACCACCACAGTTTTAAAGCATGCATTGTGGACCCTCTAACATTGACGGACTTTTATGTCTTGTTCTTACCTTGCTTCAATTTGGACAGCATTGATTTCTCGGCATCTATTGATGCACTTTTTCCGACTAGAAGTCTCTTCGCGAGGTCTTTCTTGTAGAATGCTTCAAAGACATCTTTACCTGGAAAGTAGAAAACGATGACAAGTTGAGAAGGGAGGATTTATTTCACCCAAAGTAATTAATGGCTTGATCGTTAGTGAGCCCAATCGAATTCAACTGTCTTGACACCATGCAACCCTTAGTTATTCTAAGCTTTGTCTACTCACCATGTATAAACCTAAAGATGACCATTATTTTGTCTAGTAGTCTCTCGAGTTCCTCTTCTGTTGCTTCTTTGTTTCCTGCTCTGAGTTTGTTATCAACATATTTGGCTGTAAACAAACAAACCAAGACACTTCTTTCAGAATGTTCTTTTTGAAAGAAAATCAGAAATAACGGTAGGGAAGACATGAACTGACATTAGTAAAATACCACAACACAGTTCTGTGTGAGTGTAAAGTAAAAATGCCTCTTTCAGATCAAATTTTATGTCACCATTTTCATTATTTGATACAACTGATGGACTTGTTGTAAACTCAAGATCTCAGAGACACTGCTACTATCCTCTGAATCCAGACAAGACCTTGGCATGATAACAACATGGGGAACAGTGTGTCAACGGATGAGGTTGGAGGGAGACTGTGTGACCCTATCACACAGAGGAATACTCTTGGATGACTCTCAGTGTACTTCGGCTAACTTTTGCCTTGAAGAAAAATACTGCTGGTACGAAAACTTTCAAGATGTCAGGTCCACTTACTTTTATGTGTGTTCCTCAAGAGATGTTTTAGTGGTTAAGGATGTTGTAAACATTCATTTATTCTTTTATTTTGGGGCAAACATGTACGTTAAAGCAGATCATGGTTTTATACTTAAGAAATGATTGAATGCGAACTCAAAATGACATAACACTAAAAGCAACACTTTCTTCTGGTCTTGAAAATGACGACATTTACTTCCAAAGTGTTATTCACAAAGTGACGGTTACTTTGTCCTTTCTCTTATCTTTTATTCACATATTTCTCTTTTAGGGTCAAGTGCACGGCTAAACACAATGAGCACACACATACACAAACACCCTTACCGACAAATTCTGCTGGCTTGTTCAGCCTCTTGTTGATGAAGTTTTCAAAGGCTTCTTTCATTGCATTCGAGAACTTATCGTTCATCGCAAAGCAATCCTTGAGAATGTTGTCCATCCTGTCTTTGAAGTCCAACAAATCCTGGACCATCGTCTTGTCCTTCTCTGGGTCAATGACTATTGTCGTACCAGTTTTCTGCAGATCGGGAAAGGAAAGACACTTGTCAATAAGGAGGGACACCTTCGTAAGAGGCGGCTCATATGTTAACATCTCTCACGAACATGTTTGCCTACAGAAACTTCTCGGTGTTCTTGTCAAATACCATAGCAGCATGAGAAAAATTAGCAGAGAAATTGAATGTCATGCAGTGAACCAACTACGCTATCCAACGATACACATGTTCACAGAAAGTGATGCAGATAGAAAGTGGTTGATCAAGACATATTTGAAGGTGTGCTTCAGAGAAAGTACATGATGGCACAATGCAAAGGGTTCCCCTCCTTCATTTTGTCCCTTTGACTATTACCTACAATGGCATTAATGTGGTAAAGACTACCTTTAATTTGATGTCCCTTCAGGAATACTTACGACACATAAAAAATTAGCACAGATTCTAAATTGTTCCTTTTTTTGCCAGTTTTTTTTTTCTAACAGTAAATCTATTAAGAAGTAGAAACACCATCTGTCCATGACAAATAGAACCCCAAATCATACATAATACCAGCAAAAATATTCACCAAAATGTCAACCAGTGACGAAAACTTACGAGCCAGAGGAAAACATGTGGGGCATGAGAGAAAGAAATAGAAACTTGGTATAGACCTTTTTGTAAAATAATTGGAAAGAAATATCAATACCTTTATGTAGGCACTGAAGTACTGACAAAGTTCTGATAATCCACTCTTTGTCTTCAGGAATAATCTGTACAGCAATTTCAGGTCTGCTGTTCTGTTCTCGTCAGCAAGACTGTCAAGGCCTGTTGAACCATACAAGGAAGAAACTTAACATAAATAACCAATGAGAGGGCAGAACAAACCACCTCAGTTCAGGAATATATTACAATGAAAATAAGAACTGAAACTCTTCATACTATTAAGAATAAGTTGAAACCACTATTGGTGGTACCATATAGGATGCAACCAGTTGGACAATATCCCATATATAGCAGAAAGTTGAGGACAAAATTCAGAGGAACCACCTTCTTGCATTCGTAGCCCAGGAGTTCTCAAGTTTTTTTTTTCTTTTTTTACGAAAACCATTCTAATAGCACCATCACAGTGCAACCCCAATTACAAGACCACAGAGTGTGACCAAGACAAATCCTTACAGAACAGATCCACACAACTTTCAGTAACCGTAGTTGCACAAGCTCACAGCTCTTTCAGGTAAATGAAGTGTAAACAACACGCAAATTGGGCCTTACATTTATATAACTCGTTGAATGCAGCATACACGACTGAATGTTCACCAAATAAGAGTTCCGCCGATCACAATGTTTCGGTGGTGCATTCGAGACTGGCTGACTTCACAAACGTTACATTCCCAGTGCAATAAGGGTATCCTTATATCTGATGTTCCCTTTACACTCGCTTCCAGCTAATATGAACATCACAACAGATGCATCAAATTAACAGATGGAATTAATGATATTTGCTATATTTTTGTGGATCTTTTCTGGGAAGTAGCATTTTTTTACAAACTTTTTTTCAAACCTAGTGTGCGACCCAATCGGAACCGCACGAGAGAACTGCTTTGTGATCCCAACTACCCCAAGTCTGGGAAAACCTCAGACCACAATTTTGCTTACAAACAAGCTTCTGTTGACTTTTTGACTAACATGTAAAATCCATGGATGAACAAAGAACAAATCCCTCATTACCACCTGTTTCTACACAGAAGACACCAGCTCTGAGTTAATTTTAATATGTATTCAAGAATTTGAGAGAAGCGAAATTTGTTGAAAATGTGCATATAAATGTTAAGTTGCTTTAACCATCAATGAAGAAAGAAATGGCCTAGTTACCAATTTAAAATAGAAATTATTTTGTTTCAAAAGTTTGAAAACTGCCACCTTTTTGCAGTATGCTTCCGACATGGACTTCAAGTAGTTGCTTCTCAACAGTAGCTATTAAAGGTTTTCTCGTTGAATGGTCTAGGTAAGTTAAAATCCTCTGCGACTCCTCTTCCAACCGTTTATCGACATGAGCAAGGTATTCTGGTACCTGATTAAAAAAAGAAGCATGTTCAAATCCAGCAACTAGTTCTCACAAAATACACATAATGTGCTAAAATCATGTCTCGAGAACACCTTTTATGCATGATAGGACAAGACGTGATATCCAGATATATCATAATGGCTTGGGGTGTGTCTCTATACATGTATATATATACATGTATGATATCATGTGAGATTTGGCTGAATCCAGTCAGTCCCACATGAATACTCTGACATTAAAAATTCAACTTTTTTTACTTCACTTGTAATTTATCTTTTGCTTTGGAAGTAAATACAAATTTTAAAATCTAGAACATTACACTAATGAGAAACTAACAAAACTGACCTGTCTCAACAATTTCAATTAACTCTGATATGACTCACCTCTCTCTCTTGCATTAACCTTTGACCTTCAGCAGCATAAAGTTCATCTGTTGCATCAAGGAAAACTTTCTCAAATGCCTCCTCATATATCTGATGGATTCAACAAGACCAGATAAATGGAACTGGATTATATGTTAACAAACTTTATTTTATTTATACCATTTTCCAACCTCTCTCACTTCCCCAATACACACACATGTCTACAGATTTTAACAGGAAGAAATGGCTGAAATACATACAAAATCAGTTTCTTGACACCTATTTGCAGTAGTGAAAAACAAGCCAGCCAGGGGTATTGGTGACATAGTATGGTAGCCTAAAAACATTTTGCATGGGCCCAAAATAAATTTGCAAAAATCTTGGAACCATGTGCACTTCTTTACCTAGCCGACGTATCACTTCATATGTGTCATAAAACAAGAAGTCAAAGAACTTTGTGATCCCTTGCAAATAATCATAAAGAACACAGCCCGCAACAAGTACAGATACCAATTTTGAAATTCAAACACCTTATCCTTCTAGAGAGAGCATGCCCACACTAAGCTCTTTGACCAGTGTGTGAACTAAGCAGTTTTATAGTTTTCACAATTTTACCTCTGGTGACCTCAAATGAAATCTGACCTCCTTAAAATCAATTGGAATCATCATTTTGGAATCATCTACTCACTATGACCAATCCACACACACTATGTATGAAAATATTCAGGATTATGCATCTGACATCAGACTTGACTATTAGCAGACTTCAAATTCTGGTGAACAGTGATGAGGAAGGAGGGAATACTAACATATAAGATCCGTTCTTAAAAGCAGTACTCTCCAAAAGTGGACACATAGAAAGGAGTTTGGCCTGGGTCATGTTGCAGAACATGCAACATACGAAATTTTTTGTGATATTTCTGCCTTCAAAATTCACTGGTGGGCAGGTGCCGTTTACGATTGATCTTGATGGATAAGTTTGCCACACAAGGTAATAGCCACAATACTGCATTGCAGCTGTGAATGTAGGGAGCCAGCAAGCTTTTCAGTGACTGAGTTTGGAAGCCAAAACTCTGGAATTGATAACCCTGCACAACCAGTGCATAGGATTCTCCCAGCACTGCCCAGGGTAAATACAAATTCACAAAAGTCATAGTGCTTTCAATTCAAGTTTCAATGAGTACACGTTTGAGCTCATGAGCGCTCAGGTAGGAAGACACTTTGCTCCATTTAATCTTTCTTCAAAATATCCCTAATTGTTTTGTTTCTATTCAAAACTGTAGTTGATTAGCAAAAGGATTTTTTGGGGGGGGGGGCAACATCTAGATAGAAAATACAGACTGATGGAATAATCTCTACTGTATTTACACTTTTCATAGTCCTGGACTATTAGTTCTAGCCAGTATGTAGCTTAATTTGCATATCCAATTTGAAAGTTTTTTCAGTCAAACCATTGCAACTTGGGAATGACTTTTCTCCCTTTTGGGATACAAAAATCATCTCGCAAGGTAGGAATAAACCTCTATGGAAAGTACACAATGACCAATGATAAAAGAAATGATCACTATTGGAATGAAAGAGAGATGAGCCCTACTTGTAGGTCCGACAGCATCCTAAGGAGACTTTTGAGTAAGCTGTGGTCAACGACATCCCCTCCTCTCTCGTCCTTGATGAGAGACAGCAAGCCGTCGACGGTCCTCTGCTGGACGGTAGGATTACTGATAATTTGACCTCTGAATAAATCCAGACCCATATCCCTGTAAAAGCAAGAAAGATACCATTGTAAATATTTATCATCCCTTTAAGTTGGTAAAAGAAAACTGAAATGACTTAAGAATATAAACACCAAAGCACCTTGGTATTCTCAAGTAGTCAAAGGTTAAAAGTATCCATTTCTGCAATTAAACCAATACTAGAAGAATTACTATACCATCCCACAACTTTCAAAAATCTGCATGGTGGCACCATGGGGCGATTGCCAATAACTATTTAATATACAAAACATTGTATAATTGTGGAGTCAAAATAAACCTTCAATCGTTCATGGTTGCAAGCCGGCCGGGGGAAAAAAAGGTGAAAGCTTTACTGCCATATTGGACACACAACTACAGTATACGTTAGTGAGCAACACTCAGTATTAAAGTCATCAACCGTTGTGGGTCTTTATTTCATCTTCAAACTAAAAGCTGGACAGGTAGCTTCTGAAGCAAGTGAAAAAGGTCAGAGCTCAACCATGCCTTTCTTTGTCTCAGTATTGAAACAAGATCACTATAAACGAAGTCAGTCAGGGATACTGTACAACACAAACTTGCATAGGTGTAATGAGAGGACTTTTCTTCAGTTCCAACACAGACTCATACAGAATATTATTTTATCACTAGTAGTCTCACTATAGAGGTGCAACATAACTCTCCAGGTTAATATCAGTCTTAAAAATAGCACAAACTTTCCAATTCACCCAACTCTCTAGTTCTGTACAACTAAGAATCCACCTCTTAAAGTACATTAAAACACATTTTGAGTATTGGCCTAATTACTAATAATGTTGAAAATATCCACAGCTTTCATAAGAATCCATCAAGCATTGACCACTTTAAAAACAAACTTTCTCTTTCACAATTACATCATGAATAAACATTTTAAGCTAAACATGCGAACTTGTGACATCCGTGGAGGGACTCACCTGACATACCTTATGTTGTCCTTTATTTACTTAACCTTTATTTCAAGGGCAATTGAAAACTTAATATGCTCTAAGGGTTTTCTATTGGAAGCGTGTATTGCTCTCTGTGGAAATATTGATATCACTTACCAAAGTGACTTACAGTAATTAAGTTATTAACAGATACAATGTAAAGGCCTAACACAAGAAATACTGACACTATGCAACACTCTTTCATCTGTTTTGCATTTTTATCAAACTTTGAAAAGCCATAGCTTAAAGGCATTAGTAGATATAAACTCAATGCCAATGGATTATCATTCAGGATTTCACCTACAACTTCTAAAAGAAGCCAGCTTTTTTTGAGATGGTTGATCTTTAATTAATAATTAATAGTAATTAATTGACAATAAATAGCAGCAAAACCAACTACAGTATAGAAAGGTAGCCATCCACTGTGCGGGTCTGTCAAGCACGCCTAAACTTACATTCACAAGTCACAACTTTTAGAAGCTTAGGTTTGGCAAATCGAAATAGGGGAGCATGCCACAACTTTTTGTAATTTCCACACTGAGTCAATGGCAGGTGCACTTGATGTACACCTTGGGGGTAGCTAATTTTGTTTTGGGTTGTCGTAAAGAGGGCTGACTAATTTCACCTTCAGTGACATTTTTTGTGGCAATGAATACATCTTCATTTAAGACAATACTGATTCATCATAAAACGTTCCAAATTTTGTAGGTGGAACTGCCACAAACTTGGAATGACAGATTTCCTTAACAGCACATTCGACGGTCACCCCATTACTAAGTGATCAATCAAAACATCAACGAAAGCTTCGAATTGTCAAAAAAAAAATTGAAAAAAATGACTTGAGGAGGATATGAAGACTAAAGAAAGCACCTTACCAGATTGAAGACACAAGAGAATTCTGCAAAACGTACGTCCGATCCAAGAAAAGAAAGATACTCCTTATCATAATCTGTAAGATAACCACGACAAAAGTGTAAAGTAACCGTGCATTTTCTCGTGAAGTGAGAATCTTTGAGAAGTATTCAAGGGGGGGGGGAGTCCTGGGGGGCAATTAATTTTGTAGCAACAGCCGGGAAACTAACTCAGCGGTCTAGAGAAGTTAGAACCCTCAATGGTTCATTTATGCAGTGGTAGAAGTGGTCCAACATGACATATATGATGTAATCACTTGAAGGTTGTACATGTATCCTGACAGAGATCATCTCAAACCTAAACCACTGCATTTCTGACAATGTTTTGCATCATTACCACCTTTTATAAAGGCCTGTATAAGAAATGGTAGTAAAGGGATATCTGCATGTTACTTATTTTGTAGTAATTGAATTGATATTTTAGGTGCAAGATTGTTTCTCTGCAATATGCTGGACAACATTATGCTAAATTCCTCCTTCAATTGTACACACATAATCCTCTAGTTTAACAGGTGACTTCAAATATTTTTTTAAGCTTTTGGATGCCATTAGTAAAAGTTCTCCACAAATAAGAGTTTGCCAAAAATAAAAGTTCCGCTGCTGTAGAAAGCCTGACTAAATGCAATTGTAAATGAACAAACTTACCTTAATTTTATTCATCTTTACTAATAGCTGGTGGATGACTACTTTTAAATAACATAACAAACATAACAGTTTAAATAGATGTATTACAATGCAATTACAAAACTTTCCTCTCTTTTACCTCACAATATCAATGGCAAATTTTTGGATTGAAAGGGGTATTAAAACTGATATTGGAGTCAGGAATGTGCTGACGATCACGGAGAATGAGTGCAAATAGTAGAATGGGACAAACAATCCACCCAATTCTAGAAATTTAGAGCTGGAATATGACTTGTGCTGGTAATTGCCTGGTCATCTACCTTTGCTCTTCTTCAGTGTTTCAGGAAAGATAAAGCAGGGGGAAAGATCACCTGTCACAAACCCTGCAAAATCTGAAAGGGAACTTTGCACTCATCTTCTAGATATTTGAAAATTGTCTCGATATTTTTGTTGGCCCTACAAAATTCAAACACTCCAAGAAAGCATAGCAGTCAATCACTGTTACTTGAAATCAAACACACCAATGGCAATAAATATGAATACTCACATATGCAAAAATGGGGCTTCGGCAATGCTTTTTGCAGTGGCTATGACATATTCCACAGAATAAGACTTTAACTGAGAGATTTTCACCTCATATTCTAGCTTTAACCTGAATATACTACAAGTGAACATACCATTTGTCTGCAATGATCTTGCCAACACCTGTCTAGTTCTTTGAGGTAGGAAAGACTATCTGTTTTCTCTGTGTTTCTGAGTTAAGGTAAACAAATAGATGACAAAACAAGGTCTGTGGTTTTTTGATCTACAGTACGAAACGTCTTCTGTCTGTGGAAACACAACGCTGGTCACTCTGACAGAAAAGCTTGATAGAAGAAAAAAAAACCTCAACAGCTTGTTTAAGTCTATAATAGGACTGTTGGAAAACATATAGCAATCAAATCATATCAGACATACTGTCTGACTCTATATGTCTTCTGATTATTTTATAAACACAGGTTTGACCATGCTTGTTAAAGACAATGTGGGAACAACAACTTTGTGCTCATTACACAACGGAAATAGGAAAATGAATAAAATGGAAAACATTTGTATAGGAAAAAGGGTATACAGAATCAAACATTTTCTTCTATGCTTTGCATCAAACAATAGTGGCACTATGCTTAGATGGTCGTTCCAAGCAGTCAATGTGCACTAGGCAGACATTGCAAATTAATGTAATGGGTCAGCTAGGCTAATGTTGTAGTAATCAAGACCTGATGTGCTGTTGCTATGTTCAACCCTCACCATTGAACATTAGCCCTTGTGTAGGAAGAAGCAAAGCCTTTGACTTTCACGATCATATGTAGAGAAGCCCTGAAAGCTAAAGTGAAGTTGCAAAGTCAACAAAATGCAGCATCACCTTCTGAGATAATAATCACTTCACTATGCTTGCTGGACATTTCATTCTCATCATAGCAAGCACATTGGGAAGGACTGAAACATAAGGAACAAGTTCTGTGATGGGGAGGGGCTTAACTACAAGAACCTGCCAAGTGGTCTATGAACAAACAATACTGTCGTGAATGCAAATTGGTGAACAAACTTTGGCAATGTTGGGGCATCACTAATTTCTATTATTTCCACACATTAAGATGACTGAGTAACATTTCTGACATTTTTGGGGATTTGCTAATATTGTTTGTCCTTCTAAAAAGGAGTGTGAGATATTGCTCCTCTCTCTGATCACTTATTTTTGCTTGCTGCATTACTTTCTTCATTCCAGGCTCATCTGGCAAAGTTTGAGATTTGACAATTGACATTCCAGGACTTCATTGCATGATTTGTCTGCCTTGCCCAGATTTCTATCCACAATGTGTTGATACACATGTGCATGAGAACAAAAACAGTTAGATAACTTGTTCTGCAAGATTGCACAATGCTTAAAACCACCTGATTTAAAACACTAGTATTCCAAGTAAAGGATATCCAACAAATTGTTCTTTTTGAGCACCAATATGCTTCTCACACACTTCCTTTAGCTGCTCATACAGAGTTCCTGATTTTTTATGTGAACACATATTTTCCACTGCCTGGTAAAGTTCTTCCAGGCTGTACTTAATAGGTCTGCTTTCATGTATTGCCTGCACAGCATTTTTCAGCCTTTCCCACGTCTGCTGAACGTAGTTCTCCGGGAGAGGAGGTTTCACTGCGGACAAAAACAAACAAATACAATCACAACAATGACAGGAATTACACTCAATCACAAAATAAGGCAAAATATACACGATGTCCAGATAACTTGCTTCATATTCCGTAAGAACCAACATCATGCACACAACCAATGTTGTAATATGATGTGTACAGTAAAGACTGAAATCATTTGTTCATGACGTCACATCGTACTCCAAGAGCCCACAATGTCTCCCCACGTGCAACGAGATTTCTTTCTTTCATTCACCATCAGACGAAGTGTACAAACATACTGAAATGCATCTACTAAAGATGACAGCACATGGATACTTGAAGAGCACTATATTGAATGTACTCTCTCTTATGACTCTTGGTGACATAACCAACAATTATGACCTACCAAGTCATTACTGTTAATCAGTACCTTCCAAAACAGGCACTAGACCACTATGCTGAAAGTGAGCGCAACAACTGCAGCACAAATTTTCCCAGATATTCTTCCCTACCAGCTTTCATTCATTTTTCAACAGCTCAACATCTAGTAGCTTGTACAAAAGAAAAACAAAACTAGACAAAATATCATGAAGAGGAGAGACATAAAGTTTCACTCTTTCACACTTCTTCTCAATTACTGCTCAGGGTCATTACGTTTATCACGAGATTTTCCAAAATCCTGACTTGAGTTGGTCCATTTTTTCTGTAAATGGTTCGACATCTTTTACTTTTGGTTCAAGTAGTCATTCTCTACGGGCACAGTGAGTCACAAATTCTTGACTTCTGTCTCTCCCTCTTTGATTTTACACAATTTCTTTGTAATAACCTTCCACTCAGCCTGACACAGGTCTACAAAATGAACTTCAAGCATTCCTTTTCAATTAGGTCTGTGAGAATTGTGACAACTGATTTTGCAGTTTCTGAAGAAATAGTTTCTTGAGCTAGGGATTACTTTCTAGGCATGATTGTGGATATGACTCTTCACACCCCTTTATATAGATGTTTGTATGAGTTTGATTTCAAAAAGTGTAACAAAAAAGCATAAAATTTCAATCCAAGTTCAGTATCAGTTACAAAATCTCCAACAAAAATAACTGATGATAGAACATTATAGATTCTTAAGTCTTACAATCATCATACTGTTTGTATATTTGTTGCGGGTGACAGTGTGAGAAATATTTGGTAAATCACTTTAATCACCCACAGTGACAGACTGAAGAACGATGTTGGCCATGTAATTTTCTGTGAGTCACAGTCCAAAGTTCCCATGTATTGTGAAATATGTCTCCACAGTGTACTCACTTAGCCAAACAAATTTTCATATGCATATTCATAGACTTTGAATATGCTAAACATGACAAATACAGTGGAAGATTTAGAGGGAAGACATGCGTCCCCCTCTATTGGAACATAACAAAAATTTAAAAGATGGGCAAGTCGAAGACGGAAAAGGGGATCGACAGAAGAAAGACAAGCATGAAGAAGTACACATCAAAAGTACCACTTCTTCTGAGAGCAATGCTCTCTTAAAGAGGAGGAAAACACCCTCCCCTAGACTAAGGCATCCATCTGCACCTTATCTATCGCAAAATTCTGGATACGTCACTGCAAAAGCTGCGTTTTCTATTAACATCATTACTGCAAGTTCAAGTATTATACATATCCGACAAATCTGCCCTAAAGAATGCATGTAAACAGGCGTCACAGCTTTGTACAACTTAAGTACAGTGAATGCATTTTAGCTAATGACCTAGACCAAAAGAATGTTTCCATTGTAACTGACAAGGGTGAGTTTACATGGCACATCAAAAATCACCTAGAATACAGGAGACAGCTTATCAAATACTCATCAATGCACACTTCAACATAATCTTACATACTGATACTGTTTATGTACATAGCAATGACAGGCAAGTTCTGTTTTAAGTTAGAGTACAGTAGGTACAGTAGGCTTGCTGCAGACACAGCACAGTCTGCTCATTTTTACCAACTTTGTAAAGATCATACATTACAACTAATTTATCTCTGAGCGAAAGATTCTGTGCAATCCTGTCACATGACTGCTCTGATAGTGAACCTAGGTGATAAAGTGATGGGATTTAACCTATTACAGTGCCACTAGAGGTTTATATCTGAGCATCCAGATGAACGGATGCCACCGATCAAAGTCTCAATAATGTCATAATGGCGGTTTACAGTATGCAGAAATTGGAGAAAAACTTTTCAAGTACATTGCAATCACGTCCTAGATGGGTACTCTGATGAAAAGTTTGAGAACCACACATCAGTGATTGGAACATGGAGCTCCATGATTCCAACATCTTCCCACTTTCTGTGTTTTTTATAAGGTTGAGTCTATTTGCCCAAACACACGCAAATAAGAAAGTTTATTCTCACGTGCATGTACGAATAACCATCATTATTTGCACGGATGTGTTCCTGTGAATAGACAGTGCTATTCACCCATGTATGTCCGAACTTGTCCATGTGAATAGACAGTTAGTATATGAGTGTCTATTTGCGTGCGTTTGTGCAAATAATGAGTCTTACTTGCACAAAATTGTTCGTGCAGTTAGACAGTGTCTGTTCGCCAGTGCACATGTATGCATCTATTGCATGAGTGTCTTTTCGCCTGTGCATGTACCAATAATCAATTTAAATTGCATGAACTTCAGCAGCTACTGAGTCCAACTGAGCAAAGTGCACTATCCTCCTTCTTACCAGGCACAAGTCAGTTGTGATGAATAGACCCAATGAACTAATAATTATGGCAAGGACAGGATGCTAAATATTTTGAAATCAGGAATAGGCCTATTTCTGCGAAGTTGCCAATTTCAGCACAAGTTCCCAATATATACGTGCGAAGGACCAAATTGAAGTGAGACATTACAACATACACATGTACCTTCATAACAAAATGAAACTTTACACACTAGACCTGGATCAATCACTGTGCATTTATGCGCCCCCTTCCTGAAATAGTGGTATATAGGGAAGCAGGCTAAGAACCTCCCCCTCCCAGTTAGATTTTCTTCTCAAGTTACCTATAGTGCTGGAATGTTTGATACCATAGGCATATGTTTGTATTTTGTCTGCAAAAGTAATTTATAATTGAGCAAGGAAAAACTTCCGTCAGGGGCCTGCATCAAGTGAACTACATCTGAATTACAATGTCAGTGAAAGTTTAGGCTCATACTAGATGTACCATACAGCTGTATAACCAAGATCGGGAGGCTCAGCCATGGGTAGGTCGACAGTTTTCAAATTCATTCTATTTTCCAAGATAAGTGTATCACGTTTTATATTTAAAATGTATTTAAGCGTTTTCAAATGCTTCATTGTCACTAAATTCAAGTCTTTTTATTTGTCCAACAGACCGTTATACAGGGCACCAGTTGTTATTTAATTAATATATATTGTAATTATAGTACATGCTTTGCTCACTTAAAATTATTATCTGCTTCTCTGATTGGTTGTACCGACTTTGATCGCTGGATGGTCAGATGATGTTGGGGCGAATTATCGCAATTATTCGCACGACCATGTTCGGGCAGATAGCCAGAATCTTTTTATAATTTGGGCGAAAGCATTTCATGGGTGGATGAGCAGATGCACAGGCAAACATGCAAAACTTAGGCTTATCTAAAAGAGAACCACAACATCTTTGAATGGCTTTCATGCATTGTGAATACTAAGTTGTCTATGGTCTGTGCCTAGCCTTATTAGCCTGCCTTTGGTTACACATGTAATGAACCATTGTTCATGATCTGCCAGGTTAAGAGAAGTAAATGTGTAAGAAACGTTAAGAAAAGCAAGTGTATGAGCAGACTGACTCCCAAAATTGTTGGTTTATCTTGCAAAAATCAAGGCTGCAGGCTTGGCCTCTATGGTCTTTGAAGAGAGCAAAGCCTAAACCCATTGCCTTTGGGTCGCCTTACCACAGTAACTTAGAAAGATCAGCCTAGGCTACCCGAGCTCAGTCAGAGTAGGTTGGCTGAATCTGCAGGCAAGATTCAGAACGACAATGTTCTCACCTTTAAAATTTTTTATAACGAGCTTTTTAGATCCACCTCCTGGCTTATTGTTAAGTAAAGGAGAAGACCTATTTGTAAATCCATTATTGGATGGGTTAATAGCAGAGAAATTCGCCCTCTTTGGGGTTGTTTCGCCCATTGCGGATGGGCCGACACGAGCCAGTTCCTCACGAGCCCGTTTTCTGTCTGAATGGTGGAGGTGGTTGTTCCCCGATTGCCTTCGTTTTCTCTGAGACAGCCCAGCTTCAGGTTTCAGCTTCTCACTATTTGAAAGCGGCATTCAGTCCCAGATGCTGCCTACCTCTTGACTGAAAAAGTATGGCTTCCAGGTAGGCCTACGCTCGAGGAAGAAAACAGAAGGACACAGACGGACAGTTACGTAGGCTATATGGAGAACGTTGATTAACAATACGTAGGTACGGTGATATGCATGTTTACACAGATCTCTGGAATACCGACCCAGCAGAGCGGCACCGTACTGTTATGTTGCTGATTTTCCAGATATGGAAAGGACAAAGCACATACCTCAAGATGATAAAAAAATTACTGCTTTTTTTAAGGGTGGTTTTTCTATCATTTTTACGACACCATCGATGTCACTTAATTATTCCGATCCTTTTTATGCAAAAATTTGGGATTTCAAAGAGTTAAGTTGGAAAAATATGAAAATTATGGATCAACATATGTCATTGCTAGATATTGTATCTGGGCTTGCACTATACCCAAATGTACATTGCATAAAATTATGAAACAATGCATGACTCATAACTCAAAAAAAAGCTCCTATTTTCATTATTTCTAAATAAATATCATAATTCTTCTCCTATTGTTCATTACGGAGGCCGCAAATGACAGACTTAAACTTTCACCTCATTTCGTTGGACCCCTAATTGGAAAACAACAGGAAATCGATATGACTTAACAATGTCGTCTGCTACGTTTCGGATACATATGCACTGTGTAAATGCAGGTAGGTGATATGAACGAAGAGAACTCATGGGTCAGCTTGGGTAAAAAGAAACTGTGATATTGTATCCTATACTGAGTGGATTATTTGCTCAAAATAATAATTCTGCCGTTATTTTCATCTGGTGTGCAGATTTTCAAATCATAAGATTGTCAAAAGCTTCGGTGGGGGAGGTTGGGTTGTGTTGGGAGGGGGAGGGGAGGGGGTTTATTAAAAATGTAGGCCGTACGTCGATCCTGATGGGTTGTACGCTTACTTCAATTTTATAATGATTTTAACCAATACACACATTCCTTATAGGGAGGATTTTTTCTTTTCTTTTTTTTTTTTGAGCCTCCGGATGGGGTTCGATTCGGTTGGGAGATGCTTGCCAGTCTTGAAAGTACAAGACACTAAGAGTGTTGCGTAATGAGAACCCTAGAACTTTCTATGTGTAGTACCAACATCGGTGGGGGCGAAACACGGACGGTACAATTTTTTTAATAGATATTTCGTGTTAAAATTCACACTATCGTCAAAATGACTCTCTCAAGTATTTTCTTTTCCATGGGGTGACCATAGCAGTTGATGATTATATATATTCTAAGCTCAACGAGTGGGTCGACAAGTGGACTGTTAAAAAGTTGCCTCACGGATGACAAGTATTCTTTCTCTTTGTGTTGTGAAGCAAACATAGAAAAATAAGACAAAAAAAAATGTTTGAAAAAAATTTGGTGGTATTTTTACGTGTTAGCCGATGGAAATTGATTCTTCGCTGTCTGTATAGTACATGTACATGAATGGGTTAGTTACTGTCATTTTATTTGTTTAATATATATGTAAATATCCCTCACGTTTGGCCAAGAAAGATAAACACCCAGCTTCTTTGGACTGTCATAGTCTACAGATGCATGAATTTCGTGCACTAGCCAAACTTATCTGAGACCCTCTCCCTGCTATGTAAAACTGGGCAGATTCAGGTCACTTGCCACAACAGGCCTTTTTGGATTTTTTTCTTTTTAGACAAAGAATTTTTTCTCAGAAGAGTGTGATGGAGGGTATGTACCCGCATACCAACAGTAGGCACGCCATTGATGAAATACATTTAAAAATTGCCCTGTGTTACTCTGAGCCCTGTCAGCTTGCAAATGCACCATGCACAATACCATGCAGGCCGTCGATGGTCCAGGTTAAGTATAGGCCCTACATGTGTAAAAAAAACATGAAAATTGGGGTTCTACATGTGACTGGGGGGGGGGGGAGGGGCGGCCAAAAAAGCAATATCCCACAGTGTGTTCCACGTGTGGGTCATATCTCGGCGGTTGAACACTGTGTAATGTAAAAAAGGGATCTGACCGCAATCATGACCTGCTAATTTTTTTCTTTTTTTATAACTGGAAACGGGCCAACCGATCAAGGTACTAGATAAAACCGATCAGTGCTAGATAAACCGATCTGTACTAGATAAAATCTTTATAAAGGAACTTTGACAGTGTCAAAAATACTATCATTTTAAATGACCGAGCAAATGTTGTCTTTCGCCCTCTTTAAAATCTTCTTTAATGAAACCTATTACGTTGAAAATGGGCCAGTGAAGTGCTATTTCCTGCGATCTGGTAATTACTTCTTGGGAAAAAAGTTCGTACGCTAAGCGTCAACCGATGGTGCTGCTCAGCTGACATGCCAAAGGTATATTATTTTACTTTAACGAGCAAATGTTCCCCCACCCTTATAAATCTTCTTGGATGAAGTAGCGTCACCACGAGGGGTTGGGGGATGTTGTGGGTTCCCCCAATAATGTTCTGATCCCAAAACTAAATTTTCTTAAAAACGTATTTACCTACATGTATTTGTATGGGTGCATTGGGCGCACCAGAAAGATAAACAGAAGAATGGGCTCGAGAATGACATTTCCGTTGATCTAGAGGTGCCTGAAATCCCATACGCTCCACGTCAACTTGATGGTGGCACTCCGCGTATAGTATATGAGCGACCGTAAGATTTTTGGCTGGCGCCCATTTTAACATCTTATCAAATTTTGACGCTCATTTTTTGCCCACGAACAAGAAAACGCGATTCAATAGGTGCAAATATTCTAAGTAAATGCAATCCAAATCACTCAGACTACCATTTATTTATAGAGTGATGTTTCCGTCATTAATTGAGTAATTACAGACACGAGATCCCTATTTCAAGGATGGATACATGCAGCTTGGAACACATCAGAATTGCTGTTTCCGGCAATCAGGGGGGGGGGGGGGTGGTGTAAAGCAAAAACTTTTTCGTGCGCCCCTCGCCAACTGATGGCCTCGTTCCACTTAGATGGTCCTTCAAATGAGGTGCTCTTAAAATGGCTTCGCTCTAAGGCAAGGCCCCTTGCTGAAAGTCCTAGACATGTGCCTGATATGTCCTGTCATATAGCCGTATGGTAACACGTACCGGCCAATCTTTAAGCTCTCCCCGCTTGGGTGAAATCTCGTTGAAATGACTGCGAAGGGCCATTTTGTGTGATGCAGAAAGTATTTTTGTAACATAAAAAGTCCTTTGTTCATGTTAAATAATCCCAGCTACGCCATTGTTACTATAACTTTCCAGTCGTCATCAGTCTCATCCTCCCGCTATACAGGACTGGACACACTTACGTTAGGCCTACAAATTCATTTGAGTGTTCAACCCATGATGTTCGTTAACATTACCTCATTGCTCTAATTTAAATAGTGCCTAATACTGTCTCACAGGGGACCCAGACCTGGAACGTCCGCAAAGTCCACACTAGCTCAGTTTGATTTGTTACTTAAGTTCGGTCAGCATGGGACATCCCATTGCCCTTGATATTATGTTCCACCTTGAAGGTCTTTGTTATTTATAATTCCACAAGAGCTGTTGCTTACCCATATTCCCGTTTATCTTCTGCCAGAGTTCTCTCTTATTTCCTTGTCATGTCTGAGCTTAAACTTGTATTATCTTTTCTCTATCTTTTCAGTTTTGTCTTTGATAAAAATTCTACAAGCCCGAAACGTGACGTCAGGCCATTTTTTTCTCCCTAGATTAGCTGTTTGCTAACATTTTTGCTTCGCATATGTTAAAGAGTATATGTTAATATTTATTAGATTTAATGCTGGCCCAGGCCTAACTCAAATTAATGCTAGCATTAAATAGTTAATGTTGACACTAACTCAATTAAATGTTAGCAGTAACTTGATTTAATGTTAACATTAAAATTGAGTTCTGATTGGATTATCACGAAATCTATTTAATGTCAACATTAATTTAATTTAAAGTTAGCATTAAATTAGTTTATTGCCAGCATGAAATTGGTAAATTATGTCCGTTGTGGCTAACAATGCATATACCAGGGAGCTCCCAGCATATCCCAGCATATACACGTTGTAGTCATATATGGCGCTCAGCAACATGGTACAGGCCTCGTATATGCCTGGAGAAATCCAAAGCGTTGGTTACCAACATGACAATTATGTCCTTGACATGTATGGACGTTGCTGATGAAAATTCCGCAATGTGGCTTCCCGGACGACGTTCTTGAATAAACCTGACCGTCCACTGCTTGTGGATGTGAATATAGGGGACACCACTATTGCCTGCATGCAGCCTTGCTCGGCATACTTAGAGATATACAGGGCCTACTGAGTTTGCATAACATAACATAAGGTTTTAAAGTTGTAGAACTACTGAATAGTTGGAACCAAGTGACACCAGTTTATCCCATAAATTGAGGGCGTACTGACTTAAATATGTGCCGTCTGTGGATCGTTGAGAGGCAAATGTGGGTCTCACACCCACATACTACAAGGCTGTTGCTCTTTTCTAACCCCTCCCCCTCAGCGACTTATAAATACTTTCAAAGGAAAAAAATAGACGGAAACTTTTGATTATTCATTACAACCACTTTCCATTCAAAACAAAAGTTGCTTTGGAAAGACAGATGAATTCGATCTCAATAAAATCCTTGAGACTTACGTCTTCGAGGCGTCTGTTTTTATTGAGACCTTTTGTATCAAATGTCTATTACATGAAATATAGAATAGGTTTTATCTCATTATGGGAAACCATTCGTGAAAAACTTACCAATTACAACCGATAAGTTTTATGGAAAGGGTGGCGCATGGGCGACTTCCTCAGGTAATCTACATAAAATATTATTTTAATTTAAACGTGTAAAGTTATCATATTAAATATCTTAAAACTTACCTTTATTTGTTAGCTTTTGCTCGGGATTGCGTCCATTAAACTAATTTGCAAATTTACAGTAGGACGTGATAAACGAAACGAAGCCAATGTAAGAAAAAAAAACAAAAAAAAACACACACACACACACACACACACACACAAGTTGGACTAGCTCTTCTTTAGCTCAACTCCAGTATTCACGGTCATGATAATTTGAAAGAGCCATGAACAGCAAACTCGTCAGCTTTATCTTGAAGTGTAACTCGTACCAGTGATAAAAAAAAGTTGACAAGGTTTTACAGAAAATAACTTTCTGGAATAAGAGTCTGAGCTATAGGGAAGTGTGTGTGTGCACGAGTTTGTGTTTGGGCTAGTGCTGAGCTCTATACCTGCACAACACACCACTGTCACGAGAAACCTTACGAGTAAAGGCATTCCGTCAACTTTTTCCGATTTCTGTACCATGGGCGATTCATTTTGGCATGTACGGTGCCATTCCACATACCAGAAGGATATGATGAAAAAAAAAAAAAAGAATAACTGTGATTCTGGTCTCTGCAGTCACTATTGTACACTGAAATTTAAAGTTCACAGTCGCATGTATTCGCGATAGGCTATTGTTCACCAGCTTTTATTCAATCAGATGGAAAGTGAGATCTTGCTGTCTTCTATTTAGAATCATTGCACTTTGAAGCAAGTACGATAGTCGCCTATTGTTGGGAGCTACCCCCTCCCTCAACTTAACGGCTTAAAAAATACTTGAAATTGAGAAGAAAAACAGGTGTGATGAACATTCAAAAGGAGACCTTTTGAATGTTCATCACACTCAACCATTCAAAACAAACGTTGCTTTAGAAAGATAGAATTCGTTCTCAATAAAAACAGAAGACTCGAAGACGTAAGTCTCCGACGCTTCTGTTTTTATTGAGACCTTTAGTGTCAAATGTCTATTACATGAAATATAGAATTGGTTTTAACTCATTGTAGGAAACGATTCTTTAAAAAAAAACCAATTGCAACCGACAAAAAAAAAATGTGGAACGGGTCGGGCTTTGACAACTTCATTATGTAAGCTACACAAAACGTTTTTTTTTTTTTTTATTTCAGCGTGTAAGGTTGTGATATAAAATATTTTAAAACTTACCTTTATGTGTTAACACTTGCTTGGGATAGCGTCCACTGAAGTGATTTAAAAAAAATTGTAGTATTACACGATTAACGAAACGAAGCCAAAGTAAGAGACTGAGCTCTTCCATAGCTTAAGCCGAGTATTCACGGTCATGATAATTTGGAAGAGCTAGGAATGCCCATCTCGTCAGCTATAACGTGAAGTGTAACTTGTATTAGGGCTTAAGTTTTGACAAGGTTGCGTATTCAACTATTTGTATTAATTTTGACGTGGTTAGAAATTTGTGCATGCATTACGCGCCTCTCTTGCAGGGCTATAGGCCGATGGCTTGATGATGCTAGCTAGGTGCACGGGAAGGATGAGGGGGTCTCATGAGGTTTCCTTGATAAAAGGTGACATAGATACCACTTTATGTGATGATTTGTTTGATTCCCTCATGTATTCCAACTCTTTAATTGGAATCATATGGATCAACATTGACTTATGTGCCTTCCAAAGCTTTGTGGCAAAATATGATTTAGTTTTCGTCACAAATCTTTGAAAATCATGGTAATAGCAGAGGCCAAATACCTAAAACCCTAGGAAGGTGCATCATAACTAGTGGAATCAATGTCCATGTAACTTTTTTTTCTTCTTAAAGGATCATGCATGAGTAGCATAATAACCTGAGGGTGTGGTTCGTGCCGGTAGTGTGAATTGTACTTGAAAGATAGTAGCACAGTAAAGGGTTTGCGGGCTCTACAGGGCATAAAGAGGGATTGAATTGTACCTCTTAAATCCTTGTTTTCTTCAACTAAACTAAGCACACAGAAGACACATCACACAGGTGTACATGACCAATATACTTTATTCAAGGAGCCCAGGAAAAAGGTTATCATCTGTTCTTCATAATTTCAATTTATAAGGCAAGGCACTCTAACATAAGCCTACACATGCGAAATGAAAGCAACAACAAGTGATCAATCGCATGAAGTGTGGCGATAGATTCACCACATGCAATTCTTTTAACTTCATGAATGTACCTCTATCCAATCAAGTTTCCCAATGTGAACAATAATTCGAAACTTTTTTTTTTGGCCTTTGTGGAATACATGAGTAAAGAGAAACAAGAGAAGAGGCAAGACACATAACTGCAGAGAGATGAAACGATCCTACACGCAAACTCATGGGTTTTGGCTTTTTTAGCATTATATGAAGTAGGAACACACACAGAGGCAAGCACATATCAGTGTACCAAGACCGTTTGGCCAGTCAGTGCCTCATCTCAGGAGATAGAGACCATTGGATTGGTTGGTACCTCATTCCAGGATATAAAAGTCAATTAGGTCGGTATAAGTACCTCGTCGCAGGATGTAACCGCACTGCGTCTAATGCTTAAGCAGATAAAAGACATTCAGTAGCCTAAATCTGTGGCACTACTAGGATACACAGACTATAAGTAACTGTATACTACATTATCATTATGTGAGACAAATTCAGGTATTAAAAGTTTCAGTCTCTTATTTAAGGTAATAATGATCAATTTGTCATCTCATTCTTGTTTTGAGGGTCAAAAGAAACCACAAGCTTTATTGACTGGAAATGACTCCTGCTATGACATCTCATTTCCAGAGATAAAAATCTTTAACCTGAGCATTTCATCTGATAAGATTTGTACCATTTAAGTCACCATTACAGGGACAGACAGACAGACAGGGACAGACAGACAGGGACAGACAGACAGGGACAGACAGACAGGGACAGACATATCTGTTGTTACCTCAGGCTGATACACACAGACCACATAAAAAGTCTACTTGTATCTCTGTTGAGAATGTACAGTACATTCCTTTTTTTTCTTCTACATCAACTGGTGGTACATCATTTGAGGAACCGATGAACCATTAAGTCGCCTCGTAACTAACCTTAGGAAGTACCTCTGATATGGAGATAAATAGGTCATCGTTGATTTGCGCCTGGTACCTTAGTCTGGCATTGAGAGACCTTTTCTGTTTTCTGCACACAGTTCAAAGGAATGAGGTACAGAATACTCCATGGATGAGTCTATCACTTTACCATCAGCCATCTTGTTCATCAATTAGGGACATACATACCAGTTGGACGCTCACTCAAAAGGACGAGGCCATTCATGTTGCCGGTACCTCAACCTAGCTTCCATGCACCGTAACATGAGCTTGCACCTCAACTAGGAAGATGCAGATCATTTAATCGGCTAGTTAGCTTGACTTTCTTGAACTCGTACTAAACTTTGTCGTATTGAAAAGAGGTTAGTTCTGCCACGACAAAAACACATCTTATATCTTACTTTTCCAGTTGTAACAAAAAAAAAAAAAAAACTGAAAACAATATTCAAAAGAGAGCACATTACATCATAATCAGTAAGAATTCACTCCCCTCAAGATCGCAGGCTGTTTCTACTCCTTTTTTGGGCGGTTCTATTGTCTTGCATTCAGTTCATTCTGACTTGACCTCTTTGGAAAGCATCGTACAATCTTCAAAACTTTTCAAAACATGCTCAAAACTTATACAAAATTTATAAAATGTAAAACTGTTCTTAATAGTTTTCAAGAGGGAAGAATTTATCAAAGAAGGAATGTATGTTACAATGAAAAAAAAAAAACCTACGAGTGAAGTTTACTGATTAGGCTTATTAATACAATGGAATCTTCTCACATTAAAAAACTTTCTTCTATGAAAAAAAAAATCTATCTACAATGCCATCTGTTCGACCCGTAATTCAGCAGCTCCGTCATATCATCGGTCTATGGATACAAAAATATACCAACGATTCTGAGTCCCATCACACAAGGCTCAGCGAAAGCCATTCCCCCAATCACACTTCTATAGTTACAAACTCTGACCGACGGCAATCACAGGTTAAGAAAGAATTACACCCCTAAATAGGATCAAGTATTGCATATATGTTACATGTATCCACTGTACAAGATCACATGACCAAATCTCTTGATAAGGTATGCACATTCAAAAGTATGGAGTTTACTACCATTGTACAATGATCTTGATGATCAAAAAGAAAAGAAAATGTGCAAACAGATTCTCTCTTTGACATCAAAAACAATCTTTGGATTTACAAACTAGTTTCTGAAAGGTAAGTGGAGTAAGGTCTCTCCTCCAAGAAGAAACAAACACCACGCTGTGCCCTCACTCTGGCTGACGGGACGTAAAATATTAACTTAGCTGCATCTCCACATTGCGTGTGCCTGCCCAAGAGGGTACAGCTGTTGATGCGACTATTTGCAAAACAAGCAGGACATAAGCAGGACCTTTTAGTCCAAAGTAACTTCCAAGGCTACACACATAACAAATCTAGCTTCTGTGATTGAGGATAGCAGACACTTCAGTTGCCAAGCAACAGACAGGTGATTAAACTCCAGCAAGACTTCTCCCTTCTTACTACCTCCTGCCTCCCTCACTTCCTTGGCTTTCGAAAAAACTTTCAAATAAAAGTACACACAACACCCCCAGCTTACACATACAAAACAACAACCATTCTCTATGAGGTTGGCAAACAACCTGCCAATGCTATTACACGAAAATAGTGCGGAATCCATGGACATTTGCTTATACTGTACCACTGGCTTATTAAGTTATCGATAAAAAAGTCAGAAATTTGAAATGACGAATTGTGGGTATTAGAGTTCCTTGACATTCCACCAATTATAATCTTATCAGTTGCTGTGATGATACAAAGGCCTAAATAACAACCACGTAGCTACCCTGTTCCTACTTGACTAACATCCCCTGCCAGTCACATATAAAGCTATCCCTGAATGTTGTTTTAGATAAAATTGCAATAAACTTCAAATTGCTATACCTGTCTATTAAAAAATGACTTCACCAAAAACACTTCCAACCACTTTACAAGTCACAGTCCTTGTGTTGCTCAGAGTTTTAGAGATACTGTGATAGGCTAAGGCACTTAAACCAAGGTCTATAACTTCTCACTCCAAACTGCGTTCCCAGGAGACGCCTTTGACACATACGTAAGCTGACTGCGAGATAGAAAATAAATCATGTAGCATAATTAATTCATGTACAGTCCTTCTAAATGATCTGCCGATAATCCTGAAGTGTATGAGGTGGGAATGAGCTGCACTGATGATAACTGGCATCAGATAACCAGGCCGACTGTATTCCATGTTACCCGGCCAACAGTACCATATACACCAACAAATCTATTGTACAGTGTAAACATTTGGAAAATTTTCCAAGTCTTTTCACAAAACAGACTACACAGGCATCAGTAAGTTTAAAAATAGATAAAAACACTTGAATTCACTAAAGAGTTGTAAAACCTCACATTTTTTTCCAACTTTTTTTGATGGACACCCTGCTGATTACCGGGATACTTGCATCTTACAAGTTTCTGCAAATGATGAATTGGACTATGCAAAAATCTATTTTCAAGATGTGGGCAGTAACACTTGGTAGTTCCCTTTTATTTTACAAAAGTTTTTCACTTAAAATCTTTTTGGCTATGGGTCACAAAAAGAGTTGAAATTTTGAGGGATATGTAACTTCTGAAACTTCTTTCCAAAAGGAGGAAAAAATATTCTTACTTTTTTCACTCCCAATAATTTTCAACAAATATGCTGCATTTCTAGTCCATTGCACCCACTACAATTTCAGCTCAATTTAGTGGATTAGAATTCTGAAATACATTTACAAACTTTCACTGAGGATTGCAAACTTCTACCTTTCCTTCACCAATGGCTGCAAGAGTGCCATGTACCATTCTGTCAACAGCTATCCCCGAAGGTCACTAGGACGATGTTCTATTACCAAAGTGATGACAGGGAAGTTTGGTTCACAATGACCCACACACCAAAATGGGTCTCGACAGCTTTCCTTCAGACACAACACTCTGTTTTGAGAACTTGAGATGACTCCTAGCTTGAAGTTGATGAATTATTAAAAAAGAAGACAGGAACATGGTCCCCATCCTAAGAACTGACACAAAAATTTTTTAAGATCTGACTGTATTTTAAAATTATATGAAGTTCACTGGTTTTGTACCAAAGTATAACTATGCATGATACAAATACTATACAAGCTATGTACAAGTACAGAAGCACCTTGTATTGCTTAATACTTTAAAACAAACCCTTTCTTTCTTAAAATCGGTGAGAAAACAAGGGCACTGACCTGAACGTCAGGAGACGTAGATACATCACAATCTGCCAACAACATAGATGACTTGAATAAAGAGGTCATCAACAGAAAACTCTAAAAACAAGACTCTAATGCCTGTAACTATTAAAACCTGACTACAACAACATACACACCTTAAAAAGAAAATTTAATGTACAGTCTGAACTATAGAACAGGCACTTGCCTGCACTGTGAGATGTACTGTCTTACTCTGTTGGCCTCTTTTTGCTACTGCTTTTCATCGAAAATTTTGTCTAAATATGACCTTTGAGAGAGAACACTGTGACGGGTTAAAACACGAGCAGTCACTAATTGTGAAGAACATGTACACAACGGGTCAGTTTCAGTTTTATGACGACCAAAGTTCTGGAAATAACATACGATGTTCAATCTTGCATCCATATAACTTTCAGAAATGAGTCCGTTATTACCATGGCACAGATAAATGGACAATCATGCCAAAGTGGTTAAAACTGTACTCTTGTAAAAGTGCACAATTTTGAAATCTTGCACGTTTTTTGTAAAAGGAAGAGGTAAAGTCACTGACAAATACTCAGCAGTCTGACAATGTCTAGTAAATTGCTTGTCCTAAAACCCGCCATATTTCTGGCATGAATGAATCTATACCATAGAGCAGATCTCGTTAGTGAATTTTTTGACAGAGACATCACAGTTTTGATCTGGAAGAAAACAACCTTGCATAGAAACTGCTTAATCAAGGACTCCCATTGAGCTTTTTGACTGTATGGTTCAACTGTACCAGAGACAAGAGTTCTGTGACCAAAGTCCATTTTATTTGAGCATACAGTTACAGCCTTGGGACTCTGACATACTGTGCTCAAAGGAAAAATATGTATCGAATGAGAATCACTTTGATTACATCAGAACTGTATAAGTGAGTTGGAAAAATATAAGCAGAACAATTGTAGATTGACGAATGGGCTCCATACAAATTATATCTTCCTTAAAACAGGCAGTAAGCAACCTACAAGATCCTGGACATGTGTTATATTTTCTTCACTTGCTTTTTATACTCAACTCACTCTCCCACAAATATAACTTTTCCTAATACAAAAAAAATTGCAAGATAAAAACAAGATGAGGTCTACATAAATTGACCCCAAAATTCATTTTTTTCATTAAACAGATGAAAAGTTTGTCACAGTACTTTTTGTTTTTCTATATAAAAAGAGGACAATGTTCTTCAAGGACCTTGAAGTTAAACTCTGACAGAATGGACATGAAAAGGGTGAGGACGACGATATTACCAGATTTTTAACTGCTTACTACCACTTTTATACGAAAAATATGAACATAGTGGGGACAAATGAAAGTTTAAAAGCTGTAAAAATAAAACATTGTCTATTGGTTTATATGTAGCATGTCACATGTATCACTAATTGCAAGGAAAGTGTAGAAGAACAACTATGGCAAATGTTGGGATCAGTCTAGCAAATATTTGAGTGGCCTCTTGCTTTTTTCATCCTTTTGCCGCTTTTAGAAGCAAACCAGGACACCTCAGGTCCACTACTCTTTGTCAGATCCTGATCTGAGCATAGACATGCCAATATCTTCTTTGACACCACTGATGGGTGTGTGAGAATGGTTCAAGTGAATAGATGGTTGAAATCATAACCTTGTACACATTTTCTGCATTTAAATTAAATAAAAATCTACTTTCTCATAGCAGGTTACATAAGGGTACGACTTTCTGCAAGTTTGGTGCAACTTTAAAATTGTGGGTGAATCAACAACTGCAAAAAAGTGGTACTTTCACATAAAACTGATGCAACTTGCTTTTGTCAAATTGTATAAAACAATCATCTATCCAACATGAAAGATATTTACCCCATCCCTCACAATGAATATGTGAAAAAGAACCTGCACTTCCATTAAGCCTTACACATTACAAGTTAAGCGACTACACCAAAGGCATTGCATTTTTTAAATTATTGGATGAAAACTGGATGATCAACAGACATAATGGCATTACAGGCTACCCATTTCAACTCATTCCACTCAGAGCTTATTCAGCACACACCTTACATATTAAATAATACTACTTTTCGTTTAGCAGAAGATGATGCATGTTGCATGGGATTTTCAACCAGGGATGTGACAATCACTTTTCTACCCTGTGGGGCAGCACATTCTTTTCTGACGGAATACGATCACTGCAAATTGAAGTGTCAAAGGAAGGGCCACTTCTTCTCTTTGACAGCGTTGACCATGTACGGAACCTCATTACGCAGTCCTGAGTAATTAGATCACGACCACAAAGACATCAGCTCTGCTTCAGGCTTCCGGACTGGGGCTTATTTCTCTGTACGTCCTCTTTCTATTTGTCCGTAACGGATAAGCATCTTCTGATCCCTTTGTGCGCACCACAGAGGACTCCTCCTCGAACTGCCTCTGCAATTCCAGGGCCATCCTGTGATCCAGTTCCTCCTGCTTGAGCTTTGTCTGTTCAGCGTTCAGGAGCTCCATGTACCTGACGCTGGTATTCTGTCCGCTGCTCTTTCGGCTCCCGTCTGGGCCACCCCTCTCCGTGCTCTTCCGTTGCGAGTTCTGAATACCGTTGGCTTTGCTGGGGGCCGAACTGTTCTCGTCACCTCGTCCATTGTGGCATTGAGAAGCCTCATTCTCCTCCTCCGCCATCGCTGTGGCATTCCTTGAGTTCAACAAAACATTGTTACAGTTTTCATCTTTATGACGGTCGTTCACTTTGCGCTTCTTACATGGGCTTGGTGTCTCTACTTTACAAGTTTGTGGAGATCGCTTTAAACTGATGTTTTCACAATTTGGCACTGCATCCTCCCTCCTGATGGTTTTCTTCATCTTAGCTTTCACACCATCTAAATCATTTTGTTCTTTTTCAGAATGTTTGTCCACAACCTGCGACTGCTTGCTACACTTCTCTCTCCTCCTTCGAGAGTACTTGCTGAGTTTACTTTGAATGTCAGCCATTCTTTGGTCTCTTTCATTGGTACTTTTCTCCAACATGGACTCAGTACCTTTGTCATCCTCGGAGATGCTAGGAATCTCACTCTGTGTTTCCCTTTCCTTTGTTAGGGAATGTCTCGTGGGTGACACTTGTACTTCCTTTGAATGCTGAGTCAATTCTGAATCGGACTTTTTAGGTGAATGAGGCAGTTTCTGAGACAGCATCTCGACCAGTCGAGATTTCATGGTCGGTGCCATGGTCTCCTTTTTACAATTGTTCATGTTGGACAAGTTTCTTGGAGTGGAAAGAACTACTGGAGGAGAATCTCTGGTGCCATCTGCCAGCCTCCGGCGAGCCGTCCTTGGCGATGTCTTGATAGGTTTGAAGTGGCAGACTTCCGTCGTTATGCTGTCTTCACTCTCCGTACTCTTTGTTCTCTGAATGCTGATATTAATGCCTTCCATTGATGGTAACCTGGCGGTGGTAGTGGGACTGAAAGCACCGAAGGCATGACTTGGACTCGTCTGGCCTTCGTTTGCATCTCCTCTTTGCAGTGCCCTGTTCTCCATCTTGTTGAAAAGATGCTCCAAGCGGACACATTTAATGGAGAAGGTCTGACCCTTCTGAGAAGAGGTGGAAGGACCAGACAAGTTGACAATGGCATTTGGACTCTGCGGTATGCAGTGAAAGAAAAACAAGATGTGTCACTCATACTTCAAAGCCCAATCATCATAACAAATTTCACTTAAATATGCATGAGATGATAGCATTTTATGAAATAGTTAAAGAAACAACAATTTGAAAAGGGCAGGAGGATGGGAAAGGGTGTTAAATTATAACTGACCCCAACATACGGGGCATGAATGATGATACTGATCACATTGACACTTTGGGTAATAGCTACATTATCTGAGATAAGCTGACATCTTTCAAAATATGCGAACATGGCGAGGTGATTTACCTCAAAAAGTCAACATGGTGGGATGTGTACATCAAAGATGCCACTGCTGCCACCATGAAACAAAACCCCATTCATAAACCAAATATGAATAATCCTCACATGGACATTTCCCGCTGTCTCTTCAACTATCCAAACATTCAAAATATTACGATCAACTTTCAAAACACTGAGGAAAGTCAAACTATAGAACAGATGACATTTTTTGTGCATTACCTTTCTGTTCCTTTTATTTTTCCACCCTTAAAAAATCGAGCTTTACTGCGAAACAGATCGACTGTTAGTCAAACTGTTATTGAAAACTGTTAAAACAGACTGCTTTCAAACTGTTATCACATTTTATTGCATTGGATCCCAAATTGTCCCCTTTTTGCTTTGTTAACCTTCTTTTATTTCTTTCACTCCTTGAAATTTGGGAGCTTTGTACACAAGCATTTATTTACTTCTGACACAAATTTACTATTGCATACCATTATATCAATAATTACTATAGCACCAAGTCAATAATGTATTTCAAGCAGGTTGTCACCATCAAGTATATCTCCCTTGGCACGCTGACAGTGCCATAACTTTCCTACCTCTTCTTTTTCTTGCAATCTTCTGGCAATTTCTTCATCCCGTGCAGTTTGCTCTCGCCTCTCCCTCTCCAATTTTTCTTCCTGTGAAACAGAAAGCATTTATGTTTAAATCAGAAATACGGCATGATGACGCTTGTCTGCTTGTTCTGTTACCTTCTTCAACTAGGATTTAGCTACTGTATTCTGTATCATCCAGTTGAATAGCATTGACTAGTGGTGAGTGAAATCTCTTTCCCCACCGTCGAAGGCAGTGATATATTCCTTTTGTGGTAGACAAAAGATTACTTCAGTGATGGAGGTAAACAGTATCACACCTCAATTGGTAATCAAGAGATTGCATATATCTGTGAGGCAATGCTGCATATATAGCATATATTTGTTACACACTTCTCAGTCAACCCTGTTAAATTTTACACAAAATGTTTAATCATAAGGAACTACTATTATGCTCTGCTGGTCAACATTTTACGTGATGCTGAAAACATTATCTGTACAATGATAATTTGACAGTACAAAGGCATTCACCGTCCAGAAATGCCCTTCAGAACATGATCTTCTACCAGCCTAGCAATGGTCCCAACTGTCAAACTTCAAAGAAACATCACATATGCACACACCATGTCTGCAGTACAAAGTGTGCAGCTCCCTCTTTACAAGGCAAAAAGTGCGGCCTTAACAATTTAATGATACGAACATAAATTCTGGTATCTACATTAGAAAAAAAGGGTCAGCACTCAAGTCAGGTTTAATGTAAACTATACCTGAAACGTTCTTTGGTCACAAAAAATTAAAATATATAATAAAGAAATTCTCCTGGGGGTACAATACCCTCTTTTGTATGAAAATCGTACTCGTTTGCACAAACCATGATAGGGCTGATACACATTGTTGAACAAAAAAAAAAGCAAATTTCATATGGTAGATATGGTTACAGGTTATTGTTTATAAGTGAGCCTGTGTATATCTGTTCCTCTGACATTTAAACATTAAGTGTTGCTAACCTCCTCTAAGTCTGCTGCTAAAAGTTTGGCTAGTTCTTCATCTGTCTGGTTCTGTGCCACCATGGCCTTCCTCTTCTCCTCGTACCTCAATATCTCCTCTTTCTGTAATCGTTTTATCAGCTGTTCGCTTTCCTCTATGGCTTTCTTCTGTTCCTCCTCTCTGAGTTTCTGAAACTGGAAGAAGTTTCAAAGTCAAAGGCAAGGTCAGATGAACACGCACTCCACTTCTTGAGTGAGAAATAAAGGCTTCGGCAATGTGGACCCACAGGCACACTACTGTAGGTCAACAATCTGAGAGAAGTTTTTTGCATTGACCATGTACAGTAGTTCAACCATAATAATACCATTTGTCATTTTTGTATTCATTTGGTGCAGTATTTCAGCAGGCAGTGCAAACATAATAACAAAATTATTTGACTGTTACTGTAAACCTTTACTATCCAGTCAATGATAGCTACATGTAAGATGAATACTTAATAAGATAATTAATGGTGCCAAATCATTAGTTTTTTCACGAGTAACTCACGTACCTGCACGGTATTTTACGATCAGGGCCTAAAATGACTACCCAGTTCCTTCATAAGGTGAACAACAAAGCAAGAAGGCATTGTGGTTTCAATGGTTTAATTGTTTTGAATATCATATATTAGCAAAAGTAAGGATATGTTGGCCCCAAATGATCTTTTACTTCATCAAAAGGCGTTCCTTGCACTCATTACTAGGGTGAATCTCCAAATGAAGTATGAGATGTGTTGTGGTTCTTTCTTCTTCAAATGTGTAGTGTCCTCATATGACCTTGACTTCCACCAAACCCAATAAGCTTCTTCCTCTTAATATGCCACTTCTATGTTCCAAGTCTGAGTACTGTCACTGTTTCCCTTCTTGAGATATCATGATAACAAGATTTTTAGTTTTTTACCTCTGATGACCTCATATGACCTTTGACTTCCACAGCAAACAATAGGAATCTCCCTCTTGATATGACCTGCCCACATATATAGTTTGGGAAGTATCAATCATTCCTATATTGAGAAATTGTGTTAACAAAATTTTCAATGTTTTACCTCTAGTTACCCGAGATGACCTTTGACCTCCAACAAAAATGATAGGGTATGTACTGAGTTTGAGAACTGTCAGAGTTTTCCTTCTTGAAATATCATGATAACAAGATTTTCAGTGTTCAATCTCTGGTGACCCTCAAATGACCTTTGACCTCCACCAAAAACGAGAGGGTTTTCCTCTTCATATGATCAAGTCACATGCTAAATATGACAGGTATCCATCATTCCTATCTCGAGATATTGTGTTAACAAGATTTCCAGTATTATAATTATTGTTCAATAAGGAATATTCTTCATTTTCTAAGGGAAAATTGATTTTCCTATGAATGAGCAGGTAAAGGCCAGTGTATACATAGATCCGTCGACAGAAATGTGATGTACTGTGGAAATGCCAAGTCATCAAGACAGCCAATGGTTTTGTCAGGTATCCAGGTACCTGATAGATATGAGAGAAAGTTACTTAGTTCTGTCTTTAGGAATCAGTTCTGATTTTCAGGAATCAACGAAAACACTTCAAATGCGTATAATTCTCTCAATGTCTGCTCTCAAACTCAAAACAGTAGAACTGTGAGATGCATGATGAAAACTCATGTCAGAGTTTAAACTAAAACTCATACCTGGACAACCTAAGGGTATAAAGTATATATCCTATCATAATCATAGGAACCACCATAAGTATCATTACACTGAATTATCAACATTGCTTGCGAGAGAATCTGTAGGTCAGCATAATTTGCAGAATAAATCAGAGCAAAAACAGTGCAGAAGTTGGATCTTTGTCAATAAATTTGTGATACGTTTGACGGGCACTAGCAAATTAAAATGCTTATAATAGCACCACTATTCAAGTTTGACATCCAATAATAATGAAACTCACACTTTTTACATTTTCGACCTGTTTTGTACTAGCTGTGAGCATATGAATGAGTACTTATTTAGAAAAATTGTTGCACAGTATAGCAATGCCTACGATCTTGAGGCCAAAACAGCGAACCAATGAGGTTACTTCAAAACTATCCTTAATACTCCATGATGAACAATAATCAATGAAACAACACCAAATCAACCCAAAGTTGGCAGACATCCTTACTTTACTTCTTTCTTCTTCATATTCTTTTCGAATTTCTCCAGGCTGGGCAACAAGCACTCTTCTCTTGACTGGTGACTCTTCCTCTAAAAGAAAGAAATACACATATAACAAATTAAGACTCTAGTGATTGACATACAATCCCACTTTCATGAATTTCTAACTGCTTCCAGTCTGCTCAGAGCATCTTGATAAATTTACACATTGAACAAAAGCAAACAATAAGCATCTTCACTCTTCTGGGTGAATATTTTTGTCTTTATTGTCAAGCTTATTACAGGACAGACTTATTTGTATTTTGACTTACTTGAATTTTAATTTGGGCAACTTTCTTGACTCTGAAAAGATTCTCCAAAACTTTGTTTAAAGTTGTTTTCACTCTTTATGACCTACCCCTGATACACTGGCATTATGTTGTCCTGAAAAAAACTTGTGCTTGTCCCTTATTAAATTCAAAATTACAACAAAAATGAACTTGGTGTAAATATATGTAGTGCAACTACTTTAGTAAAGTTAATTCAATCTTTGCCCACCTTTGATATTTTCTTGACGTATTATGGCACATAATCTGAGACTCACTTCAATAGTAGAGTTTGCATCAGGTACCTGGGTACCTGCCCAACAATGTCAGGACTCGGATGAGAGCAAGCGACTTGGATCTAAAGTTTCTTGATTGTGTACGTATTGTATGTGTACCAGAATTTCCTATTTATGTCACTAAAACGTCTTCCTTGTCATGTTTGTATGTAAACATATATATATTGTAAGATATTAACTCTTGCAAAGCAAAATATTGCATTATGACTCAACAACAAATTTGAGGCCTGACGAAAGGCTCAACGAGGCAGATTATTTTTGAGAATTTCCTTGGTCTCATCTACAAGCCTTGATAATGACAGTCCCAACCGATGGTGTTGCAAAGACACGAAAATGACCCACTGATGTTTCACCATCATACAGCCACCGACTTAGCATGATTTGTAGGCCATGCGGTTTCCAGGACTTTCCTGGAATCAAATCACGATTTGTCTTCAATTTTGGAAATCGTCAATAACATACTGATACCTGAAAATAGGCTGGGACAGTAGTACAGTACCACAAAAATTCTGCACTAGTATATTGGTCACGTCAGTGCAGATATTAAATGAAGGTACAGTACTTTCCACTTGTTCAAAGCGATTACAAACAGAGAGAACTTAAAGGTTCTGTACTCCATATACTGTGGAAGTAATTTATTTCTATGCACTCAACAGTACAACTAGAACAGAGTGGTGGAAGCTCTGTACGTACAGACCAGCTCCGGTGCACCTATACCACAAATCATCGCTACCTACCAATAGCTTGTTAACAATATTGTCATCTGCTGTTTCATATGTCCTGCGCAAACAGCGCTGACATAACCTACTAACCACACAGCTGTCTGCTGCTATTTCCGTCGACTAGACTCCCAAATGTGGAGGGGGGGGGAGAGCCTATAGCAAATTGCTCAAAAGAACAATCAGAGAGAAAACTGCATTGACTAAAGAGTGTGTTACCCTTTCTTAAATTATGTGGTTGTGTTAAGAAGTTACAATTCCGTGTAGTGCATTGCGTACCATTACTACCAGGTTCCCAAATGCATACAAAATCCTGATCCTTGGCAGCAATCAATGGGCCCCTTTAAAACAGAAAACTGTTGAAAATTTACACAAAAAAACATTTCAAATGTGATGTTGAAATATCCAGGACGAAAAATGTTCCTTAGACTTTCGTTCATTAGCATGTGTAGACTACCACATACTGGTGCACTTAACTGCATATTTCTGCTAGGAATGTAGCACCCCCAATCATAAATTTTTTTTTCACTAGAAATGTGGAAAAAAATTTCAAGGCCAATTGCAGAGAAGGTTAGGATTTGTGGGGAGGACATTGGCAGTCGCAATACAAGTGTTCAAGTGAATGAGACATAATGATGCATACAGGATAAGATTGAACAATGTTAGCTCTATTCAGACCAAGGCAGTGGTGCTAAATGTTGATGTGAAATAATAACGACGAAAAGCCTCTTTTACTTGGATTGAATTCCTAGAAGTTGAAACACTTAATGGGTGGAGAGTTAGCTAGGTGGTTAGAGTGTCTCTCTTAATATCTTTGGGTCCCCAGATCAAATCCCAGCAAAACCACTTGGAAAAGTTCTGGGGACTCAAATTTGGCTAGTTCAGTAAAGCTGTTTACAGTGGTGCTGAGGATGTTATTTGGGGTCCTGTTGTTGCTCGGTCCGTCTGCTTAGGGTTACACAGTACAGCTGATACATTGCTCAGCTGGGCAGGTCCTAAACCCCTTTGGGAAAGTGGCTAAAGAGGGTTGGAAAACCTTGCAAACCTTCCGAAACGGCGACGCTCGCGTGAAATCCTGCATGTCAGGACACATTTTTTTTAATAAAAAAGAAAACCGGGGAAATCTTCAGAAAAACAAAATAAATGAGGGAGAACAGGGAAAATGTCGTTACAAAAATATTGAAAAGAAGCTCTGTTTATTGTTATTGCTTATGATACTCACAAAGGCAAATAGCGTATGTTGCCTCTATGCCTAACCACAATGTCCAGTATATCCACAAAGACCACGCAAGTTACCAGAAACTATCGCCAGTTTACTTTTAGGCACACTTCAGCTGCCCCACATACCCTATGAACCCCAGTGCCCCAAGGATGATTGAGCAGAACTCGTGCATAATTTCATCTCCATCGGTTTGAGTGTTTTAATTTTTTTCTGAACTCAGCCCAAGAGATTCTCTGTGCAATTAATGAGAACGGAGTGCTTTCATATATGCGTATGTACACAGCATACATACAGTACATAGTGGAGCAAACAGACCCACGCGGAATGGCTTGACCTTTGTACCTTCTTTACTGTCTTACACCCAGATGCAATGGTAGCACCAAACACCTTTCTGGAAAACATAACATTACACGCAGTAAAAAATTGCCTCAATCAAACCATTCTGAAATATGGGGGAGATGACTTTTATTTTTAACTCTTTTTTGCTGCCAATTTCTACTGCATGGTAATGGTCACATTCATCAGGGATAAAAAAGTTCGGTACAAATGTTGTAGATGCAACAGTTGGCTGAATTTGACTATTATGGATGCAATAAATGTCACAGGTGTTTTGTGTGAGTTTAGACTGGTTAACGTCCAGAGTTTAGACGGCTTAACGTCCAGATAACAAACTACAAGCCATCAAATAAATGAGAAAATTGTCATCACTGAAAGGGTAAAAGCATAAATAGACATGGATGTTTCGAAAAGTGAAACGAGGCAACCAAAAAGCGACTTAAGGGGAAGGGTTCAAGGGAATAAAGCGACTTACAGGGAAGGAGTGGCAATATTCGTGAATGCAAAGAAAATTGCCTCCAATAAGTTAATGTTTGAATGAACAGTGAAATGAGCTATTTTACGTAAGATACATACATTACCATTTTGGGATAGGTGTTGACATTTTTGCTGTCAAAAACTTTTCTTGGCAACATGCTACTGTAGGATTTTCCTGTGTGAAACGCGCAGAGCTAGCTGTTGGTAAGTAGTACATGCTTGTAATTGACAGTGTATAATGGTCTATGATTCTGTGCAACATTACACTAAACTTTTGTTTTATTATTTGCAACGGGACTGAAGTACAGTTTTTTAGTGAAGAATGCCGCGATCGTTAGAGCCTTATATCGAGCTCAAGTTTCACTCGTTTCTGACATTTTGTTAAGAGACACTTCTTCACATTTAAAAAGGTACCGTATATCGCAACAATGCAAATAGCCTAACGCTAAGCTTTCAATCTTATGTTAATTTCTCGTTAAGCTGCACAATCTTACCCCTTCGATGTGCTAGAAACCCTAATCTTCCAGAGGCTTTGCCCCCTGAACCCCCACAAGGGGTTCCACCCCTATACAAATGTCAGTGGGAAATCGGTAGATTTTCTATCGTGTTCGTGGGAAATTTTGCAAGCTTTTGCAGCCCTGGTGAGGGCTATATGAGATTGACTCAGTCTTCTCCAGATGGTAAATCTATTTTGAAATGGGGAGGAGAAGAGTATAGCCCATGCTGTGCAACGTAAATGACTTTACGAGTAAACAATTTCTGTTATTAATCGTTACTGTTCATTGTAAGAGCGTCTCTTTTAAGTTGATTTGCATATGATGACAATGCGCTGTAACTATCCTTGTCCCTAGCTGTAAATATTTCTTTCGTTCCTCTGAGTTCATCTACACCCGAGTTGTATCCCTTCATCTTTTGTTTTGTCACAATGGGTTACCTTGAACCCTTCAGCCATGTCTCCACTGCCTCGGAGACTTAGATGATGCTACATTTATCATTTTCCCATCACATTTGAATTGCTATTATTGTTGCTTGTGTTGAAATTATCTGAATGGCTAATTTAGACATCTTTCATCTGTACTTTAACATACTGTAATGAGACACCATTAGTTATTTAAAGTAAATGCGTGCATAGGCAAAAAGTAAAAACATTGAAATTTACCTCCAAAAGTTTGGTAAGGCTTTTAATTACACCATTCAGACAATCTGGGAAAATGAATAGGTTTCAGTTGGTTAATTTTGCCATATGATTTCAAATTCGTCTAACATAACGACAAAAAGTGTAGAATACGATAATGTAGTGGTTGACAGTTTTCATTCAAATCAACGGTGTGCTTTGTTGAGCAAGTCAATGGGAAGTATACTAGTATTAAATATTCAGTTACAACTCAGGATAACTGATGCCATTGGCAAGGTTGTGTTCAGTTCAAAGGTTATTTGTAAATACGGTGTTTCCTTTCACCAAATACTACAATTCCAGATACCTGCTCAAGATACCTAACTTGAGTAGTATGTTTTTGATACACTAGTGAGAGCTGTACTGTTGCATATTCATTATGTAGGCGGTTGTAGTAAGAACCGTTAATTTTCAAATACGAACTTTTATACTGTTTTTATGCCAATTCCGCTGCTTTTCGAAGTAGTTACTGTCATTTTCCTTCATTGAAAGACATAGTCCGTTCATGTACAACCTCGCGTGTACATTTAAAAATAAAGAAAAAGTTAAGATCAAACATAATTTTATCATTTTGGTTTTTCAGTACACACGCAATCACTTTAAAGGCTGTATTGCATCACCCTAAGCTATATTTTTACCTCCCTGAAAGGAAAATTCTCAACTGGTTCTAAGTTACAGTACTCTTAGATAGCCAGTAAATTCGAAAGATGCAGAGCAGCTCGTATTACACAGCGTACACAGGGATCCATTGTTTTGATTACACATGTGGAGGAATGTAAGACAGGCTGAGGGAGGGACTAGAGGTAGGTGGTTGCGAGAATTGTAACTGTCTGGTGTGATGCACTACAGCCTTTTAGTGTTTAAAGGTTTATTCATGGTACGTTTGACTTCTTGTTCATGTACGTGCCCTAGGTGATGCTTGAACTGTTTTAGTTTGCTGATTTAGTTTACTGTAAAGTTTTCCATTATAGACCTATGTATGAATTTGTTCTTTTATTTTGGCACAACACAATTTGTGCACTACACGTGCTGCATTGGTTAAAGGGGCATATATTCAAATGTAATTGTCTACGAACTTTACGGAATTATTGAATAAACAGTTTGAATCGAGAACTCAAAGAAAGAGGTTTCTTGTAATATCGTAAAGTTTGTTGGCCCCTATTCCTGTAACTTTACAAGCCTCGGCCTTTTGGTATATAGGCCTTGGTTATTTCCGTTTCACTGACTTCCATAAACGAATAGGGTAGGCCTACGCTAGGTCTAAGTTTGAGTTAGGCACTACGCTAGTTAAACGTACTAGACTTCACTAGGTAACTTAGCCCGTAGCTTAGGCCAAATTCTAGGCTACTTGTCACATGATTACCATAGTCGCTGTCTTCATCATCTCCATTCAGTCTTTTCTGGCAGCGATGTGGGAACGTTTCTTGAATTTGTTGCCACCTCTCTTCATCCACAAGACGACCGAGGCGAGATTGCTTTCGAGCCCAACTGCTTATTCGCAGACGACAAATAGGACAGGTGAAGTGTGCCTCCTCGACATTTTGCTTGAAACAGGGCATGCACAATTCATGATTGCATGGCATTCGAACAGGTTCGATCAAAATGCACATGCAGATCGGGCATTTGCAGTCCTGAAGCTTCAACCTGTCTCCCATCAGTCTGCTGTCGAGTGAATTTTAAGTCTCCTTGCCTAACAATGGCAGTGGTACAGTGACATATTACTTTACACGGTCAATGTGCAGGCTAGGTGGTATAGTGGTACGTTTTCAGCATAACACTGCCACTGGCATTAGCTAGCAGACTCACTACATATCAACCAGTAGGAACCTACACTGTACAATTTTGTATAGTTTGTTGCACGTAAATCGCAACTGTAAACATGCAGAAGCTTGCCATGATTTCGCGCGTTCGAACACTAACGAGAGCCGTGGAATCCATGTGACGTGAAACAATTTTTGACATGAACATTGCAGAAATTTCCTGAAGACAATGTAGTCTTTATTGCTCTAAAATATCTTTGCGAAAGTATGCAACCTAAAAATAATTAAATGAAAAGAAAAAGAGCAAACAGCTACCCTATTAGCGACAGAACATTTCACTGTATGGCTGGTCTTTTGTACCGTACATTTCCAGGTAACCGAACGTTTTCACGGCCGAGAATCGGGTGTCATGGCACATTGAACTGTAGATCTGAGAGGTTAGGGCTTTTGAACCAACACTATCGCCAGGTTTTTCATACTACGCTAACAACAACTCGCTCATACTGCGGTTATACTTTACACTGCTAGGCAGGTTCCGGTGTCCGTGATTTCATGTGCTTCGTTGACCAATCAGGTTATACGTAAACAAAGGATAGTAAACAAATGCACATTTTAAAATTACATTAAAAATTACCTTTTAATATGTAAATATCTGACGTCACATGTTTTCAGACGTTCGGTAAGTATGAAAAGCGCTGTGCACCCGAAGTATGAAAAACCTGGCGATGGTGTTGGTTCAAAAGCCCTAACCGATCTGAGATAGTGATCACAGCAATAAGTGATCTAGCATAGGGTTGCTATTGTTTTCTGGTCACTACACATATTTTTCCTGAAATTCAGAAATTTGTTACCTATAATTATAAAAGTTGGAGGCAAAAGTAACCTGAGCTACGGATCGGTGACAGCTTAACAGCTCTCTGATTACATTATCATATTCATAATAAACATTGATGTGGTAGCGTGACAACTCGTTTAAGGACTAACTTCATGTTAAATTAAAATTGCTTTCTACACCTGTACTGTGTACATCAGACTATTAATTGAAGACTGCTGTAGGCTATCCGACAATTATCCATGCAGTAACACACCGCCTTGCATGTAATTCAACTCAAGTAACCTACCACACAGTACCACCAGTTCCACTGCCTAATTCCAGTTCCACTGACCTGATTCATGTGTCAAGGAGCCCATATAGACGAATTCCAAAATCCGTAGGCGAAAAGTGAGTGATATTATGTTTCTCATTGCCTTAGGCCTAGCGTTAGGTAGGCTCAGGCCTAGTACTAGTAACCAGTAACATAAGCTTAAGTAGCAAACACAGCCTAGGCAGTTTAATTTATGTTACACTTACTAAATTACTAGGCCTACGTAGATGTAACGTTAGATTACCAGGTGGCCATCACTAAAGCATAGGCTACAGTACAGATGTTAACAACAACAGTGCTACATTTAATAATATTAGGAACCTATAGGCTAGGCCTAGATATCCAAGTGACTGACAGTATTGGCTACAGTATTAATCATGTTTAAACCTACTGTACTCACAGTAACAATTGTTGAGGCTTAATTAGTTGAAGGAATTGGTGCGAATATAGAATCTGTTTCTACAAGTGACCACAGCAAGGGTATCAGACAACGAAAATGAAAGGAAAGAGGTTAGTAGAGGATTCGAACCAACGGGGGGTAGAGTAACAGTTGTATGACAGTCCTTTCCCTAACCCACTTCATGAGATGGAATTTGGCTGATGGAAGTTCTAAGATATTTACACAATAGATCCCCGAACCCTATAATATATATACCCGGGTACCGGAATGCCATTTCCCCAGACTGTAAAGTTTGCGTTCCCTGCGCAGGCCAGACTGCCCTGTTTTCCCGTTCGCGCACTTCTGCAGTTTTTAGTGAAATCCGCGCACTTTTTTAATCGATATTAAGTTGTTCCCCGCGGCTGCGTGCAGCCCCGTGCAGCGCAAATTATTCCTAGACTAATACATTTCATCAAGAACAAAATAAGAAAACTAGTCTGACCACGTTTCTAACCTGTAGGAAAGAGCACAGGACTGAATTAGGATGTTTTACCAAAGGTCATACGGACATAATTAAAAGAGTAAGTAACATGCTTTTTTGGGTTGTGACTTGTGTTTTTGTGAGTTTGTTCATACTTTGCTTCGTTATTTTTTTCACAGCGTTTAGTAATCCTCGCAAAATTGATCTGAAACGATGGTATTCCGGGTTTTTCCTGCGTAATTTTCCCATTGCGTTTTTGCGTTCCCCGCGCACAAAAAAAAAGTTTACAGTCTGGCTGTTTCTCATCAGGTACCTGATTATCAATGTACAACTTCGTATGTGGCTTTGAAATTAGGCTGGAGCCTTCAATTCACCAAACAATCCACCGAACATATCTCTACAGTTGATGACAAGCTAGTGAGTGCTTAACACAGGTCTACTTCTTGGCAGGGTTGGAAAACCTTGCTAAGTTTCCAGCGAAGACGATAGGAAATCTATCGATTTCTCGCTGACATTTCTGTAGGGGTGGAACCCCTTGTGGGAGTCCAGGGGGCAAAGCCCCCAGAGGATTTTGATTCCTAGCAATATTGAAGAGGCAAAATTGTTGCAGCTGAGCACAAAAACAATATAGGTGATAACTCGTACAAAACGATTACTCGTATTTTAAAAATCAATCACAAAAGCTTATCGTTAGACTAATTTGAGTTGTTGCAATATATATGGTACTTTTTTAAATGTAAAGGATAAGTGTCATTTACAAATGTCAGAAATGAGTGAAACTTGAGTCTGACACTTCCCTATATAAATATGCAATAGGCCTAGAATAAATGTCTCCATCATGGCATCCTTCACTTAAAAGCTAGACGTCAGTCAAGTGCCAAATAATAAAATGAAACTTTTGTGCGGTAATGCTGCACAGAATCATAGACCATGCTATACACTGTCAACTACAAGCTGTACTACTTACAAGCTCTGCACTTTTGACAAGGAAAATCCTGGCATGTTTCCAAAACATGTTTTCAAGTGCAAAAATGTCAACACCTGTCCCAAAATGGTAGTGTCTGTGTCTGACGTAAAATAGCTCATTTCTTGGTTGATACAAACAATTTCTGTACATTCACGAATATTGCCACTTGGATATTCCCTTCCCCTTAAGTCACTTTTTAGTTGGCTCGCTTCACTTTCCGACACATTCATTTCTGTTTATGTTTTTACCCTTTTAGTGTTGACAATCTTCTCAATTATTTGATGGATTGTAGTTTGTTGTCAGGAATTAAGCCCAATTTGACTCACACAAAACACATGTGAACCTTATCGCATTCATAACACTGAAATGCAGCCACCTGTTGCGGCTACAACATTTGTACCGAACTTTTCATCCCTGATTAATGTGACCAGTAACAGGCAGTAGAAATTTGCAGCAAAAAAAAGTTAAAAATAAAAGTCATCTTCCTCATAATTTGAAATGGTTTGATCACAATTTTTTTACTGTGTGTAATGTTATGTTTTCCAGAAAGGTGTTTGGTGCTACCATTGCCTCTGTGTGTAAGACTGTTAATATACTGAAGGTACAAAGGTTAATTGCAGGTCCAAGCTATTTGGACTGTGACGTAAGGGACATTCAGAAACTTTAAATATCTCTCCAGCAGATAAAAAAGACAAGTTGCACAATCTCTTTTAATTGGTAGAACAGATACAGCTAAGGTATTATTAAAGGCACCAAATGAAATTTTGTGATACCTTTAATTAGGTTTTATATTAAATAATTAACAGTGTGACGTACGGGACAAGAACAAGTGGTGATTTTCAAAATAATAAGTGTGACTAAAACTCTCTGACAGTAAAATCAGAAAAACAGAGGGAATGTCAAATCATGATTAAAATGTAAGGTAAACAGTTATTTGTCATGGGACAAAGTTCTTAGTGTGTATTTAATTTTCCTGAAAAAATTATTGCGATGTACAAGACATGTGACATACGGGACATTTGTCCTACACACAAAACATGCCTAGAATAGTTTATCATGAGTTTAATTCTTATTTCTAAAGTAGGATTGCACCTAGTGGTGGTAATAAAGTGTTTCTGGTAAGTCTATAAACCTCTTCTTCATCTTAGCATCTTTCAAGAAAAATTTTGGTGACCCCTATACTGGTTTTTACATCCCCTTCCCTGAAAAAGTGCCGAGTCATTCCCACAGATTCTTGTGAAAAGATGTCAGTGACGCATCCTTTTGAAAATACGATTCTGTAAAAACTAGAAGTTGATAATGGCAGACATAAGTTTATTGTAGAATATGAGTATTTTGAAGTTCTCAATCCTTACTTTGTTCCTCCTTCCCCTAAGACCTGACAAATCGACTACATGGATAAAACATGCATGCACATTATTACATAATATTTGCTAAAATTTTTAAATGTTTGGAGGTTTAAATTCAGGTAAATTTTCAAAACTGATGTAAGGTGAGTGTGCAAATGCTTTAACAACATGCTGCAGTAGTTTTGGATCCTACATGTTTGTAGTTATCATCCTTTAGAGTCATCATGCTATATGGTACAAAGACACAAAATCATACTGTGCGATCGGTGTTTACGGCCAAGTTGTGAGTAAAATGTTGTAGTTAGCTTATCTCATACTAAACAAGGGAGTATTTCCTCACTTTGATGATAAACAACATAATACTAATTAACTAGATTGAGGGCAATATAGAGAGTAACATATGGTTTGGATGGCTTACCATAGGAGTATGTGTGATATGGAGAATGTACCATACGTCGCACTTTGTCCTGTACATCACTTCTTTTAATTTGATTAATTAAGAATTAATTACAATCTCCAACAGCTTGGCCTATATTTTGTTGATCATTAACATAAATTAGAAGTCTGGAAAATATCTTAGCAAATCTCATCAATGAAGGTATTTATTCTCAAAAAGATTGATTAAAATTGTGATGTACAGGACATGTTAATTTGGAATTAACTTAATTTGCATAATTAATTTTTTTGAAAATTTGAAGTGAGGGTCAATACTGAGCAAATGTTGACCACATAAAAACCATGAGAATATTCCTAATTAGATACCCTAAAATCAAAATTTCAAATGTCCAGTACGTCACACTCGTTATGTAACTATGCTAATTAACAAGCCATAAATCCATTAACTGTACAAGATTTTTTAATTTTCTTTACATATTCATAATATTCAGATTTTTATTCCACGCCGAAGGCAGAAGGAATCTATGCGATGATGATGTCGTGTGTGTGTGTGTGTGTGCAGCTGGACCTGTCCAAATTGTGGTTTTTCCAGAATACTTTGAAAAGTGTATGAGTGATTAAGTGTAAACTTGGTAAGGTTGTGCATGATCCCAATATGTCCAAGATGTATTAATTGTATAGTAAATCCAGTCAAATTTGCTGATTTTTGAGGAAAAAGTCAATTTTGCCCCAAATTTGGTATTGTCAGTATATCTTGAGACGTATTTGAGCATTTATTGGGAAATTTTGCAAGGACTTATCTGAGAATGCAATATTCAAGGTATATCACTTTAATAGTAAAGAGTGAAATTTGCTGATTTTTTAGCAAAAAGTCAATTTTGCCCCAAAATTTATATTTCCAGCATATCTTGAGAACTTCCAGACCAGTTAACTTAAAGGCTGTAATGCATCACCCCAGACAGTTTCAATTCTCCCAACCACCTACCTCTAGTCCCTCCCTCAGCCTGTCTTACATTCCTCCACATGTGTAATCAAAACAATGGATCCCTGTGTACGCTGTGTAATACGAGCTGCTCTGCATCTTTCGAATTTGCTGGCAATCTAAGAGCACTGTAACTTAGAACCAGTTGAGAATTTTCCTTTCAGGGAGGTAAAAATATAGCTTAGGGTGATGCAATACAGCCTTTAAAGTTTTGAAAGGACTTACCTGAGAACACATTGTTCAACATTTTATTACTGTAATGGTAAATCCAGTGAAATTTGCTGATTTTTAGGAAAAAAGTCAATTTTGCCCCAAATTTCGTATTTCCAGCTACAGTGTCTTGAGAAGTATTTGAGCATTTACTGCAAAATTTTGCAATGACTTCTCAGAGAGTGTAATATTCAAGGTATATCACTTTTCTAGTAAAGAGTGTGAAATGCTGATTTTTTAGGAAAAAAGCAGATTTTACCCCAAAATTTGTATTTCCAGCATATCTTGAGAACTATTAGACCAATCAACATAAAGCTTTGATCGGTAGGACATACCTGAGAACACATTGTTCAACATAATATTAATGTAACAGTAAATCAGTGAAATCTCAGTGCTTGATATTTGAGAAAGCCAATTTTGCCTCAAAATTTGGATTTCCACCATATCTTATGAACTAATTGAGCATTATATGCAAAATTATGCAAGGTTGTTCCTATGAACACATAAATGAACAAACAGTATATCATTCTTATAGTAAACTGGTGAAATTGTATGATTTTTTGGTAAAAAATAAATAGAGCTGGCATCCTGGTCAATAGACACCACCTTTTAAATTTAGCAAAAACAACTTTAGCAGAACTGGCCCCTGTGGGTAATGTCTTGGAACATTCCTACCAATTATGAAAACGTTATTATTAAGTCAAACAATAATTTTAGCAGAACTAGGTCCTGCACAGGTAAATAGGAGACTAATATGCAAATATCCCATAGAGAGATGCTCTTATACCCTGCACGTAACGAATAACCAAATGTTGTAATTGTGTTACTGTATGTACTGTAGCATAATATGCACAGATACTTTTGAGCCATTATTGTTATCATTACTTCAGCCTAAGAAGTGGCACAAGGGTGTAGGCTTTAAGCTTGCTACCTTACACTAGATATCAATATTACCATTTTCTTTTTTTTTTTTCATTTTTATGTTTGAAGAATATTTGGCTCTAATTTACAATCAGTGCCCGAACTGATTGTAAATCACAGGTCTCTGTGACATGTGGTTGCAGTACAAATCCCCATGTGCAGGCCCTGTGTTGAAATCAATGTATGTTGTCGATGAGATACGCAACTGCCCTGTGGATTGCCCTCTTGTTTTTCTCTTGTGGCTAAACAAGTATTTGGTGTTACCGGCATTCACAAACCAGCAATACTTTGAAATGTTTTGTAAAATTCTTCACTTAGTATTTTGGTCTTATTTTTTAAATCTGTGACATTTAAGGCAGTGCACAACAAAAAGGAATACGTACCTTTACTCCTTTTGTTATGAATCTATTACTATTTACTGAGCTGTTTTGATAGTTGTACTGTAAGTACAACATTCTTAAAAGACAAGCAAGTGGTGTTTGATTTAGCTTTACTAAGATAAAATTTCTCCATAAAGAGAGAATTTTCTTAGCTTTAAAAGTGTCCATTGACCTCTAAGGTTGCTGAGACAGGGGGAACTTTATCTAACAATTGAGCTGCACATCCAGGGAGAAGTGATTTGTCATGTCGATTTGCATTACGTATGAGAGATTTTTTACTCCAAGATAGGATGAGATAGTAGTTATATTTGGATATATCCAGCAAGGGAAAGGCAGGCTGTGATGAACTGGCTTCAAAGATACAAGTTGTAACAATGGGCTACCTGCAAAATTTTTGTCAATGTAACTTTAATTTCAAACTTTTACACTAGAACTAGAAAAAGGCTAATATACAGTAGTTAAACCTCGCTTACTGCTTTCATTACTTTTAAGAAGTTGTGATGATTCAGTTTTTGCCACATCACTTGGTATGCTGTATACTACTGCAACATGGGCATGTTGGTTTTTTCCACCCCTGGGTGAACATTGATATTTTAAGTACAGTAGTTTGCACTCTTTATTGTCTTTCTTCCAGCCCAGACAGAAGATGGAAACGAAGCATGGCTCGTTGAGATGTCGATCCCTCTGAAATCATCATGTGTGAGGGTTAAGCCTTACAGGCAGCTACCACCATGGCACTGAAACCTGTTCTGAAACTTAAAGTCGACGAACTCTTCCTTCGCTGGTTAAGCAGTGAAGACACAGAACTCACACTCTTTCAGGATCTCCAGAAGATCAAAAGCGGCGAAGCCGTCGATGCCGTCGACAGTGCCAACTGTATCGTCAGTTCACCGGGGAAAAGTCCAGTGTCCCCTTTCGTGAGGATCGGATCACCACCTCCCAGCTCTCCCCCTGTAGCTTCATCCTCTACTAGTCCAAGTCCTCGGAGCCCTCGACGGAGAAGCAATAATCACAGGCTCTCTTCATCACTATCAAGGTCACAAGCTGCAAAAGTGAGTAGCACCCTCTATTTTTGACAACACAGCTTTCAACTCTGTCCATATACAAGAAGATCACTCTATTGACATTCAGGATTTCTGAGAGTGCCCCCCTATTTTTTTTTCAAATGGGCATAAACTCTAACCATTGTTGTGTGCAAACATTTCAAAAACACTGAATCACGGGTAATTGTTTCTCTCCAGAGGAAAATTTCAGCCAAGGAATTAAACTGGCAAGAATTGGTATTCAGTAGTGATTAAACTTAGGACTAATTGAAGCACATACACACAAAAAAAAATAAAGGTTGTCAGTGGAACAAATCATAAGCATTATTTGGGGTTGGTAACAATTTACTTGAGGTATTGCTGTGCATTGCTGTACTAAGTCTCAAAGATGTGATGCTTCTTGGCAGTGATGGATGAATACAATTCCCTTAAACATTCCTATAGTGAGTGACACTATCATAACATTGACACGTGTCACGTCACTTCTTTGTTGATATTTTCACTTTGAAATGACGACTTGATTTAAGAATAGTTTGAGAGTTCTGAAAATTCTACATGTCTTCTATTTGAGCAACAAAAATAAAACAGAACGGTTATAAAAGGTAACTATGTGTTACCTTAGCTTCTGAGAAAACCTGCCTACCTCCATTCCATAATCCATTTACAGTAAATGAAGACTTTTAGTTTGGAAAAATGACACATGTGTGTCATCTACTGTACATCAGGAAAGTATAGGCTGAAAAGTTTACTGTAGTACCCGCCTTGGGTTTGAAAGAATGATACTGTATTACAGCACCCTTCAAGAAAAGCTTAAAGGTACTACGTGTACCTGTACAGCCAGAATTTGCTACCAGCTTTTTCTGTCAGACAACCAAATCAGTTCATGGTTCAACCAAATTTGTACTGCATTTAAAATATTTCAAACAATGTAATGAAATCCTAGTGATGGGTTTGCATTTTTTAACAGCATACTGTAGGTGTATAATGTAACAATGAAAGAGTAAGTTTGTTTATTGCATAAATGTTTTGGTTGAAGGGACGTTGAAAAGGACAACCATACAGTATTACCATACCATGGAGAAGTTCGATGGACTACCAGATAAAATTGCCTAAATGTCAACAGTGCTATGCATATGATTGTTTGCACCCGGGTACCTGACCAACGATAACATGACCTGGTTCTGAAAGTAATACCTGGACCTAAAGTTTGGCTATTATGTACATTGTACATGTGACAAAATTTAGCGTCTGTATCCAAGAACACTGCATTGTCATGCCCAAATGTATTATACGTGGTGATGTGTTAAATATTAACAGCAACATCTCGTGATATGATTTCACAATTAGGTTATAGCATAATAGAAGTCGTATTTGTGGTTTCTCGGGTATCTGACTGACTATCGAATGCGGGTACCCGGCTCTGAATGTTGGACCCGGTCCAAACACTATTTCTAGATCCGGACATTTGTTTACATTCATAAATTTGCATGTACTGTACTGTACATGCATTCTTCAAAATTACTTTTGGATTACAGTATTTACAGTACTCCTTACTTGTCGACTTGAGACATATAGTTTAGTTGGCAGGTGCATAGTACATATTAAGACTAATTTCAAGAAAAGATTTTCAACTGTACCTGATTCTGATTTACTGTATGCAAAATATACATAGACGGATACTTTGGCTACTACTGACTGTAAGGTAGCCTACCTTAAATTTTGTAGACCCTGTACTACATACATCTTTCCTTAAAATAAGCCTACAGTACAGTGTATTATTGTCCTGAGAAAGGAAGTTGTGGAAATACTTAAGAGCTTTTGTCTTTTGTTTTCAGCAGTTAAATTTAGCTTTTCAGACTACCGATGAATCTCATGGATATGATTGCTTCGTAACTAATATTGACAGATAGCCCTTTTCATTAGGAATAGACTATGAAAGTAACTGTTTTAACAGAACAGAATGTGAAATTTTTACTATATACTGAGGTGGTACTGTACTAATGTACATTCCTTTAAGTTTGGAATTAGTTTCTTGAACTTCAGTAAAAACATTATTTAAAGACAGGTCGCACGACTGAAATGTAGTCGGCGAGAAGGCAACTGTGGGGAATGGGGCTGTAGTACTGTAGTTGTTCAGTATCATGTACAGTGTTACTCTTCTAACAACACAGAATTTGTGTTTGTTATAATGTCCAACACAGCAGAATGCTATTATCTTCTCTACAGTACAGTGTCACACTCTCAATTCGTGAGTAGTCTATAAAATACTGTAATGCTATCCTTTACTCTATAGGTGTATATATTTCTATTAATCACATGAGAATGAAAGTCCAAGAGTAGTCATCTTTACTATAAGGGTTACTTTTTTCTAAATATTTAATAATGTACAATTTTCAGTGTGACCATGCAATGCACAGTATCGGCAGTTGCACACGTGCACCCCGTAGTGACACAAATGACTGCCAATCTCAAAAGCCCGTTACGCAGAATGATTGCACCCGATTTGAACATTACGATGTACCGTAGGAATTAAACGACGTGTGGGCTTCTGTAATCAAAGGCTCATTTTGTTTGTAATCGAAATGTCTGTGTGACTTCCCTAATCATAATTAAAGTTGTAAATATGCTCCCTGCTGCTCTGTTAAATCTGTTCGGTAATCTGATAGAGCTCACGGTATGCCAACTATAATAGACTCAGTATTATCCGATGCACTTGACACAGTCATACACAGACCCACACAACAGCATTCCGTCTCAACCTTATTTGGGAGCCCACAGTGCACTGTACAGTGAGCAACGGGCTTTCTACCGCATGTTGGGCATCATTTCATCTTCGGATGGAGAAGATCCTAATTGCATCACGGTGTATAAATAGCCAGTCGCTGACGCGTGTGACGCTGGTCTCATCAGAGTGAAAAAAGAAAAGACGGTTTGTTTACGAGGACGCCAAGAAGTAACAGCCAAGCCCCTGAGGCTGCATACCATCTTGAAAGGGATTGCGGTATTAACGCTTTCCAGAGACGAAAATGATTGCAAGGAGGTGATTTACCTCCATCAATTAGTCAGTGTGGCAAACTCTTCCCATTCACCGCTTACCTACGTCCATGAGTCGGCTGGTTTGCTCATGTTTTGCTCACAAGTTTACATGCACCTCTGGGATGGTTATACTGTAGAAGATCGTTTGCAAACTTTGTGTTGTCAAGGACCATCTTACGGTGTATTGTACAGTACATAGACTGCTTTTGTGCTGTGTTGAAAACTGAGTCATCCTGAGTTTTGTACTGTACCAGTTCTCTTGAGGAAGTGCCTCCAAATTTACGGAATGTCGTGAAAAAGGAACCTGCTTTCACTGTCGTTTTTTCCTGGATATTCTTGCATTGTGTTTCGTGTTTCGTGAGATTTTGGTAATTAGTGTTCTTTGACGTGGACTACTGGTGTGTTTACTTTAATACTAGTTTCCTGCATGTGACAGTTATGCACATGCAGTAACTCCATAATAGTACTCATTGTCATGAAAACTTACACTAAAATTGCTTTTGTTGGCTGTGGTTAAGAGAGCTAATTTTCAGTTTTGATGTAGGCTTACTGTGTAGTACTGTAGATTCTTTACTATTCTTGTTATGTGTGAAGTAAGCAGAATAATTTGATGACAGCAGACATTTTATTTCTCATCAAAAAAGAAAAAAAATGAAGTCTTTTTTTTGGTTCAGGATTGTGTTGCGGACTTTGCAGTTGACCTCGGTGGAACTAGTGGCTGGACATCCTGTAGTTGTGCAATGTAAGAAGTGCCAGATTTCCTGGAAAGGGAGTGGGTGAAAGAGGGATTGTTGTGAAATTGTCTTCGATACCATATCTGTGACAGAGTGCACTTTTACCTTGTCACAATTTATAATCTGTGAACTTCCTGTAGGCATAGTTGCCCCCCCCCCCCTTGTTATTATGGATAGTGTTCTGTCGAGGTTGTACTACGTGTCTAATGTTTTGGTGTCCGAAAGCATCCATTCCCTTCTGAATGTGTCCTGGCATGCGGTAAGGAAAAAGAGACCGTTCACCAACATTCCCAGGCCAATAGCATCTGAAAGAGTCAGTTTCTAAGCAAAGTTAATGCAGTGCACATGAACAATAGAAAGGAGTGTTTACTCTAAGCTCCTGAGGTTTCCAAGTCACAGTTGAGTCTTTGTACATGATATTGAACAATAGTTTCAGATTTAAGGTTTACTGAAAAAGTGGATTCATGAACTTGTCTTGTTAGCGATGTCTTGCTGTTTTGCTACCGTTCAGCAATGATATATGTTGTACTGTACATCCAGTAAATACTTCTGTGCATGCTGTACATACTAGTACTCACTAAGTAGTTACAGTAGTTACAAGGAAGCAATCTTTTAATTATTTCATTTTAGGAACAATGTAAAACTTGTCATGAGTGACCCATTTTCCTTGAAAAATTTGGTCATTTTACACTTTCTCGTGGATGGAAAGTATCAGGGGTGTCAGTCACATCATTTCGTCAATGGTTGCTTATCCTTTTGCTTTTAGAATTCACAAAGCTTTTAGAGGGAAAATGCCATCACCCGAACTGAAATAGTATGTCCCTAATTCATGAGTGGCTCTTTTTCTTTATGTGTTCATTTTTTGTTGTTGCATTGCTTCTTTTGCAGCATAACACCTTTCTTATGCAGAACTGATAGTTAGCAAGATCTTAAATGAGAGGAGAATTGCAAAATTTAATTGAAAATAAACTAGGGACAACTGCTAATACCCTTTAAAACGGTATTGAAATTGAGTTCAAGCAAAACACAGGATTGGCAAAATTCTGTTTTTTTTTTCAACCATCTGCTTGTAGGTGTTACAGTATGTGTACTGTAGCACACAGTTTTGTTTATGCGTGACAATTAAAATTTCTAAATGCTTCCAACTTGCCACAAGCTCGCTCCATTTTGGTAAATATTTAGTATCGGATAACTTGAGCTGTTAAATCTCCCAGCATACTGTACTGGAGGCTGCAGCATTGCGTGATATTTTCTCTGTTTGAATTTCTGTATTGGGTTGTTGTGCTGTATCACCATATATGTGCAGTTTTGCATGGAAAGGAATTTACTTGATATAGTCCAAGAAATGTTTTCTTCAGACTGTCCTTAGCTAGGTTTATGATGTAACAGAGACAACAACTGGACATCCCACATGTTCAGATTTGAGTGATGTTCAGTACTTAAGTGATGTACAGTACTTAAGTGATGTATAGTACCGACTTGACTGATGTACCTCAGTAGGAATTGGCTTTGGTCTGAGGCACATCCAGACTGGAAAAAAGGGCACAATATCAGATAAAGAGAAGACCTCCTTTCAGTCCTAGAAAGCTCAAAACTGACTTATCCCTATTTTAAGTTTACCTTTAAATAAATTTCTGGTTAAGATCTGCCACAGAAAGGCTGTACTGATTACCAGGTTATCCCCAAATCTGCCGAATTTGCTCAAAATCAGACAGACTGTGCAAGAGTGATCACCTTCTAATGAATCCTCCTCTTGTTTGTGGTCTGCTCTCTGCCACAACTCTCCTAGTGTGAAGCTTTTGTGTAATAAAGTTGTTAATTGATATTGTGCAGTGACGTAGCATCGACAGTCATGATGAGATTCACCTGCACAGCCAAAAAAAAAAAAGGAAAAGAAAAAAAAAAGTTAGTGTTTCCAATTGGTCAGTAAAAGAATGTGTCAGGTTGGAGCGATGGTGACAAAAAAGTCTTGGAATCTCAAGTAGATTGTAAATGTTTCACTCATTGGGTGTTAGTTTAGTTTAGAAAAAGGATCAGGAGGGACAATTAAGTCCCCATCAAGGACCCTGAAAAAAAAAATCAAACCGGTCACAAAGCCTAAAGTACTTGTCCAGTGCATTCTTAAACCCATTTACACTTCTTGCCATCACTACATCCTCAGGCAACCCATTCCACTCATTCACTACCCTCTGAGAAAAGAGGTAATGATGAATATTGATCCTACTTTGAACCTTCTGGAGTTTCAGACAGTATTGTGCAAATGCCAGCCATCTTGTTGATTGTGTCATATACTAGTGTAGTATATTCCTTCAAAATGACATTTTGTAACAAAAGATTCATCTACAGTGTCAAACATGAGTTCAGTGAGCAGTGATTAAGTTCTCAGTTTCCTCTTTCATATTCCATGTGAAAAGATTTGAGCTCAAAACAATGTTTCTAATTCTGTGCTCATGTTGAATGTACTGTTGTACATAGCTTTATTTTTTGTTTTTCTTTTAGAAAAGGGATGGAAGCAGGCAATCCTTTTTTTCTATTTGTTTGTCAGTTTGTTTTTGCCATTCTGGTAGCTATGACAGTATAGTATTTCATTGACATAGGATTCTTTTACTGCAGTATGCACTATCACAGTACACTGTACCTTCACTTGGGGGCAGTAACTTGAGTGTCAAACATATTGGTCTTCTTGAAGGGATCTGGTATTTCGACCTCAGGTAGTCTTTCTCGCACAGCGTGATTGATGTTACAATGCTGTGATGTAAAACATGAAAACACCAGGGGCAAAATGATAATGGAACTGTGTTCATGACTTCCTGTACAAGTGACAGGTGCAAACTACTGTAATTAATTTGCATGTACTGCAACACAGTATGAAAATGTGCAACAGGATGGAAAGTTGGAAACCATTTTGTGCCTGACTGCTTGGGATACATTGTACAGTATATGTTTGCCACCAACGGTACCACTGGTGAAGATGTTTGGTCAGCCATCATGTCAGAGCTGAAGGAAATGAGTAGAAAAGTATAGTGTAAAGTTTGAATCATTCTTTTATGAAAAGTGTGTACAGGAGAGCCCAACACACCTTGCTTCTGTGCTATAAAGTATAAACTGTAGTAGACCTGTGTTGAGTCACCATTAATCATGTTTAATCAAAAGTAATGAGCTACATTAACCTTTCAAATATGAAAGTTGACTACCAACGGTGTTTTCTCCTTACAGTAACTCTACTACAAAATACTAGCACAGGTCTTTTTATACTGTAGCATCACCAGGACCATGAACGCACTGTAACTCAATCTTTATCTTCCATTGCTGAAATCATCTTATCGCCCATCTTTTATTATATATGTATTGTTTATATCAGGAGAGCGTCCACACTAGAAAGTGGAAGGTTCCGGTGGATTCCATTGCCGTACTGTTACTGTACTTGTCACTGTATCAGATTTTCAGCCATTGCATTAGTTAGATACATATATAGATACGTACATGGATATGAAGTATGACAGGACTGTTTCAATAGCCAGAAGAAGTATGTCCCTAGGCAACAATGAGATAATAACAATTAAGCTCTTTCAGCGGTGTACTTTCATATCGCCCTACTGAAACAAAATGTTACAACTTTCAGGTTAATATATCATAGTGCACTCGTCATTTCCTCTTCAGTGCAATTGATCCACTGTAGGCTGCCAGTTATTTTGAAGCCCCCCTTCTCGTAACTTTGGTCATGTCAGCATACAGGATGTGACTAGGAGAGTTAGGTACAATTGATTAGGAAGGAAGCAAATGATTTAGATTGTCATACCTCAGCAGCTTGAAAAAACTTCCACTCAACTGAAGGAAAAGTGAATATTATCTGACCTAAATGCATGCATTGAAACATTTGCTGTCAAGTTCACTCAGAGTCAACTTTGATTTATACCCGTTGCTAAGGACCACAGTACTTGAGAAGTTTCATAGTGGACACTCAACAGTGAAAAACTGTGCAGTAAGCCAGCACATGCTGAAGCTTTCCTCCTGGGTTGGTAATTCCTTGTGAAATTTGTTTAGGCTCGCCCGATGCTACCTTCAGCAAAATTTGCAGTGTTAATGACGGCTCGTTCGGTGTAATGTTACGAGTCCCACAGCTCTCTCTCTCCAAAAACGATAAATTCTTAAAGTTCTGGCAGTGCTGTACAGTATATCCTGTTTACATTTCAGGATGCAAGATTTCCGACTTCAGTCATTTGAATAACATTTTTGTTGATCACTTTTTTGCGTGCAAGTCTTAAAGGAAGTGTTCAAGGAATAGGAGAAATGTCAGTGAAATCTGAGGAATCTTACAAGGTTTCTGGATGTTAAAAAGGAGAAAAAAGTTGCCATTGAGATTACCTCTGAACAACTGTGAGCAGTTTGGAGAAAAATCGGATTGGTCTCCTCAATAGACCTTGTGTTTATTTTGTTTTTGAAAACAACGGTTAAGTACATCAAGATTCGTAGCTGTGTCAGGTAGTGTGCGTGGTACATGTCACAGTTGTTCATTGTTTTGTGACAACTTTTAACTTGATTCCCACAGTACCATTGGCTGACATGTTCAGTAGTGCTGAGACCAACACTGTTAGGACATACTGTACATGGTTGTGGATTTGAACTAACTTTGAATGGAGTGGAAGAGAGTTTTCCTGCATGCACTGTAAAACTTCGTACATGTTTGCTAGTTTTCAAACATTAAATATCAGATGGAATGAGTTTGCTTTTGTTTGGGCAAGGAATATCCTGAAGTGCTGCTTTGATCCTTTTCTTGAGTACTCAGAGTGAACTCAGAGTGAACTCAGAGTGAACTCAGTTTTCTTCAGTGTCTGTGAAACATTTGATATTCCCATTGATTATTACAGTACAGTATGTACCCAACAGCTGACAAGGTCTTGTGGTATTTTGTATCGTTGAATTCCCCTTCAGTACATTCGCTGTATCTCTAATACTGAAAATTCGAAGTTTTATGTCAAGACCTGTTGATCCACGTTTTCATTTGCCAGTGTCCATTTAAGATTTTTTTATGGCTGTTGGCCTTTTGTAGGCCCTTTGATTTTATTTTCACTCACCACTTTTTTTTCAGATTCTATGTTGTAGTTGTCTTCAGGAACTCGTTCACTTGGTTTTGGAAATTCTGTTTGTCCATTACTGTCAAAGTGATTTCAAAGTGATTTTAAGGAAAGAGCATTCATGGAACTTCACTTGTGACTTGAAGCTAGACACAAACCTGCCAGTACTACAGTATAGCAGGTTGAATCTCTGGATGACTGCACTTCTCTGGAGTTCTTGCGAAGTAAGTTCGTCATCACTGACTCAGAGATTTGTTAAGCAGTTGTCAAACATTTGACATTTCTATCGTGAACAGTGTTTATAATTGTTCTAGTCTGAATGCTTATTACACTACTTGTGAGCTTGGTGGCAATCTGAATGTGTGATTAATGGGGCCCTGGAGTTATACTATGCACCCTTGTTCACTGGTACCGGCATCGTATCACAAAGTGGTCACGACACAAGTTCTCCATAAAGCAATACACATCGATCAAAAGTACATACGTGCAATACACTACTGCGGTGGGCCGTGCGCTCACCCGATCGTGTCGGGGACCGACGGCCGTGCCTGCGAAGAAGACCGGTTCCAGTGTAATGCAGTTCACTTTGGCCTGTGTACTCAGGCACAGCACCCGACCAGGAGGACAGCTCCAGCCGTCCGAAGGAGGCACAGCTCCAGAGCTTATAACAGACTGAGTTCCAAGATCAGGAGTAAGGTATATATCAGTATAAACTGGCTATATGCTAACGTGTCTCTACATAACTTTCTGTTAAAGCACTCTCAGTTTATCATACAGAAGATTAAAAGTGATCTTCACTAACTGGTAAACTTTACATAAAACAGTAATAATGGTTACCAGTCACTCTGAGTGAATGTACAATTGGGGAAAGGTTGTGTCTGGTCTTTCTGCCAACTGTCATAAAGGGATAATTAGGAAAAGATACTTAGTTACGTGGAGGGATTGTTGGTTTAAGTAGTACACCAGGGGCAACTTGGACAAGGATGAAGAACTGCTTACATTCTCAAGAAGTAGTAATTTGTTCAAAAGCTGTTATCAAGATGTTTCCAACCAAAACCAAAATGTCCTTTTGTAAAATAATTTTGCAAATAGAAATCAATGATGTATTGGGATGAAAGACTATATACAATCCTTTTTTTTTTATATTTTTCTTTTTATAATCAAATGGCATGCAGTAAGTGTCATCAAAGTGTTCATTGTCATCTGGTTCTGTTGTCTTAATAGTACTGATCAGATGAGACAACTTTATTAAATCCACAAGGGAAATTGCACAACTGCGGCAAAACATGAGGCACAATTACAAAACGGAATAAAAATTTGAAAAGAAAAAAAAAATCACAAGAGATAAAAGGAGAATAGAAAACATTAGAAAGGCAACAAAATCAAACAGCAGCAATGCTAAAACTAAAAAAGTATCAAACCCATCATCGGAAAGTACTGTGATTGTGGAAGTGAATGGCAGAGCCCATGAAAGAGTGAGGGTAGCAGTTTGTGTGTGCTGTCAGTTGGCTAAGTCTGCCACTGGGTGCAGTAAGTCTATTGTTAACTTTGCTAGAGAGAGGATGGCGAACATCAGTGAGCAGAATGGCTAATTTTGCATGAAAGCATTTTTGGTTCCTTGTGTCAGCAAAGGAACCTAGATGTGTGCAGTCAGTTTTGTGTACGTGTGTGTGTCTATGACACTAGTCTGCTTGGATACACTTTAACTCAATAGGGGAAAGTCGATGAAAGTCAAAATCGGTATGCAGGTCCGCCATATTGAGAAGGTACAGTATGCCCTATTGTTTTTGGTGGAGGTCACGGGGGGGGGGGGGCTGAAACTTTTTCTGGACAAATTGGACAAATTTAATATTTTGTTTGTAGATGCATTATGGTGAGAAGATGAATTTGATTGGTTTTGTTGGAGGTCAAGCCAGAGACAAAGGGTAAGGGGCTTGGTACAGAATGATAGTGATACCAGTATCTGTAAACAGTATCATTATGGCAATGTTGGGCTATCATCACTGGCAATGGAAATTCCCATTGACTATAGTAGAGGAGGGGGGGGGGGGAACACTGTGCTGACATATATGTGTTACAGTTAAGCCAATAAGAAATGTGGTCACTGTGATTGTTTTGCCCACTTTTTGTAGTACAGTATGGATGCCTTTATGGTCCATGAAGGTCTTCACCGAATTTGCTGTATTGAAGGTTCAGTGCGTTAGCTACTGTACATGGTAGTTGCAATTAGTTTGAATTGTAGCTCACATCATGTAACTGGTGTATAGCTATTGTGATGAGGCTTTAACTATTTGACGACAATTGCTGTCAATTACTCTGTGTCAAACCACATTTGATGCAGTTTCTTAAAACTTTACACAAACTTTGGGCATCAAAGGTCACATGGGGACCCTACGGCCCAATTTTTTCAAGTATGTGTAATGCGTCTTCTCCTACAAATTTTATAGTACTAAGTTGAGGTTGTGTCACATTACTCCTATGGTAATGGTGTCTTTGGGGTGTTCAAGTTTTAGGGGTCCAAATGGGCCATATTGACCATTTCATGAAATCATGAAATCTTTTCATTCTTCTCCTGCAGTATAATACAGCAAGTTGAAGTTGTGTCACATTACTACTATGGTAGTGGTACCATTGGGTTGTTCAGGAATATTGGGTCCATGGTCTGATATAGACCATATGGGGCATTTATGAAATAATGCAAAATACTTCCATTTTTTGCAGATTGTATTTTACAATGTGGAAGATTTTTCACATTAGCACGTTTGTAGTGGAACGTTATGCAGTTTTCAGTATTTGTGGGTCCAACATCATAATGAACCATGTGGACCATAAACTTTTAAACCATGGAAAGCAATTGTTTTCCTACAGATTATATGTTGCAGTGAGCAGGATTTGGAGTTACTACAGCAATACCTTTTGCTTATCAGCTTTCTCAGGGACAAAGGTGGGGGGGCTCAAACCTTTTGGGGATGCAGTAAACCTTATGGTAGTATCTTGCTTACGACTAAAGGAATGATAATCTTCATGCAAGGAACCATACTGTAGTGCCCTTGGGCTCTTGTGCATAGAATGAGTCCAGTGACATAAGGGTTTGTGTGCTTTTAATACATTTAATGTTTGTTTTTCCCACTTTCCCTTCCCAACAGGAAATACAATATGACCAAACACAAAAAATAACAGAGTTGTAAAAGATGGCAAGTTTTTCCGGACTGATGTTGAAGGAATTAAGTTAAAACAGTAGAAACTTGCTTCAAATGCTTTTCTGTGCACTCAGTATGTTTTCCCCAGTTCAATCTATTGTTGATAATCACTCCAAGGTACTTCTAATCAGTAACCCACACAACAGAACTTTCTTTAATTTACAGTTGGAAAGAAAGAGCAAAAGTAGCAAGTAAACGAACAAAGATACTACAATGTGAACCATGTGGAAAGGGACCATGTGAAAAAGAGCTGGTAAAATGGCCATATAATTGCTTTACTTCTCTTACCACTCTTCCTCATAATTCTGCACTCATGTGGGTGGCTCGCAAATGGAGACGCAGAATAGTATGTGTAATATTTACCAGTGTACAAATCTTTTTTAATTTGCAGTATTTTGAAGATCAGAGGCTTATTCAACGTGCCTCTGAACATATAGAAATACCACCATTCTACTTCCCGAATGGAGAGCCAGTGCCCTCGGAGGAGAATGAAGCCATATTGGAGCGATTGCGAGAAGTATTCCAGACTATGCCGGAGGGTAAAGCCAGGCGGGATGACATGATCAGCGTTACAAAGGTTAGTTCAAAATTGTTGCAATTTCAGGTTGGTGGGACACAGTGGGTGCAGGAGGGGTTGGGTATTAGCAGGGGAATGTGAGACTAGGGTAGGTAAGAAAAAGATGTCAAAAGAGATGGTTTGGTACTCGAATACCGGATTGCCTAAAACTTATATTCATTTATAGCAATTGGTTGTCATGATGGAAAGATGTGCTGATTTAGTAGCTATTAGGACTGTATGACATGAATATTTTGGCAGGTTTAACACCTGTCATGGTATGGTCATCTTGTCTATTTGGGGCCAAGTTTGTGAAATTTGGTGTCTCTCTTTTTACTTTCAAATCAACTTGGAATGACCTCCCTAAAAGCTAAGGTACAAATATTTACTACTTATGCAATGTATCTCTTGCTTTTAAAGTCTGAAAAACATTTAGTCATGGTTTACTGACTGAACTAAACACCGACAAATATTAGACCATTGTTATCAGGGACACCCAAATGTGAGTTGATGGTTTGTATCGTAGTTAGAAAAATTAGTCTTGTAACCTTGGGCTAGGTAGACAATTTATCTAAATTGCTTCATTTACCCCAGGTGGATAGATGGCACTGTGCCAGTGTGTATAAAGTATGGTAAAGTGACCACGGGCACAGCCGGGTCCTGTTGGATGGTATAAATAAAAATGTGTCCGTGGTGATGTGTGTGTGTGCATGTGTGGGTCTGCACCTGTCCAAAGTATAGTTTTTGCAGAATACCTTGAAAAGTATATGAGCGATTAGGTTTAAATTTGGTAAGGTTATGCATGATGCCAAAATGTCCAAGATGTATTAGTTGTATGGTAAATTTAGTCAAATTTCCTGATTTCTTAGGGGAAAAAAAGCCAACTTTGCACCAAAATTGGTAATTTTCACCATATCTTGAGAAGTATTTGAGCATTTAATCAAAAATTTTGCAAGAACTTACCTGAGAATGTAATATTCAAGGAATATTACTTTGGTAGTAAAGAGTGTGAAATTTACTGATTTGTGAGGGAAAAAAGTCAATTTTGCCCCCAAATTTGTACTTCTAACATATCTTGAGAAGTATTAGACCAATTAACTTAAAGCTTTGTAAGAATTTACCTGAGAACACATTGTTCAACATAATATTGCTGTAATGGTAAATCCAGTGAAATCTCAGTGCTGATTTTTGAGAAAGCCAATTTTGCCTGAAAATTTGGATTTCAACCATATCTTGAGAGGTAGTTGAGCATTATACACAAAATTTTCCATGGCCCTTCTCATCAACACAATAATGAAAATACAGTATATATCACTCTTATGGTAAGTTGGTGAAATTTGATGATTGTTTGGTAAAAAAAAACAAAAAAAAAACATAGAGCCTGCGTGTGGGTCAATAGACACCACCTGTAAATTTAGCCAAAACAATTTTATCAGAACTGGCCCCTGTGTGTAATGTATTTGAACGTTCCTTCCAATTATGAGAACATGATTTTTTAAGTCAAATAATAACTTTAGCAGAATCAGGTCCTGCACAGGTAAATAGGAGCAAATATCCCATAAAGGTATGCTCTTATATCCTGTCCCTAACTGCAACCACTAAGCCTTATCATATATGGAATAACCCAATGTTATAATTGTGTTACTTATGTAGCGTAATATGCACAGATACTTTTGAGCCGTTACTGTTATCGTTATTTAAGCAGTGGCATCAGGCTAGGCTTAAGCTTGCTTCCTTACAGTAGATATCAGTATTACCATTTCATGTTCTGTTCCTCTGCTTACCACCATTTTATGTTTGAAGAATATTTGGCTCTAATTTAGAATCAGTGCCTGGGACTAACAACCTCAAGCATTCTGTTCCTCCTCTGTGACATGTAGTTGCAGTAAACTATTACAGATTCCCATTTGCAATCCCTGTATTTAAGACTTTATTGAAATTAATGCCTGTCAGTAATTAGATCCGGATTGCCCCCTTGTTGGACACTTCCAAAATCATGTTTGCATTTTCATCAAGTTCACCCATATCTCAAAAACGGTAATAGATTTGAAACACAATCCCAATGGATTTTCATTTAGGATTCCACTAGTGCAACTTCTGAATAAAGCCAGCTCTTTTCTACTGTAGATGCCTGTCATATGACCTAGCATTAAGTTACTGTAATAAAGCCAGTACAATTTCTAGGATATCATGCATATATAGACAAATACGGGTGTAAAGAGCATACTTTAAAACTTATCTTTAATGCCTGGAAGAAATGACTGAACCCAACTTTTCCAACAGTTGTTAATCCTAAAGCTTGCTGGTGTTTCTAAGTGACAATGTAAACATAGAGATGTTTATCTATAGTACCCACAGTATGACACATTCCAATGTGAGAACTTTCTAAATGTATTTTGGTAGGTTGTTGAATGATGGTTTTTAGAGTTAAGTGGGAGTTTGGCATCCTTGAATCTCCCCCCCCCCTCCCTGTCCCTATCTTCCCTTGCATAAATCATCGCAGATGCATTACAGTGGACACAAACTATGCAATAAAATAGATGACTTTTCTATGTGTACATTGAAGCAACTCTTCCAATACCTTCATACAGTGCCAACTCTTTTCATGTGAATCGTCATATCACCACCTTCACAAATGGTGCAGTTCACAAATGAACCGCACCATGCAGGAAGCAAGTTTTTTATTTAGCAAGCCACTGTACTGTATAGCATATATCCTGTCAAATATGAAACACAGAAAACAATCCTCATGAAAATATTGTTTCGTCTCTGAGCTGGACCATTTCTGCCCATTGGTGGGATTATGGACCTCCATCAATTGGAGATCAAAGTGATCACAGATTTACGATGACAGCTGTTAATTAGAACTTTGTCTCACCGTTGTTTATGTAGCGTCACAGGCCAGAATTATTGCTCTCTTGTAAGCCCTTGTGTCTTCATCTCACTCATTCTCTCTTGATTGACTTCAATCCCAAGGGTTCTTTGTGGTAAGCATAAAGAAATAGAGTTTCTTTTTTTTTTTTATTTTCAGGCCTGTAAGTGCCCCAGGTACTGGGCCTTGCCACTCTTTGTGGGAGCTGGAGGCGAGGAGCAGGGGTTTGTTCATCAAAGTGCTTTCATGAACTATTGGAAAAGGTGCAGTACATTGCTATATGATATCAAACATTATTTGGATGCTGCTGACACACTGTCTACAGTATGTGATTCACATAAGTGATATGCTATGTCTGCATCCATCCTCCCAACGGCCAATACTTTGTTTCTTTAGTAGTTCTTTAATGTCTCTTTGATAGTTCATGTCACTTTGTAAACAAATTGTGCAAATTGCATAGATAATCTAATGACGTACAAATCAACTGAAGGGATCATTTTGACAATTCTGCTGCTATGATGAATGTTGATTAAGACTGGCTTACTGTGCTGTATTGTGTACAAGACCACCAAGTTGAGGAAATCCGTCACTCCCATTCATTCAACCCTTCAGTCTTCGATGGGTTAATATTTTCAAACATTTGACTTAGTAGCATTCAGTACTTGTAAAAGGAGTGCTCATGTGTGCAGTGTACAGTAGTTCACCTGTCATCATTACTGTGAGCCCTGCACATACAGTATATCTCTTCAATGCTTATTCCGACATATTTTTGATAGTATGTTGGAACAGCTGACACTGTATTTCCTCTTTGTCTCTCTCTCCACCCATTCACCTTTAAATGTTGACTTAGTGACTTTTCTTGGAACCCTGGATTGTCGAAAGCTGTTTATTAAGCACTGTTAGCCTTCATTAACTTTCAGATGTCAAGGGTAAATCACCAACAGAATGTAAGTTGTTTGCCGCAAAAGTCCGTGTTTCAACATTTTCACCTCACATGCTGGGTTCGGTTTGAGGGATGTAACTTCCTCGCTGCTGTTCATTTCACAGTGATGAAGCACTTTGTTACCCTCATACGTACTTCCGTGTCCCCTCTGTGCTACTGTAATCACTAAGGATAAGAAAAAAGAAAACCAAAAACAAATTGAAGATGGAGCTTAAAGTGTACACTTTCTGAAGTCTACATTCTCTAGATTGTAACTGTGTATGATGAGGTTTCAATATAACAGTACAGAAAGTAGAAGACAAAGAAAGACAAAAGACTATTGACTACGAGTACCATTCCTTCTAACCTACCCGATGATAGGTCAATCACCTTTTGCTTTATGTTTTTCATCAAGAATTATGTAACATTTTGATTTGATTACCCAGAGCTCTTATGGTAGAATCTACTATCAGCAAGCTGTATAGGTCATGACGTCTTTATGAGCATTTTCTCAGAGCAGTGCAAGGTCCAGAGACTTTTTCAACCTTTCTTTTCATCTAGAATCGTAAAAGATCATCACGACGAAGCGTCCCGTTTCTTTCGGATTCTGGCAAAGCCCGGGAGGAGGTATCTGTTGACGGAAGATTTCTACCCTTTTGTACAGGTATGATTCCCTCTTCCTAGCTTGAGCAACTCAAGGAAGGAAAGTATATTGATCTCTGAGCAAGCAGTTTTCCATTTCATGGTGGAGTGAGAAGTGTCAGTCCAGAATGGATCTAGACTCTATTAGAAACAGTGTCAAAGGTTGCCCGTCATTACTATCAAGATGCAGTAGAAAGAGCTGTTACGGTTGTGTTGAGGCAGTTAAGTTTCAACAGTTGTAAACATCCAGACAGGTACACATTGGGATGTACCAATTACTTAATGTAAACAAAAAATGTTAAGCTAAATGACAAGGAATCAATCGTGTAATATTTTCTTCACAATCGAGTGTCTACTTCTTTGATTTTTATACCTGCAAAAGTTGTCTGCACAGTTTTCTAGCATTTCCACTCAAGCCGTAGTTTTTTTTTTTAGATTTACCCAGCTACTCCTATTACCTGTCTCCACAGAACTGCAGCACTTTCTTTCTGTGATGTCAGTGACAGCATTATGCAAAGATTCTTAGTCACCTTTTTTATTCTAGAACCCAGTTTTTGTCAACAGCAGCCATTGATGTAGTGTTTGCACTGGATCCAAAAGCCAGACCTGGGTGCCCACTGTCTATAGTTGGTCAGGTAGACGTAAACGTAACTTTTGTAAGGCCCCAACAAAGTCAAACTGTGGACAAAAAGAACTACTAAAATGCAGGGACAACAATTTGGGTGTGATAGACAAAGTCGGGGTATGTGTGTGTATGTGAAGGAATGCGAGGTGTAGCACGATAACTCAATAATCGAGTGCTCAATTTTTCTCAAATTTGATCCCTATTGTTTTTTGTGCCTATATCTTGCATGTTAATGAGTGCCCGGGACTTACTGTGAAATTCCTGATGCTTTTCCTTGTCCGATTTGCTTCAAATGTGGAAGGACGATGTTGTTAGATATTAGGTACCTCACCATGGCATTTTTATTATTAATGTCCTTGGCATTTTTGGCTTCAGTTTGTGTGTGTAAAGAAAATTTTTATGCATGCTGTGGGCAATTGACATTTTTATGCTATGGATGCTTTTATGTTCCATCAGTCTCCATCTAGCAAATCATGGAAGTACTGCTTGAGGTAGTAGTTTCATGATCAAATGAAGAAGCAGCAGTGCCATGGGAAGTACTGTAGGTGGTCACACCAGACAAGTTTCTCCTGGATCAGTTTACATTTTTGTGTTTTTAATGAGAAAGGTGGGCAAGTTACAATGAAAGAAAATAAGTCAGTTGGTGTTCTTAATAACTGTTCCCTCCAGGGCATGCTGTCAGTGTTGGGTGGACTTGAAAGAGCCATAGATACCATAAGCCTGTAAATAGCAATTTATGGAACCCCTTTTTTAGATCTTTAAATGAAAGATTCACAGCTGTTTGTGCTTTGTAAAATGAATGGGATATTGATGTACATTGCAGCAATCAACATCTTCAGTTCATTACAGTGATTTAAATGGCTTCTCTGATATTTATGAACTCCAGCATATCATTTTACAGTGTGTATATTCCAAGTACAAGGAACCATAGTGCCCTTGGGCTGTGGTGAAATCATGGCAGACACCTCTTCTCTGATAAATTGTAATACTGTTGATGGTTGGTCACATTAGTGCCATGGAAGTGGTTCCATGTGGGTGTTTGTCATGTTTGGCGTCTAATGTCTGAAATGGGCCTTATTGGCCATTTTATAAAATTATGAAATATGTTTGTTTTTCTACAGATTTTATGTTGCAAAAGCGAGGGTTTATGGTCAGAAGTGGGCCATATGAGCTATTGTACAAAATATTGCAAAATGCTCCTTTTACTTCGTAATTTACATTTTATACTGTACAGTACATCTGTGCAAGAAACCACAGTGACCTTGGGCTCTTCTTTAATCATTGTATCTCAATGTTTTTGTCAGCATACAATGAAGAAGAAGAAGATAGATATATTAACTAGTAAAATATGGTACCCCCATTGCAGGAAACCAAATGAGAGAGCATTTTTTCTTCTCTGTGCATATACGCATATGCAGACGCCACTTGTTCAAACATAACCCTTTTTGATCATCACGATGTAGTACATCATCATTTAATGTTGATGCATTTAAGTACATCACTCTTTTATGCTTCAATGTACATATTACATGTTAGTGTATTTGTAGCACATGATCATACATTTTTTATCACATGAACGTGTAAAATGAGATCATCATTTACATCATTGATTGTTGTCTTTTCTGTGTTCCATATTTCTAAGCGGCAAAATGTGTTCCTTTGTATATGTACATAGTAAGTTGTACCTTTAATGTAACTGTTTAACCGTTTCAAAGACTGTCTGACCGGTTTTCATTGGGCTGTTGTTATGTGCTGACCTATTTCATTGGTTGCAACGAACGACGTGTGGCATTGAAATAATCTTGTTGCTATAAGCTTCCAGTTTTGGCCAAGATTCCTGTTGCAGATTGCAGTAACACTCAGGTCGTAACAATGAGTGACAGAACACACTCTTAACTTAAAGCTGAAATTCATCTCCTCTGGGATTTGCAAAGTCTGTCACTTCCCTCCTAGATTTCCGTCTGACAGACATATGTAACGTTGAAAGCTCATTTCTTGATAACCATTAGCACATTTACTTTTGAATAGAATCGAATTTCCTCAACCACCCCCCCACTTGAGCCTCAAACTTGAATAGACTCATGAATAATAAATAAATGATTTCCTGATTTGTCATACTTCATCTTGACGACGTCTCGTTCCAGTGCACTCTGATGCTAATGAGCCCCAACCATTGTCTTACAATTTTCTCTTCCGTTTAGGATATCGTCGATAGCCATCCCGGGTTGACATTTCTCCAAGATGCGCCTGAATTCCACTCAAGATACATACATACTGTGAGTAAAGTGTTTAATGTCCCACTGACTTCCAAGCACTGATTTTGTGTCTAATGTGTGATATAAAATATGGTTTATTGGGGATTTTTTGTGGAGGGAGGGGGCTGGAGAGGAGAAAGAGGAAGTACTGTTGAATGGAGCGCCGATAGGATGGGGGAGTTTGTCTGATGTCAAAGATCATGTGGTGCATTATGTCTGATGGGGTATGAAATTCACTTCATTCCTCATTTTCTTGTTTCCACATAGTCATCTTTCTTTAAACAGCTCTGCTAGCTGTACGCAGAGAGCTCGAGGTTGTTTCCAACGTTCAGTCACAATGGTTCAATTACATCATGAAATTTGTACAGGAGCTTGAGTGTGCCATAAGTAGGGCCAATGCAGCTGATCTAGAATTGTGGTGAAAACAAATTCTGTCATAGACAGAGTCTGGAGGAGAGAAGAAAAAAAGAAAAGATGGATGAATTCATATTTTCTAACTCATTTGCTGAATACAATACAGTATAAATGGAATAGACACTATTGTCTAAGCAAAATTTTGTTGTATGTTCCTCCATCTCTTTACAGGTAATAGCTAGGATATTTTATTGTGTAAATAGGACATGGTCTGGTAAAATGACACTACCAGAACTAAAGAAAAGCAATCTACCGGCTGTAAGTACGACCTTTTAAACTTTCTTTTCAATCCACTTTGGATACTAAATCCCTGTCAGATGTGTTGTTGATGCACAATTTTTGTTAACAATGTTCAAAAATCATCTGAAAGGTACCCACATGCTTCAAACTTATGACCAAGGAATCGGTACACCCACCTTTACCTGTAATCATGTTGCAATGTTCACTTCATCGTGCTTTTCAGCTTGTACTCATGACCTTAGTTAATGACACTTATTGTTAAGGTGTTATTTTTTTATCTGCACCCATAATCCTTCCCTTGATCTGGTATTTATGTCTGGTACCCATTCTGGTACTCATACTTATGGATTAGGTACCCATAAGAATGCTCATGACAAGATACCTGTGCTCATACGTGTAACCTGGTACCCGTGCGGTACTCATGTCAAGGCACCCCTACTCGTACTTATGCTCATGATCAAAATTTCTTCAGACCAGTACCCATACCTGTACTCATGACCTTAAAACCCATACTCATGTCAAGGTACTCATACCCATGTCAAGGTACTCATACTCATGTCAAGGTACTCATACTCATGGCCATGTATTCACACTACAACTCTGCAAAAATGAAAAATGAATGACTTACATTGTCTAGAATTTGGCTGACAGTATTACAGTAATATTTCATTTATTCAATCCAGTGTAAGTCTTAAATTTTATAAAAACAAAGGCATAAAAAAGTACAAGTTTATTGATTATGCAATGACAACAATATAAAGAAAGGTTACAATGCATGAAAGGAGAAATGGAATAACTGCCTACATCAAACATTCTTCGTGCTTGGATTGAATGAATAATATGGCACAATAAATGAATAAATTTCTAATACAGGAATAGTAGGAAATTGGTTTTATTTTTATCAAATTGTTGTCTTTCCATATTTCTGATTACATTGTCTTCATTTTTATTGGCTTTGAAAATAGACATACTTCAAATTGACATAAATTATGCAGAGTGCCAAGACCCTAATTTTGTGACCTCCGTCTAGAAGTTAAAAGAGGTAATATACACAACAATGAGTGATTTCTGAACAATAACTAGACCATTGTGATTAAGTGATGTTTTGTTGACATGTTTATGATTTCACAAATGGGGGGAGGCAAGGAAGGTAGCCTAGAGGAAAGCTGGTTATGAGGTCATGAATAGGATATTGTATGCAAAACAATATCAAGAATTTTGTACAAGTCAAAATGGAATGGTTTTTGTCTTTTGTGCATGAGTTCCTGTAGAATTCTTACACTATTTCACATTCTGCCAATCTATTAACTGTAGTTCAGTCACATTTGTCAATATAATTGAACAGGGCATGCTCTCCATGACTTTTCCGAATTTGAGTTGCGTGCGGCATTATGTGCCACGACTGAACACGTCACATATGCTACCGTCAGAATTGCTTCGAATGGTTCATCATAATTGGCGGCTGCTGTTATCTCTGTAGGACTGCAGTCGGGTTTCTACATTTGGGCTTAATTCATGTTAAGATTTTAGAAATGGAATAAACCAATTTATGAAACACCTATCACTTTGCCAATGGAAAGTGTATGTATGTTGTAACATTTGGTTGGGAAAGGTAGAATTTTGTTAGAACAGCTAGTGATTATGAATATGTCAAAAGAATGAATAGGAGATAAACATGAAGGATAAAGTCTGCAATATTCTTCAGTCTATAAATCAGATTTGAAGTCATGTTAAGGAATCCCAAATGTTAGTTACATTAGGCAATGTTATATAAATAAACTGTTGAAAAAAAAGAACTTCCATATCACTCATAAACCTTCAATCTTCAGCAACTGTTTCAAATTTGTCAAAATTTTTGTACACACAAGTCGATCAGTTTAGAATGACAAGCGCTTAATCGACCCGAGTAAATCGTGGAAATAGTTTATGCTGGTTTCCTGAAGCTCCTGACGAGACGTCGATGTTCCACCTTGCGTGGCGGTGTCCGTCCCCGGCAACGACCCTCATCGATGTCCGGTGTGTATGTAGAGAAGAGGAACTGGCAGATTAAGCCTGTCTTGTGTCTAGCCGCTTTGCTTTTTCTTTCAACTCTATTTTGTCTGCTTTCAATTTTTGAAGGTCATAGCCTTGTTAGAAGAAGAGGAAGACATAAACCAAATTACGGAGTATTTCTCTTATGAGCATTTCTACGTCATTTACTGTAAATTCTGGGAAATCGACACCGATCACGATCTACTCATTTCTAAAGAAGATTTGGGAAGACATCAAGATAACGGTAACATTCTCTCACATTTTTTTTCCCCCTCCTTTATCATCTTTGCCTGTGGAATTTATTACACTACTCTTTAAAAAATGAACAAAGTCATATTGTGAAAAGTACATGTGACTCTTACATTCAGAGACTGTAAACTTGTTCCTAGTCATCTTTAAAATGTAAGTCAGTGGGCTACTCCCTCTCCTAAAGCATATTATCCAGAGGAAAATACGACACATGTAGAAAGTGAAAGAAATACTTGTGCAAAGCAGTTTTTAAGTCTCTATAGACAAGCCCTCGAGTCTCAATGAAGCTAAAACTGAATTAGCAGTTTTGACAGAACAGAAGACACATACCTATGAACTGTGTCATTTCCCATATGGTCCATTAGATATCACTCGGTATTTCCTTCACCTGTCTTCACCCGGCTGTGCAGAATGATCAGATGTTGTATATTTATTGTCTTAATAGCAATAAGACCAGAGGGGTACAGTTTCTGTATAAAAAAAATGGAGATAATATCAGGTTTTTGCAACATCAGAAAATCAAGCATACTTTACACTGTGAACAAGTTTATGATTTCCCCCTGTGCTGCACAATTTTGATCAAGCACCAATCACCTTAAAGTGGAGTTTAACAGACTAAATCAAACCTGGGAAGCACAATGTTTTACTCTGATACAAAGGATAAAAAACTTGAACTTTGTATGCATGGCAAGTGATCCAAGGTGATGGGGATGTTAACAGGGGAATATATCCCCCCATACTTTTTGTAGGGGGTATGTAATATCAATTGTACCCCTCAATATTTAGAAGTATGCGGAAGAGGGAAGTGATGTCATAGACATTTTCAATATTAAAAAGTGTAATTTATCCTCAATTATGGCAGCTTTCAGGGTGTTTCAAATCAGACACACATGATCTTTGTCATCTATAATGCACCAAGTCACTTGGTTGTGGACCCCACAAGGGGGTTTACTATGGTCTGTACCACTGGCTGGAGGCACAAAGGTTCATGCAAGCAAGTGTCTTGCCCTCAGTCATTTTAACAGATTGCCTCCCTTATTTGCACTAGGTTGTTCACTTTTAACTGAAGGTTGTTTCGCCTTTTTTTTTCTTATTTCAGCTATATCTCCAAAAATAATTGACAGAATATTTTCTCACGGAACAGTACTAAGGTATGTTCAATTAAGCATGTAGTAGTCTAGCAGAAGTATCATGCCCAAGACCTGATGTTACTCAACAGAAAGCAAAAATGATAGAATGTTATGAATATGTTGTGTATGGTGATGGGCTAGAGTGGTGTCAAAAGGTTTGGGTGAAAAACAAATGAGGTGTAAGTAAGACTAGATCAGAATTTGAGATAAAGATTGGCTAGATGAAGAGGTGATACTGTAGTATTAAGTATGTCCAGGTAGTTTTTTCACATAAGGGTGTGAATGTGAGGATGCCTTGTCATGAAGTCAGTCTCTCAAAAAGTGTAGGGAGGAGTTCTAGACCTAGGTTTAAGGTAGAAATGGATACAAAATATGTTGTGCTAGTGGAATGAACAAGGTGTGTTTTGTCAGGTGTGGGCACAAAGAAATGTATTCTGCAGGTGAGAGGCACTGTAGAGAAATGGGGGCCAAGAAGGATTCGAATAAAATGTTAGAGTTCTAAGGGTATATTCACTCTTGCTGTGTGCTGTCAGAAATATCAATAATATTGGTTTGATAGAAAGACACAACTCACTCCCATATTACAACTCACTCCAAGTGTTGTCAGAGAGATCCACTACATAAACCACAGTGTTTGCCCAGGATCCAAAATGTGGACCTGGGTACCAGAAAATATCACTGCTGTTGGGACCACTGCAAGTTTGTTGTGAAATCACAATACAACATTTTGCTTTTCAGGTTAATATAACACTGTGTATCTTACTTTACAGTTAGGGCATGACTATGACATGTTCTTATAGTTGCATACATGCTTAACTTTGTCAGACATACAATGTACGTTAGTGAAACTTCAGATTCTTGCGGCAGTTTCACAACTGTGTCCTAACATTATCAGTACCCACCCTTGCAATGCATTTCCACATCACTGTTCATAACTGTGTTAGTCTATTGTAATGTGTCATCTCGACGTGTTTGTTTTGTTTACCCACCCTGGCAATATATCACTTGGTTAGTATCTACAGTTAACAAGCACACAGTGAGATCCAAATGGTATGCCATTATTTAGCAAACATTTAGGTTGAAGTGAATGGTTAGGTTTTGGTTTGAGAGGTCAAAGGTCCAAATACAGACATCCTTAAAATATCACTGTCCAAAGTAAAGTTATCTTTGGAGAATCAATATCTATGGCAAAGCAGATATATATATTAAGACGTACACAACTATGGTATCGAAATTAGTGTTAACTTGTACTGGTTTCTTTATTATCCTTACATTGTTTAGTTTGACAGTGGGAATTAAAAAAAAGCAAAGAAAATACAAAATGTCCTTATATTATCACTGATATTAATGTTATCACACGCTCTCATTGTTGTCTGCAGTCCAAAGTCAGTTACGGAGGGTCTTATGAGCTACACTGAATTTGTGTATTTCATGTTGTCTGAGGAAGACAAGAAAACACCGATGAGGTGAGAAATACAAAATCTCAATTTTTGCCCACTTTTAAAAGCTTGGGTTTTATGGAGGTATTGCCAAGGGGCAAATTTATTGAACATGGTTTGGAGTTGCTGTCATGTAAACAGCAATCGTTGAGCAACTTAAAGAAACAGACTGTTGATTCTATTCTGTTATTTCATCGTAATGAGGGAATTACATCCATCATGTACATATGATAATGTAGAAACTAGTTTGGCAGCTGATTGTTTCCTCATTAAAGGCTAGCATGGTTTAAAGTTACAATATTCTTTGAAGTTTTTGTCCCTATCTGAATAAAAAGTTAATTAAGCAGTGTTTTGCCATTGGTCATGGGAATGCATGTGGATGTTTAATTGGAAGGAAGACTGCAGCAAAACAGTATGTGATATTTCTCTCACAGCAACCTTCCCTCCTTGGAGACATTTTAAATAATGTTTGCACATTAATGTTTGCAGAAACTCATTATTTGATGAACTAAGCAATACTGCAAATTGAAGTGAAACAAAATTATTGCTCGGCTTGTACCAGAAATATGATAGCAGAAATTTCCAGGATCTTCAAAAAAAAACAACAACAAGCAAACAAACAAAAATAAATAAATAAAATGATGAAATTTTGAATGCAAAGGAATTATTGAAGGAGATTAAGATTTGTTCAACAGTTATAAATTGAGAGACCCATGGGATGCTGTTGCTGGACTAAGTTGCTTCATGCTGGCCCCAGCACATCTCAGTTTGGGGGGAACTTTTCAAATCTGTCCTCATTTATTGGATGCTTCTACTCCTCACAGCATTGAATATTGGTTCAGAATCATGGACATCGATGGAGACGGGTACATCTCAATGTATGAGCTGGAATACTTCTATGAGGAGCAGCTGATAAGGATGGAGAACATGGGCATAGAGACACTACCATTCGAGGACTGCCTTTGCCAGGTATGTATCGACACGTGGCGGTGCAGAACAGGACGTTGTACGGTCAACATGACTTTATTGTCATAGTCCGTTCGTGAGGAAGAAAGATATTTAATGAGATCACCACAGATGACATTGGGTAGTGTAATTTATCGCTGAACAATGGAGTGCTCTTTCCTACTTTTATAATCTTCTCACTGAATGCTATCAAAACCCTGGCACAGACTGAATGAATACGTTATCGTTATAACTCTCATTCTCATCCTCGTCGTTTGGTTTCCTCCTCTCATCTGTTTCTTGTCTTTTCCATTACTTTAGATGTTAGATCTTGTGAAACCGAAGTGTCCCGACAAAATATCCCTTTGCGATCTCAAGTCCTGCAAACTGGCATACATCTTTTTCGACACTTTCATCAACCTAGATAAATTCCTGGAACACGAGCAACGGGACCCGTTTGCATCGACGCGGGTAAGGCGTTCATTTCAAATGTGGAGCATGACTGGCACTTGATACTGCATGCTGGAACCTCACAAAATATTTAGATGTGTACCTTTAAAAAGATAAAATCAAAATATGCAACAAAAATTTTGATGTACTTAAAGTTCTATCCATACAGTCAGCAATAGGAAGTGAAAATATTCCTAGTTATATTTAAATGGAGTAGAAAGTTGGTGCAATATTTGATGTATAGTATTTGTATCCTGTCAGGCTAGAAGTTATCATTTCGATGAAGAAACATGACCGTCATGTACGCAAAGTCTCTTGAATTAATGGCTATAAGATGGAAGAGATCAAAGTTTGGGTCTCAATATGATAAAGAAATTACAAACAGTTTTCAGCATTTTTGTTACAATTTTTTAAGAAACTTCCTTTAATAAATACTGTGTTTTCATGTACACAGACAGACAGACAGACAGACAGACAGACAGACAGACAGACAGACAGACAGACAGACAGACAGACAGAAGCCATCACTGAGTGGCTAAGGTTTTTCCATTTGAATAATTTCACGAGTTTGTTTTGTTGTCGATTGCTTTGTCTCGACAGGATCCAAACAGCGAGGAACCCGAGATGACTGACTGGGAGAAGTACGCCGCCGAAGAGTACGAGATACTCGTAGCGGAGGAGGGAGGAGGGCAGGATGAAGATGGAGAATTGGATGAAGAACAGTTTGAGGAAGGGTAAGTCAAGTGCGACCAGTTTACGACAGCACAAGGCATTAACAAAATCTACAGATTGTATCAGACAGATGGCATTTTTTTTACCTGAAAATGGTCAGCAGTACTTTTCAGCCCTTGAATTTCTCTTTTTGTCCCAAAAGTTACATCTGCTAGTCTTGTTAGATATGATCAAATCTCTTCTCCATAACTTCAGGAGAATAAATTATGCCATTATTGAATTTGACTGCTATGTTAGTATTTTTTTAATGCAGAACTGGCACATATTTTATAGGTAGCATTTTGTCATTTCTATTTTTTAGGAGGTTGTCAGTATCTTTCATTGTTAATATACTCTATATTAAAATTATCTGTCAGAATATATTGCACTGTGATGAGGTAAAAAAAAATATTAGAAGCAAACACTAGATACTTGCTTAAGTCATCAAAAATGATTGAAACATAAAACTGTGATTGTCCATCAGCAGTGTAGCCATGTGTAAAAATTTATTAAGTCAATGGCAAACTTTAACTCTCATGGAGGACAACAAATATTTTGCCTACCCTTGGCCGCTTGCCTGGTATTTAGAAACAAAACCGAAGAGACAAGCAGGACATCTGTGTATGAATTGAAAAATGAATGGGATATCTTCTTCAAGACTAGCAGCAAGATTGTAACTGTGTTGTTAAAAGTGTTGAAAGCACCATAGACTTCAATTTTTGGCATATTTCTGTATGGCATTGCAGAATATATTTCGTTATTGTTTTTTTTTACTACTTTTCTTGCCAGACATGATAAAAATCAAACTGCACAGATGGGAGCAGGATTATTTTCTTCTTTTAATCCTTTCTGTTTTCATCCTTTTTCTCATTTCACCACTCTAGGGACTATGAAGATGACTTTGAACCCACCGATGACATCATATCTGTGGGCCTTGATAAGAGGACTGCCCTCACTCTACAAGACCTCAACCAGAGCCCTCCATTCCCAGTGACGGGTGACAGTGACTTTCATTGAAGTGGAACGTGTCTGGATCAGAATCCTTATCGATTTGATTTCTTCCATGTCAATCCTGAAGTGTCCTTCGAAAGCAAACCAACCTGACTGTGACTCAGTAGAAACAAAATATGCAGAATCGATTCTCCCTGTTTACCTGAAGTTGCAAACTCAGTCCACCGCTTAGATTAGAAATGCGTCTACTAAAAAAAAAAAAGAGAGGTTTATTATTGCAATAGTTGGGGTGAATGGAGGAATCAGGGTTGTCATGTACCATTTCACTAATCTGCCTTGACAGTTTGAGCTGATATTCAAAGGCCGCTGTAATCATTAAGTTGGGTTTGGGAGGAGAGGATAGACAGCAGAAAGAGGGGTAGGATTTCAAAAGTATAAAAGGAACATGGCATTGTGGGGAAGAAGGATCAAAACGAGAAAGAGGTCATGTGATAGCGAGGAGGTTCCTTGCCAGAATAAACCTTTTTAGTGAATAAAGCATAACATCATCATTTCAAACTATTGATTATAGAATAATTAAGATTCAGCATCATGGTTTGAAGATGGTAAAGGGGCACGGGAATGGAGGGGAGGGGGACATCTCATGTAAGATAACCTCAAACTGAGGTGAATAGACTGATGAAGTGAATGAGATAGTGGTAGAAGTCATAGTTAACTACTTTGTGCTTTTGGCTTTTGATGGAAATATCTTCCTTACCTTGGGAACCTCATTTGGTTCTTTTTACATTTTCTATCAGTAACTCATTTTTTTTTGCGTTGGGTATTACACTGAATGCAAGTGTGAATTCCTGTGTTAGACTCTTTGACATTTAAAATGATTTCTCCTCCATTGAAACACCTTGATTCATAAAACAGACTTTCAATTTGTTTTTAATCCCTAATTTATTACAAAATGTAAAGAAAAAAAATGTGGTATTTGATATCAGTATGTTCATTTTCACTGTCTTGAGAACAAATTTAGTGATTGTCAGGTGTAGAGATGAATTCCCACAGCACCGGGTGATGACGGGGAGGAAAGGATTATTTATCATTTCTTGATTGGTTAGCAAGCATCCGATGTGTCAGGATTGTGGCCATTCTCTAAGCCATTGCATTACTCAGTGCAGTGTTTCAGCATTTGTTTGGGCTTGTTTACAGCCACAGCCAATTTTATTACAGTTGTACTCAGGTTTGTCAGGTAAATTGATATCTGTTCTATTGCCTGAGCTATTGCTGGTTTTGTTGAGACAGTCAAAGTTGTGTGGTGCTTTTTAAACCAAGTAATTAGGTGAACTTCCCCACCTCCCATCTTTAAGCAAAACACACTCACTCATATCAAAGCATCCCTGTCTTGTCTCTGATCCAATCTCAGTGACATCGAGGGGTCCCTCTCCCCCCCCCCCCTCACCTGTAAGGCTGTTATTCAAACTGGTATATAGATCAGGGTCTCCTAACAACTTGGTTACAACAACCAGGTTCGACCCCATTGTAAGCTTTCATCATTTCTGTACTGCATCAGTATCTCTATGTTCAAGGGAATCTGAACAAGAGAAATTGTATTTTTGGTGGATCTTTATAATTTAATACCCAGATTTTATTCACTGCTAAAATGTAACATTATCTATATATTAGGTCATAATCTATCAACAGATATTATTAATACAAAATTTATATTCAAAGTATGCAAATTTTTGGTAATATTACTCAAATAGTTGAAAATGCATGCATTTTTCTATTTCAAAGTTGCATACTTGCTGTACCACTAAACAGCAGGCTGTGATTGGTCTTTATGTAATACGAGCAGGATAGACTCAGAATGTATCCATCTACTCTTTTTGAGATTCTGTGAAATGTACAACACAGCAGTCACATGACTTGAAATTTGTCTCAAAATAGAGTCGTAGACCTTTGAAGGACTGTACTGTTTATGGCCCATACTATTAATGGCCCATGCTATTTATGGTCCCAACAGTTAAATCCCTGAAACAACTTGATCTAATGAACCAACGCATTCATGTGACCTCTTATGTCAACTTGATTGTCTAGGTCAATGCAGGTGTTTGCTTGTTTAAGTCTCTTTGTCATTCTGTAAGGGATTCGGCCTCAAACTGACTGGCTTGAGTACATGGTGCGGTGTCGTCGCTGGATGCAGATTGAAAACCAGCTTAGAATCGTTCATTAGTTGGTTAGACAACATGTTGTGGCTAATTGTGCCAGTCAAACATTTTTCACGTTCTGGTGTGCTGAATGTTGGGAAACTAATTCTACAGGTGTAGGTGGTGCATTTGTTACTGCTAAATAGTAAGGCAAGTGACTAACCCTTATATTTTTGTCAGGAACCCCCATACATTGGAGGTCTTAATATATTAGGTAATTAACTGCCACTGCAAGGTCACTTGATTTCCAAAGGTTGAAAAGGAATCGGTAAAAAAAATAATAATTTTTTGTCATTATGCAAACCTCTTTTGTAGGCAAAGCATTTTTAGTTTAGGTTTTGTATTTTCTGCTTCTCTTTTGTCTTAAAGTGCAATTTTTAGCTTCTACATTTCCCTCGATGCTATGAAAATTAAGTAGACAATGTCGAATAGTGACAGTCCAGGTGTGTGATTTGTTTGAGGTTTATCTCATGCAGGCATAATTCAAGGAAGGTACATTTGCATTATTCAGTCCTCTCCTGAAGCGGTCCTTGCCTGCTATGTATCTAATTGCTGGGATATTTCTATATCATGTTTTTATGTAAGCAAACAGGTATCGCTGCCAAGCATGCAGCGGTGGATGAAATAAACTATGTGGTATTGATCAATACCTCAAAAAAAAAAAAAATCCAGCCACAAAATGTTTCGGTGTTTTTTTTTTTGTAGATACAGAGGCATTTGACTGTTAAGATGGTGGAAACAGCGATTGTTCGGGATGGTTGCACAAACAAAAAAAATTGGTGAAAATGACACTTTTCTGTAAGTTCATCCACCCCCATTTAGATTTTTGCTGTAATATGTTTTTTAACTCAGAGCAGGATTCATCGTCTGTTTGATTATAAAAATAGCCTTTATTGTTAATCATCCATATTTCCCTTCCATTTGATACCAACCTGAAAAAAAAACCTTTAACACTACATTTCTTTCGGGACAAATTTCACTGATTAGTTTTATTAAGTATGGTGGAAAGAAGATCTAGTTTGCTTAGGGAAACCTGTGGTAAATATACAGGACTATTGTGAAAATAACCACGACAAAAGCATTTCTTTTGGAAATTTGCAATTTTTATTTACTTTTGGACAAAAAGTTCAAGGTGCCATACTTTTCACAGCCTTTTACGAATCTGAGAAGTATAGCCAGTATTTTGGGTGCACTTTTGACGATGCAGGAATCACAACACATCTTGCTGTAGTTTGCCAAACTTCTAAAGATTTCAGAGATTTCAGAGGCTTTCATTGAAATCCTGCAAACTCCTCTCATATAAATATTTGCCAATGAAATGTCAATGTAATTTACAAGAAGTCAAAGACACTCTCTAGAGACCAGTAAACAACATATTCAGAAGTTCGTCAATTGGTCTACTACCATAAATTGAAATGGGAGGTCGTAGCATGCTAATTCTACAGCGACTGGTTCACCACCACTTGCTAATAGAATGGAAAAGGCTGCTTAAGCCATAGGTTCCCCTTGAAAATGCTGAATTGTCAGGTGCAATCTATCTGCATCTTAACTACCCAGATCTTGGCATCCTGTGCCCAAGAGGATACAGAATGTGGACGTGGTGCAGAATGATCTATTGCATCCATTGTATCACCTGAATTAATACCCGATACAGTACCTGATACAGTAACCTGGTATTTTATGTGCATGCATGGACAGCTGGATCTCAAGGTGACATAGTCAAAACTATGGCTAATTTGAGCTATTCATTCCTAGCCAACTGAGAGCAAGATAAACTCTTTAGATTGTGGTAGCTACATGATCCATTGAAACCCCTACGGGTTAAATATACATGTGAATCAAAGAAACAAAATTGATCAACAAACAGGGAGTGAGGGCAGCTACTTTCATCTTTGAATCCAAAATCCATCTCCAGAACTAAAAGGGCAGCTTAATATCAAAACTCACTTGGGTGATCTAATGTGCTTTAAAATTTTTCACTATCACTTTCTCAATTGTCAGTGAACCCAATTCTACAAACATGTTGTCCTTAGTAACGTCTTCCAGCTGAAACATTTGAATGGCCTCACAAAGTGTCCCTTTTAAATCACCTTTACCCTTCTGACCCCCCCAGAAATACCCCCACTGTCACACAGAGAATCACATTTCTAGGATTGATCGCTGTCGTGGGATGTAAAAGATTTGTTGGATACTCGTCATGGTGCAGGGAGGGGATCTAACCTCTCCTTGCAAAAAAAAAAGGTGACATGAACATTTCACTTTAACGGTGGTACCAACTGGAATGTTTTTCAGCTAACACCTGGTCACTTCACTGGTATTCCAGAAAGGATGAGGCAAACTCTTCTTCCATCCCAGTGCATACACACTACTGTAGTATGATCATTAATGTCCAAATATATTACCCCCTTCCAATTAAATTAATTCCCATCTTTCATTTAACAGCCATAAGTTGTTTAATGTAGAGAAGTAACTTCAATGGAGTCAAGGCGGTCAAGTTTAAGGCAACTTTCTCTATCCTTGCAAGTAGGTACATGGAGCTATTAATTGTATCCTCAACTCAAGATATATAAAGACACAGAGACACTGACGTTCATACATTTTTACATGATTTTTAATCCAGTTTGATCCCATGGATAATGAGAGACCTCAAAGGCCGTGCTTTTGACTTGCATTTAACAATCATCATATATAAATATATTTCAGATGGCAAGCAATTGCCAACTTTCCATCAACATCACACAAAGAAGAAAAGCCTCAGAATTGTTCTAATTCTTTGCATACAGAATAAAACCAGACAGCATCAAAACGACCAAAAAGCACAAAACCCAGATTAGATTGATTGACCAGGACGGAATTAACATAGAACAGGCATTATGCGCAGGAAACAATTTGTCAGAATTTTTACTGAGATGTTTGCCTTGAACTGCTTCCACCCTTGTCCTAAGCATGATTTCATTGACTAGTGATCATTTAAAATTAAAATATTGGTCAACAATATTCAAAAGACACTGTGTCCTCAGTGATGGTATTTTTGTCCAAGACATATCACCAAGCCATCATTAAAACAAAACTTTTCTCCTCTCCCATTCCTTTGTCCAGTCAGAAAGCAGAGGAAGGACGCATGTTTAGAATGTATGCAGATCCTGTTCTTCTGACTGTGATGGTGAGTAAGGTTTCATCCATTACACTCAAATCATAATTACCTCCTGTTAAGGCTTTGTAGAGAGAGAGAAAAAAACTCTGCCATGGTCATTAATTTTGACCTCTGGATGAAGCTTACCCCACACTGCTCACAGTTTTTGTGAAAATACAAGATACTATGACTGACTTGCAGGAAGACTGCACAAGAAAGGACAATAAATGTATTTCCTATATCTTCTTACTGGTACTCTCCCAATAACAGGCGATGTTTAAAGTTTGCTCTCCTGTTTCCATCTTCTGCCTTTACTTTTGGGCGGAGTTTTGTGATGTTTATCCATGATCACTGAATTTGATCATCATGGTGCATATTCCAGTACCAGAAAAAAGGTTGGAACACCGATGAGATGACATGAAAAGTTTAGTGCACATGCATTAAATGTGAAGCATTTCACAGCATTCCCAGCAGGGGATTAAAATGGTACCATATTGCCACATTTTCTGCAAATAGAAGACAGGTAGAGTTCTGATTTCAACTTCCATTCCTGCCAAATGTTGAGACAAAATCCTTACTTAAGGGAGGAGAGAAGGGTTAAACTATTAAACATCATATCGATCAAATCATATTTGTGCCATTCTCATTTTCAGCTGTGACAATTGTTAAATGCCTTTTTCATAAAAATGGTATCCATGGTAACATGACCTACTCAAGATATGCTATTTGCACATTTTCCTTTAGGGGAAATAGAGAAGAAGAAAGAAAAAAAAACAGATTTTGCCTTTCCAGATTTGGTTGTGTATGGGTTGCTTGCTCATTTGATCCATAAAGTAAATCCTTCCTCTGTACTTGAAAAGATCCAGTAGTAGCTAGGCAGACTGGGAACCATCATGAATCTTTATATCCTCTGAATGACGATAGCAGATGCTCCGCCCCCTCCGTTACAGATGCCCGCTAATCCATATTCTCCTTTCTTCAGGTTCAGTGCTAAGTGACCTGTGATTCTTGCCCCTGACATGCTGTGTGTTAAAAGAGGACAAATTTGCAGAATTTGTTCAAATGCAGCTGACCCACTTGCAGGAGATAGAGGCAAAGAAGCATGCCGCCATCATCTTCTTCGACAGAACTCAAATCTGTCTTGTTTGACTGGAGCCTTGTCTTTGCCCTACGTGGTATATTTCTCGAATAATTGAGCAAGTAATCGTCCATTCTGACAGAATCACTCAAAGCTGGAAATTCAACCACTATCCTTGCTCAATATTAACTACCCTATTTCAGACAAACAGCAGCATACTACTACACACTGCAAAATAAACTGATGAACAGTTGAACAGCATTGCTCATGAGACATTCAGACAAAAATGATGTCTTTGACATAAAGATCGGTTTGTCATTATTGTATGTATTCTTCTAATACAGTTCAGCTAATTTAATGTCCAAGGTTGCTGGAATATGGACACACTTGTTTACACACCACCCCCCAAATGATCTCATCGTCTGAAGGACAATCCCATCACAGAAACTAGTTTAAATATTCATTTGAGATTTTTTACATTTTTGTCACCGTGGCTAAAAGTTATTCATTCAGCTCACCCGATCGGATGTCCGATGCTGACGGCTCCGCCGTTGACATTGACTTTGCTGGGATCAAGACCCAGTAGCTTGATGTTGGCGAGGACGACCACGCTGAAAGCTTCGTTGATTTCAAACATTGAAATATCTTGGTGTGACAGGCCAGCAAGTTCCAGGGCCTGAAAACAAGAACAGAATTATCAACACAGCCCAAGTAAACAACGTAAGCTTACTAGTGACTACTCCATGAGAAAAAATATTTGCAGGGCTACTATTTTCTTCCTTCGGAAGAATATTTGTGGTTTATCATTTTTCTTTGGTTTAGCAGGGACAAGGGAAAGAAGGAGAAGGGTGATGAGGGCTACTACCTTCAGATATAGCTCCTTGTATCACACAAACAAACTAAAATTCAACAATTTTTGCTTCTTCTAATTACAAAAAAAATCTGAAACAATTAGCTGGTCCCTTGCATCACTATGTTTAATTGTGCATGGAATATACATACTGTAAAATGATATGCTGGAATTCATAAATAACAGAGAAGCCATTTAAATTAATACAATAAATTGAAGATGTTGATTCTCACAATATGCAGCAATACCTCATTAATTTTACATAGCACAAACAGCCGTGAATCTTTCATTGCAAATTGCAATAATGCTTATCACATCTGTACTCCACCCAACACTGACAACATACCCTGGAGGGGACTGCTAGAGTCTAGTTTCCACTATTACGAACACCGACTGATGTATTTTCTTTGTGTCTTGCCCACCTTTCTAACTGAAAGCCATTTACATCAATGCACAAATTACAACTGAAGCAAGAGGACGTAAACTGATCAGCCAAAACTTGCTGGTATGACCACCTACTTCCCACAGCACTGCTGCTTCTTCATTTGATCATGAAACTACTACTGTACCTCAAGCAGTACTTCCATGGTTTGCTAGAGAGGGACTTTGAGAACATATAAGCATCCACAGCATAAAAATCAAACAAAGGAATTTCAGTTACCAAAAGTTAATTGCCCACAACATGCACAAAAAATCCTAAATTTTCTGTACACTCATACACAAACTGAGGCCAAAAATACTAATGACATTGAAAATAACCAGAAAGCCAAAAGGCTTTGTGATTCCTTGCTACATGGTTATATTACAACAAACATAAAATATCCACAAGACAAGTATAAGATCAACTGCAGTTATTTTTCTTGATACACCACAAGCCTTTACCCCAAAATGACCTTTATTTTGGTGACCTGAAATGACCTTGACATTTGACATCCACCAAAAGCAATAGGGATCACCTACCCAGTATGGCCAACCAACACATCAAGTATGACATCAGTCAACATTACCCTTCTGGAGTTAATGTGTTAGCAAGATTTGACCTCGGGTGACCTCAAACGACCTTTGACCTCCACCACAAACAAAAGAAGTCTTTCACTTAGTATATACAATCTACACATCAAGAAAGACATCAGTCAAGGTTAGACTACTAGAGATATTGTGTTTACACATTTTTACAGTTCGACCTCTGGTGACCTCAAATGACCCTTGACCTCAACCAAAACAATAGAGATCTTTTGCTCATTATTACCAACCCACACACCAAGTATTACATCAGTCATGGTTACTCTTCTGGAGATATTGTGTTTTCAAGTTTTTACAGTGTGACCTCTGGTGACTTCAAATGACCTTTGCCCCTCACCAAAGATGATAGGGATCATCTACTCAATATGACCAACCCACACACTAAGTATGACATCAGTCACAGTTACCCTCTCGGAGATAATGTGTTTGCGAGGTTTTCACAGTTTGACCTTTGGTGACGTCACATGACCTTTGACTTCCACCAAAATCAAAAGGGGTATTCTACTGACAATATTCAATCCACACACTAAGTATGACATCAGTCACAGTTACCCTTCTGGAGATACTGTGTTTAAAAGGTTTTCACAATTTGACCTCTGATGACCTCAAATGATCTTTGACCTCGACCAAAAACAAAAGGAATCATCTACGTTATATGAACGACCCACACACTAACAATGACATCAGTCACAGTTACTCTTCTGGAGATATTGTGTTTACAAGGTTTTTACAGTTTGACCTCTGGTGACCTCAAATGACCTTTGATCTCCACAAAAAGCAATACGGATCATCTGCACAAAATGAACAACCCACACACTAAGTATGACATCAGTCACAATTACTGTTCTGGAGATATTGTGTTAACAAGGTTTTTACAGTTTGACCCCCAGTGACCTCAAATGAACTTTGACCTCCATCACAAACAATAGGTATCATCTGTTCAATATGAACAATCCATACACTTACTTTGACATAAGTCACACTTACCCTTCTGGAGATATTGTGTTTACAAGAATTTCTCACATTTTCACCTCTGGTGACCTCAAATGACCTTTGACCTCGACCAAAAACAATAGGGATCATCTACTCAATATGACCAACCCACACACTAAGTATGACATCAGTCACAGTTACCTTTCTTGAGATAGAGTGTTTACAAGGTTTTCACATTTTGCCCTCTGGTGACCTCAAATGACCTTTCACCTCCACCAAAAACAATAGGGTTCATCTACTCAATATGGGCAACCTACATGCCAAAAAATGAAATTACTCAGACTTACCCTTCTTGAGATAGAGCGTTTACGAGCAGCGTCACAAACATGCACACACCCTCACACACCCTTACACACACACATACATACCCACACACGACATCAGGACTGCATAGATTCCCCTGCCTACGGCAAGGAATCAAAAATGGGATGGTCATGTACCTAATATCTAACAACACCTTCCTGAGACATTTGAAGCAAATCAGACAACGCACTGCAAAAATATTGCCATATCAGGAATTTTACATTAAGTCCTGCCCACTCATTAATATGAAAGATATAGGCACCAAAAACAATAGGGTACATCTACTTAATATGATACACATACACACCAAGTTTGAGGAGAATTGATAACTCAATTATTGAGTCATTGTGCCACATACCTTGCATTCCAATCGTGACATTAAGCCCTGCTCACTCATTAATATGCACGATATGAGCACCAAAAACAATAGGGCACATTTACTAAATATGATACACGTATACACCAAATTTGAGAAACATTGAGCGTGTGATTATGGAGTTATTGCACCACATACCTCGCATTCCAATGGCATCACATGCACATACACTGCATGCTCCTTTGTTAACACAAGGAACCAAAAAGGAATAATTGTGTGTTTCCCTCAAATTGTGAGACCATTCAAATAGTCCTTCATTACTATCATTCATGGATTCTTTTGAACGGGTTTCATTTTCAACATTTGCACACAAGGGAGGGGTAAGAAGTATTTCTGACCAGTGAGGAAACTGGAAGGCCACAAAATTGAGGTTCTAGAGAAAGGCAAACAGCCTGTAGGATATTGTACAGTATTCATCCTGTGAAGACCAGAAAACAGAGTGCTTTCATTTTATGATAAAGAGCCAGATAAATGTGTCTCCTTGTGCACAATCTCCAGTAAAAGTCTGGAACTGAATTTCAGGTAACATTTTGTTTCTCCTGGCAATTGTTAACTGTCATCCAGGGCCAGATTAAGCTAGTAAGAGCAGCACACAATGTATTCCCATTTTACCATTTTGAGTGACTTAGTTTCAACAACTGTTTGAATCACTTTCTTGTTTTAACATCCCATCATAAAAGAGCTGGGAGATACCTTTGGCATGGCCAGAGCAGGAGCGATGGGGAACTCGATTGGAGCGACCGCTGCATCAGCAAAACCTTTGGAAACCGAGATCAAAAGGAATTGGTGAACAGAAATAGAGAAAATTTATTTCATATAAAAGAGGGTTCTATCTGTATCAACTTACCTCATACACATTTTCATTTCAATAAACTTTGGACAAAATCCTCCGAGTCAGGACTTGCAAATTGTCAGATCATACCAGCCATCAAAATGAAATGGTGCAAAACCAGGTCACTTGATGGTTGGCAATGAACCCAGAATGAAATAATTGTGACTGGGTTCATGTAATGACAGCCGAGTGTATCTCTCCTTGAACACAAATAGTGTACCAGCACACTGTCCAATATTCAAACTCTTTCAACTTTTTCTATTTGTCTTTTCAACCTTATCTTTATTAGACAACACTGGACACTCCAGGCAATTTTGACCTTCATCATCCGAGGCCCCTGTAACGTTCTTGACTGAGGTCTGTGATCGAGTCAACCGTGGAAAAGGATTGACAATGAAGTTGGTGCCAAATGCACTTGACCTGACCCTTGAAGTAGGATTAAAACTAACATGATAGGGAGTGCCAGGATTTGTAAGCTGTCAAGCCCAGCTAAAAGGGTACTTCCACACTAGACATATGGAAAGTATTTCACAGGAAAAACCAGAACCATCCATGCGGTTTCCAAATTTCACCACTGTTGGCAGCTACTGACTTTTTTGTGGCTTTGACCATCACAAAAAAAAAGCCACATCCAGTCCCAGAGAGATCTGCATACACGTATCAGTTTGATCAATAGACTTCTTGAGATGTACAAGGAGGCTTCAAGGAAGTAACTACACCCACACATAATAAACAACATCAAATACATGCTAACAAAAAAAAAAGATTGAAATTCAACTTGGCTACAGATGGACTGCCATTCTAGCTCTTAGTATCTCTGTTTAACAGAGACACTAAGACAGAAGACACAATCACCCACCTAATTCTGCAGATCACTGTTAATGACGACAAAGTAGTTTTCTTTTTGATCACTTACTGACAACCTTGGCTATTGGTTCCACCTTTAACCTATCAGCTGCCTCTGATGTCATTAAGACCATAGCTGCTGCACCGTCATTCAGCGTGCTTGCATTAGCGGCTGTGATCGTTCCTGAAAAAGACAACACCAAAAATGCATGCTTGAACGTGATGGACAAATACCATTGCTGAATAATAAGCTAGAATACAGAGAGAGATTTCTCTTAGCATTTAGATCAGGTACCCTAGTACTCCGCTGATGTCCGGACTCAGTTCTGAAATTGCTACCTGGATCTAAAGTTTCATCAGCGTACGTTTGTGCGACAGAGGAAATTCAGCCTGTATGCAACTAAGAATGTTTCGTTGTTGTGCCAGCATGTAACATACATGGAGTTAGATTAACATGCAAAGCAAAATGTCACATTATGACTTGTGCCACTTTGTACATATATGCTAGAACCTATGAAAGATTCCATTTTAGCACTTGCTTAAGCTCATGGGAAAATGCATCTTATCACCACTTCATTTTATTTCGGAGATCTTTTACCTGACTGACCAAGTCAAACAAAGAAAACAAAAAGTAAAGTAGGCAGCAAATTGCTCACCATTTTTCTCAAAAACAGCCTTCAGTCCAGCCACTTTATCAAATTTGACACGATTGTACTCTTCATCTTCTGCGACTTCAAGGTCTGGTTTACCTGTGTGGATAGAGACACATTTCAGAAATGAAGTAAACAGAAATGAAGTAAAAAAGTCAGGAGATGGACCAAATACTGATTTATTTTGAGATGGCAAGATGATTTTGAGGAGCGTTATCATGAAATTGAACTAAAACAGAACTTTGGATGTAAAACTTCACTAGAGGGCTGTCTCAGAATGAATTGATGTGGCTTGTTTCTGAATTGATGTCAACGATGTGTACATTAAAAAAAGAAGTCAAATTCTGTTTGACTGATGACAGTAATTGGCACAAATGACAGTATTGTCACACTCACTAGTGCGTGATCAGTGCACATAAGAAAGCACTGTGTGGTGGTGGCACCAACATTTATATGGTGTGCAGCCTTCCACAGATGACAACCGTAAAGACCAGGTAAAGTAGTTCTTAAAATGTTTAATGAATGAAACATGATTGATCGTAAGTTTTGTGACTCATTGGAAACTAGAGAAAAGGATATAAACTTTGATGAAACAAACCTCTCCTCTGTGGGATTGACACTTTGACTATTTCTTTGGCAAATACACCAGCCTGAGAAAGTCAAAAATAATTTACAGCAATGTTAAAATGATAAAATAAGGATTATGTGACTAACATAAAGAAAATGATATAAAAGCAATCCTGCCTTTCTTTAAGACAGCTGCCTCTTCATATGATGATTCTATTACTCTTTGTAACTTTTTTTATCTGTTTGCATTTAAACTGATAGTTTTTTGTAATGTAGCTGGTGATGGTAAAAACTTAGTGGTACAAATTATTTCACACAAGCATCTCAAATATACTTCCTAAATGTGCAAGAAATCATCTGCTTTTTCTTAAAAATCTCCAATTTGGTTCTCTTTGTCTGAAACATAGCCCCGATAAAACAGCAGCTGAGTAACAAAATGACCAATTAATTTAACAGCAGTTTTATGTTAAGAAAAAGGAAATTTCTCGGAATAGTCTCCGGAGCAAACCGTTTTACTGTAGATTTCCATGGTTTTTCTTCTACTTCATACCTCACCAGCAGCTTGGCTTTTCTTGTAGGATCCAATGGCGAATTCATCTTGTTCCTCCCTGGATATGTTGTGCTTTTTGGCGCAGTCCTCTCCGCAGTTACCCATGTGAAACTGGTTGTAAACATCCCACAGACCATCCTTCACAATGAGATCCTTTGTTCGGAAAGATGCAAAAGAAACCAGAGAGCCAAAAGTCTTAGTGATTCCTTGCCGACCAAATATTGGTTTGAAATCTTAACAATGTTATCCAGCTGGATTGTGCAAAGGTTTAATGTTAACATGTGGTAACTAATACGTTTCTTGATTGCAAAGAAGGTATAGCTTTTATGCAGTACCGATGATGGTCAATACGATGGTTTGTTGGAACTTGAGATCTATACAATAGCGTAGTTTAGAAATAGTGTCCTAACAAACCCAAAATGGAATCAACAATCAATTAAAAACAATGTCTCCACAAGACATTTCAACCTCTTTGTGTTTGTGAAGAAATTTGGCAAAATAACGGCTATTTTTAACGGATATTTTCAACCATCCAAGCTAATGTTACCCACTTATCCAAGTAACGCTGCTTCTTCGACCCTTTTATACAGTAAGTCAATGGCACTATTTTGACATTGTCCTCCGAGAAACATCAAATCATACTTGCTTCTAATCTTTCTCAAATTCCACAACAGGAGGGAATACTAATACGTAAATCCCCAAAAGTAGTACTCTTCAAAAGTGGTCAAATAGAAACAAGCTGGTAAGGGTCTCGCAGAACATGCCATGTATGAAAAGGGGTTTTGTCATTATCTCGGCTCACGAAAGTTCCAGGAGGCAGGCAACATTTGTGATTGATGTTGATGGATAAGTTTACAAAACAAAGTAATAGAAACACCACACTACAATACATTACAGCTGTCAATGTCGGGAGCCTGACAGGCTGTCCAGTGACAATCTGGAAGTCGAACACTGGAATTAGAGGCCCCTGGCACACAGCACAGAATGGCCAACCAACACTCAAAGTATGATATCAGTCAAGGTCAAGCTTACCCTCTTGTTTATGAGGTTTTCACAGTTTGACCTCTAGTGACCTCAAATGACATCTGACCTCAATTAAAATGATAGGGCTCACTTAATCAGCATGACTAAACTACACACCACGTATAAGGTCAGCCGTGCTTGCCCTTCTTGAGATATCATGTTTACAAGCAAAGTGTCACATACACACATACATACACCCCCACACATATGCACACACGCAAACACACGACATCACCATCACATAAATTCCTTCCGCCTTCGGCAAGGAATCAGAAACTGGACCATCAACAATGTTGTATGTCAATTTAGCATACATCCTCCAAGTGGACATGACATGGTATTGCAGACATCCACATACATTAGAGAAGGTGACCAAGGGGACATTGTTTAATAAGTGACGAGCACTGTTACTTAAAGAGAATTACTTCCTTGTTTTCCTTCTACATGTCAGGGATGTGTAAACTATGTTTGATCTCTGATAATTTCAATGGCATCGTAATGTGTACATGGTGACAGGGATCAACGTGTTTGCTTTGAACATACAGCAAGATGGTGAACCACCCGGTTCCTTTAACACTCAATAATATCTCTCATCATTATGACCAAAAAATCAGGGACCTTCACTCTAAAATATGATCATTTTACTACTTACAAAGCAGATTGTGTAAGATTTTACTGACCTTGAAGAAAAAAGTCATACCAGGTCTAAAAGAAACACTCAAAGACAAAGATAACCTTCTGACACTATCAGCAACTTGCAAAACTAAAATGGTTCATCAGGGTCCAGGCACATAGTCACAGGTGGGGCACATGCCCTCCCCCCAAAATTCAAAATTTTTTTAATAAAAGGTCCTGCTTTTCAGAACATAAATATGGAGAAAAGATGGAACTATCGCACCATTTTGCATCTAGAACCCTTGGAAGAGGCAAAAATTTTCAAACAGAAGGTGGACCCCCCTTCCCCAGGTTGGCAAAACTTCAGCATTGATGTGCCTCCCCTCCAAATTGATTACTCTGGCTATGGACTTGTCAGGGTCATGTAAGTATTCAAGAGAGGCCATGTACCAGGTATGAGGATAATACTGTAGCTATCAACTAGGAACAACTTATTTACTGATTTACTTTGTAACATGCTGAAGATAATTTACCACCTCACTTATACTGAAAACATTTCTGTACTACTCTGCTACTTTTGCAAGCTGCATATATTTTCAACCTTAATTACTGCTGCAGATAATTAGCTAAATGACAAGTTCAAGTTTTCAACCTTTTGACATGCTATATTTATTACTGTGCAATTTTTAATACCCCTGAATGCTGATTCCTTGCCACTGCCTGGATTTGACACATACTGTAGATCAGATGAAATTCTTCAGAAAAGTTTCAATGAATTTGACATGTGTGTTTGCCAAGGCCTTAAATGAAATTTCAGGTTCCTTGCACCTTCAGGAAAATAAAATTTCATGACTTTAACATCACTATTTCATAACTTTCACATGATGATTTCTTAACTGAATTTCATTGACGAATATTGGGAAACACCATGACTGAAAGTAATTTTTTTCAAACTCTTATAAAAATTTGAAGTCAGTTCTTAATTTCATGACTTGTCATTTACATGTAATTTCATGTCTTTTCCAGACATGGAAAGTGAACATAAAATGTCATGACTATTCCAGGCTGTAGGAACCCTGTCTTTGATCCTACTTTATATGGTGATACCAAGAACCGGAGCAAAAATTTTCGAAACTTTCATCAGGCTACAACAACCAGGCCGTGAGCAACGGCACTCTCCACACATGCTGACAGATAGACAATCAGATGACAAACTGTGACAACAGTTTCATTGACCCTGTAAATTGAGTCAAAGTTAATTGATTTCAATTCCATTGATAATAAAGACATATCAATTTAGTTTCATTCACAACAAACAAAAGTGTGGGGGGGGGGGAGATACAAGACAAATAGACAAGTGGATGATAGGGAAGAAATAACCTCTGCAGAGGATTGACAGAAGGGAGACTTGGTGAAAAGGAAATTTGAAAGACTTTTAAGTGTAAGGGCTAATGCAGTGTACCAGCAACACCATTTTAAGAATGGCAGTCAAAATTGTTGACTTTTGATACTGCTTGAAATCAAGTGGAGTGGCTCACTAGTAACATTTCAAAGCTTGACCTAAGTCTATCTTTTCACTGTTAATGAACACTTAGAAGAGAAACTGCTTCAGACAGTACCCTTACAATCTTTTTTTTTTATCTTGGAGTAAGTGGTTAGTTTGAGATAACCACTTCCTCAACTGCCAAAAATAGGTTGACAAAGAGCTACGATATTTCAAACAGGGCAAGAAATCTTCTCTATGCCATTTGCATCATTTAGCATCTCAACAATCAACCAGAAAGCCCAAAGGCATTGTGGTTTTGATGATTCAATTAAGAATACTTTTAATCTGACATACAGTACTGCATATTGATGAGGGTATACAACCTCCTTAGTCATTACCAGAAAGCCAAAGGGCTTTGAAATTCCTTGCCAAATGGTAATATTATAACAACCATGGACTATCAACATGCGAAGTATGAGATCAACAAGGTTGTTGTTCTTGAAACACTATAATAATAAGCCTCTAACCCCAAATGATCTTTCACCTCCTCTTAAACATAAAGGTGCCAAAATTGATGGAAACCATCTAATCAACATTGGCAATAAACATACTAAGTATGAAATCACTCAAAATTAGGCTTCTTGAGATAAAGTGTTTACAAGATTTTGACTACTAAATACTGAACTACTGAATATGAGTGAAAGACATGCAAAGCCTGATATCACTCAGTTTCTCTTTTCAGAAACAGGAGTTAAAATGATTTTGACCCTTTGACCTCTGGTGACTCCAACTGACCTTTGACCTCCACCAAAATCTGTAGGTGTCATCTACTGAATATGGGCAATCCACATGCTAAATATGAGATGCCCCCAATGGTAACCTTCCCAAGTTATAGCATTAACAAAGTTTCCCAGTTTGACCTCTGTTGACCTGAAATGACACTCGAACCTCCACCAAATACAATAGGTATCACCTACCCAGTATGGTCGACCCACAAATCAAGTATGACATCAGTCAACACTACCCTTCTGGAGATAATGTTAACAAGGTTGTTACAGTTTGACCTCCAGTGACCTCAAATGACCTTTGACCTCCACCAAAAACAAAAGGGGTGTTCTACCAGTGTATACAATCCACACATCAAGTATGACATCAGTCAAGGTAAGACTCCTGGAGATGCTGTGTTTACACACTTTTACAGTTTGACCTCAGGTGACCTCAAATGACCTTAGACCTCGACCAAAATCAATAGGGATCATCTACTCAGTATGACCAAGCAACACACTAAGTACGACATCAGTCACAGTTCAACTTCTGGAGATATTGTGTTTACAAGGTTTTCAGTTTGACATTTGGTGACTTCAAATGACCTTTGACCTCCACCAAAACTGAAGGGAGCATTCTACTTACTATATACAATCCACACACTAAGTATGATATCAGTTACTATTACCCTTCTGGAGATATTGTGTTTAAAACTTTTACAGTTTGACCTCTGGTGACCTCAAATGACTTTGACAAGACCAAAAACAATACGGATCATCTACTTACTATGACCAATCCACAAACCAAGTATGAGATCAGTCATGGTTACCCTTCTGGAGATACCATGTTTACAAGAAGTGTCACATACACACACACACACAACATCACCATCGCCTAGATTCTTTCTGCCTTCGGCAAGGAAGCAATTCCTCAAAGGAGTGAGGAAAAATTTAAACAGAATTAATGTTGCTAGAAAAAGTGAAGGAAAATGAAAACAAAACACAAGAATACTCAAGGTTTTCGGGTCAGACACCTTTGCACGTGGCAAAAAACAGAGAACAGTCTGAAACACAAAGTTGAGCACTCCAGCAAAAGGCAAATGAGGGTGGGCTATGCCTTAGAGGATGCCATGCTGGAATTAGTTTCGAGGAAATTTAGAGCAAGGCCTAATGCATGCATTAGTGAAGCAAGGGTATATGTCTACAAAGCGAGGGGTATATGTCTCAAGTATATGTCTACAATGTAAATACAAGGATTTTGCAGTTTAACCGCTGGTGACCTCAAATGACCTTTGACCTCAACAAAAAACAATAGGGATCATCTACTCAATATGACCAACCTACTCACCAAATATGAGATCAATCATGCTTACCGTTCTTGTTTACAGGGTTTTCACATTTTGACCACTGGTGACCTAAAGTGATCTTTGACCTCACTACAAACACTACAGACCATCTACTCTGGGACAGTCAGTAGTCCTGCTCTGACCCCGAGCCGGTCATGAACTGCTGCCTCTCCCTCTTCACCCCTTCCATTTTATGAAACATTTTAACCCTTCTGATTCCAAATGACCTTTGAACACCACCAAAACCGATAGGGTTCTTCTCCTCAATGTGATGCACCTACACATGACATATGAGATCTGTCAAAGCTTCCCATGTTGACATATCCAGTTCACAAGGTTTCCAGTTTGACCCCTGTTGACCTTTGACCTCCACCAAAAAAAAAAATATAGGGTTCTCCTACTCACTGTGGTACACCTATATTTTAAATGTGAGAAATGTCCAAGCTTCCCTTCTTGAGATATTGTGTTTACAAGATTTTCGCACGTTGACCTTTTACATCCACCAAAAACGATAAGGGTTTTTCTACTCAATGTGGTACACCTACATACCAAATACAGCAAAAAAGAGATCTGTCCAAGCTTCCCTTCTTGAGATATTGTCACATACCAAATATGAGATGTGTCCAAGCCTCAAGCTACGTACATGCACACACACACATATATACACACACATAAGCATGATTACAAAGTTTAGGATTACCATCAAATCCACATATTCTGAGGGTGGGGTTGAATGGTTGAACCATCTCCCTCAAACCCCTACCCGGCAATCACTTTGCGATCACGTAGGTCCTTCACATGTCCCTGACCCTCCCTCTCTTGCAGAACATAGTTTAGCATATATAAGTAAACAGTATAGTAAGGTACTTCTTGGCTTCACACAAGAAATTATTCAAAGTTTTCGAATTTGCCTATTACCAATACACTTTATGACTGACAAACAGTTCTGCCAATGAGATCAAGAATGGCACCTTCAACCAGTGACCTGCGTAAGATTTATATATCTGTCCGCTACAGCATAAGACGGATAAATACGTCCTGCAATATATGCATACAACTAAGTCACAGAACCCCCAGCTGAGCAACTATACAGCTCCGAATGATTGTTCACTTTGCACAGTGAGCGTTCTAGCCCTATTATCTGTTCATTATTCACCACCGGACAGGTATATTCCTCTTCAGATTGATCATTTACCTTTACTCAAGAACCTGGCACAGTTCTTTGGCTCGTTCCGTTGATTGAAATTCTCTTTGAAAAGGATCACATGGTGTATTTTCTTACCAATTTCAATACTGCAATGGCCTCCTCTATTTCAGAAAAGCAGGAACTTTTATCTAAGATGCTCTGCATGGTTTATTTGACTATAAGTTGGAAAACAACAGTTCTCACAAAATGAGGAAGAGCAGGCTTTTTCAGCATACCTTGTGATGTAGAAAAAATCCATACAAATAAAATAAGGACACTGTCATTGGCATTTACTTGCTTCACAAAAGGAGAAAAATCATGTAACAACATGTTTTTGTGTAAAATATTTACGGTGTAGGATTTTTTGTGTGTGTGTTTGGTTGAGATAGATGAAAAAAAGACATTATGGTGGAAATAAAGTCCGCCATGGGATGTAAGTTACTGCAGTTAACTGGTAAAACATGCTCTCCACACCTCCAACAGCCATCACATACCACGAGAGAGAGAGAAAGTGAAATATGAAGAATTATTTTCCTGGAAGTCAAAAGAGTATATGACTGATTACACATTCTGTGACTGAAATGCCAGCCTGTGTATGCTCATGTCAGAGGATGGCAAGGGTAAAATAATCACATCACACTCACATCCATTTTATGTCCGCCATAAGCTGGTTCTGCCCTCGGTACCATGAACGGTACATTGGACATGCTCTCCATGCCACCGGCAACCATAACATCCTGCAGGATAGGAAATCGGAGGCATTAAAAATCCTAAAAGTGCATCTCAATAAATCAATGAGAAGGGAAAGGGTGAGTAAACACATAAATCCACTATACAGTTGCCTTCATATGAAATAATATGACTTAAAGTAAAAACAGCAGATGAACTATGAAATGAAGATTAAATGTAAAACTTAATTAAGCAATACTGATGCTCAGTAACCTACCCTCTAAAATGCATGGCTCATGATGACTCTTGTTTGGGTATTGCTGGCAGAGAAAATCAGCTCAAAATGTACAGAGTTTCAGTTAGTTTGACTGGAGACTCTCCAGAAAATTTCTGTCAACAAAAGCACTTATGTAAGTAACTCCACATACCTGATGACCGCACATGAGACTCTGAGCTGCCAGCATAACAGACTTCATACCGGAGGCACAAACTTTGTTGACAGTCGTGCAAGGTGTACTGAGGGGAAGCCCTGTGGGAATTTTCGTCCAAAGTAGTAATCAGTGTCTATTCATTTGTTCAGCAGAATACCTTGCAACGAAAGTTACAGGGCATGAAAAATCAGTTGACCAAGTGCCCAGAGGCAGGCTGTCTGATGATTAGGGCACCAAAAATCAATAAATTGCAAAATGGAACCTGCCGAGAATTGGTGAATGTATTCAGGGAGGTGCAATTTAGAAGGAGTTACAAATGAAAGATAAATTTAAGCTAATCCTGTTCGATTTTCTCCGGTGTGATAAGCATTCCAATTCATACAGTACCACTTAAAGCTCCCAATTTGCAGTTGGTATCCGAGTAACTATAATTCACACCTGCATATATCCTATGAATAGGATTACTTAGAACAATGCTTCGATGCCAAGGTTGTTGCCAACAGTCAAGACAGGACTAAGGGTTCACAAATTAAAAACGACTGGTCATCTCATCTGGATCAAGATAGACTGGCATAAAGAATGAGGTATAGGGCTATTTTCATATGCAAAAAGATTAATGTGGACATAAGACTCTAATTTACTGTAGAATGTTTTATCAATTTTCGCAAACTTTTGAATTTGCAGAAATTGGACCCATGTTCAGCAAGTTACACATCCTGAAAATGGTCTACTTTGATAAATGCCAGAAACCAACAAGGTGAAAACTAAATTTTCAAGAGAAGCATCTGGCAATGTTTTAGCTATTAATAAAATGTTTCAATGTAAGAAGACGTCTTTGGTGGAAACTAGGTAGGTTCAAAGGAAGGTATAAGACGTATTTCCTTTTAAGTCGCACCTTCCTGATGTATGAAGCACTCCAGGTTGTTATAATTGCTAAGTCAGATCTAAATATAATGTGGAAAGCTTCCACATCAGCCAGTGTCAATTAAAGCTGAAAAATACTGTGCAGTAAAATTTAAAAATAATTCAAAATGAATTTTGAATTATGATCTTATGGCTACTTTATGATAAAAAAGGTAAGGGCTATTGTCTACACAATGTTCAACTTCAAATGAACTTTATAAAGAGTTCCTAGACAAGTCCTGATAAATGCAGCAAACCGTCTTATCCCTAACCTATTTCCTGAAGAAATTGTCAGAGGGGATGTTTGAGGTGGAATTCTTGGGGTTGGGAAGTGTTCGGGCAGGCATTTTCTGGAAGAGGATGTCACACAGGGAACTTTGCAAGGAGAAATTGGCCGGAGAGGGGCAGTTGTCCGGTCACAATGCAAAGTGGTAAACAAATTGCACTGGATTTTGCAACACATGACTAATGCAAAATGCAGCAAACATTCTGCTTGTTTAGAAGTGACGGGAGTGATGCAAAGTGTTTGAGCATGTAAGGAGACAAACAAGTAAAAATAATGAAGCAGCTATATCTCTCACTAATCTCACCCTATCAAATCCTGAAGATTAACTTACCAGCACCAAGAGCTGCTTGCCTGGTGGGAGCTTGACCCTGCCCAGCCTGAAGCACGTTCCCCATGTAAACCTCCTTCACTTCATTCTTGGGGATGCCTGAATATGAAGGAAAATAAAGCTGACACATTCACACAAAGAAGAAATCAAATTAAATCTTGCACACAGTTTGCTAAACAATCCTGCAGTTTACATCTTCAATTTGGAACTAAGTTGCCCATTCTCGACTAATTCTCAGAACGTCACACACTTTGTTCATTACATACTGCTTGTTACATTAGTAGTTACATTTAGGCAGTATGATCATCCCATGAAACAAAGAACATCCTGTTGTAGTAAAATATGACCAAGCAGTCAAAGTTTCAGATTATTTTGACAATTCTGGAGCAGCTACTTTGTGAGTCAATGAACCAGTACACTCAGTCGATAAACTTTTAGGCTGCATATCAAATGGAGTTAAGGAAAGCTTGTGGTAATCATGGTCATGCTCTTATATGTGTCCTACTAAAGTAGCACTTGTTAGTTGAAGTGTGTTCCTTTCAAGTAATGTTAGTCAAACCTCCAGACCTCCTTCATTTTAATTTATACTGCTTTTATGGTTACATTCTTTTCTAAGGCTTAATTCCTATCTTAAATAATGTCCTTTGTTTATGTTATTGATGGCTCTCCTCCTAACTCTACTGTGACTTATTTCATTGATTGGTGATGAATGGTGCATGTGTTCACCTGCTTTATCTATGGCTCCTTGTATGGCTATGCTGCCCAGTTTGTTCGCTGAGAGTGCAGACACAGAGCTCCTGAATGATCCTATCGGTGTTCGTACATAACTGGCTATCACAACTTCCTAAGGAGAGAGAAACATAAGAGGATAATGTCAGAGTAAAAATTTTAAAGGCTGTGACAGTTAAACGGTTAATCAACCAAACTGGCATTTAACCTGTCAAGTGATGTACTATAAAGTTAAACCGCTTTTGTACTAAATCTTAGCCACTAAGTCAGGACCCTCTATCCTTCCTTGCAAGCAGCAGTAGCAGCAGCTAATAATGCAGTCACTGTCTAGGAATGTCGTAGAGTTGAATGAATGCAGCCTGGGTTACAGGCAGCATAATTTACCATTGCTAATGAGTGCATTATTTTTGTGACACATCCACATTCAAAGTCGTGGCAATTTTTCAAAACATAAGAGACACAAACTTTGAAGCTTATTAAGAAAGTAACTGGATATTGGACTGGAGTTATTTTTCTTGGGTGTGGAAAGACTTTGGGTGGAGTGTACAGATCAGTTAAAAAAAAAAATTGAAACTTTACAATATGTTAAGCACGTAACTTACATTCAAACCTTTGACTGTAGAAAATGATTTCTTCTGTAGTTGACAGAGGTGCTGTGGACAGAAAAAAATGAAATACACACAAACACTGCCTTAAAACACAAGACACATGCAGCATACAAAAACTTAGTATCTGCAATGTAGGCAATTGTCTTGATCATGGTCACTTCCACTTGATAGGGTAAAGTATCACAATTGACTTGAAAAATGAAGACGTACCAAAATTCAAGTTTTCAAATCTGTACCATGGTGAGGGTAATACAGCTGCCAATGCCTGGACGGTCATGGAATCACACCACGAACAACAGATATGAGCAGAGGTAAACGAATATCTTGTCTTTGTGACCTTGCTACTGATGTTTATTTTACACTGTGGGATGCAGTACAGTTCTGTTCTCTTATTTGGTGATGGAACCTTTTTGTCACCAGGGAGCAAAACATAAAGTTTAACCCTATATTTCAAAGCGTGCTTCAAGGACTAACTGACTTAAATCATGTCGCTCCATAAATGATGTCAACTTGGAACCCACCAATGAAGGAAAGAAATACATTTGAGTCAACTACACAGCTTACCTTTTCTTGATTTGGTAGGTCTTAAGGTGTCAGCAGTAATAGAATTTTCTGTGCAATAACACGTCCGTGATTTCATGAAATATCCTAAGTACTGACACTCTATTGAGGTTTTCATAAACGCTGAACAGAAGACTTTTTGCACTGGAAGATGTTGCTACGTAGGGACAGAAAGAGCCCCCAAAATGCAAAACAGCATTTGTTGGTTCTACATCACACTTTTTCCGGCTCCTACTGAAGTAAAACTTTCAACAATCCTCTCTCATTCTGGGACTTCCCCATTACATATTACAAGCCCTAGCGAAAAATGTTGGCATTATTTTACTTCTTGAGACATGTCTGCACCTCTCAAAAATTAAAACTTGGCTGCTTCCATATCATTTTCCAGAGGAAATAACCATTGAAAATTTTTTCTAGTTTCACTTTGTGCAACAAAGATGGCATCCTCATTACAGGACTTAGCTACAGGACATCAAGTTCCACCAAACATTCCCTGACAACAAAAGTGAATATGACAGATCTGAGATTGATGTACACAGCACTGACTACAGTGATAATGAGAATGATGGCAACGTTAGGCATAACATTAGGAATAGATGTAGGGCAGATGAAGAACAGATGATATGACATCACCTCCCACCAACGAATAACGGTGCTCTGATTGTTCACGTATTTCCAGTGTGTAACCCAATGGCACAGTACGGAACATCTGCTTTGCTTTTTGAATGGTGTACTACGAAAGAAGGCAAACTGCACAGTGTTTCTAAACTACTATCATGTTTTACTGGGGACATAGGACAGGCCAACAGGAATTTAGTAAAGGACTTTATGAAAGCCAGAACTTCCGAAAAGGAAGCCTGTGCATCAGTGCATAGGACTTTTTGTGACCGGGAATAAGGGTTTGGTAGCTGAAGCAAAATTTCTACTGTATACTTCCAAACTTACATCTCAGGATGCACAGGAGGTAGCCTCACTTATAAACTGTGCACCCAGACAAAGAACCTTTATGTGTCTATGACGTGCAGATGCATCAAAACGCTAACCCTGGTGTCCGGAATTCAGCTCAATTCTACTCACTTTCTAAAATGGAACATTAAAGACTGAGATTAGTGCCTAGAAAAGGATGTTTCTACGGCACAGAATACAAAAAAAAAAAATGAAACAAATGAAAACAAATGACACATGATTAAATATCGAAAATACAGGACAGGGGCTGGCAGGTCAGCAATGTTCATCATTAGAGATCTTTCAGTCCTATTGAATATGCAATTATGTCATAAGGGAAGGTAAGTCCCTACAAATTAGTCTGCAAGCATGCATTTAAGCTCTCAACTGAAAAATAAATAACCAAAAGAAATGATGAATCTGAACAAAACATTTACAGTATACTTGTCTCCGTACTTACAACCTACATTTCAGACATTCTGCTGTGTGAAATGAATAAAGAATGTAATAACAGCAGTCCATATTGCCCTAAAATGCCATCTTCCTCCGCTTGGGACACAGTTTTCCTCATCAATGTAAAATGATCAAAGTTCTATTCATGCACTGTAAAATGGTGTCATAATCTCTGATCTTTCATGCTAGGGAACACAGCACTGTTACAATATCCACAGCAACATACAAGATCATCCCACTGTGACTCCACGTACGATTTTATGAAAGCATCCTTCCAAAACTGAAGGTGGTATTCTGCAGTCCTAAGATCCTTAAGTTACTCTTTTGTCTTTTCGGCGCAACTTTAGAATCCGCACCATTTGAACGTGCACGCTAGCTTCGATTCGATTGTTCGATTCGGTCCACTGCCATCCTTGACTAGTGAATGATGAATGGATTGCGTCGGTAAACAGGGCTTGGGGATCGGGTCAGGGGATCGAGTTAGGCGTTATGATTCAGGGTTAGGGAATAGGGTTAGGGAATAGGGTTAGGGGATAGGGTTAGGGGATAGGGTTAGGGGATTGATACTGATTTATAGTATATGAGTATATATATACTGTTATATGACTACGTTGGATTACGTGTTTGTGAATTGTATGCATTTTCGAACACTCCACCACCACAACCGCTCTCGCAGCGTAGTGGGTTAAGCGTAAGACTTATGATACATCAGTTATCATGATATTCTAGGTTCGAATCCTCCTCTAACCTATACTTCTCTTTCAGCAATAATCTATCACTTTTTCCGCAGGTGTCAATACATGTTGATCATTGCACAAAAAATCGGTGATTTCGGCTGTCGAAAAAAGATAAAAAAAAAAAAACTAGCGTAAGTAAAAAAAAAGGTAAATAACACATAGACGCTATGCAAACTCTTTTAGTTATCTGATACCTTGTCCGATTGGTACGGATTCTAAATTAGTACCGTCTTTTCAAGTAAGCTTTCCTGTGACACATTCCAAAATGGGGTACCCAATTTCTTATACTAGGACAAGTCTTGAGCACTAGACTTAAGCACTTCTGTGTATGTCCTTTGTTTGTAATTACCCATTCGTTTTTTTTATGTGTGTGAGAGATTTAGGGGGTTCATGGTTTGTGGGAAGACACTGAATAGTCAGGGGCTCTAGTCTAATAGGATGGCCTGCAGGGTGTTGTGAACATTATAAATTATAGCCTAGGCCTAGCACTGGCCTAGTCTCAAGTACTGAACTTCTGAAGTAGCTACACTTAGCTAACACGAACAGTAACACTACAATAACAACACTAAGTACTAACGTTAATAGCTAACTAGTAACATGTAACGTTACCATAGCCTAGGCCTGCCCGGTCTAACAGTAACAAACTGTAACACTAAGCTGTAGTAGGCCCATCTGATCATGCCTCATTGCAATAGTTACATGCGACTTAAAAACGAATTAAACAACATATTACTGTAAAACGATTCAGTTTCGATCTGTATACGCAGGCCATCTCTGATAAGTGTTATGGGTGTATTTCCGACGGGGACGGAAGATGTTGGTTCTCCTGCCAGCCCAAGAGTTTCTGTATATTCTATATAGCGCAGGTCTACGGCTCAAGTTTCGACCATGTAGAGTTCGATAACCTGGAAGAACATTATATCAATGAATAACATTCAGTATCCCCAGTACTGATGAAAGTACGAAAGCCTATTATTGCCATTTAATAAATATTTTAAAGACAAAAACTCATCACCCCAAGGACAGTTTCAATTTTCCCAACCACCAACGTCTAGTTCCTCCCTCTGCCTGTCTGAAATTCCTCCACATGTGCAATCAAAACAATGGATCCCTGTGAACCCTGTGTAATATGAGCTACTCTGCATCTTTCGAATTTGCTGTCAATCAAAGAGTACTGTAACTTAGAACCAGTTGAGAGTTTTCCGGAAAGTAAAAATATAGCTTAGGGTGGTGAGTTATGGCCTTTAAATCTTTAATAACAGAGTAATCTGTAATGACAGATTATTAATCTGTCATTACAGATTATAAATCTGTATTTACAGATTATTAATCTGTATTTATTATTATTCATTTACTGATTTTTAATCATTATCATGCAACAGAGCGACGCAGAACCCATTTCGATTTTTTTTATAAACGCCCCCAGGCAAAATATGAGCATCTTGCATGCACCCGTGGTGAAATATTTTCAAATTGAAATTTTCCTGAAAACTGAAAGTGACATGTACTTTTAAGAAGTAGAATTGACGTATTTTAAATAGTGTATGACAGAATATTGGTTTTCATTGGCAATAGCCCGCTTACAGTTAAGTTGGCATTGATAACCAATACTTTTTTGGGAATTATATATTTTTTTAAATTCAGCGTTAGGGTTGGAAAAAATGGCCGAACATTGTTGCTAGAATCCATGACAACATTATATATCCAAGGGTTTGATTGACATTTGACATTTACACAATGTGGTAAATATATGCATACATTACATTATATTAAAAAAAGCAAAATGGGTCTCAGTAGAGAAATATGATTTTTTAATTTCCAACTTCCAATTCTAGAGTATATGAACACCTCACACCCAGAACCCCTACAAAAATATATTGGTTAAACACAGTTTCCAAACACAAAACAAGCGCTCTGAAAACTGGTCTCACAAGAAGCCAAGTTCCGACTTTTAATATTTTACAGTTACAAAAGAGGAAATAAAAATGTTTTAATTTGTAATAAAAAATTATTGCTAATTTCTTAACAAATTAATAGTGTGTATTAGCAAATTAATAATTTGTAGTGACACATTAATATTTTATTTACTTGCATGGCACTATTAGGCATTCTTAGCCCAAGAGTGTAAACATTATATACAGCTGACTGAGCTGAATGGCATAGACGATTACACCCCGGCGGCCTCGCCGATTGACTTTACCCATTCTCGTGCTCATACTAGAGCTACCTGCCAATCTCAATGTGACGATTCCATTATACCAGGCCTGTACTTCTAACATTTGGAGACCTCTTCTGATTTTTTTGTAACGAAGTGACCGATTCAGGAAAGAAGACATGGAAGCGCAAGAAAGAGAATTCAGATTTGTGTTTAAAACGAGTTCTACAGTGTCTACATTGTCCGTTCCCGTCGTTGTTCCTTTGGCAATCAGTTCGAGAGAATTTGTTGGCAGGCTTATGAGTGCACATGACCTTCCCTGCTACGTTGAAGATGGTTTGTATACGTCAGGATAGAAATAGAACTAATATATTTCACAGGAACCAGTTCTGCTAAAATTGTTATGGCTGACAAATTCTAGTTGCATTTGAAATGCCAGTCACAAGGCTGTTGGCAATGTTAGGGGTTTGGTTAAGTGGTTAGGATTAGGGATGCAGCTGGCGAATTTATCCCCCCATAACCCTTTACCACAGACTGACAGTTACCTATGGGGGCACAATTGCTAGCTTAGCTATACCATGATACCCTAGCCGACATATTATTACTTGATAGTTTATTACTTTAGTACACACTTTAGAGTACAGTATGCAGTATAGAAAGTACAATTAGAATGACACATCCCCTAGAATGACACACCCCAAGCTACTGCTGAAACTGTATTATTTCAGAGAACCATATTTTAGCAGAATGACATAGGCCTAATTCCTTAAAGGCTGTATTGCATCACCCTAAGCTATATTTTTACCTCCCTGAAAGGAAAATTCTCAACTGGTTCTAAGTTACAGTACTCTAAGATTGCCAGCAAATTCGAAAGATGCAAAGCAGCTCGTATTATACAGCGTACACAGGGATCCATTGTTTTGATTACACATGTGGAGGAATGTAAGACAGGCTGAGGGAGGGACTAGAGGTAGGTGGTTGGGAGAATTGAAACTGTCTGGGGTGATGCATTACAGCCTTTCAATATAGTATGTCGCTGATGAAGCCTGTCACACTTCTGATTCTCTGATGAGGTTTTCCACACTTGCCTGTATAGGCCAGACTTGGTATCCAAATTTGAAATGTAACTTCAACAAAACAACTCAGGACACACCTCAAAATACCACCATATCTCCAAAATAGTGATCCACCTGCTAGACATAAGTTTGCATGATAAATATACCTCATGAATCATGGCTTATGCTGCACTGCCATTTTACTTTGCTTACAATTCCCCAAAGTTACAATGTGTCAATTTACAGTTAGTGCATACAAAGGTCTTGTACTTCAAACACTTACTTTGAATTAGTACCCTACTTGCAAATTAGTGACCTATTATGTCACCAAATTCAAATCTAGAAATTTATCACAATTAGTGACTGTCACATATGTTTGGCTCTGTTCACTTTCCAGAGCCACACATTTGTGATTTGAAATTTCTTATGCCACAAATCCTGCACAAAGTTGTGTTTTTACTTGCACCATGGAAGATTGTTGAATTATATAGTACAACTTTATGCCAAGTGAATTTTAAGACCTAATTTTAAGTGACACATGAAAGAGTTTTGGTTCAGCATGCACAGTGGGGGTTATATGCCTACATATTTACCAAGTTACAGTAGTTCTTGCTTCAAATTGAGTTTGTGTTCCCTTTCATGTTTCATGCCACAGAGTTGTTGGATGCATTCCATGAGTTTGTTGAGACTGAAACCTCCAAAGTTCACGATGAGAGTTCCTCAGAAGTTCTAAATATCCTGGAAGATGCAGCACACGATAAGATAGGAAACATTGCAGACCGGTGGTCAAAAACGTACACACAGGTAGGTACTGTTGCAATTGGAATCTGAGTTGAGAAATCCAAGATATATACATAATGAAATAAGAAAAAGAATTGGGTGGAGTTTGGTTTAAAATCATCTGCCATATCTCCTCAGTTACATTCTTTTTATTTTAGCCTCATTTCTGTGAATCGACTCCATTTCTGTGAATTACACTCCTTATAGGCAATTAGCATTTCATGTTCATGGTATTTAAGATACCAGCTTGAAAGATTGTTAGTCAGGTACATGAGGAATTCTTATTTTATTTAGCTGGACACATACTCTACTCCTGTAGAAGTACATACTGAAATGAAATTGTACCAAAACCTGCTGCTAAGGTATATATGTGCACATATTTTGGATACATGTACAAGTGGGCATTCTATGAATATTTAAAGGAGAATAAAACCCTGGGAATATATCTTTGATGAAAGGAAGCAGAAGTGTCTGCTAAACATCTTCCCTAAGTTCATTTAGAAATATTGCTTCCTATTTACACATTTTTGAAACCCAGAGAAGGGTGCTCCCATTTTTTCCTTAGTTGGCTGTAAACCCACTTGAGTAAATCAAATTATGACATCACATAACCAATGAAAGCAGGAATTTTAATGAGTTTCTCTGTTGTTTTTACCTATGATTTCCATAAATCCGTGCACACTTTTACACATTTTGTGTTGAATTACTGAGGCGCATTATGCAATAATCAAATTATTAATAATCTGATTTGAATCTTTGCCTTACTGTTGAAAATATTTGACAATGAAATATAAAGAACAACAAAAGCTTTTCAATCACATGTGGTCACGCAAAATCTTCACAATCCGAGAATGGCAGCTTCCTGATAAATTTTATGAACAGCCAGATTACAACATCTTGGAAAGTAAACAACATATATTTAAATGAAATTTAGTGATGGTATTCATGATATGTTAATCTTTCATTAAATGTTGTCAAAAGTCCTGACTTTCCTTCTCCTCTCAAGAGATAATATAGATAATGCTCAGGGGCAGACAGTACAATTTCTTTTCCATGCATGTATTTGGATTTAAAGTTTATGAAAGCGTGCAAACATCAGAAACAGAAATCAACAACATTATACTGGGTATCAAACAGCATTTAGAAGAAAGTATGTGCAAAACCCAACCTGGACCCTTTTGTAAGAATTTTGTTGTAAAGTCTGTTACATTGATCCCAATAATTCTCATCATCACAGGCTGGCGGTGAGAATGGTGTGAGGTCCAATGGTGGGGTTCCGCAAGGGTAGTTTTCCTTTTGTCTTCCTTATGCAGGAATGTGTTGCACATACTCAAGATCATGGTAGCAAAGATGCTCCTGAGTTTACAGAGTTATACCACAAGCTCATCCATTCTTCGACCCTGGAAGTTCTTTTCAACCTGGAACACACATATTCAGTAGCGGTGCAAGATGTTGTCTCTCAGAGAGATCGGACTCTCCAGAATTTGCAACAGACGTAATTATTTTGGCTGCTCTGAAAAGTATTTAAAATTAACAGTACTGTATGGGTTTTAATGCTTAATGTTAGCTCTAAGTTTCACTTGTAATACCTGCGCACTCGAGCATCTAGCTTTTACCGATTGGTCATGTGCTTCTTGCTAAGTTGTGTCTAACATGCACAGAACTTAGCATACAGACAACAACTACAAAATTTTTGGTCTTTGCTCCATTTGCTAGGTAGTAAGAGCAACTCTAATCAAATGGTATGTGGATTATGATCACTACTCTGTCATTAAGTAGTTTCAGCGGCCAGAGTGTCGCTGGTAGGCAAGTAAAGAGGATTTAAAATCCATTAGTGCATTTTGTTCAGAAAAAAGTTGACTTCATTGTATAGTGGTATACTTCTATCTAAGCCAGTGCAGAATCTGGAAAGCTACTCACTTGGGGGTAGGCAGTGTATTGCCAAAGTGATATGCTCTCAAACATTCAAGATGGGCCATTTAATCTGTGGAAAAGATTGGAACCAAACCGAAGTGAGCAGACAAAAGAAGAAGACGGAAGCAGATGCCACATTGCATCTATGTTAACATCTTGTTCCACTTTCAGCTGCAAAGCATTTCATTAAGTTAAAAACTTCTGTTTTGTATTTCTCTGCCTCTCAGACACTCATTGGAAATGGAGAAAGCAGTGCAAAACCTGGACATAACTCACGACGCCCAGCACGTCAATATGCTTGCATCTCGACAGATTGATAATCTTCAGGTCAGGGAGCCAAAAGAGTAGATTATTAATAGAATGCTTCATTAAAAATGCTTCATTCAGGATTCATTCATCATTAAATCACATTGTAAAGACACAGAGGTGATCTCTCCTTCAGTTGCATTGTTCATCAGAAAGCAATAACTTATCACAGATTTTAATGTAAGACAAGTACTTTAGTACGGTTGCCCTAGATCTTTGTGGAGAATGTTACAGAAGTATAGAGTTTTGATAAGTCTTCTGTATCATGAGTCCTCTTGGTGGAAAAATAACCCAGAAATATGTTGTTAATAATGTATGTGAAAAAGTTTTGTGAATGTTTAGCATTAGGCAATCAATTTTCCTTGAAGGTATCCAGGTTGCCCTGTGTTTTGTATCCACAAACAACTATTAAGCACTTTCCAGACCCCTGCCGTGCCCTTCTATGTTCTCTTTGTGGCATTTCTTAGAAATTTTCAAAATGAAGGTTGGAGAAAATCTCCAGAAAATTTGCACCATCTATGCATCTTTTGTTTTTCTTTTCTATGTGGAGGGAGGAGAGTGTGGGGAGGATGGCAGGTGGATGAGTGAGCTTCAATTGAGTCTTTGCAATTGCTTAAAAAAATGATACAAATTCCTTAGATCATACCACCAATTAATCTCAAAGCTATAAAGCAAAAGAAAAGTCCAACAGTCTAGCAGCAGTTGGAGACATGCGTTTAGTTGCGTTGCTGCAACTGAGTACAATAGGTCTCTGATTGTTCTCTGCTCAACAGAAGGAGAGTCAACAGTGGGACATGGAACTGAAAACTTTGCAAGATGCACAAAGAGATGAGTTTAAGACATATGTTCGTGAACTTGCCAATGACACAAACAACGGTGAAGAGAGCATAGTAAGGTATGTGTTGTCTGGTACTTTGCCTGTTGTATTAAGTACCAATTGTAGCATACTGTATCGATCCCTGGCATGTGACGTCACGGTGATTCATTGAAGCGCCTTCCTGGAGGCGAAGGTACTTGAATTTAACACACAGATGTTGCGTCTCTGCCATTCGGTCTATACGTTTCTAGTGTAGCCATATATCTACTGTTCATTTATTTACCCTAAAGGAGGGCACCCCTGTTTGTTGTTATGTGACGTCAGTGCCGTAATTGTTCTTGATTTTGACTACGGGCTCTGCAAATAAGCCTTGACGCAGAGTGGGGGGGGGCTCATTGTATTGCTGGTTACAATGTGTGCTTGTGTCATTGGTGTAATTTGCATTGGCTATGTGTACAGATACAGCAACAGTATGTGCTTTTTATTGACTGATTTTTTAGCGTGTCATATGATTTTGTCATTGTTCAAGCATGCTGATTTAGACCCCAAAGACAATATGTTTTAGTGTCATACTGTCATAATGTAAAGTCCATGATAGACTGTGTTGTTTGTCTCTAAAAGAATCCACAGTTTGTTAGTATTGACCTTAGAAAGGTATCTGGGTTGCTGATGGTGTCTGTAAGGTTCTGCAAAGACCAACATTTGGAATGACTTTTCTTGTTGGGGATGCATTATGTGGAAGATTATTGGAGGAAAAAACAACAAATCTGTGAGAATGAAGACACACTTGTTAGCACCTTGTTCTTTCTTGACATGAAATGGTCATATTTTTCACTGCTGTGAAAGGATTGAAGAAGGAGAATGTCAGTAATGGATTAAGAGACAAACAAACAGATACATGGCAAAAATAACTTTTTTGGTATCCATTCTGACCTAATTTACGTTCTTCCATAATTCATTGCATTAATGCTAGATTTAAGAACATGCACGCTATGTTGGACACTGGGTACTCTCAAGGACCATTATTCTACCATCGCTCCATGATGCTTCCAACTTCTGTCTGTGATATCCAGTGAATATCACATTTTCTATTCAAATCTAAACATTATTCAAACAATGCATCATCCAAATCCACAACGCACCCCAAGGTTCTTCCAAAATCTCCAGAAACCCAGTCCTTAGCAACTTTCCTCCCATTGCCACCCATTGCCTACACATTGTGAATCCACCCAGTGATAACACTGTCCCTTCAGCTTACCCTGTACATACAACCATCATTTAGGGTTGTTGATTTTTTTTTTATTATTAACAAAAAATCCGTGATTTAAATCAAATAAATCAATTTAAATTAAATAAAATTGATTTAAATCATGATTTTTTTCATAATAATGATTTTAATCAGCGTGATTTAAATCAAACAACCCTGCCATCATCAGACATCAAACGACTGTGCAGACCTCACCACTTTTCAAGTGGCTAAACAGAAAAATTAAATGCACTATATTCGTTTTAGTCTCCTCAAACATACCTCGTTTTCCTTTCCAGTTTTTTTTTCTTCCCAGACTATCTCTCAATGCTGCAAAGTCTTTTAATAAACTGCAAACTTTCTAATTATTTACCAATATCATTAACTACTATTAAGTCAGTGCTGATTTCAGTGTGCTCATCACATACTGTAGCTGTTCATTTCACCTTCTCTTTCATCTCTATGCATTTCATCGCCTTCTTGGTTTTGTTGTTTTAGGCAAAGAATTAGGGCAATGTCTGATTCCCTCCCCTATCAGGATGATGCCGAAGAGCCCATCGAACAACCGGGAATGAACGAAAGTTTTACCATCAATCTAGGTGATTTCTAGTTTCATTTTTGCACCTTATTCTAAGGATTTTCATTTTGGATTAAAATCTTGTCTCAACAAGACTTTTCACGCATAATGAAATATGATGTGATAACCTGACTTACTGTCATAGATAACTTTTGTACTCTCGAGAAGGCATATGGAGTATGAATGTATGATATTGTCCAAGGATTGGCCCCATCTTTGGTGATGCTGCTAAATGTTTATTGTGTTGTTTGTGGATTCAGTTGAATATTCAGTTTGCTGTGATTGTATACTGTTAAGCAGGCCCTTCATTGAGTTGTTTAGTGGAACTCACTAAGGTTTCCTTCACGTACTAATGACAAATGGTCAAACTAAGAGGATGATGATCCCCTTGTGTCACACACAAAGGGACATAAATGAGTGCATAATCAACGATTCTTTTTGGTTTTTGAAAATTCATGATTAGACACTTTTCCATAAGTACTAATTCATGTGCACACGTCCATTACACATCAGATGAAAAGTCAGAAATTTTGACAGCTTTTTATAACTCTTGGATGTGAAACTTGACTAATTGTATGCTAATTTTAATCATTGTCTTGTGTTTGTATCCTTCACAAACCTCACAAACGTATCAATATCAACTCAATGAGCCCCTTTAATATTCATTTTAGCCTCTACCATAATGTTTGAATTTATGATTTCAAACACATGTTTATTGCCATTGCTTGACAGGAGCTCAGCTGAAGACCGTCCACAATCTAAGACTTATTAGTATGGATGTATTGGACCTCTGTAGGAACAGACCCAGCAGATCAGGGTTAGTAACTTTACACTCATTCTCTCTCTCATTTCTCAATTAAAAGTGTATCCTTATGTGTGATAGTTAACTTTTGGGGGTTGATGAGTTAAAAGCCTATAGGAAGCAGGAGTATTGGCTATCTCACCATGTTGTCTGGATTCAACAATGCAGTGGCATATTCCAAAAGTGTGCACAGGAAAATTTGCAGCAGTTTTCAGATGTGGACTGAAATTTTAGTTTGGTGATGTGCAGCTCTAAAGCCTGATGCAAAATTGAACAATTCCTTCAACTGGTAATTCTATGGACAATGACTTGAAATGACAGTAAAAGTTGAGGAGTCAACAAAACATTGATATGTAGGTTTGGTGTGGGTCAAAGGTCATATAAGGTCCCCAGCAACCTGTACATACACAAAGTATGTTTGCAGTATCTCAGGAAGTACGTGTTGCATGAACTTCAAACTTGTCGGGTATGTAATCCTTATGATTAAATTACATTGTGATAATTTTCTTGGAGGTCAAGGTAATATGGGCTCATCAGAGGGCATAATGTGAAAAGCTTGTGAACATTAGTTAATGCTCTAGTTTTTGAAGAAAATGTTCAAGACAGATCAAAGTTGGTGTGTGGGCAGGACATATAAAAATCTCGGTGGGGATTGTTTTTGGAGCAGGTCAAATGTCATCTGAGGTTACCAGTAGGCAGAATGTAGACAACCAATGTTTGCAGTATCTCAGGAATTATATGTTGCATGAGCTTCAAATTTGGAGGGTGTGTACTTCTAAATAAATAAGATTGGGGAGGTTTTTTTAACGTCAAAGTTCATATGGGGATATCAGAGGTCATACATTGAAAAGCTTGTGAATACACTATTTTCAATGCGGAAGTAACCCTGCACTTTTCAGGTGGTGTTAAGATGCAGTACATAAAGACCTTTGTTGGGTTTGGCTTTGGTGTAAATTAAAGGCTAGTTGGGTTACTAGGAGGTACAAAATGTTAGCTCTCAGATGGTACTCTCTTGCATACAGAGAGAATTTTTGTAGCTTGATAAGTGACCATTGACCTCTGAGGTCACTGAGACATGTATTATCAATCCAAGAGGGATTTTTATCCAACAATTGACACTGCACATTTAGAAAGAAGTGATTCGTCATGTTGATTTGGATTACCTATTAGAAAGGTTTTACTCAAAGAGATGATCAGATAGTAGTTGTACATTGGGTATTTCCAGCAAGGGAAAGAGTCATTGGCAGACTGTGGTGAACTGGCTTCAAAGATACAACTTGAACTGTGATGTCAATATATATCATGTACTGGCTGCAGAATTCTTGGTAATCAATCTCAAACCTAGAAGGACATTTGAGGAAAACGTCTGTGAATTATGTGAAATTTCAATTTCAAACTTTTACACTAGAACTAGAGAAAAGCTAATACAGTTAAACCTGACTTACTGCTTTCATTACTTTCAAGTAGTTTAAATGATTCAGTTTCGCCACATCCCATGGTATGCATTACATACATACAGAAAAGACCAGTACTTGCACTGAGATGAAGTGACACATTAATAAATTTCTCTGGGGCACAGTATCTTAATTGGAGCGCATTTGGACATTCAAGTATAATAATGGCAAGGAATCACGAAGCCTCTTGGCTTTCTGGTTTTTTCTCAGCTGTGATGACTTGACAAATGGGGTGAAAGTTGCCAGCATTTTACTGTTACTCATTATAGAACCTAAGGGTTTCACGTGTAACCCTCTTGGAATTCCCAGAAGAATACCCTTCTTAAAGCGTCATGGGTTCAAAGGAACTCTGACTAATTTTTGGTGCTGTGTCAAAAGTTCAGAGATTGCACTTGAGAATATTCTGCATGTTACTGCAGAATCAAGATTAGGAGAACTTTTATCGCAGCATTTCTTCTTTCTCTTTACTGGCAGTTATTTGAGTACATTAGGAAAAATTAATGAAATACATCAATTGTTTACATCATAAAAGTTAAGGGTAGGCTACTGTTGCCTGAAAGACACATTGAATGAGTTGGAATGTTGTGTCTCGTCAAGGAAATCTTTGTTTTGTTTACCAGAGGAAGATTAATGCCACAACCCCAAAGACTCCAGACAGCTATGCATCTCTACTCTAATTCATTGTCGGCTTTGGTGCTTCTGGTGGATGATAGAGTCAGCTCATATACGGGCATCAAAAAAGGTAAGCCAGTTTTAAACATGTATGAGCATCAAGAAAGTTAAGTCAGTTTTAAACATGTACAGTTATCGAGAAAGGTGAGGTAGTTTATGAGTACAGGTATCAAGAAATTTGGGTCAACTTCAGGTAAGGGCCATAAGCCAGCTTTAAACATGTATGGGCATCCAGTTAAGTCAGTTTTAAACATGTACGGGTATTGAGAAAGATGTAGTTTATGAGTACAGGTATCAAGAAAGTTGGGTAGGCTTCAGGTTAGGGCCACAAGAATTGTGAATCAGTCAATGGGTACAGAAATCTAGAAATGTGAGCCACATACAGGCATCAAGAAAAGGTAATCAGTTAATGGGTACAGGCATCAAAAATGCAAGCCAGGTACAGGCATCGAGGAAGGGGAATCAATTTACATGTATGGACATCAAGAAAATTGAGTCAGCTAACAAGTACATTCATCAAAATCAATGTATGGGTCAGGGGCATCAATCCAAATTGAAATGTGGGTGTGGACATGTTTGACTAACTGACAGGTTTGAATGATTAAAGCTGACCCAGCAGGGGTCTACGCACTGCACTTTTCGATGGTCTTGGATATATTGGACAGGTTTAATAAGTCCATAGTTGTCTGGGGTAATGTACATTAACATGAGCAGAAGAAAACCCCGGAAGCTCTGACATATTTCCAGAATTGTGAGCTTTGAAACGAAGGACTTCTGTATCTTCGAATGGTACTGAACTGGCAAAACCTGTCAGACATTGCATATTTTGAGACAAAGGATAAATTTGATGATTGACAGGTGGGTGCCACCAGGGTCTAATGATTGAAGGCACATATTGTCAAAAGCCCATTAAAGGACAAGGAGGGGGGTGCGTGTCCAGGGTTTTTAAACTAGGACGGAGGCTGGCTTGAGGGCATGTGTGTCAGGACTGTCCCAGAGGAGTGATACCATTGGTTGGCGTGGAGTGTACAAGAAAATCTGGGGCTTTTCAAACATTCCAGATGACCGAAAACAGCACTTCCCAGCCGTCGTAAGCTGCATGTACCCAGCCTTGAAATAAAGATGTCATGCCTGCAATTTCTAAATTCATGTAAAAAAAATCTATCTATGAAAATGGTATGCTAATACATATTGGATGGGGGTGAGATAATATAAGGATAATGATGAATTAGAATACTCGTTCATAAGGCTTTACAAACCCCCAAGTTGGTCGGAAACGTCATTTTCCGGATGTCCAAGGTTTCAAGTACCCAGCCTTGAAGTAAGGTTCTCATGCCTGCAATTTCTCAATTAATGAGAGAAACTTCATTTAATGGAAAAATGATAATAATTTGTATTGCTCTTATCTATAATACGTATGCTATTGTTATTTTCTTAAAAGTAATTCAACAGTTTTTACTTTTCTAATGATAACAGGGATTTACAGGGTTTATTGAGAACTTTTATAATAATTAGGTAACGTCACAATCTGGTACAATATTTGGCATCTTTTGCGTCATAAAATGTGCTAGACCGAGGTACAAAAATTCCTACTGGTATTTCAGATTTTCTGACTTTCGTCACTCTGAGTTTTCTTCTTTTTCTTGTGGGGACCTCCCCACCCCCTTGCACTATGGCCCTGAGTGAATATCTACAATTCATTCAAATACACCGTACGATCACTAGCAGAATTTTGACTGACCTCCCTTTTCTTTTAGTTCAAAATTCTGTTGGTTTATTGATATTGACATAACGTGCCAAAATCTTTTTGTCCACCATGAGCACACAAAGGACGTTCCCTGTTTTTAGGACGGAGTATCACTTTGGCTAGAAATTCTTTATTCCAAAATATATTTTAGGGATTAACTTTTAAGGAAATGTAAAATTACAAGAAAGCAATTAGAAAATCGGTCATGGTAGATAAGACTTTACAAACTTACAATTTGATAACTTGATAATTGCCATTCAAAATGTTACAGTTATTGGGGTTCCTGTGGTAACGTTCTTTATTAATCCTTCCCCAATCAACCAATGTATCCCTCGTAACTTAACTACGACTCACATTTTAATGTAGTCAAACCATTACCTTCTTTTCTCCATTAACCTAACATGGCTTGGAAAACACTACGCTCGAAGCCACGCAGAAAGTGTTCCCATTTGGGGTGTGTAGATGGTTCTACCTGTGGTGATTAAACACCTTAATTCATCACCCAGAGTTCCCTTTTGACCATTTATCAGCTTAGCGATTACATCCGTCACTCACCAAAACTGTGGGCGATATTTGTTACAGTGTCCCCCCTACCATTCAATAAGTGAGCCAAAATATTTCTCTGTTATGAAATGTGGGGGGGACATTTGATATTATGTCTTCCACCTATCAAAATGGGGGATGACGTGTTCCCTCGTCCCCCCAGGATTGACGCCCATGGTATGGGTACAGACATGAAGAAAGGTAAGCCAGATGACGTGAAGGGGCATCCAGAAAGTTAAGTTGGATTATATAGAAGGACGTCGAGAAAGGTGAATCGGTTTTCATGAACAGTCATCAAGAAATATGTCAGTTTACAGGTACTGGCATCAAGAAGGATGAGTCAATTTACATGTAATGAAAGTTTATATGAATATGCATCAAGAAATGAATGTCAGTACCCTTTTTACATGTAGGGACAGTCAACATGAATATGCATCAAGTATTGTGAGGGTCAATTAACATGGAGGGGCAGTTTATGCTAAAATGCATCAAGAACATGTACAGGCATTAAAGAAAGGTTGGTCATGTTACATGCGCAGCATACATACGTATTGAGAAACATAATGTAGCTTACAATGGATATGAAATGTGAGTTATATTATCAATCAGACATAAAAAGAAAAAGACAGCCAAAAAGAAAAAGGAGAATTTATGGCATTAAAAGTTATTGCTGTTAACATAGCAGGTCATCACATGTTCAATAGTAAGTTCAACCAAAGGTGGATCTGTGGATTGCACATATAAGCAACCTGAAGTGTGTATCAGGTTCTTAGTGTTGGCATATGAGAAATGAGCAGATTGATATGGAAAAGGCACCATGAAAGATGGCATAGTACTTATACATACTCATTAGGAAGGAGTTGTTTACATATTTTGTCCTAAGATCAACCAGTCATGCTGCTCATGTTATGGGTATCAAAAGTAGATTTTGTGGTACTTTGCATGGCACATGCATATGCAAGGCAATTTTCGTAAAGGTGTCTGACATATTCCAAGGTTGAATTTGATGAAATTGCAATACTTTGAATTTAAACTGAGTTTGACGTAAGTACTTATTCCTGTGTTGGACACACTATGTTTGTACTACCCCGTATGATCAAACTGGACCAGCTGACCTATCTTGTGCATAGAAGAAGCCACATCATCCTGGAGCATGTATTGTCATCTGCTGCCCTTCAACACCAGTTTTCGCATACATTCAGTGTTTAATATTTCATACGTCATTTTCCCCAGTGCTGCATACAATTTTTCCCATCTCTGCAGAATTTGCCAGCATTTGCCAACAGTCGACAGATTTTCACTTTCCGGACATGGACACGCAGCTCCGAGTGATACAGCAAGCAGTTCAAAAAGGGAATGAATTGAGGAGAGTTCACAAAGCTGAAGAAGACAAAGAAAGAGGTAGCTAACCCTCCACCCTTCTAAGCATGGTTTTCCCTGAACCATTTAAAACAGATGCTGTTTCTGGCGTAATCCACTTAATTTATCCTGATTCTTTAACCGCTGTTCGATTCCCTTGCAAGTTCCAGAAAATCTCAACTCAGTTTTCATACTCTGCAACAACTTGAAACTGTAATTACATTTCTCTGATTTCATAATTTGTCATCAGAGTGAATCTTCTTTTAATCCATGCATTCATTTATTCCATCTGTCTCGCAGGTTCCTCGGATGGTCCTGCAGAGGTTTCCTCGTACTTGAATTCCGACGATGAGGTCTCGACCAACTTGCAGACAGGTATGCTCAATGTTCATTGACTCACCTTTGCAGATACAGTATATACCAATGAGAGACAGTGCAGCCCAAATCTCGCCAGTCCTACCCGTTACAGGTCGAGCTTGAAGTCTGCCCTTTGTTTCACTCTGTGGGTGCCAAAGTAATTTTACAGATAACCTTTCCCTTGAATTCATTTGAAGACCAGCCTTTGATTTATGCTCCCTCAGATGACAGCCACTACTTGATTATCGGTTTCTGTCACAGTCCAAGATCATGGTCAAGATGTTTGAGGTGTTTTACAGTCTTTCTGGTTTTCTTGGCAGGGCTGGTACCGAGCAGTGGTTGGTTTCACTCTCTCATGGTTGTGAAATGCATGGTGTGCCGATTTGCATATTGTGTGGGAATTATGATTTGTGAGTCAATTCACAAGTTTAATCCCAACAGTTTTTGATTCCTTGCCGAAGGCAGGCAAGGAATCTATGCAATGATGATTTTGGTTTGGTGTATGTGTGCGTGTGTGGGTGTGTGTATGTGTGTGTGTGTAAAAAACAATCTCGTTATCCCTCTAATTTTTGAAGGGAAGGTATGAAATAGGTGAAAGTTGGTTGTGGGTAGAACACTTAAAGATCTCGACCAGGATTGTTTTTGGTGTGGGTCAAAGGTCATATGAGGTCACCAACAACCAGTATACAGACAGAGTATGTTTGCAGTATCTCAGGAACTGAATGTTGCATGATCTTCAAACTTAGAGGGTACTCCCTTTTGATTAAATAACATTATGATGATTTTCTTGGAGGTCAAAGGTAAGATGGGGTCATTAGAGGCCATAATGTGGCAAGCTTGTGAACATTTGTTAATGCTCTAGCCTTTGAAGGAAAGGTGCAAGACAGATGAAAGTTAATGTGTAGCGAGGACATGTAAAAATCTTGGCTGGCATTGGTTTTGGTGCAGGTCAAAGGTCATCTGAGATCACCAGTAGGCAGAATGTAGACAACCAATTTTTTTCACTATCTCAGTAACCACATGTTGAATGAACTTCAAACTTGAGGGTGTTTACATCCTTCTAAGTAAATAAGATTGTGGAGGTTTTGTTTAAGGTCAAAGGTCATATGGGGTATCAGAGGTCGTAGAGAGAAAAGATTGTGAACACATTATTTTTAAAGGGGAAGTAACCCTGCACTTTACAGGTGGTGTTAAGGTGCATTACATAAAGACCTTTGTTGGGGTTTGTTTTGGCATAAACTGAAGATTATTTGTGTCACTAGGTGGTAGAATGTGTTAGCTCTTAGTTGGTACTTTTTCTTTTCTCTTCTTGTGGGTGAGCAAATATTTGATGTAACCAGCAGGCAAGGACCAGCAATACTTAAAATGTTTTATAAAATTCAGTGCATTTGGTCTTATAAATTAGAATTTTGTGACTTTTAGTGCAGTGCACAACAAAAAGCAATACACACCTTTATGGTCCGTTCGTTATAAATCTGTTAGAATTTACTGAGCTGTTTTGATAGTTATTTCAAAGACAAACAATTGGTTTTTGATTTTGCTTTGCTAAGATACAATCCCTTGCAAACGAGAAATTTTGAGCATGATAAGTGACCATTGACCTCTGATCACTGAGACAGGTGTTGTTAATCCCAGACGGATATTTGTCCAACAATTGGCATTGCTGATGTCAAGCACATCCAGAGAGAAGTGATTTGTCATGTCAGATTTACATTACGTATTTGAGAGATTTTTGATTCCTTGTCGAAGACAGGCAATGAATCTATGCGATGGTGATGGCATGTGTGTGCATGCGTGTGTGTATGTGAAGCCTTGGTTTGTAAACATGATATCTCAAGAAGGGAATGGTGTTCAAACTGTTAAATTGGTGTGTTTGTAGTCCATTGTGAGCAGATGATCCCTATTGTTTCACATGGAGGTCAAAGATCATTTGAGGTCCTCAGAGCCCAAAGTACAAAAACCTATCAAGGGAGATATCTCAGCACCCCTGAATGTTGCTGGAACTTCAAACTCTTACCATTGGGAGCACCTAATGATTATATGATGAACTAAATTTCTCTGTGGCACAGTATCTTAGGAGGGCATTTGGACATTCAAGTGTAATAATGGCAAGGAATTACTACGCCTCTTGGCTTTCTGGTTGAACATTTGGAATGTAGAGCAGAATTAAAGCTTATCGAAGCATTGGTATGTGACAACAAAGTTTAACTCCTTTAAAATTTTGCAGAATTTTGACTGAATTGTTTTAATGTCTGTATATTGTTCATTACCCTCCTAATTACACCCTTTTTATCTGCCAACAAAAAGCAGTATCACATGGCTGGGTCCATCTGAATGAAGCCTGTTATTCCCATCATCAATGACCAGATTTCATTGATTGAAAAGTAGCCAAGACGGTTTTGTTTTTGTTGCCTCCCTCCAAACACTCCCAGTTTCCAAGGACCTGTTCTTTCTTCAGATCCTCTTGTTTGTATTTGCTCAATCTTGTCTCCACCTCCAGGTGACTTTTACATCACGAGACATTCCAACCTCTCCCAAGTTCATCTGGTGTTTCATCTTGTCTCGGATGACAGCACCAGGGACAACAACCTTTGCAACAGGCACCCCGTCATTCTGGCCCTCAAGAACATCCTCAAGATTGCAGTGAAGTTTGATATGTACACTATAACGGTGCCGCTCCTCCTTGTCTACGAAATGCAGGAAGTATGAGACTTCTTTTTTTTTTATTGTCCACTGACCCTTCCCCCCGTCGGTTCCACTTTTTCAGCTTCTACAGCATCCTCTCGAGATGCGTTTTGCCTGATGAATGAAAGTAGTCTCTCTATCTGGAAGGGGAGGGGGGAAGGTTCTGAATTTCACTTACAGTTGAAATGAGTTAGAAGGTGGTTTCATTCTAAAGGTCTCACCATGAACTTATCGTTAATTTGTAGACTGAAATGTGAAAGTAGCAATGCTTTGGTAGTCATGAGAGAAGGGCTAGGCTGATTGCCATATTTGTAGGCATCTACAAGTTTGGATTTAATTTTCACAGGAAATGACGATACCCTGGTGCTACAAGAGAGCAGAGCTTGTCTTCAAATGTGTCAAGGGTTTCATGATGGAGATGGCAACTTCAGGAGGCAGTGACAAGGGAGAGACGAGAACCATCCAATTTGTTGTCCCAAAGGTATGAAGGAAATTAGAACTGTTGCTGAATATTTTGGAGTACGGTCTGGCTAGTGTCGTAGTGAATCATCTGATAGTTAGGGGCCATTGACTGTTAGGACGTGTGGAGTTGTAGGACCCATGAATGGTCTTTGCGTAGTGATTGCTTTTTTGAATAAGTATCGATAGGTCATTTGCTCACCCATCCCCACCCTCTCTCCCAACCGACAAACTTAAACAGTTACAGCCTGTGAGGCCCATGATCCACAAGATTAAACGCAATGTTGGAATTTCTCTGATGTGTCCTCACAACTGCAAATACTGTACTGGCACCAAACAACTTCTATTTACAAAACATATATGCCACATGGTTTAAACTTCGTATTTTTTTAAGTGCTCCTTTCCATTCAGTTGTGGCTCTGCTGTACTTTTTGCTCTGCAGGGAATTTCCGAGGAGTTATTTTCAACTTTGAGTGAGCTGCTGCCAAACACGTTCAGACTGAGCAAATCGTTGGACCTAACCCAGAGGTGAAGCTTTGTCTAATGCAAGATTAGTGTCTAACAACCCATCCATACTATCAGAAATTTTGCTTCATCCTGACCATGGTAGAAGCTCTTTGCATTCTGTTTGTCCTCTGAAGATAGGATGATAGCCATCACAAAATTTCAAAATCACGTATCACACAATGGTTTCTATCATATACTTTTTGCTCAACCCTTCTTTGTCAGCAAAGCATATGCTTCTGGGATACAGGCAAATGTTCCAAAAGAGCTATTTATCCTTTCAGAGTTAACCTGGTAGCATATGCAGTTTTTTTGTCATGATGTCCTCACATTGCTGTATGTGAAACAGAAATAAACTTGATAAATCTGGTAGCTTTGCTCTTGTCTTCACATGACTGCTTCTCAACTCCTTTAATATCCAAATTCTTCACATAGTTAATGGAGTACTGTTTTCACCTCCTCTGACTTCCTTCATTAGCAGTGTTTGTGTCAAGTGTACCCACTCCTTTCCTTCTGCATTGATCTCCTCACCACTTTGGATCACTAATGACCCGGTCAATTTGCTATTTGTTGTTCTGGACAATTTTCCGGAGCAAATTGCTCTACAAGTGTTTTTACCACAAAACGGTGCCACCCGACTAATCAGGTACAATTGAAGTACACTATATTCCTACCATAGAAAGCAACTTGCACCATTTTGTTACTTTGTAAAAGGCTATGTAAATTTCTGATATTCTCCTCGTTTCTATATATGTGTCATGACAAAAGTTACTGAAAGATCGTTATTCCATCTATTGATGCAAATAAATATTGTAATGTACCAAACACTCTCCAAAAGCGAGTTTTTATTTTCACAATTGTTCATCACCTGTAAGTAATTACCACGACTGTTCTCCATGCAATGTAAAGATAATACCCCATGACGGTGAGCTTGGACCTATTTTATGTTTGATTTGTAGGTTTATTGTATCAAATACAAGAAGTCCTTTGTTTGTAGACATTTTAGGTCAGCAGGCGTTAAAACACAAAATCTTTGAAACCAAATCTCAAGAAGAAAATTTGGCCTGGCTATATTTAGTGTATATGATCACTACACACACTGGAAGAAACTTATTAGTTTTGGTGGAGACCAAAGATGAACAAGGGGAAAATTTCTAAATCACTGTACACACCATATCTCAAGACTTACATCTGACTTACTGACTTCAAGAAAACAATTGTTTTTGGTGATCAAACTTCACTCGAGATCCGTAGGGGAGTCATTACAAAACCCCCACTTCTCCAATGGAGAAGTGTTTTTTTTTTTTTTTTTTTCAGAGCCACAATAGTCGGAAAATAAAAAAAAGCCAGAACTTTTCATATTTTAGTCTAGCACTTTTTATGACCTAACAAGATGCCAAGTATAGTACGAGATTGTGAGCTCACATGGTAATTGACACAAATTTTCAGTAAATCTGAAATTTTATTTGAACTCATATTTCAGTCTAGGAGTAAGGATAGTCAGAAAGTCTGGCATACCAATTGGAACTTTTTATTTCTCAATCTAGCACCTTTTATGACTTCAAACGAATTCAAGTGTTGCACTAGATTGCATTTCAGTTTGGGGGTACGGACACCTCCATCCTTACAACCGTTTCACAGATCTAGACCAACCATCACTCTTCTCTTGCTTCCCCATCTATCAAAATACTATTGTATGGCATCTTTTTCGATGTGGCTGTCATTTTCAAAAGTTATAGAAGAAGAAGAGAACTCGCGACAACGAGTTCTACATTGCCATGCAATCATTAATCGTTGTAGCAAACTAATAAAGACCTGCAATGAGAGTAAAAATTATTGGAATAACTTTTCTGAAACCATAATTTCTTCGGGAAAGCTGACTGCAATAGATGCAAAATATTGCACCCGATTTTGTTTAAGGTCATTTGCTAGTTGAAAATTAGAATGATGTTTTTCTTATTAATTGAGAAATTGCAGACGCGGGAGCCCCATTTCAAGGCTGGGTACATAGAGCCCAGATCAAACGGGAAGTGTCGTTTCCGACCGTCTGGGGGGGTTGTAAAACTCAAATTTTTCAGGTACGTCGACCGATGGTGGCACTCCCCTTAGATAGTCCTGCCCAAAGTACGCCCAAAAGGCTTGAGCTTTTGCCCTCAGACCAGGTGCCCACCCCTCATGAAAACCCTGGGATGACGTTTCATATGTGATATCGATGACGTCTAAACAAAATATCCCCACAATCATTAGACCCTGTCGGTGCTATCGTAATTTCTGTTTACATTCTATCCACGTTCGTCTTCTGCCTAACCGACGAAAGTTTTTTTTTTTTTTTTTTTTGGAAATTTCGCTGAATGTTTTCAACCATTCTCCATGAGACGTTTTCTGGAAATTCCCATTCATGTACTTTTCATAGATGCGTTAACTCATTATAGCCCTCCACGTAGATAGTAATCAGTGAAAAAACACATTCGGGCAAACCCCCCACCTAACAAAAACCCCCACCCAACAAAAATCCCCCACCCAAGAAAAAAAAAAAAACATTCCAGGAGTCCCTACGCCTATGTGCTCAGCCCAAAATATTTCCGAAGAAAAGAAAATGAAAGAGGATGTGTAATACATTATGGCTTTTGTATCACCTCTTGTATCATCTTGTACCGTAACGTTTTTCATAGATTGATTTTTTTTTTTACATAAATTGAAGAATTGCAGACATGATATCCCTACTCCAAGGCTGGGTATGTGCAGATTAGGACGGTCGGGAAATGCGATTTCTGGGAGGTTTGAAACGCCCCAAATTTTTTTTTACGTTACGCTCCAACTAATGGTGGCGCTCCACTTAGTCCTGTCACATATGCCCTCAGGGCAGCCTCCGTCCCCGGTTAAAGCCCTGGACACCCCCCCCCCCCTGAATTGTCCTTTTACAACCTTTGACAACATATATGCCTTCAATCACTAGACCCTGCTCAGCCCCGCCTGTCAATCATCAAATTGATCATTTGTCTTAACATGGCCCTTTTCAATGTCTGACCAGTTTTCCCCTTTCAGTACCATTCGAAGACACAGAATACATGGAAGATACAGTATCTTTCATTGAAATGTTCACAATTCTGCAAATACCTCATAGCTTCCCGGCTTTTTCTTGTGATCACGTTAACGGACGTTACCACAGACTCTTGTCGAAAACCTATTGGACCTGTCCAATATACCCAAAGCCATCAAAAAGTGCAGTGCGTCGACTCCCTGCTGGGGCATCTTTATTCATTCAAACCTGTTAAAATCAAATTACACATGCCCCCCCCCCCACACACACACACACATTTTAATTTGGATTGACGCCCCTGCGCACCACATTTCATGGCGTTTTCTGGAAATTTATTCGCAGGGCTCTCGCATCACTTTAACTCATTAAATCGTTCTTGCAGTTGTGGCATGCGCTTTTCCTTAGTAGATTTTAGATGGAAGATGTAGGACGGGGCGTTTGAAATGGTTACAATGGACAGTGACTGAATATTACCAGAGGCACCGATCGCTTTTCAAATGTGCCAGGGAGGAGGAGGAACAGAACCTTCGGCGCCAGCATGGGATTCCCCCCCCCCCCCCCCGCCCACGTTTAAGAATGATTGTAAACTACGATTAAGTGAATGTCAGACTAAACATCTCCAGGTGATCCCATGTGCGTGGGATAGGTCAGACAGAATTAAAATAATATTGGAGAGTCCTGAGTGCTGGCAGAACTAAACGGAGCGCTAACTTTGGTTGACATGGAGCGTACAAGAAAATTGTTGGCTTAAACCCCACTTCCGGTGGTCGAAAACGGGACTTTCACTGAGGGTGTTCTGAACTTCATGTACCCAATCGTGGAATGGGAATCTCATTTTGGCAATTTTTGAGTAACGAGAAAAAAAAATGGTGATATCAGAGATGTTGAGATGATACAGAAATTATTGAGTTATGCCTCCTCTTTAGTTTGATCTTGGATCACTGTTTGGGGGGGGGGGGGCTTAACTACAAGAAAAAGAAGGTAGACTTAACATCTCTAACTTTAAGATACTGTCAAGTTCCTCTTTTCGGCTGACTTATCTTTTCACCTTTTGGCTCGAGTTTGCTTTGCAGGTTACATTAGCTCCACTGTAACCGGGAGAGTACAATCCATGAATGTCAATGTACACACGTGGTTTAGAGAGACTTAACTGAAGATTTACAAACGCAGCGTTTTCGAGGTCTAATGAACCGAAGTACGGTGTGATAATGGCACTGACTATGTGAATCACAGTGTATTTGAACTTTTCACACAGCAGTTTGTTCCTCAATTCAGCTTTGATTGGAATGTATAGAGATGTTTTTATTTTATTTTTTTCCACCAAAAGTGTGTAGTTGTGGGGGGGGGGGAGGATTTTGCGTTATGTTTCTTAGCTCACAAAATGGGGTACTTATCCCCTAAGCTTCCCCCACACCCAGGTTAGGAGCCATGGATATAGTAAATGGTTAGAAGCTCTAGTATTGTTTAGTGGTGAAAATAATACTGAATCATAGTCAATAGAGAGCGAACTGGATGAAGGTAAAAATGTGACGGAGGACGGAGGTATCTGGAAATTGCTCATGGATTTAAAGATGAATACACAACAGTGATGTCATGATGTCAGTACATATATATGAAATATGTACAACATATCAACAATATATGAAATATGTAAAATGTATCAACAATGCAATTGTAAATGATACCTTTCAAAAGTTTGGACAAGCAATTTGCTGTTATCATTTGAAATAGAATAGGCCGGTAGAATACTTGGTGTTATCAAAGGTGTTCACATGTGAGGAGATTTACTTTCATATTGTTCAATAATTCAGTACTTAGATATGATAAAGTTAACATTTTCAACAACTAAATCATGCGCGTTAGTCAAAAGAACAAAGTTCAACTTTTACAGTGGTATCCCTCCTGTAGTATAGACCAGCTTATAAACTCGGGATATAAAGCATTTTCCCTTATATTCTCACAATAGATTGGTGCAAGGGTAGAGGATAACTTAGTTTCAAGGTTCCCAGCTTGTAAGTTATCGGACTGTTGTTGCAAAAGATATCGAACAGCGAGGCAGACAAAGAAATAATCCTTTTAAAGGTTAACGGATAGTACCAAAAAAGGACACATTGTGTCGGGTTGTAATCCGTTTCCAATAAATTAATATTAAAATTAACATATTCAAATCAATACCTACGTCTAGTCTCTTCCTCAGCCTGTCTAAACTTCCTCTACATGTGTTATCAAAACAGTGGATCCCTGTGCACGCTCTATGAGCTACTCTGCATCTTTCGAATTTGCTGTCAGTCTAAGAGTACTGTAATTTAGAACCAGTTGAGAATTTTGCTTCCGGAAAGCCAAAAATTTACCTTAGGGTGATAAGTTACTGCCGTTAAAGCAAAAGAAACTGAAATGTGAAGATATAACGCAAACACACCACCCGGCCTAATTGGTTTCCCTGTTCTTAGGAGGGGATTTGAATGTGATTAAGATTAGAATCGTGATGAAAGCATGTCTCTGTACCAGGACAGTTACTGTAACTTTACAGTAATGAGCTGGACATACGAAAAGTTACATTGGAACGATGGATAGAGAGTTTCCTCATTGAGTGTAACATGGCTACAGCAGGAGAAAACGTTTTAAGGCTCTCATTTAGTTGATATTGTTTATGTACGACAAGTTTGAAGTAAACAATTACGTGCCAAAACTGATCGCCTCGTTAGTTATGTGTACCATATCAGTGCGTTTAGTGAAAATATGAGAAATTGTTGTTGTTTTTTTTTTTTTAACGAACACGGGTTGCCTATGATCAATATCTTATGGTAAAAAGTGTCTGGTCACAGATTTTAAATGAGCTAGTGATTTTGATCATTAACTACACAATCATTGTTGCTTCAGATGTGTGTTTCATCTTCAGAATCCTTGCATTTAACAATAACATGAGTAATACTCAGTAGGTGTGACAAAATATCGTGAATTTGTATGTGTTTTATGTTTCTCCCTAGCTTTGACCATGGGATGTGGTTTTGTCAAAGATCATCAATGTTCAACTACAGAGTTCAGAGGATAAACATTGTTGATCTGTCATCCAACAATGTTCTATATCTTCAAAGCTAGGGAGAGACATAAAATACATGATCACGAGTATTATGTGTGCGACGTCAACATAAGAAAAATTCGAATTGTACGTTCTTCTCTTTTTCTTTCTACTTGGGAACTTTCTGACTGACTTGGCCATTGGTACATCATTTTCTACCACAAATCTGTTATTTAGAAGATATATCCTTATTTCTGAATTGGAAGAAGAAAGTTATTTACAACAGTTATTTAAGTTACGCTACATTTTTGAACTGCCAAACTTCCTTTAATATTCAAATTGCTCGAACTTTTTTTTTACTTAGTAGGTCGATCGTTACCCTCTGGTGAGTATAGGATTACGATAAACTAATTCAGAGTTTCAAGCACGCATGCTCAGAACGACAACGTGTGGCGGGTGCAAATGACGTAATTCCTTAAACAGTTACAATTGCAAGTTCACTCAAACATTTAGACCTCATCTGAAAATTACACTAATTCGCTGTATTCTTTGATTGGCTTATTTTTACGTATATAGCAGTAAGATACACGAAATCTCATGGTAACAGGATAGGCCTAAGCAATTTTACTGGAGTGAGCTTCAAAAAAAAAAAATGGAAAAAAGCTTGTACACGTTGCATTCGTGCATATTCGTGTTCCTATGTCAATTTGAGTGACCTTTAACATATTACTATAATACTGTTATAATGACATCAACTCTACACTGGCTTGTTCTTACTTGCAAGGGTCATAGGTCATTTGAATTCAACAGAGGTCAACTGAATTTGCATCTGAAAAAGAGGAAGTTACATAACCTCAAACTGCTATGTACAAATAGACTACCACTCGTTGACCAAGAAACTTGATATTACTTTTTGATAGAGATCACATGTTATTTCGAGACAAAAGATGTAACATTATTGCATCATTGTGTCGATTGCTTTTCATTTAAGTTACCAGTTGTCAACAGTTCCACAGAGGTCAAAGTCTTAAAATGTCGTAAACTAATTGATATCACAAAAAAAAGTAAAAAAAAGTTGCCTGTTTTTGATAGGCATGTACAGTAATCAACGAGTAAGCACGATATCTCATCATGGGAGATAAATGTAGTCAAGTTGAGGTCAACCAAGGGGAACCGAAGTGCACTGAAGTGCTTACTGAAGTTGGTTAGCCCTGTGTACCGTATTATCATGTATCGATAGAATTTGCATTTCAACAATTATCAACAATGGACAAAACTAGAGAATGTAACCGGCAGCATGTATGGCTCTACTGCTCTCATTATAAGCACGGAATCCCTTTCGGTCATTTGACTCTGGTTGGTATAGTTGTCGTTATCAACTATTGTTGTTCTAGCTCAATCAAGTGGACGGAGAAAAGTTTCGTTTGCAGCGTGACTTTTTTATTGAGGGGGGGGGGGGAGGTTGGGGTAGAGCGGGGGAGGGATCCTATCCTCTCTTGTCTCGCTGCTTAAGTGTATGGCATCTTGTACGCAAGGATGGCAGTACGTTAGGACAATATCAACACACATGTGAAACCTATAACGTTATTAGTTTTTCATTAAAAAAAAAAACTCCGAGAAGTTTGGGAGGGGGGGCTTGGCCCCTGCCCCTGACTGCAATTGAGTAGATCCAAAAGGAAGTATCTTTACCTTTTGATATTTTGTATGTACCTCGTTGTGGTTACATATGTTACCCAGGGTAAGTAAGTTGGAATCGTGCAGCATCCAGTCTTTTAACGAGAGACTAACTTAAGTAATATATTGATTCAAGTCCACTCCAAGGTACTTAGGTAATCTTGCATGTACCACCATTTTCAACTAATGAAGTGGGGTGTTTTGGCTTCGCCGTGAGTTAAAGAGATGGAATAATACCTCCCTGACGGTAACCACTTTAAAACAGTTGCTGTTGGTATACAGCATCCATTTTGGTTATAAGCAGATAGATGAAATCCGTATGTAATGGAGGTTCTGGATAAACCTGTGATAACCAATGGTGACATCAAAGTACAGAATGGCTCCGATAATTGCCACGAAACTAGATACCATCGAAGAATTCTCTTAACTGGCGGTTCAGGATTTATGTAAGTTTTTCATCATTTGACTGAAAACAAACTTAGAGCAATTTTTCTAAAACTTTTTTTTTTCATCTTGTCTCTTCTTTTCTCATCAAAAGTTTCAGCAGTCGGTGTTTCTGCTTTGTTGTTTTCACGCCAAGTGTTATACCAAGTCGTTGTTTTCAAAGACTCAGCATTGTATTTCTGTTATCATTGTTACTATTAATACTATTATCGTTATGAATATTATGTTGATGTTGTTAGTGTTCTTATTATAACATATAATATTTTTGTAATATTAGCTCTGTAACCAGTAATTCATGTATACATTGCCGTTGCCGTTTTTCTGTGGATATTGGTCAAATTAATTCCCCTTCCAACCTTAACCAAATTATCACCAGCACCATCTTCTCTTTTCATTTTTCCTCTACTATCTCCAAAAAAAGTTGAACCACTTTGAAGCTTTGTGGTGCACTTGAAGCAACTTTTTCAAAAAAGCGTTCTCAGTGTGTTTCGTTCGAAAACGACTTGGTGAAGACACTAGTGCTAATAACAAGTATACGTTAGTGACAAGCGTACATTACAGAATAGTCTACAAAAAGCATAAAAGTAATATATTTTTAATAAATATTATAACTGAGGAAATGAAAACAGTGAATTGTAAATTAAAGTCAAATTAAAGTTACTAAAACAGGAAAATCATGGTATTTGATATTTTAGTAGACTTTGTAAACTACTGTCACATACAAAAACTGTAAAAAACAAACCCTTTATATTATTTCATTGTTGCAGTCCAGCTGTGAAAAATTATTACTTGTTTGAAAAAAATTGCCATACAAATGGGTAAATTTACAAAAAGAAGATAGCAGTACATGTTCTGACAAAACTATTGTTCCAATAAAACATGTACCTTAAATAAATGAATAAATAAATATACCGATAAAAAAAAAACACTCCAAAAACTAATATAGCACCTATATCTATAAAGAAAATATAAAAATGCTTTTTAACCTATGTAGTCGTGATGAGACAGTTACCAGACTCATTCCATTGGCGGGCAACACCCCAATTATCTCACAAAATACTTCATATCAGTGAAAGGTCACACTATACTTTCATCTTCTGGTTCATATCGCTTGGCGGGAAAGGGCATGGAAAATATCAGACGTCTACAAGTATACCAAGGGGGGACGAGGGTGGGTCCTCAGAATGTCAATTAAGATACGGCATTGATTACTCGAACATCTCTTCAAGAAAGGAGAGGGTATTTTTACGAAGAAGAAGGACTCCATATACGAACGATTTATAAAAAAAAAAAATATGCATGCTGTCCTTATCCCCAAGTTGGAGGGGAACGATAGCAACAATTAGTTTCACGTTTGTACCAAGATTCATTGTTTTGACTCCAAAGAATATTCGGTGATAATTTTCTTCATTAAGGTAACTATATATATTCACCATTATGTACTTCTTACGACTCTGATAATATGAAAGACGTGTGCTCTTGCTTTGCCACGTATTAGCGGTTCAGGTTTTGCGAAATACATGAGGCGCTCGTCTCGACTGTAATTCCTTATATTTAAACTATTTTGAGAATACAGGGTTAGACCCCTGACAATTATTTCACTGCATGCATAGTTCTTCCTTTTAAGCAACTTAATGGTACATTAGACTCTGTACTAGACTACCGAGTTATATTTTGGGGTCCCTATATTTCTCTGCACACAATCGTGTACCATTATTACCTGATGAGACTACAAAACCTACATTGCACTGCAGTTGGAGAAAGGGGAGGGGGATTCATTGTTAAATTTACCTTGCGTAGCAAAAACCTTTTACAGATATGACACGGAGGACGGCGGGGATGGTACTTGAAGTCAAATGTTATAGATGAACCATAAAGGGCAAAATCTGTCGTTAGCTTGCAGTAGTCATAGTGAAGACTTTGCAACGTGCAATGTTTGTAGTATATCCGTCACGCTGCAAATCTAATCGCGGGGTGAAATTCCTTATCCACGGAGCTCTATATTTCACAAACCCTATGAGTCACATGAGTTTCGTGTCCAGAGTGTGTATCCAACTCGAGGACGTGGCCAAAGTTATGCAACTGTTCGTTTATAGACACGGTTCTCACACCTTTCTCTGTCATAAAACATTCCTGGTTAAGTAACCACTCACACCCTGAGAGCCACGACCCCGCTGGGTAACACTCACAAAAATCAATCGGCTACCACATGAGACATACATAGTACATGCAGGTGAAATGGGAAGTTCCAAAAACCGGCCTGTGGTCTTGTTAGTCGTGGAGAGAAACCACGGGCGGACAATTAAAGGAATATCCATCCAGGCGCGGATCATTTTATAAAATAGAGATGCTGTCTTTACGAAAAAGGTCACGATCAGGCACGACGGAGCGAAAAGCACATTGGGAGGGGCAAAGGGGGGGGGGGGGTGAGGGTGCTGAGTACCATCAGAACCGTCCACCATTGGTTTACAGGAAATATTTGACTTTACAAACCACTTCAGATGGCATTATATAATTCTCCTTCCTCGTGAATCATTGATGCACATCACGAGAATACGTGACTACGACCCTCTTCTAGTCTAGAAATCGCTAAAATCATTTGAGAATCGCTGCTTTACACGAAACGCGTTAAGGTATGCATGTCCGAGGATCTTTTCGTACCAAGCAGAGGCTGCGTAAGTGCGTCTTCCCTGGGGGCATCTTTCCTGAGAGGTGGCCACGCCATCACTGTTACCTATAGCATCGGACAGAAATCGAGGAGGCGTATTATAAAAGTCAGCTCTGTGCAAAAGAAGCTCGCGCACGACTGATATTATATTCTTTGAGTCTTAGCAAGCGGCATTTTAAGTGGGAAACTGTTAAACGAAACGTTTAATTCTAATTGATAAATGAATGCACTGCTTTTTTTACGTAAGAACACGCTATCCCTGACTGATTATGCAACCGATGAAACAGAAACAGGAGAGGGAAAAAATTCGGACGGATTCCAGTCTGCAGTGCGATAACTGTGAAAAGATCATTTCGAAATAAGATAAACTCTTTCAAGCAATTAAGATTTGAGAAACTCTTTGTAGGAGTTCCGATTTGTATCGAATTCTGTAAAAGAAGCAGGCAGTCATATGCGCAAATAGTCTCTTCATGGTCACCGTCTCATGGAGATTATAGGTATATTTTGGTACCTTGTACTTTAGAAAGTTCTGAATGGGAAGTGGCAGATCGCAATAAGATTCCGCCTGCAGGGTACCATTTAACACAAGTATGTCTTATATATATATATATATATATATATATATATATATATATATATATATATATATATATATATATATATATATATATATATATATATATATATATATAAAGAATCGTTTATGAAGTAAACTTTGTCAATGTACAATCGTAAAAACATTTTAACTATTTGTTACTTATTCATGCAGCGGATCGCACGTAGTAGACAAGCTTGTACACCACCAGGAGAAGAAGTACTTCGTGGTTAACTATGATAAGGTACAGTAAAAAAGAGACTGGTGTTGAATGCAGGTGACCCTATGGACAGAAAAGGGACATTGGGGTTTCCTTTTGAAATTTTGTAGGAGGGGGGGGGCGGGCGTTATACATTTCTGGACTCTGATATCATGTTAGTCCTTAAAGTATTTTACCGGAAAGTAAAGTAGCATAGGCTACCTCTATTAATTACCATTGACTTAAATACTAAATTGTAACAGTAATGTGGTCTCTGAAGCTTTGTAGAAGTATTCAACAGCTATCAGCTAACACTCTTTGAAAGCTGACATACTGATCACCATTCATGGCACTTTCAGGTTTCTGTACATTAGATGGTTAGTTTTTTTTAGCTATAGGCTATCAAACTTTACGTACCTTGTTCAATGTGACTAATGACACTTCAGGCTCAAAAATGTTAATCTGCCAGCTGAAAGTCTATAATCCCTCAATCATGGACGTCGATTTGGGGGAAACGGGGGGGGGGGGGGGGGGGCGCGGGGACGAACATGTCCCTTCCATTTTTTTGAGGGAAGGAGACACTAACAAATTTGTCTCTCCCCCAACCCAATTTTTCGTAAGCTGAAATAAAAAAAATATAACATCAATAAACATTATTCTTAGTGGAAGTGTAAATTTTCTAACTTGTGTGCTTAGAAATGATCAAATTTAGCAGAAATATTAACAAGGTCAGAGAGACCAAGAAGTACAATTTCCTGCAATCTGAGAGGTATTTTTATCAGTTTTTTTTTTTTCGGTGCGCAAGTCTATGTTGAGAAAATATAAAACCTTAATTGAGTCATTACTTTCCCCCATTTCAATCCTTTGCTCTAGGTCTGTGTACACTAGTGGCATGGAACAGAGTGTCCCATGTCTACTGCTGTAGCTTACGTAATTCTGCTTTCTTTTTAGATAAAACTAAATTTTACCCTCAGTTGTAGTTAATCAGCAAAATAGGTGAGGGGGCTGCAGCTACGAGCTTTGAATATAACTAGCATGCACTACTTTAAAATATTTTCCAATTCTTGTGACGAATGCAAATGGAGAACAAACGTTAGGGTTAGTTTTATTGTACCTATGCAGCTGCACATGTTTTACCATTTTGATATACAAGGAACCGTACGGGACTTCGCCCTGGACCCCTGTAGTAGCTTCCATAGCTGGCCCTAACTGGGGTTCTAAGGTGGACCCCATGTAGACTTGCTGGCACACAATTTCGCGTGCTCGTTATAGGGTAGACAAAGGCTAGCGCGAAACCAGAAGATTTTCAATTGTGTTTCGAGGGAAATTGAGCAAGGTTTTCCAACACTGCTGGGAGGAGGGGGGGGGGGTGTGCTCAGCTGCAACATTTGCCAATTTACATACAACAGGATGCATAATTCAAATGATTTTTATATGACGTATTATCGCAAGCCATCTGATGTATTTTTTCATACATAGAATTTCCTTACACCTAGGTCCCTATGCTTAAAGGCTATACATGTAGCTTAGAACACATGGGAAGCGCTGTGTCCGGCCATCTGAGGTGGGGGGGGGGGGGGTTGCAAAGTCCAAAATTTTCTTGTGCGCCCCGTGCCAACCGATGATGCAGCTCCGCTTAGATAGTGCCAGCACTCACCTTCCGCCATATTCTTTTTCGTTCCACCAACTTACGTCATGACTTACGCCACTTTTTTGGGGGGGGGTGGGGAACAAATTTGGCCAGCGAATGTCCGCCCATTTTCAATATCAAATCGACGCCCTTGTTGCCCATAATTGCTTCAACTGGCTCAATTTTCACACCATGGATACCTCAAGTCACCTCCTTCAGTGTTCGATCCACAAAGGAATCAAACCCATGGGATAGTGTACCGAAAACGGTTGCCGTAATGTCCAAAATAAGGGCTTTCACCCACCGTGAACAAGAGCGGAGCAATCTCCAAATTCTATGTAGGGTAAGCTACAATGTTAACATATTCTGCAGGAGATACGGGAGTACCCTTTACACTCTGTGATATAGACAAACTGATGACAAATTCACCTTTATCAATTGGACCATGCAGTTCTGCATTTATATGTCAAAGATAATCTTTCTTCCCTTTAGTTGAGACGATGCCGAAGTGATCTGCTTCGAGTGATTAAAATTGTTCATGTTTTTTTACACTTAAGTTTCCAATGATTTCTTTCTCAGTGGTTGAAATTCGAGATGCTCTAGAAGTCACAGACTCAAACTCCAAAGCATGCACTACAGGTCATATATTAACCTAAATACTTCTTTTCATAGAAAGTTATGGGTGAACACTTTCTTGTCAGCTTTCATATATGTGTCGTTAATGATCTCAGTTTTCGTTTTATGTTCTACGTGCACATTTTGCAGCTTGAATATTGCGCCTCCTTGAAAAATAATTCCAAAGTCGAATCCAGACGAAACTACAGATTTGTGAAGGTAAACATTTTTTTTTTTAAATGTTGAAAGTAACATTGACGAAGATTTTCTAAAGTTAATCTTTCAATTTTGTTGTTGGAATATCGATTTCGGATAGACGTCGATAACCCAAAAAGCATAACGTGAAGCAATGATGTGACGTAAAGAATTCAGTGGGTCCGAGAATTTGTTGTATTGTGGCAGAGAAGAGACTGCAGAGGCTGTTTACCAAATTAACATGGTGATGAAATGTAATTTGCGTAACTTGAGATTCTACGTGACTGGCAGTGCTGACTTGAATTACTGAAGAAAGCTAAAAGTTGCAGTTGAACAACAAGTAAAAAAAAACCAAAAGTGCAGGCACGTACCATATTGTTGGTTACAATAGAGCACATGAACTTTTTTTAAGTCCTTTGAGCTGTCGATATACTACTACTGTGGCCCGTTTTTCTTTTAGTTTTCTTTCAAACCCTCTACTCGTCACCGATACATAACTTTTAGAATGGTACTCAACGTGATATATATCACTTGAAGAGGATGTCATTGTCTACGTGATTAAGACACTAACGATGTCCAGGAAACGGTTTAAGTGTAGGCTGCAACTGTGCTAGGGTTGCCGCCAAATCATGCATCCACCATGCTATATATGATCACGTAACACATAAAATCGAAAAAATGCAGGCAAGTGGCCACTTCGTTGACTACGACTTTAAAGCATTTGAAGATAATGCTAGTATAGCCTCTTTCAGCTGTCGGTTTCAATGAAAGCCCATTAGTGCCATAGTCAATATATACACGTAGGCCTATATATTTCCGGGAGACATACGTTGGAGCCTCTGTTTTTTTTTGTTGTTTTTTTTGAGGAATATATCTTGGAATTCTAGAACGTCTTCCTCAAAAGAAAAACACAAAAATATATTTTCGAAAGAACAGAAACCTCAAAATATATTACTCTGAAAATAGAACAAAAAACCAAAAAACAAAACGCATGTTACTATGAAGTTCCGGTTTTGATTTTCCCTAAATGAACCCATATATGAGTCGAATAAATGGATAATCAATACTGGTATTTCTTGATATTCTGTTTACCTGAGCTATGCGCTTTTTGCTTTAATGTTTTATTTTACCCCAGGGAGATATTCTTAATAAGAAGAAATTGCTAGATGTGATGAGACAAGAGAATATAGACACTATAATGCATTTCGCAGCTCAGTCCCATGTCGGTAAGCCAACATCTATCTGTCTATCTGTCTATCTTTCTATCTGTCTATCTTTCTATCTGTCTATCTGCCTATCTGTCTATCTGTCTATCTGCCTATCTGTCTATCTGTCTGTCTATCTATAGCCTGTTTGTCTAACTGCCAAAATATCATGACACTGGACGAGGAGGACGGGGGGCACGATGTTCATAAGTTATACTGTTCACTTATTTCTCCCTGTTTCAACGATACTGGTCAACTGAGACAATGAGACAGTATCTTAGGTTAATGAAGGATCTGGTGGGGAGCATGTGTGTGCCCCCAGTGGCAAGAGTTGTGGTTATTTATATCTCTAATCCCAGCCCTGTCCTTCCAACCGAAACCGGTTGTTTTGCCAACTTGTGGTTTCTGCAATCATTGTCGGATACTGGCTCTCTTAAAAGAGGCCACCAGTAAGGCAGGGTATTATTCTAGTTAGCTACGGGTTCCTGTAGTGGTCCTCCGTGGTTATCAGGTCCGGAGCACACTGCGCATCCCTTTCATTGCGTCCGCTCACCCCCTTCTCCATCTTTTATAATCGTTCTTCCGTTTCTCTTCCCTATTTTATTTTCATTTTTTCTTTCTCTCCCTCCTCCCTTCTATCATTATCCCTCTTTTCATCGGCGTCTGGCTCAAGGTAGCCATTAAACAAGCGGCCAATGCTTCGACCGCTAAATCGCCACAATGGCGAGTCCTCTTATCTATTCAAGCCTACATCGAAAAGTATAGCTCAGATGATCTCCATAAATTCCAACATTTAATGGTTTACTACACTGATTGAAGTGGTTCCCGTGTGGCTAATCGTACCTTAAATCATAAGTCTGAAATATTTCACTTTTTTTCATTTTTGAAACATAACATTGTTCTTTTGGGGGTCCCCTTTTTTTTGTTGGGCGTGCGCTTGTATCCATGCCTAAATCCGGCCGTGGGGGTCCACAATACGCAGTGACTGTTTACTTCACCCATAATGTGAAGAGTGTAAGTAAAATAATAAAAGTAACAAATAAATTGATCCCGTTGTTTTCAGATAACTCTTTCCTTCATGCCAAACCATTCCATAAAACTAACGTAGAAGGTACTCAAATCCTGTTAAATGCGGCAAGGGAACATGGAGTCCTGTTCTTTTTACACGTCAGTACGGACGAGGTATACGGCGGCGATAGCATAGTCGTGAGTATTTACTATAACTTTCAATGACTTAAAAAAAGTATGAACCGCTTTGCCGGAAAGTATAAGACGTATGGTTCGATTAATTTTCTTCTTTTTTTTCCAAACAGGCTCTGACGGAAACTTCAGAACTGAAGCCGACTAATCCGTACTCAAAATCGAAAGCCAAAGGCGAGAAGATAGCGAAACACTTCTGGGAAACATATTCTTTACCGGTGGTGATTACGAGAGGAAACAACGTTTATGGTCCAAGACAGTATCCCGAAAAAGTCATTCCGAAATTTATTTGTCTCTTGCAGAGAGACAAAAAGTGGTAACCTACTTAAAAATTACAGGTTTAAAGTTCATTACGAAAATTTCCTAGTCACAATTTGAAGGTTTCTTCATGAGAAGGCTTACTATTTTCGCTGCAGGTAATGCAAACATGAACCCCACACTATCATCTTGTGAATCATTCAAGATATTGCTGAAATACGTAGAAAGGCTACTTTGGTCAAGAAAGATTTCTACTTACCAGGCTCTCGTAACCAAAGTATTGCGTAACACAGGCAAATTTGCTGTTCTTTACAAGGAGAGTGTGTTATGAGGTTGAAATGTGACATCAGTAAACAATAAGATCAGTTTGGTTTATGTGGTTAAAATGTTTTTGTTGAGGTAATAAAGATCGCATGTTAATACAAACGATGTTTAATTAGCGTGAAAGTGTGACATCACACATTTCCCAGAGTGCAAAGTATATGTACCATCGTGAAAACTAAATTTGTTTAGAAATACATAACTTTCATTCAAAACGTACAATCAAGATATGATTTTCACCAATAAAGAAAGAAAAATGTAATAATTTTATGCGAATTCAATTGTTCCATCCGGTGACTGAACTTTAAATGCAATATCGTGTATGACTAAAGTAAAGCAAGGTGAGTCCATTTTTACAATTACGAATACTGGCAAAACCTTATTTCCATTGATCACGAGCTGTAATTGTCACCGACAACAGTTTAATATATAGTTTTTAATTTAGAAACGTTTGAATATTCTTTCAAATTCCATGTCAAGTAGCAGCTCCATTAAGTGAAAGTCGGATATTCAGAATGCACAGGGCATAAAGCAGATGCCAACGTTAAGAACGTGATGAAATCGAGTTCAGTGGCTTCAAATTTTAAGGAGTGGTGAGCCCCTTTTTTGAAATGAGAGGCACACGTTCCCTGGTTGTTTCATAAATGCACCTGGTGAATAATGTTGTCCAGATGAGAAGTACAGGCATGTGGAAATAGAATGAAATGCATTTCTTCACCTCAAGATTCCGAGAATGGAATGGACATATGCAATTATGAGTTGAAAAGCTTTTGTATGTATATTTTTCAGTTGCATTCATGGTAACGGCTCTCCAGTCCGTAACTTCATGTATGTAGATGACGCAGCCGACGCGTACCTGACGGTCCTTGAGAAAGGCGAGCCAGGGGAAGTATATAACATCGGTACCCCCTTCCGGATTACCATAAGAGATCTTGCAGTTACACTGATTAAAGAGGTAAGCGTAATGTCATTACACCGTTTGATTACAGCCACTAAGATTATTCAAATATTTTCCATCGATCAAAAATGTCTTCTCGATAGATCATGACAGAGAGGGAGGGATTTTGCCGTTGAAGGGGAAATTCAGGAATTGGTCTTGAAAAATATGAATTTTAAGTTGTCTCCTTACGTTCTGCTAAACGTTCTTGTGTTCCCGCTCTCCGAACGTTATTATTAAATTTTGCGTGCAGCGTGTCTGCGCGGTGTTCGACCAAGTGAGGGCGACTTAACGAAGTGCTATCTGTGATAAGTGTACTAGTGTGCAGAAAGGAAATCCATGGAGAAAGGGGGGGGGGGGGGGGTGACAAAGAGGCAAGCCATGCTAAAAGTCTCACTATAAACCTCTTTTAGCCTGGACCTATGGGAAGGTGTCACCATGTCATGACTGTTCATTCTCCAAATTATCCTCTTTCTTATTTTCCCAGTACGAACATGATCATTTCGCGCTGGCTATTATGTAAACATATCGATGAAACTTTAAAGTTGGCCTGTAATGACGACCAGTAATCGATTTCTCATATTTTCGTGCAAAATTTCTCTCTTTTTTTTGGTAAGATCCACGGTGAAGATGCAACTGATGAAGTACATCGATATGTGGAATTTGTGGCTGACAGACCGTACAACGACAAGGAATACCACGTGGATTGCTCAAAGCTAAACTCCCTCGGATGGGCGCCAGTGATCGATTGGGAGAAGGGTCTGAGGGCCACGGGTAAGTTACGAAGATATAGGCCCACACATAACGGCCGTGGGAGTACAGAGGTAGATGGGATACGTAAGAGTTGGGCCAAGTCAGATGATGGACTCAAAATCAGGTCAGACCCTGGGAAAAAAGTTCCGGTGTTAAGATATACTCTTGTACAGTACATTAAATATATTGATCGAGGACAGGGCCTATAGGGCCTATACAGCCATACATGATTATGCCTCTCGTGTTCGTCAAGTAAGGCCAATGTAGATGAAAAGTTCTCGGTAAAAAAAAAACATCCATCCCGTGCAAATTGTCTTTCCATGGGTCGTATAGTGTTTCAACAACAATGAATCAAAGAATGAACTAAAACAATAATAAACGATTTCCGAGAGAATCTCATGCATTTGTTCACTTACCTTTTCTTTTTATTTTGCTATGACGTTACGTTTTAATTACGTTTTAATTGTTTTGTTTTCAGCTGAGTGGTACCTTCATAATTTCAGCAACTGGCCAAAAGCAGCTAAAGCACTAGTTCCGTTTCCAACCATCAAGGAGGAACCGGATAATGACACTGAACTGCATTAAGCACCATTGAGAGTACAACGACAACATCAACAACAACAACAAAATATGACCAATGGTACATCGGCAGACGATGACGTCATCTCTTAAACGCAAACATGTTACCATCACTACTAGCGCCAATACGGTATTTGTGATAATGCCAGCTCCATTATGCTGGTGCCTCTTCTATTTATCGCCTGGTACCATCAGTTCAATAAACCGATCGACTCTTTTCGAACCAGTCGAATATCGACAGGGTTCATTTGAACTTTTCCCTGGGTGGAAACCACAGAAGTACCTTGGCACTACAGTAGCGACAGATACGTCGCAAATACAATGACTTATGAAAGTGAGAAAAGACAAAGAGGAAAAAGCTGACAGCTTTATCCCCTCTACCACCAATGCACGTATTATTGATTGCCACCACCACTCCCACCCCTACTCTGTCTCCGTTCATTGTCTACCACAGCACCTAGAATTGCAGGACACATGCACGCACCTTGGGTTCTATTCTTAACAGTCTATTAGTAGGAGACTGCTGAGGATTAATATATATTGTTCTTCAATCTGAAGGTAAAAATTAAAACAGAATTATTAAATTTTATTAAATTTATAAATTCAAATTGTAAAAATTATTAAATTTATTAATAAAAATTGCTTTAAAAATTGCAGCATCCTATCAGGAACATACAGGGAAAAGGAACCATATTTTAGCTCTTTCAGATAGTATTTGTAAAGTTTGGAATGAGAATATCAACGTATGGAAGTGGATAATGTTTAATCAAAGACACTATTTGGTACCAACAGAAAGTATTATAAGATGAACATATTACTGCTTTATTGTTCTGCTTGTAATTCTCCTTGGGAATATTTTTTGCACCTCCACAAATTTTTGATAATTGAGATGTTGAATGATGCAAAATAGGGCCAGTTACAGACAAATTCTAGCGATATTTTAATTGCAGTAACCTGTTTCCATTTTTGGACCCAACGTAGGTCTTGTGGGGATCCTTTTTAAAGTGGAAGTCGATATTTCACGTGAAGGGGTTGCGGAACCCCGTGGAGAACACTAGTTCAAAAAGACAGGCAGTGCCAGATAAAGGCTACCTGCCGTAGAAACGGGTTAGTGGCCTTTATCGTGTCTAGTTTACAAAATTTTGAAGACAAATGAAGTTCCTTATTACAACGGTGAAGATTAGTTTCCAGGAAAATATATATCGAAGGCCCTATACCCAAGGAATGAATAGTCGAAGTAACGGCAAGCCCACTTAAAACACTTAATGACAATTTCAACATTAATTACTTTAAAGACCCCTGCCACTACCGGGTGTTCGATAAGATCGAACGTTTACCTTCGCCGGTGTTTTCTGTCCGTCCAATTGATACCAAAAAATAATCCCTTCAAGAGCTTCAACAAAATGAAATGGGGGATTTGAAAGAAAAAAAAACGAGAAAAGGATGTACCAGTTGAGAATATATCAAATTTTGCTAATATGAATTAAATCTCTCCGATAGACCGTGACCGATGCAGGCTTTTCAGTCTAGACATTGAAAAATGTTGAGATGAAAAAGATCATTCCCGTTATGAGTGATAAAAATGACTAGGGTCTTAATTAATTCCAGGACGATGGGAAATTTTACTACAAAAAAGTAAGGATTATGTTAAAAATAATGGGACGGAGGTGAAGTAGCACTGATTTTTTCTAAGTTTCTTTACGGTATGCAGATGTTCCTAAGTCATGGAAGATATTGATTTTTTTGTTTTTTGCTTCCTTTGTTTTCTCTCTTTTTGTGGTTTTGTTTTTATTTATTGGTTCTCTGCATAGGTCAAGCAAAAGGGTAATATCATCACAGTAAGTTTTTTTTCTCTTTCCCTATAGTTATCCCATGTAGAACATTAAAATTTATAATATTTAAATGCTGGTACTTCGGCACACACACAAAAATTAAAATAAAAAGGTAAGGGTCGGTGTGGGCAATCCTGCCTCCCACACCTAACCAGCAGGTCGAATGGGTGTTATGACGACGAATGGTTGACTATATTTATAAAATACGTGAATGATTAATCCAGTGCTTGGCGCTTTTGCCATACTTGTAAACGGAAAGAGTGGGTTTGATGGTAATTCCGTTCAAGTTCATCAAACTCTCATTTTTTTCTTCTATTTTCTTCAAAATCAATATTTGATATTTCTGGGCTATTTCTAGATGGAGAGGGTGTGGACGTCAGTCAATCTTTCAGTCCACAAATATGACATGATCCAATACAGTTGAGTGGATAATTATTGGTAAGTACATGGTTTTTGCCCTATGTTATAGTCGGTGTTTAGCATAGCGCATTTAGGCCCGCAGTCTTATAGCACAAAGTTGTGGAAATGCAGCTTACAGCACCCAGGAAGTGTCTCTTCCGGCTATCTGCAGGGGAGTTTAAAAAGTGGAAATTTTCTTTTACGCTCGGGGTCAACCGGTAGCACCCCGTTTAGTCCTCAGACGGCACTCAACACCCCCCCCCCCCCCGGGGCTTTCTCTAATATCGTTGATGAGCAGTGAGTATTCTCTTGTCCAGCTTATTGATGCTCCCAAGAAGGTCCTTGTAGAACCTCCCTGATACTCCATAGCGCCGGTTCTTATATGTGAGATGAGTAGGGTCCATGCACAAATACAACACAACGTTAGTGCAGTGTTGCAACAATTACATGTGTGGTGACCAGTTTAGCACATCCATCGGCACACGAGCAACTTTTTATTGAACGTTACAGTTCACCAGTGTTACGAGAAGCCGTTTTGCTTTCATTCAAGAATCAGAGATATGCTTTACGACATACCGCTAGAAGAATTATAAACAGATTTCAGAATTAATCATGTCTTCTGTTTATCATATGCTAGCATTAATTAAATAAGAACGTACGTTTAAACCAGTATATCGATAAATGTCGTATAATTTTCGAATAGACCTATCTTAAAATTGTTTCTTTAATTCTGTCAGTTCGACAAATTCCAGATATCATAAATTCAGACTTCAAAATGTCTTTAAGTAATGAGAGATGTTTTCAAATTTATTCGCTAATAAAGTTATGTAAAGAAAATAATGAATAGTCGCACTGCTCACTGACGATCAACGTCAATGTGCTTTAATGATAGAGAGACAATCTAAAAGACGACATTTCTTTCTTCAGTGACACTTGTTGTTCAATTATTATATTCTATTCAATATTTATTCTGATTTACTCACTCATAGTAAAAATGAAGTAAATAGAATTACTTCTGTAGAAAGTCAATAAAATATAACTATTAGTATTATAAAATTCATTAACATTCTGTTTTACTTGTTATACACTTACACGATTTACTAGATAACTCTAACAAACAAAAGTTACATTAAGAAAAAGTACAAAAAGCGTGTCAATCTCTAAGAAACATTATCAATCACGTGACCAAAAAGTATCACGAGCTTACGGCCACCAAGTAAACTTCATCATATCTTTCAAGTTTGAATGACGCGTTACATGCAATGGCGTGCACAGAGAGGGGAGGGGAAGCCCGCCACCTACAGGGCTAGTGGGGGGTATGGGGAGAATGGCCAGTTGGGTTCATTCGAATGATCGAAGGTGAACGATCTAATTTTCCAAACGTAAAATTTGTGACAATGGAGTACATTCTACTCAATCGAAATATGACCACAGATGTCACTATTTTCCGTTTCAGTACGATCTAATTTGAAAAATTTCCCCCTAGACCCCTACCTCATGTCAGTCGGATAAATGAATATTCCACAAATGATCTGCCCACCCCCATCACCCATCGGACCCTGTCCGCACGCCACTGGGTACACATGACGTATACAGATGCAGATTGATTATTTTAAGCTCCGTTTTTGCATGCATTAGAGATGGATGGTTATATTAAATCAAGTGACATATAAAACTGATTGAAAAGGATATCCAAATTGAACGAGAGACTCCAAACCTTCAACTTTTGATAGATAAATTTTAACTAGAATCATCAACCGCGAGGTGCCTGTGGGTGGAGGAGGGACAGAATCTTTTAACATCACTTTTAACGCAGATGCTTAATGACTCAAAATGGTGCCAGTAAGGACGATTTTCCTGTTACACTTGAAATAGCAACAGCCTACTGTCAACTCCCCCCCCCCCCCCGAGACCATAATTTAAGGAGGGAGTCGCTACTTCACAGAGGGTTAATAATTACGCGGCGGGAGGTCAGCGAAAAAGCTTTCGAGGTGAACACTGGCTTCTGAAGCACAAGGACTGAATTCGGTAAAATGTGTTGCATTGGCTGTTAGCATTTTTTTTTCTGAATGAAGCCTTATATCATTTTCATGCAAGTAAACCATGAATAACTGTCATGACGGGGAATAATTTTTCGGCTCATCAAGCAACGAGTCGATTCGTTCGATAATTCCACAAAAAGGGTGTTATGTTAACATGATCGCCATCTTTCCACAGATTAGTGACTGATAAGAAATAGTATATAAGAAAAAAAAATCAAAAACAAAGAATAAAAAATCTTGAAATACTAAAACGCAAATCCTTACATAGCAACAGCAAACATGAGTAACGATAACGATAAAAAAAAATACATTCTTTTTTTCAACACACTTTAATATCAATTTTCACTCCCTACATACTTGAAAACGTCATCGCATGGTTGTTCCTGCAACCAGAGGGATACTGTTTACCCTCTCAAAAAAAAAAAGGCAAAAAAAAATGGTTACGAGGTGTGGTATCGGGACAGAAGGTAGTTGGCATTGTTTTTCATTAAAATATTGCTATATTGCACAATATTAAGGCTGCACGAAGGCTAACAAGCACCAAAATTGAGAACTCTTGCCAGATGGTAAAGCATTGACTAGAACAACAAGGGAGAAATAGGAGAGATATTTGAATAAAATAGAACCACATATCTCCCCTTTTGAACATCACCTTTTTTCTATAAATTTTTGTTTTCCTTGTATTCTGAGGAAAGAGGAAAAGAAACACAAAATGATCACAAACAAAAACAAATTTGCAGGTGTTTTCAGGGCTATTTTATGCCAAAGCTGTTCAAATTTGTTTTCATAAAACTTTTCTTGTACAACTCATATAAAAACTAATAATTTAGCCATGGCATGATTCATTGAACATATGAAAATCATACCAACATAAAAGAACTGTTACTTAAAATTACTTTCAAGGACATAACAAATGATTCCTAATGTTTATCAAGAATCATATTACAATTGGATATTTATATTTTAAGACATATCAACTTTAAAATACTGCTGAGGAATGTGAAGCTCAAGTCAATTTCTGTGAAAAGTGTTCAAATTGCTATTTTCTCACTTTTCTATTGTCTGCTGACGACAAAGTTATGTGAATAGCCACCTAAAATTTTCAACTTTGTGAAACATTTGTCACATACAGAAGTATAGTTCTTTTTTTCCCGCTTCGACAAAATAGAAATTTTTATCTATTGACTCTGTTTGCAATAGGGAGTGCAAAGGCAGAGATAAATTCTGGAGATTTTGTCAAACCTTTTCACATTACTGATAGGTACACTATTGTTTCGACTATTGCATAACTAATTTAAGTCTTTCAAGGATAAAGTCACAAAAGGGCAAAACATTAGCAAATTAAGAAATATATAAATACTGCCTTTATATCTGTTTACAGGGCAGCATTATTTTGACATCTCCTAGTGATATATTTTGCTAATTGAGTGCGCTGACGTCATTATTCCACTGTTTGGATATCCCCTCCCCTAGTTTATAAAATTGCATTTGGCTTTTTTTACTGAGAAAGAGATGCATCATCGTGGGAAGGTGGAGGAAACTTTTGTCTATAATTGTCAGCCATGTTGAAGCTATGTTGTTTATGATTATCAGCCATGTTACATAGATGAAAATGTCACAAGCATCTTAGGGTTATGCCCAAGATTATAACAGCATGAAAATTATTGGAGGGTAACCATTACCAACATCTTGTGAAAATTTACTATGAAAAAATCCTCAGCCTATCACACAGCAACATCTTAGTCTTGATGTTCCTTTAATAGATGAATATGACATCTTCAGTTTGGTCTTTTTAAAAAAAAAAAAAAAACACCCAAAAATTCGAAATTGAGGCAATTACAGAAATGTCGTACATCCCCATAAATGAAGTTGAAAGACAATTTGAAAAGACTTTATTAATTCAAAAGAAATCATAACTACAGTAAGCGAGGGGGACAAATTTCTCTCTGCTCTTGCTGAGAAAGAAGGCAGTCAACGATCATCACAAAGAGGAACAAAAATCAGAAATTTTGGAGGATACTTCATCAATTTTTTCTGTTAAAATAAAAAAAAAAAAATTGAAGATTTTTTTCTTTGAAACTTCCCAGAATTCATGAGAAATGATGTGTACCACTGGAGAGGAGAAAAGTGCTGATTTCACACACAAATAGAGAACCGTCACAATTTTGTCGTAAGTGCAAATTCACCTCCTTCAATTGATTTTTTTTCCAGCTACACATCAGAGTGGGTAGGCTGTAGTGTAGTCATGAGTGCATCAGCGAGAGGGTGAGGCTAACTTCACCCACGGGGTTTGGTTGGTCATGCAAGAGAAGGAGTACGTGGTGTTGGCGGGGAAAGGGATGGATTGCAACTAGACATGTTTAATAAACACATAAAGATCTAGCATATTCTGCGATCGACACGATACAAAAAAAAAAACGACATTTTAAAGAGGCAGATGATAATCTCCAGCAGAGGGGTGCAGTAACTTTGAAACAGAGAAAGAGGAAAATCTTGAAGAAATTCTGGGAAACCAAGACTGCAAATGTGATGGAATTATGACCAAGCTACGTGGTGGGCTTAAATCCTCGGGAATTATTTAGAACCACAGAAGAGAACAAAAACTGTACCTACCAAAGCGGAGTAAATTTCCGTTTGTGTAGCAATGTGCACCTTACAAACTATTGAACTGTGCGACAAAGAAAACGGGTCTCTCCGTGTTTAAAGAGAATGAACTTATTGCAAACTTCACAGAGATGAGGCGGTGCTGGTTAAAAGCAACACTACAGGAGATTTTTAAGACTTAGCTGACAAAAGAAGCACTTACCTCTTTAACAATTCAATGATACTGCAGTGACTATATCGACTACATCTTGGAGGTGAGGAAAAATGGCAGCACTGTATAAGGGCATATCGCATAACATGGTTGGTCTAAGTAACATTAGCACATCTTTTGTTTACCCTACAGAAACAACATTAGTTTCCGACATCCATTTGTAGAAGGGAGTGGAAGAATATTGTGAAAAAGAATAAAATATATGCACACAGAAAATTTTAAACTTGACATTATTCAAGTATCAGCTGTTTCATGGTTTGCTTTGATATTTGGATGGCAGAAAATTACAGTCATTTCATGAAATAAAAAACAAATTGAATATAAAAAATCTTATATCATATGTACACACACGATAAGAGGATCAAATATTGATGCATTAGTCACACACAGGTTACACATACATATGCACACCCTACATGAATTCAAACAAATCCTCATGTCAGACATAATAATACCATGGTTTCCGAAAAAATGTTTGATGAACTACAAAAGAGTGAGATGTGTCGTCTCATCTAGACCAAACTTTGTCTTGTTAGCTTCAAAAATCTCCACCAGATTGTCAACATACTGCTTGTGTAGTGAGTCTATGTATTCTTGAGAAGGGTCCTCCATCTTTGTGGTCTCGATCGGCTTGCCGACTGAGGAAGAAAGAGAGAAACAGTGAAGACAAGGGGTCACAATTATCTTTTCACTAACACTCATTCCAGTAATACAACTGTCAAACTCCAATATTTCCCCCTTAATCTGTGAAAAAGCACACTGTGGAGCGCATTGTTTTTACTCTGATGTATGTCCTTCTAAGAGATAAAACTGTCAGCGAACCCCATATCCACAAAAAGATCCGTGTAAGAAAGCATACAGAAACATTCACCAGCAGATGCAAGTCCCTTGTTTGGGAGGAGTCTGCTACTATGATATGGGGGAGGGTCTGAAGAGAGAGGTGTCCTCAACTCAAACATTTTCAGTGTCTGAAAGCCCTCAGATATGATTTGGTGCCACAAAATTGTACAATTTTGAAGTCAAGTTTCTTCTCAACAATAAATTATGTTTTCCCATGTATAATTCCATAAAAATTTTGCCTGGCCACATGGGCCACTGCCCCCCCCCCCAACTTGCCCCAGCAAATCCAAATTGATCCACAAGTCAAAATATTGTTGGCCTGATGCTTCAATATCAGGGTTTACATTAGATTTAAAATACAGCAGACACAGGTAAATTTGTGTTGTTCAATATGGTAAAAATTGCAAGAGAAGTTTATTTGGCAATAAACAGAAGAGTGAAGGGACATTTTCACAGTTGTGAAACTGAAAACATTTTCAGTTTTGCTTATTATTAATAAACCAGTGGTTGGTGACATTCTTGCATTGGAAATGCACCTTGATTATGTTCATGACACAATGTAGACTAGGCAAAACATTTAAAATGTCACATAGAGAGGGACCCTGGTTAATTTCTAACAGACAATATGGCATCACAGGTGCACCTATTGAGGTCCACTTAACGTGGTTCTTTAAAATAGGAAACTTTCCAAGACCAATCACATTTAGACTAGGAATGAAATATTTTGGGAAGAGACCTTCCAACTAAGTAGTAACACATAATGTTAGCATCTCTCTCTCTGTTTTTATCACATAACAAGCTGCTTGAGGAGCAGATGAAGGGGGGGGGGGGGGAGGAGGAGAGGGGGTATCCACGTCCACCATTACTCCATTATCAAGATATCTGGCAGGGGGCTGGGATTTTCAAAAGATGAATTAATATACAATTGATGAGACCAAGACATAAAATACACCTAATTTACATAAGACATCTACCACAGCAAATGATCAAAACTTCACTTTGGGATAGGGCCACTTGCCTTTCTACATGACCTACGTATCTGGTGGCTACACATATCAAAAGCCATTGACAATGAGGCATTAATTTTACCAACTAACGATCCCTGTCGAAAAATAAAAGGGGGCCATTGGTGATCGGTTGCAGCAAGTTTGTGCAAGCAGATCTTGGTGCAAATGAATAGATGTTGAACTGTCGTTAAGGTTTCTGACATTTTTTTGGACAATTTTCTTTGAAAATTACTTGGTTTTGTTCTTCATTTGCCCTTTCGTGACAAGCTGAAACTCACCGACGGTATTTATGGGCACCCTGTGGGGCAGAAGGCCGAAGGAATAGTTGAAAAAGCCTCTCCCATAGAAGAGAGGCGGCGCAAACCCGATGTACTTTGTAGCGACATCTTGAAACTTCTTCAGCAGGGAACCCTCTGGATTGTTCACTTGATTGTACATGTTAGTCTCACCGAAGGAATAAACGGGGACCAAGCATGCCCTGTGAGGAGAAAAGCCAAATTTATAAGACCCCGCTACCACCTGTCAAGAACTTACACTACATTGCAAGCCATTTGACCGGGGGCATCATGCTCCAGATAATTTTACACTTTTTCATTCATTGTCAGATGACCAGTCATACATATTAATAGATCATTGTTATTCAACATTGTTTTCAGTTTTTTGGACTGATTGCTAGGATGCAGCAGGACTTACTGCAGGACCTACTTCTATCTTCTGTTTCCTCTCATCATCTCTTCCTTCCTCCCCCCCCCCCCTCTTCCTCTCAGTTGTCCTTTTAAGCTTGGTAGTGGTCCTCTTGCTCAAAACATCTTGGTCGTAAAACTGCCCAGCCCCTCCACCCCACACTATACTACTTTAATGTATATTGCTTTAAGTACATTTTAACTGCAGGACAGCCTGCTTCAGCTCAGCCAGGTCTGGATTCACTGAGTCGATATTATTTATTTTGTGCCAAGTCTACAGGAAACCATTGCATGTAAGTATCTCTTATAGGCCTTACTAGTCATTATCTATTCCTACAGTTACTTAAAAATGTGACACAAACTAACAAAATAAGACATTCACATCATTCTTCCACCACTTAATGTTAATCACTGAGTAATTAAGGTACATACTGGATTCTCAAGCAAATGCCTGCCTAACAATTTACTTCTTTGATATTAACCATGGGCAGCCACTGTTTCCAATTCAATCTATCACTGATGTGATGCTTATTAATGAGCTACAGTTAAAATAAACTGATCTAGAGATAATCCTCACATGTGTTATATCTGTATTACACACATGCCTACAGTGCACCAATGTGGACACAAACAAAACAGGAGAAAATCCAGCGCTAAGGTAAGGACTTCAGAAACTGTCCTAGGTATTCAAAAGTCTCAGTTTTATTCAAATATTCATGACGTGGGATTTTATGGCAATATGCTTAATAACAAGAGGGCAATCCACAGAGTTGCATATCTCACCCCTATCGTCTTCCACACTCATTCACGCGCTCTTTCACACTCACATGTGTCACATTATGGTTGAGTTCAATCGTACATTTCACTGAAAACACACAGCTACACATGTACAGTACATGCGTACGAAATGTACACTTGGCCATGCCAATGTAAAGGATGGGCAAGTGATGTGATTACATGTAAGTGTATAGAAGTCATGTACACGTCAAAGTATTTTCATGCAGAAATCACGTGTGCATCAAGGTTGTTCCATTATTTCTTTGATCAGCACACCGTCACTCTGGGCGTTTTGTAATAGTTCTAAGAAGGGCGTCATGATCGTTTGCATTATTCAATGTCTTTTCCAGCCAAAATGTACTGTAAATAACTCAACTCCTTGTCAGTGTATACATGGAAGTAAAAACATACTGAGTGAGGGTATTACCTATACCAAAAACATGGAAAATGACATTGTTATTAGACATAATCACTATTGGCCAAACATGGTTGCATAGGTTGAAACTATAAGTCACATACCATACTCGGGAACCTAATAAGCAGGTTTAAAGTTCATTAGACTTACTGTCTAGAAGGAAATCACAACAAAATATTTTCTAAACATTTTGCCGATTTGAGGGTTGACTTTTGACCTCTCACTTTGACCTATGACCTTAAATTCTAATGGGAGACACAACTTCAGACCATGGGTCACCATGGTCTGAAGTTGTGTCTCCACCAACTTTAATCCTCATCAGCGCTTCAGTCTAGGAGGAGTTGTGAACACTAGCTTTGCAATGTCAAATTTGACCTTTGACCTCTGAACTTGACCTTTGATCTCAAAACACACAGAAACATGACTTTTTTGTATACCAGTCATACATTTGAAGGTCCTATGAAAATTGCCATTTTAGATTAAGAAATGCGGTGACAAGATTTGCACTAATTTGACCTTTAACCTTAATTTTGATGGAAGACACAACTTCAGACCATAGATCACCTATCTACCAACTTTGCCCTTCATCGGCTTTACAGTCTAGGAGGAGTTGCTGACACAAACTTTTGAATTTTCTTTCACACACACTCACTAACACATCTTCACATACTTTGACCCCTACCGTAATGGGGGGCTCCGGGTCACCGTAAGTACCATACCGGTTTAGACTCCCCATGTATCATATATCAACTGTACATAATGTTACCATGGCAACTGTTGCTATGGTAACTGAGAGAGCCATAATACCCTCTAAGGTCCCAAAGCAACTACAGTACCTCATCCCGTACAGTACATGTATATCTCATCACGTACATTACATATATAGGGATGCGATAACTGGCATTTGCATCCAGTCCAAAATACAGACCCGTCCATAGTCAGTTGGGTACCCAGATACTTTAAACTATAAATTTAATAATATAACAGTTTCCTTTCATATACAACCATGTATCTTATGTACTGACGAGACCATGAAGTACTTTTACTTGCATACTGACAAAATTTGGTCACATGTGCGAGATGTAAACTGATGAAACTTTAGACCCAGGGTAGTAATTTCAAACCTGGGTGATGACATGGTTGATCAGGTTCATGAGCACCAGATGCAAACACTTTTTAAAACCAAAACGACTTCCAAAAGTGGAAAACAGAATGTTGCAATTTCTCACTTTTCATTTCACCATTTCAAATAGCAACTTGGATAGATAAGTTCATGATGTCTATATGTAAATTTGCAGTGGCAGATGAAATTTGCTTCCCCAAATATGCAAGGAAACAGATGGTAATTATAACAGCAGAAGTATAAAAGGCTATCCTCATTTGCATAAAAATGTGAATGAATGTAACAAAACACTTTAGGTCAACTGGCAACAAATTCGTCTAAACAGATTTCACAGATTCTACAAAACATCAGCCACACAGACCACAATTATGTAAACATACGTAACATTTCCTAGTACTGTCATTTTCTTTATTTCTTCTTATACACAATCTCTTGTCTTTGCATTTAGTTAATAGCACTTGATGACACTTTGAGAAATAGCCAGCCAAGAGCACAAAACTGTGATTATGGCTCTCCACAGAGAGAAGTACAATCGCACGGTCTGGTCTGTATCGTCTAGTGTAGTTTGTACTATGGAGCGACAGCAGCTACTTTAAACCTGACTGGGCGGAAATGGACAAACTGTTGACCAGCAACAGTATTTTTGTGAAAAAGCCACTTTAAGTACACTCAAGACAGGTTTACAGCATACTCTACACAAGAGCAACACTTAGGATACACTCAGGATGGACAAGTATTATTTACACAAACTTTGATCAGAGATAAAATCTGGAGGGCAGGTTTCTTTTTCATTCTGAAAGTAAGAGGTACGTACCCTGCTCTGATGGCCCTCTTGATAAAGCCCTTGCGATTATGAATGTAAAGTTTGTATGCATCAGGTCTAGACATGAGGGACTCCTTCGCTCCACCCACGGCAATGCAAGCCATGTGACCTGGTTGACTCAAGAGGTAGTCAACGCTGGTTCGACTGACTGAACAGACACCTGATGGTGAAGAATGAAAATAAAATTAACATGTTTTTCATGTCAGTCTTGGTCAAAATCAATCAATTTAATTATTGTCCTGACGACACAAAAGACAACTTATCCCCAGTATTTGGAGAGAATTACCCACTGGCCTGAAGAACTATGGACATGTGCGATTATTAATTTTCCTCACAATCTGTCTACTTCACTTGTGAAACATGTCTGAGAGATTTCTAAGGGAAAATACTGGGTCATGCAAGGTCTAAATTTAGGTCAAAAAAAAATTATTCAATTTCAATTAAGGTCTTCATTTACAGTTGCTGATGAACATTATTACAATCAAGTTTGTTGGCTTCAATTACCAACTTCTGTTATCATACCACACTATTTCAATATTGACTCACAGAGGAATTAAACAAAGAAAAAAAAAACAACAACAAAAGTTCAAAGTCACCAAGCAATATGTCTCAAGCACAATGCGTCTTCATGAGAGAATTACAAAAGCCAGAAAACCTAGTCACTTTGTTACAGCTTCATAAGCATCAAAATTTGGAATTTATCAAGTAAAGCACAGACAGAAATATTCCACTTATCATTATAGGTATAACTACAGTACATAGGTATAACTATAGAACAAAGCATACTTTGGGATTGTGCAACACTGTAGATGCCTAAGAAGTTTGTCACTCACATCCCTCTATCCAAATCCTTATTAGAAACTTTGTGCTGGAATTATTTAGAAATGTCGACCTTCGCTACTCTTCTCCCTTAAAAATTCTACGACTCGGAGGCTGGAATACGTTTGTCGAGACGGGGCAAACTAAAGACACTTCAAAATTGGCTAAAGCATCATCCCACATTATTTTAAGGGGGAAATGTTCAGTAAGTCTTGACTTCCCTTTCCTCCTCTTCCGATAATTAGCCAAAATTATATTTTGCCAATATTCATGTCATCAGGGAGCACGTTAGCCATACGCTACATCTCTGCATCTTCATCTACCTCTCCCCAGACTTGTCATCCCTAATCTCTTGAGCAAACAAGTTCAAAAATTAATACAGACCACAACTTCCTTACCAACAAGTTGACATTGGATCTACACTTGCTAAACTCAGTTTATTGCTAAAGATTAGACATGCCTCACTGCACAGATGAGCAAGATGTGATAGGATGACTCATGCTCTGATAAACAAAGTCCAAAAAACCTGCCGAGACAGGCACAGGGCAGGTTTTTAGATTTCAGATGGTGCAGCATTACAGTAATGGGCAAATTAACAGCATGTTGTACACATATTTCCTAGAAATAAACAGTACAAACATTGCAGCTCTCACAGGCAACCTCTAGAGCAAGAAATTATAAAATTATTGAACAAAAATGAGATACTGCGGTACAAGCAATGGAGAAGGATGAAGTAATCACAGATGGTTGATATTGAATGAAACAAGAGAGGTCTCAGAGAACATCATAGATGATCCATATGTATGCTTTACAAACTTAAATGCAGATACAGTGATAATTGGGCCTGATACGATGGCAAACACTGTTCCTTCACTATCAGCTCTACATCATGAGATGCCAATCCCCAAATACAGCATCTGACCTAATCGTAATGCAGACAGAGAGCCATCAAAGTAACAGCTCTACAAAGAAGAGTGGCATTCCAAGAGCTCCACTCATCCTGCGGTAAAATGTAATTTACCTTTTCACTAGTCCCTTTGACAAGAACCATTCTGTCATTGGTTAAGGCCAAGAGGGCCTTTGTCTATCAGAATAAGAGAACGCCTGAATGGGAACTCTGCGATTCATGATCATATTAAAGTCGTTGTCAAGAATGCAAAGACTGTAACAGCAGCCAATTTCTCAATCGTATCATCTGGTAACGCTGACTACGAGGTTAGGATCAAGGGAGCACTATACATAAAGGAGAACAAACACACTCTGAACACACAGCTACATCATCATGGATGTTTTCCATATTATAGGTGCTTTGACTTTTCCTTTGTTATTCTATACCGTGTTTGCAATACGGCACGGGATTGCGTGAATACCGCATTTGTCTCCTGAATCCCGCACAACGATAAATCTCAAGCGGAAAAGCCCACACACTTTTCTACAGCTGAGATTGTAGCTACAATTATAGATACAAATGATAAACTACATTAGGACCTTTACCAAGTGATGACTTCTTCCTTGATTTTGAAAATCCCTCCCAAATATTTACTTTTAGAGAGGGATTTCCCTCACAGGTTCAATTCCTTAGTGCGAACACTGATTCCAGAAATTTTTGTTCTTTGCAAATCAAACTCCATCATAAAATTTATTGTTTTCTTTTGCCTAACAAGAAAAACGTGAAGTTTTCGAAAAAACATTTTTTTTTTTTTAACAATGGGGATTCAACACCTGTATTGATTTGCTCTTTTATTTGGTTCTAAAACAGAATTTAATTACACTTCTCATCAGGGAACAGAGAGACTCATCAGGTCCTTTGTACCTCAGGACCAAGCTACCCCCCCCACCAAACCCCAAATAGGAATAGACAGAAGGGATACACATCTGTTTCACCACTGACATCATTTGGTAGAACCAGGCGGCTTTGCTGGTAATGAAGTTATTATTATTATTATTACTACTACTACATAAACTTACTGTATATAGTGCACTTACCCTGTTCAGTTGCACATTACGACATATTTAGAAAAAGCCCTGCTAAATAAATACGTACATTTTCAAATTAACAGTACCTTAGATAACTTAAGAGAAAACAGACTCTCCAACACTCGGAGGGAGGAAATTCCATAACATAGGGCCACTAAAAGCAAATGCCCTTCACCCGCAAGTTACTATGCCTCACAAAAGGGACAATCAGGCTAGTCTAGCTACAAGTAGACCTTCTTATTAGCTGTGAGGTGATGGCTTAACAATGAACATATCGCAAAAATAAAAGAGAGCCTGTCCACAACATGATATTTACGTGAGAAAGAAAATTTTGAACTTTATTCTTTAATCAAGTGGTAGCAAGTGCAAACTTCCTAAAGTAAGGGTAATTTGTTGGTGGTAAGTGACACTGCTCATTAAGTTAAGACACCACATATCATCATTTTTCTTCACAATTATTGTTTTTAGTCACTTTGTCCTATATTTCTCTGTTGTAACTTAAGCCTTCTCGACAACCAGAAAGCCAGAAGGCATTGTGGTTTTGGTGATTCAATTATAAGCACTTTGAATCTGACATATTGCATAAGGTGAAGATATGTTGACCCTAAATGATGTTTAACCTCCACCAAAAGAATATGCTTCTTGTACTCAATAAGGTACACCTACATACCAAATACATATGAGATTTGTCCAAGCTACGCTTCTGGAGAGAATGCATTCACATGGTTTCCACAATTTGACCCCTCTTGTTTTTAGTCACTTTGTCCTATATTTCTCTGTTGTAACTTAAGCCTTCTTGACAACCAGAAAGCCAAAAGGCATTGTGGTTTCGATGATTCAATTATAAGCACTTTGAATCTGGCATATTGCATAAGGTGAAGATATGTTGACCCCAAATGACCTTTGACCTCCACCAAAAACAATAGGCATCTTGCACTCAATAAGGTACACCTACCTGACAAATATGAGATCTGTCCAAGCTTCTCTTCTTGAGATACCATGTTTACAAGGTTTTCACAACTTGACACCAGTTGACCCGAAGCAAACTTTGATCTCTACCAAAAACAATAGGCTTCTTGTATGCAATAAGGTACACCTACATACCAAAAATGAGATAAGCTTCCCTTCTTGAGATACCATGTTTACAAGATAGGCAACACAAACACACATACACACTCACACACCCATGCATACAAATACACACCAGCATGAATGCAAAGGTTACAATTATCAAAACCAAAAACAAATTAGTCATAAAGATAATCAAACAATGCATCCCAAATAATAGAACAAAACATGATTTGCTGTTACACATAAACAATCATTACCATATTACATCTCACAGTCTTGTAAGGGTAAATTTAATTTCTTCATTCAACATGATCATTCACCATGGTCTCTATCAGTTGTAGAACCCGAGGTTTTTCCCCCGAGCAAAAGAAAGCAGATGATGGTGGGCCAAGGGGTGACTTAAATCGGAAGTGTTACAAAGTCTGCATGCAAAATCCACCTGCTTTCTAGTCGGTTTCTTCGAAATGAAATAAGGGCCCACAGGGGTGATGTAATACTATGAGACTTATAACAAAGTGTGAATGTCAAGTGCAACTGCAAATGATCACTTGCAAGGCCCAAGGGGCTTCTTTGAAAGGGGTGATCTTACATAAGGGGTGACCTAATAAAATTAAGAGATTACAAAGTGTCTGCATGCAAATTCTTTATTGAATGTGCAACATCAAATGCTGGCTTATGTGACCTAACAATGCAGTTCAACATCAAAGGTACACCTGAAAACAGCTACAATGTAAAGTTTAACTTATCCTCTTAACACTAAGATTTCGCCATTCAAACCCCAAGTTAAAAAAAGAGTAGCTTTCGAGTATAAGAAGAAAAAATTGGACCCCTTCCAAAACAACTGTAGTTTGTTCAGACCACTCTAAAGCATCCTGCTATTAAAACAAATGCAGAAAAAGGTTGGATCCAACAGCAGTACCAGCAAAGTTTCAATTCCCTCTTCATGTGGGCCTTAAAGGAGTGGTTATTGGATTCTCATCTAATTAGAGTATTTGTTGTTTTCCCTGTTTCTTACTTATATTACTTGCATTAGCGTTCTTATTCATTGCAACGACTAACAGAATGGAATGTGACAGGACAGGAGCACTGTTTCAGATATGTCTTCTGAATAATGATGCTATATATATTTTTTGTAAGCATGGCATCATATATTATCATGTTCTTCCTAATTCTATCAGTTTTGTCAAGTCAAAAGGTTGTATTTTCACCTCAATGAACAGTAGAAAGCTAACCTCTGCAACGTTGACACAAATTTCCAATTTTGGTAAATTCTGATTGGATCTCTGAGAGAAGCTTTTGATAAAAAATTTCTGCTGTTTTCATAACTAAAGTTGCATATTTAAACATTATACCATTGTTGCTCTTCTTTTTCTTTTAGCTAGAGTCATTTGTCATGTTGTGTAAACAAAACACTTGCAGTTGCTCCCTTGTTTCCTTCTATCTATCTTATGACTCCCTTGGAAACTGCTGCTGGTCTTGTGCTATAATGATTTACAGTGCCATACCTTGGATGGTTATCCATTAAAAGGCAAATGTTTGCATCCTTTGGGGTTGTAATGGAGTAGTAATTTATCTTCCATCATGCCATGAAGTATGCACATATGGTTCATTAAACATAATTGGACACATATAAATGGAAAGGTACTTCAGCTATTTTATGCAGGATTACTATTAAGACTAGAGCACCAATGGTGCAGAAGCTCATACCTTCAATAAAGTGTCTGTAGGTTATGTGAAATCCTAGAACACCCAAAATCTCTGAATACCGTGAAGGTACCAGTGACAGAGCACTGTTATGACAAACCATAAACATGGTACGAGAGAATCTGTAGGAGGAGAAGCACTTTTGCAGAATTTCATAAAATGGGCCACAGGGCCTACATGGGACCTTGCACCCCAAATTCCTAAGCACCCTGAAGGTACCACTATTAGATTATCATTACGACGAGCCATCAACATTGTACAAGAGAATATATCTGAGGAGAAGCGTTTTGCAGAATTTCATATAATGGGCCAAAGGGCCCATGTGGGACCTTGTACCCAAAATTTCTGAACACCCTGAGGGCATCACTAATGGAGTATCAAATGAAGAATCATCTCCATTGTACAAGGGAATCTGTATAAGGAGAAGCATTTTGCAGACTTTCACAAAATGAGCGAGAGGGCCCACCTGGTACCATTGACCCAATATTCCTGAACACCCTGAGGGCATCATCAATAGAGTATCATTATGACAAACCATCACCATTGTACAAGAGAATATGTCAGAGAAGCATTTTGCAGAATTTCATAAAATGGGCAAAAGGGCACACATGGGATCTTGGACCCCAAATTCCTGAACCCCCTGAAGGCACCACTAATGGAGAATCATTATGACAAACCATCAACACTGCACAAGAGGACCTGTAGGAGAAGCCACTTGGCAAATTTCACAAAATGGGCCAAAGGGCCCACATGGGACCCCAGGTTCAAAATTCCTGAACACACCGCATGATCCACCACCCAAGGAACATTGTGTGTAAGTTTCAAACAAATCCATGAGAGCATGTAGGAGATGAAGCATTTTCCAGAATTTCATAAAATGGGAAAAAGGCACACTGGGACCATGGATGCAAAATTCCTTAACACCCTGAGGGTGTCACTATTGGAGTATCATTATGACAAACCAACAACATAGTATAAGAGAATCATGCAGAAGGAGGAGCCTTTTGCAGAATATCATAAAATAAAACAAAGGGCCCACATGGGATCTTGGACCCAAAATTCCTCAACACCCTAAAGGCACCACTAACGGAGTATCATTATGACACACCATTAACATTGTACAAGGGAATCTGTAGGAGAAGCACTTGCAGAATTTCATATAATGGGCCAAAGGGCCCACATGGGTCCTTGCACTCAAATTTCTGAGTCCCCAAATGGTCCACCACCAAAGAAACATTTTAAGTTTCACAAATCCATGAAAGCATGGAGGAGAAGAAGCACTTTGCAAAATTTCGTAAAATGGGCCAAAGGGTCCACATGGGACCTGGGACCCAAAGTTTCTGGACACCCTGAAGGTACCACTATTGGAGTATCATTATAGCAAACCATCAACATGGTACAAAAGAATCTGTAGAATGAGAAGCATTTTGCAGAATTTCATAAAATTGGCAAAAAGGTCCATATAGGACCTTGGACCCAAAATTCCTGAACACCCTGAGGGCACCACCAATAAAGTATCATTATGACGAGCCATCTCCATTGTAAAAGAGAATCCGTAGAAGGAAAGGCATTTTGCAGAGTTTCAAAAATTGGGCCAAAGGGCCCACATGAGACCTTGGACCCAAAATTCCTGAACACCCTGAAGGCACTACTAATGGAGTATCATTATGAAAAACATCAACATTGCACAAGGGAACCTGTGGGAGAAAAAGCATTTTGCAGAATTTCATAAAATAGACCAAAGGGCCCACATGGGAGATTGGGCCTAAAATTTCTGGACATCCCAAATGGCCCACCACCCAAGGAACATTGTGGGTAAGTTTCAAACAAATCCATGAAAGTTTGTAGGAGGAGAAGCATTTTGAACAATTGTGGACAGATAGATAGCTATAAAAGGATAGAGTGACGCCACATGATCGCATAAGCTCACACCAGCATACTAGTATGAGCTAAAATGCACAACTCCTCAATGACTTTGTAATGCTAAGTCATTGCGGTCGGTGTTTCCAATTTGTACACCACAGTCCTTGCAGAGAAATACAGATGGAAGTGCAGGCCTTTACAATTTGTACCATGTGATGTATCAGGTGATGCCCACTCATTAAACTGAGGTGGTTCATGAAAGAGTTCTGTACATTTCACACTGTGCCATAGTTTTCAAATACAATTTTCACGATGGCCAGAATCCAGATGGTGACTCAAAGGAAATCACTGCCTGTATATCTAAGCTAAGTATACCAAAACTGTCTGTATAGAGCTTCTAAGTTGGCCTAGGCATCACCTTCATTCTCCACGCAAAGTGGCCTATTGTTTCCAAGGTCTAATTGAAGCAAATAACTTATGCTGCTGATATACTGCATGGAAAAAATGATTCTCATTCTCAAAGGGAAAACAGGGTTTATTAGTCCTAATAATTCCACTGGTAAACAGTCTCACTTTTTCTGAGTCCATAAGTTTGCCTGACGGATGTTTACATACAACGACAGTCACAGTACATATCTAGACTAAACATGCACAGGATATGGTCAAAGCCCTCTTGCGATACTGTAGCTCCTGCAGCGGGTACACAAGGTGGTTTTGACGAGAAATAAATATTTGAATACTTACTCTTAACAACTTTGTTTGTAGGGATCCTAAGGCAATCAGATTGCCCTCTCGATTATCTCACTATTAATGCAGTAAGTTGCCTATTCAAGTGGCCCTAGTTAAATGTCGGGTCCATGTGGGGATAGGTGTATGCCCGATGGCCGTGGTGCAAAAACAGCGATGGTGAGCTGTGTACTACTGCCAACCAGAAACACCGCACCCACAAACCATCCAACAGTGTATAGTTAAGTTTGTGTGACTGGAAGTATGAATGAGGTAACTGGCACAACTGGTACTAGTGCTAGGGACCCTCTATGCAAGCTTACTAAACACAGCAGACACAAATACATACAGACCTGTGCCAAAAAAGAGCCAAACACACAAGTCAAAAGCAGCAATATTAGCAGTGCATGGAAATAAGCAAGTTCACTTTGAAACTACCGCTAGGCAAGGTTGGAAAAGCGCAGTAGGCCTACCTGCCAAAATTCTAAGAGGCCTATATAATAACAGCCACACAACTGCTCCTAAGCAAAAACCAGGCAATGTAAACAAGGACATATATATAAACCACCTTGTCCAAAAAACACTCTAAATATCTAGATGAGGACAACGTAGAACTGCCCTAAAAAATAAGTAGGCAAGGGAGCAGCGTGTGGAACAACAGTGTAAGGTAACAGTAAGTGGCTTATCTGCTCTGTGAGAGGCTGTGTAGTAAAAAAAAGAATATGCACATAGCTCCTCGTCTATAGAGCCTGGTGACCTTCTAATTAACATGTGCTCAACCATCTAAAGAAGTCCTCCTGGCTAGAAGCAAAATAGAGGGGGTAAATTAACTAAAGAGCTGACCAATACAAATAAAGTTAACCAGTGGTAAGTCATGGTCACTCCAGTTTGTCACTCACCGATGCACAATATGCATGCAAATGGCAGGGTAACAGAGATGTCAATGAGGAGGCTAACAAGGGAGTTTAGCCGCAGCAGAGTGCTAGTGAGTATACTTCCACTGAGTGCATTATCGCCTTGGTGAACGTCCACACCTTCATGTTGGCAGGCTTATATGTACTGCAGTTAGGAAATATACAAAATCTTGATTTGGGGGGACTATATTTTGTAATAAAGATAAAAACAAACAAAACATGAGTGCCATGTGCAAACTTCTTTTCTGGAGGTATCCTGTTTACAAGGTTATTACAATTTGACCCCATGATGAACCCAAATGACCTTTGCTCTGCACCAAAATCATGTGCTACACCGACATACTAAGTATGACAATTGTCCAAGCTTCCCATCTTGAGATATCATGTTTACAAGGTTTTCTCAATTTGACCAAAACCAAATGACTTTTGACCTCCACCAAAAACAATAGGGTTCTTCTACCCAATGTGGTACATGTACATACCAAATATGAGATCTGGCCAAGCGTACTCCCTTCGTGAGATATTGTGTTTACAAGGAAGAGCATCATGTACACACACAAACACACCCACACATGTATGCATGATTACAAAGGTTACACTTATCATCGAAACCAAAAACATGAATCATTGCGTACTTTGAAACTTTTTCACTACCTGCAACTTTTAAGTTTTGTTCTTAGACATTTGTGGGATTCAGAGCCAGAAAATTCATGTTGCAAAGTGTTCTCATATTTTTGTAGACATGCAGTAATTAAAATTCAAATTTCTGCAAGAGGACACAGTCCATTGGTGAAAATATCAAAATCTGATCCAACAGATGCGAGAGGTAAATTGAGTTCTCTTGTAGTACCCATAAGAGCAAATCAGTTGCAATTTTATTAAACCTGTACATTGAAATTTCTACACAAGAACGTGGCTGAAGAAGTACATTCCTAAGAATGACCCTGATTTGGCGATGATCATTGTTTATAGCTGGAGTCGAGGCAAAGAGGGCCTGTTCTTAAAAGACATTTTGATAATTATTGTTAGAATTTTCTCTATCTTCCTTTTTAAGTTGCTGCGAGGGAGGACTTTGAGTCTCGTTTTTCAAAATCTGCACTTACCAGTAAGCATAATATAATCCCTTATCAGAGGAAAATTAAACCATCCACCCAGTGTCAACACATGAGATGTTATCCCTGGAAACAATTCGCTGAAATGGGTCCCTTCTGTTGCAAAGTGGAGGAAGAGTCCCGTGGCCATGATGCCGTGTGGATGAAAACCACCGAGGTACGTCTTCTTTGGGTCCAGGTCGACCGTTTTGTGAAGCTTCGCAGGAAAGTACTCTGCCGCGTACCTGAAACATGCCAGTTTCCGAAACCACTGTGCCCGTCTGCCCCCTCGCTCCGGCGTATGTCGGTCAAGGTAAACATAGGTAGCGAAGAACAGGAGAATGAGGTAATATCTGGGAGGGTAGAAAAAGATACTATCATAGGCCTGCTTATCTGTACAGAAATGTGTTATGAACATGCCATACGCAAAACTGTTACAATGCTCCTCACCTCTTCCACCTTTACAATTGTTAATACTTATAGAAAACTTTCAAGTAATTTACAGTAACGACATCATCAAAATAATTCCCCATACACTCGTCTGTGAGAGAAAGGTTTATTGCCATGGTTCACAATGATGTTGATTTCTTACAATGAAGTGCCAGATCCAGAGACATCATGTTAAAGAAGTTGTCAGTGTTTGACCTCTAGTGACCTCATATGACCTTAAACCTCCACCAAAAACAGCAACCTTCTTTACCTTCATATGGGATGCCTACATACCAAGTATGAGAACTCTTGGAATTACCTTTCTCAAGATATAGTCATAATAAGCTAAGCATCACACACATACATACATACATACATACATACATGCATACTTACATACATACATACATACATACATACATACATACATACATACATACATACATACATACATACATACATACATACATACATACATACATACATACATACATACACATACACACCCATACCCGTAAAGGGCGCCTATTGGGGACATGGACTTTTCCTCACGTAAATGGGGATATCCCCACTTTGCACATGATATCCCCACTTTACTGATATAAAACTTGTAAGTATCCCCGATTCACGGCAAAACGGAATTGTGTGTATAATTTTTTTACACACATACACCCCCATACACAGGAATAAATCCATATAACAGGTAATTGGGGAAACGTCAGATTGAGCTATGAACTTTAGGGCGCATATCTGAAACCCCAATTTGCATTATGTTAAAATATCCAGAAACGGGGATATCCCCTTTTTTTAGTATATCCCCGGTTGCAAGCTCTTGTGTGTGTCGCCAATCCGCGCCCATTACAAACCTACATACACACATGTATGCATGTTTACAAATGCGACAATTATCATCGAAACCAAAAATTGTCTCAGCCAATTATGGCTTTGAAAACTATGTGAGCACTTTCAACTACCAAAATAACAGCCATAAATAACAGAAGCATGACACTAAATTACTGCATTGCTCTGTTGTGAACTAAATAGAAACTCTTAAAGTGTATGGTGCTGAATTTAATCAACACAATGGGGGTTTCAGCTACCACTTTTCCACAGAACTTCTTTGACACGAGGTCAGCAAATAACCACATTATAATACTTTGCAAGCAAACATATTTTATCAGAAACCAGCTATGCCAGACGTCATAATGCATAAAGTTTCATCATTTTAAGTCAAAGACTTTTAAAATTAGTACAGTAGCTGCACTTAATGTAACTGACAAGTTAAGTGTTCAAATCAGAACTTTCCTAAAATTTGCAAGCACTGCCAGTATTTACCTACGGGAGAGTTCAAATACCTTCTACCTAAAAAAAAAAGACAGAAAAGCAAATCACTACCAGCAAAGGTTTAACATTTTGCACTCAAGGACCCCAGATGACCTTGACCCATACCCAAAACAACCCCAATAATGATACTTATATACTTTATACTGCACCTAAAAAGAACAACTTTGAAAAGTGTGAAATTATCTTCCCTTTGTAAAAGCATTTACAAGCTTTTCATTTTATGACCTCTGATGACCCTACATGACCTTTGACCTCTAGAAACACCCTCATCTTATTTACTTAGAAAACCCGCCAAGTTTAAATTTCATGCTATGTGTGGTTCGTGAGATACTGTAAACATGGTTGTCTATATTCTGTCTGCAAGATGACCTCAAGTGAGCTTTGGCATTCACTACAAACAATTATCCCGTGCAAAATCTTTACATGTCCTACCCACACACTGACTTTGAACTGTCTTGCACATCCACTCCAATAGCTAGAGCATTCAAAAATGTTAGCAAGCTTCTTACAGCATGACTTCTTTTGGGCAGATGACCTTTGACGAACGAGAAAACCCGCACAATCTCATTTACTTAAAGGCCAGTACATACCATTTGAGTTTGAAAATGATGCAACTTGTCATTTCTGAGATACTGCAAATGTAGATTGACTATATTCTGCCTCCTGGTGACCTCAGATGACCCTTGTCCTATACCAAAAATAATCCCAGCTGAGATCTGTGTATGTTCTATCAACACACCAACTTTGACCCCCCTTGCAAATCCCTTTCAAAAGCTAAAGTGTTCACGAGATTTTGCCCAGCACACACACATACTCACGCATATACACCAAAATCCCGCCTTAGGGAAGGAATAAAAACTTATTCCACCTTAGAAGAGATCAGAGTTTATCAGCAACCATACTCCTTGTGTACTCTCCTAGCCTGCAGGCTCATTTGATTAGTCAGTCATTCAAGTTTGTTACCACCCCCCATTCTCCCTGAATGCTCTCATCTGCACCACTCGATCAGTATCCTTCTCAATCTGCAAATTTACTAACACACAAAGAAACAAGTCGCTAGCTTGTCTTACTTACCGAGACAAGGCTAAGTAAGTTACGAGGAAAAACGATGTCACACAACCAAGAAGAAACATGTACCAGTAATGGAACATGGCCACTGTCTCCACACGCCTCCGGAATGGGATTCTCAAAGGAGCCCATTCCACCCCAAGAAAGCTGAAAAGTAAAATATGTTGGGATAGAAAAGCATTCAGTTGCCAGTTTTTACAGCAGATGACCTTTTTGACATGTACAATTACCATTACTTTTAACCATGTCACGTTGATTTGTGATGATAGGTTTTCTCAAAACAACACAATGCTCATTGTTTTTTGTGGTCATATTGCTATGGCAAATTTGGGTGTGAAAGTGTTTGCCCTCACAGAAATGTACTTTAGAAATAATTCTAGGCCAACAAACTTTCAAAACCCGATGAAATCTTAACTTCAATATCTCTCTGCTTGACCATATTATGTGTTCAGAATTGTAAGAAAAGGCTTTTGTTTCAGGCAAAAAAGTTTTAATAAAGGTTTCAAAAAAGTATGAGAAGATTGTTCACAAACGCTGTTTTCAAAGCTCTTGGGTTTCACCTATTAACAAAGCTTCTGTTGACAGAAACAGTAATGAAAATTAATACGAACAAAGTCACAGAGGGCAGTGAGCATGTTCCAGGATTTGGATGTTCCCAGAAGAGGCTTTAGTGCTAGTACAGGCTAAATCTCTGACACAATTTTATCAAGTCTTACAAAGTCACTCCACAGGCATTGCCCACATTAAAGGGAAATAGGGCGTTTGTTTTAGAGAAAACATCCATATTTTTGAAACCAATGTTTGTGGACGTAGAATGATAGATTATTCAAAATAAGGAAGGAATGTAGCCTTCTTTTCATGGAATAAGCTCCTCACAGATAGAAATTCAGTTATTTCTCACTCAACACTAATTTGTTCACCCAAACTTTTTAAAATTCAAATGATGCATCTTCCGTTACTCATCATATGCATAGTGTTCTATGGAGATGAAGCTTTGGTAGATGTTTATTGATGACACTGAATGGTTTAACAATGATTACCGCTACTTTCTTTTGTATCTCATATTGGTGTATTCTAAACGCCCTATTTCCCTTTAAATATTTTTATTTTACTTAGTCAAAGGTGTCAATTGACTTTCCGATATGCACCAGAGTGACAAAAAGTCGGCGACTCCCTTGGGCGAAAAAAAGACCCCATCTCTGTCAAACTGTCATGGATGTTAGACAAGGTATACAAAGTTTTTCACATGTCCCTTTATCCCTGTTTTGGGGGGGGACTGGGTTCTCAAGAACAAGTCAAATCTGTTCAATTTTTTCCTTTTGACTTTGCACATAAAAGTTCCTAACCCCCAAGAGTGAACAAAAGACTGCATCTCCCACAAACTTTCATGAATGTTAGACAGGGTAACTACAGGTTGACCTTGAACGATCTCCTCCCTTCAAACAAGTGTTTGCACTGGGTCCAAAATTCAGACCCAGGGACCCCAAGTTCACAGGTGGTCGTGTGCCCTGATGACACAAAATATAACTTCTGTTAGGCTACAAGTTTGTTGCAAAGTCAAAACACAACTTTTTGCTTTCTGACTTACTACAACACCATGTAGTTTCCATATGAGCATGGTGATGTTCTAAGTTAGGGAAAGAGAAAGATTAAGTTTAAGTTTTCTTATCATATATAAAATGTGCAGTATTTACATTGTAAATGTAAATGCAGTTTTGTAAATGTAAAATTTGATCCGGGCTGTCAATTTCAGAACCAGGTCCTGACATCCTTGGCTGGGAATCCCTGTACCCGATGCAAACACTACTTAACACAGGATCAAGTCATTTCTGCACTCAATGTGGAATATCTACATGTACTGGAACATAAATATTGCCTCAAGTTCCCTTTGCAAATGACAAGTAAACTGTGGGTAGCATGTCAAAACCGTATGGACATAATCATGAACATGGGTACAAATTTACACAGTTCGGTATACTTATTTGTTATGGTCTAATATTAACTGACAACCCAAATTGTAACGGTCATTTTTTGTAGACATATTTACCTATTAGACTTTTCGGACATCTTGCAGTTTTGTTGATCCACAGGTAAAAATGGTATTCTGTAACCTGTATATATAAAAGATAAGACAAGATAAAACCAACTTCATCAAACCACACATGGGGTAACTAAATGCTCACATACTGTTAAAACAAAAAAAAAATGACATCATAGCACAAGCACAATTTACATGTGTAAGAATGTATACATGTAGTGTACACAGATATAGTGTACACAGATACAAGAAAACAAAATGAAAGATTTCGATAAAGATAAGAGGGTAAAAGGGTGAAAAAAGGTCCTACTGTAGTAAGCTTCAGCATTTAAAATTCAATTCTTGAGTTTCATACATGGTGGGATAAAAGAGGCAGGAGTGTCTACTTGTACTAATGACGGCAGCTTCGTCTTTCCACTTTGGGTTATCACTGCCCTATCAATATGTAACTAAAGTAGGTGCTAGACATTATGCAATATATTGTCAAGTTTACCCAGAGAAGTTCTCTGTACTGAAGGATGCAGTATGGTTATGGCTGGCTGGCTGGCTGACTTTTCTAAATTACACAACTTGATTGGCTTACGATTGTATCAACGAACGGTTCATCTTCTTTGCCACAGTATAACATCACCCTATATGATACCAAAGGATTTTGCCAAACCACCACAAACAACAAATTTGTAAAATATACAGCAAGGATTTTTACTTTGAACATGAAACCTGTTCATTGCACAAAAACAGTATCCTACCATAAAGGTTTTTCCTTTCAGCATTTCATTGTCATCATGCCAGGAAAGCTGACAATTGATATCTATCCCAAGATATTTAAAATTATTCATCCTTTCCTCAGTATGTCCCATAATAAACACATTCAGGACCTTGAAGGACAGTCATTTCATGACGCTAATAAGCAACCACATCAGAATGGAGTATTCCAGCACTGTAGCTACAGTATGTCACAACTTCACATTACGTGACCACCGGCTCAACAATTTCAGATCAAATTTGTTTCCAATATCATTTGGAACACGTACTGTGGGAATTCCAAGTTAGTCTCGCGATGATAAAGAAAAAAAAAACAATATTCCTTTAACCTTGCAAAGGATGACTAATCACTACTTGCAGGTGGACTGTTAACTTTTCAATTCTATGTACTGCACTGTAACAGAAAACAGTTACTGCAGATAAGACTTTACTAGAACTATAATTATTCTTTTCATATGAAACCTATCAAAAGGACAATCCAGCAATTTAAAAAGTATATTCTACCTTTTTTGATGGGAACATTGCTACCTCCTGACTGTTACTTACATTTTAGTTTTCCTCATTTTTTTTCCTTTTGTAGAGATGTCCTTGCTGACACCAACTGATTCATTACAAGAGTCCAAAAAAATTTAACATTTTCACATTTTCAGAAGTCATTGCACTATACTCATTCTACTTTCCTTATTGCATTGCTTACTCCCTTGGTAAGCACATGTTGCCCATACAGTAAACAACCTGATACTTTACTTACCATTTACCATCAAAATTTTACAAAATGACTGTATTAATAGAGGAAATTCTTTTAAATAAAACTTTAAAAAAATATTCATTTTTTCATTGAAACATTCAAGGTTATGGAAATGGAGCACATAAAAGTGGCTCACTGAGTTGATACCAATAAAGATTGTGGTGATTTTGAAGGGTATGAACACATGACAATCCTTACAATTAGCATCATTAGTCACGTTCAACATCCGATAGTTATGAAAACAGTCAAACTTTCTCAATTTTTGACAGTTACTTTGTACTGGTTGTGTGCATGTGAATATAGTAGTGATATGAAAAGCGTCTGGTCGTGAATTTTCAAAAGCCAATTTAAATTGTTAATTACTTGCTCAGTAATGTTCCATTGTACGTGAAACATTAAGATCCTCTTAGTTTGATTATTCACAGTTGGTATGTAAAGAAAACTTGACAGGTTTAGAAAAATTGAGTTAATTTCACAAAACAAGTCAATGAGCCTCTTTAAAGTGAGTTCTCTCATACAAACACATGCTATGCTACAGTCTCCCAATTACTGTAGGCTAAGCAGTTCAAGGTGGGGCAAATGCTAACATTCAAAAATGACTTTTGACAAGGTCACATAACCGAATACAAGGTTCTTTTGTCACTTCATGATTCAAGCTTTTACAAGGTCATATCACTCAGTCAAGGTTATTGTACTGCACTTTACACTTTATCCTCGCTCTATCATTCACATGCCACAATGACGACAAATGTCTATTCTTGGACAGAATTAAAATTACTATACTATAGCATTGAAGATTTACACCTATGTAATGGGGGGCTACATTATCACTAACCTTGTCTTGAAGGAGCATTCCATGCATCAAAAATTCAGTGGAACAATGTTTCAACAAACCACTAAAAGGTACAGTGTTAAAACAGTAGTTATGCCTACAGCATTGGGGGGGGGGGGGAGAAAAAGAAAGGAGGTACTAAAGGGTGCTAAATGTGAAATAAATAAAAAGTAATAAAAAATAACTAATTTTTATTTTTTTAAAGCTTACATAATATATATAATTTGGGAAAATTGTGAAGAAAAGCATTCAACTGTACTTACTTTAATAACTTTACCCTGCCAAAATTTGGATCATTTCTGCTAAGGAAAAAGAAAAACAGTACCTGTATTATAGGCTGCATGTAAATAAAGTAAGCCTGCTAATTGAAGCAGGTCGTTACTCGTTAACGAAAGATCCTGACTGAAGTTGTGATTGCTCTTTGCTTTACTGCTCAACTTCGAACGTCATTACCAGAGTGTTAGCTCCCCTGCCTGTAATCTTTCAAGTAAACAAAGGATGATGCAAGCAACAAATTTTGGAAGACTAGCTGCATTGAAACCTTTGCACTGGCATCAAGAGTGATAATAGTTATACACAGTAGTAGAAAGATCACAATGGAAAACTTTTTTCTTCTTTGTTGTTTGTTTGTCTTTTTGTGTTGATTCACAGTGGTGTTCTTTATCAATCTATGATCCCACTGCTCTCAGATTGAACATTGGAAATGTTTCTGATAATTCTACCACCTTCAAGGCATATATCAAACACTATGAGTTCCCTGGACCCAAAAAAAGCAGAAACAAATTTGAAAACTTATTCAAAATTTGGCATTTGGAGGTACTGTACAAGCCAAGAAGTCAATAACATTTTCATACCAGAATCTGTCGATTCTACAGTAACTTTGTCCTCTGAATCTTACATCAACTTTGTTTTTATCATACATCTGTGTATCACATGACTACAGTTTATTTTAGGACACTATTTCAGAGAGTGTTGTTTTGATTGGCTGTTCACAGGATGTTGAACAATACTGTAAAGATTGAGTGGTTGGTATTGACAAGGTTTTGACTTTTTGACACTTCTTAACTCCAAATGACCTTTGACCTCTTCCAAAAACAACAGGGTTCAACTTCTTGCACTCAATGTAGTACACCTATACATATAACAAATATCAGATCAAGGTCCTATTTTCCCTTCCTGAGACATCACATTTAAAAGGTTTACAGAATATAGTAAGGGTAGTTTAGTACTGTGCTCAGGGGCTCAGTTCGTGTATACCATCATCATGGCCGACATTAAGTTCCATGTATGATTTACAACTTACACAAAATACATCGCAAGTATATTGTAGACTTTGTTTTTACTGAAGTGCAAAAAGGTACTCATATAATGGTCCTTCTTCACTCTGTGAGGTCTACAAATCATGGGAAGCTGTGATGTCTATTGCATAACTGTAGCAAAATTTTGTTTATATTTAAACAGGGCTTCAATTCAAACAACAGCTAATTACTGAGTAACTTGTTTTATCCCAATTTATAAATTTTATCATGGTTACAGGTTTAAAACAACAATGACAATCTTTGACCTCAAGACTTTGTATGTATGAGCAAAAGTTCATCTACCTTTTACAACCATGCATACAGTAGACTGTACAGTAATAGGTGATAACACCATACAGTATGCAATTACCAGAATGACAGGTAACATAAAACTTCATCCGTACTTCCAAGTTAGAGTTCATGCAAGCAAAATTTTTGGTAGGTTAAAAGGACAAACAGTTCACTGGCACAGGGTGAAACAAATTGCATAATATGTTTGCATTAACAAGAGACAAAACACATGCACTTACTATTAGTTGATGTATCTTTGAACTGATGAAAATGTGTGTTAAGCAACTTGTGGCAACCAGAATGAAAAAGTTTTTTAAACCCACAGTTGCCTACCTGAATGAGTCCACACAAAAATTAATGAGTAAGAAACAGAAATTGGACTAAAACAGTACACCGACATTACAAAAACATGACAAATATTAGGTGTTCCCTTCATTAAGTAATGTTTCATTAATGTATTATTGTTTTTTTCTAAGCAACATACCACATTATAATGTATAAAAATGAGCATGACAGATTCATGATTTTCAATCAGACTTTATGATAACCTTCAAGCAAACAGTGTACACACAGTATGAGCAACATCCTTCAAAGCTTTCCAAGTCCAAATCTCCAATTCTTGATATGGTACACTTTGTTTACAAAGTTGCCAGAGTTTGACCTTGGCTGACATGGACTGCCATCAATTGACTTTACACAAACAAGAATTAATACTTGAGAATTTTATGATGCACAGTAACCAGTTTTAACTTAATGAAATGTACAACCAAGGAGCTGTTAATTAGATTGAGACACAACAGTAAGAGATAGTAATACTTTATGACCCACCAAATTGAGTGAAGATTAGGCTAGGCAGTTGGCTCAAAAGTATTTCTTTACTTAATTCAGCCAGTTCCAGTTCAATATTGTTCACAGAGTAACCTTCATATAAGTCTACCAATCCTTAGATAAGTAGCTAAGAACAATTTTTAGATCCTTGGTGTGTATTTACAAAAGTTTCATAGCAGGTGGGATTTAACTTGAAACGACTGTTTAATTGCAATGAATGAAAACATGTAACCATTCTTAACGAGGAATCATACAGTGTGCAACGTGAGATAAAGAGGCAGAGGCATATTTTGACAACTTTGATGAGAAGTTTTCCACAAGTGTCCTGACATAGCCAGATAGAGATTCCATATAGATTCTTTCACATGTCTTGACCAGCTACAACCTACTGTAACTCACATACCGTTGCACACTACACTGAGCTACTGAACCAATGGTTGAATAACTATTTACCGCCCCGACAACTAGTGATGCTGTGGCAGAGTCGGTAACTTCCTTATCCTACAGTAACTGTAGGAAATATATTGTGTTTGCCCTCCAATCCTGTAGAAGCCTTCCAGAACGGTCAGGCCAGATACAAAAGACAGATTACTGCCTGATCTTGGCAGCTCCTAACCTTACTTCGAAGTAATGTTTTTCTGTTTAAATAACACCTCCCTGGCACATCACTGCTTGATCTGGTTTCCATTATACCTGCACTGTTGATCAGCAAGAATATAAGGCTAAGTAAAACAAAAACTAGTTTCTCGTTTGCGCTTTTCAAAAAATTTGGGCAAGCAAACCTTTTTTTTTTCTCTTAACGCGCAGAGCAAACTGCTTTTTTCCACGCTTCATCACTGTATCAATAAGTGGTATGCAGCAAAGACATCGCTAAAGACCTGGAGAGATGATTTCCATGGTTGGGACATGACATTTTTGGATAAAAATCCTACTTTTGATAGTAAGAACAAACATTTGTGTGGGAGGAAATTTGTGCTGGAGACGAGAAACTAGTTTTTTTTTTTACTTGGCCTACACATAGGACAACATTGTCTCTGTATCTATAGCGTGATTCTCTTCACTTTACAGTACTTACCACATAGAGTTTTGTTAACTTCTCACAAATCTCTTAGTTCTATAGCAATATATGTCCTTCCAATGGAGATAGTCCCATGCTACCCATAGTTGGTGGGAACCTTCAGTTCTGTAAGTCTTCTTCAACTTCAAATTGCAAAATTCTGACTGATGTTCTTGACTGATAACTGGTTTGACCATTATCTGACATCTGCCATGAAAAGGAGAGGGAACTGTCTTGTTTTCCTGTCCACACACTTTTTTTTTATCAATTCGAAGTTGCTCCCTGCATGCAGCTGTCTATGATGCAGATCATCTGAAAAATTAATTAGTGTTTTCACAGGTAACTTGGGTATCTTTTTGCCTTCTACAAGTTACCATCTTTCAAAACTACCCTGTGCCTTCATAAAATGCAAAACAGCACAACTGTGTGAAAGTGAATTGTGCTGTCAGCTTGTCGAATTGAGCCACTAACTGTAAAAAGCAAAATAGTGTGTAGGTTATACTACTCCTCATTTGTATAGCCCCTCAAACATGCTACAATATTCAATCACATTGCTTGAACATGGAAAAAACAAATAGCAAAAAGTCCAAAATGAATTTTGCTTCTTTTTCTTGCAGAGAATTGGTGTTCCTTTTAATGAGTTTGTAAAGTGTGGGCAGGTTTACTTAGTACAACAGTAAGACAGGTCTACACCAACTACTACTGTACAGTACTAGAAATGCCAATGTTAACAATGCAGTCAACATTTTGATTCAATGCCCAAGTACACCTCAGATACGGGCAAAAATTATGTGATTCCAAGTTTAAGGAATTGACAAAAACACTAAAACTGGAGCGTTGGAATGAACTCAGTCTTTTCCGCAGTTTTATCTCAACATAGTTATTCAATTTCTCCTGCGTATTTTCTCCACTCCTTGATTGCAGTCCCTGCACACACCAGGATTGTTGAATTTTTTTTTTTTTAAATTAAAAAAAATCAGATTTTTTTACTCTAAACAGATTTTTGTCATTTTTTTAAAATCACAGTTCAAAAGTTGATGGCTTCGACCCCATAGTTGCCAAAATTATCTTGCATGCATGCATACTCACCCCTACATTACATTCAGAATACTTCACGGGCTAATTAAACCTTGGATCTGGTGCCTCAATCCAGCATTTTTACAAACGCAGGATCCTGCATCCTGGATGCAAGTTTTCACCCAGGGACGCAAATTCCTCCAACTACTTGCCTCCGAGGGACGCAATTTTATCATCCTAGCTACCTTGCTTCAGAGCCTCAGTCAGCCCCCCCCCCCCCATCCCGAATCCCTGAAGAACAAAAGGAATGGTTACCTACAGGTACGGTCCATCAACACTGAGTTGTGCTGGAACCAAACTAAGGAATATCCTACCTTTGAAGCCTTAATTGATTCCATACATACCAGTCTGCATTTCGTGCACTCAGAACTGAAGATCTTCGGGGTGGAGCTGGCATTTTCCTTATGTTTTCTACTGTTTTTTTTTTTAAAGAACTTCGGCGTAGGCCTGAAATGGAATGCACTTTGGCATACATAGCAAACTAGAAATCATGACAATCAAAAACTGCTGCAAAAAGCGTGCATACACTTAATCATTATTTCATCTGCATGCTATTACTTCCACTACCATGGCATCAAGATATAGCAAACTACTGTACTGTGCATGACATTACTGGTTTGGTAGTTTTGCAACAAATTCCTGTGAAGTGGGTCTGGAAATCTGGTGTGTGAATGTACTACAGTGTAGGCCTGTGTCTGGTTCCAATGATCTAGGCCTAATTCTTTCTGATCGCTCACAATCTGTTGTTGTAAATGGTACTTAATCTGATTCTGCTCCGGTTCTTTCTGGTGTTCCTCAGGGGTCTGTTCTGGGACCAGTCCTCTTCCTGTCATATATAAATGATATTGTGGATGCTGCTTCATCTCAAGTTAGGTTATTTGCTGACGATTGTGTTTGTTATAGGGTCATTGAAAATCATAATGACTGTAAAGAGCTACAGAGAGACATTTCTTGCCTGGGCCAATGGGCCAAAACCTGGGGTATGAGATTTCATCCTGGAAAGTGTAATGTTATGTCTGTTACTAGGAAACACAATCCAAGAGTCTTTAAGTATACCCTCAATGGGGTTGATCTGACGAGGGCAGATTCTAATTAGTACTTGGGGGTGACCATAACCAAGAATCTCAACTGGAGAAATCATATACAGTCTGTTTGTAATAGAGGTATCAAGGTTCTCGGCTTGTTACGTAGGAACCTCTCTTTTTGTTCTAAGGAAGTTAAATTGGCTGCCTATAAAGGTTTACTTAGGCCTTTGTTGGAGTATGCTTGTTCCGTTTGGGATCCTTCTCAGGCGTTTAAGGATAAACTTGAGGGAGTACAAAGGAGATCTGTTCGTTTTATTGCCAACGAGTACTCCCGTGAAGTTGGTTCGGTGACTACCCTTTTGAAAGATCTTGGTCTCGACACTTTATCTGATCGCTGTAGGCGTTGTAGGCTTCAAATCCTCGCTAAAGGTATCCATGGTCAAGCTAATATCCCTCTGTCTGGCCTTTGTAAACCCACTCGCATTACTCGCAACGTGCATGCTTTACACTACCGCACCCCCTCTGCTAGGACTAATTGCTACAAATACAGTTTTATACCAAATACTATTAGGGATTGGAATGATCTTCCTGGCTGTCTCATTGAGAGGGCTGTTGGTCACCATAAGCCTGTGGAGTTTATTATTAATTCACTGAGGGTTTGACCGACCTCACGACGCCTACGGGGTGTACTTATGTCCGCGGATGTTTCACCACTTTTCATAAGAAGAAGAAGAAGACCACAGAGAGCTGAGTTCATGAGGGGGGTAGCCTGAATGTTTTACCTGTACAATCAATTACTGTACTCATTCTTACAGAATTGGTGGTTTGGAAACATATTTCAGTTATCTGAAGCAATTTTGCAAATAAAAAACTGGAACAGTAAGAAAAGTGATTTTTTAAAAAAATCATTTGATTTAAATCAGTGAATTAACGTGATTTAAATCAAACAACCCTAGCACACACAAAAAAGTAAGGCTAAAGTAACAGTCTGGTTCTTGCAAGCACTGGCCTCCCTAGCACTAAGTATACACTAAACATAGCTCTAATATATATTTGAGCTACGTTTGTGTATACTTAACACTAGGACGGCATGTGCTTGTCAAGTGTGGCCATGACAATATGAAGTGGGAATTAACTGTGAATAGTGGGATAAATAAAGTCAGGTAATATAATGGACATCAGTTATTCAATCAACTTATCAAGTCAATCATATAATATAGACTAGGATAAGATTGAAGTCAATCATACAGTGTTTCTAGTTATACGATCTAAATGTTACTGCATTATCTCATAATGCTATAGCCTAGCTCATATTCATCATGATATGTTGCAATAAAGCCTAGGCGGTGACAGTATTCGCTAAATTAGGGTTGACTAAACTTGTTAGACCAACATAACGCTTCACATTATTTTCATTGTATCAAAAGAAGCAATACGCACAACATTACAGGAAATAGGTCGCATCATTTCAAGTCATTCACAATATTTTCTCTTCTGATTATTTTGTCGAATGAGATGGCATAGCTTATCGGGGTCACACGGTTGGCTTGCCGTTGAAAACCGGCCACCAACAAATTCAGCTCTGTATAACAAACACTGCACGCTGAATCAAAACAATAACACCAACAGCTGATCATTGCGCAGTTCATCCGCAGGTCATAGAACTGAATGAAAACCAATGAAAGCCAAAATGGTAGAGTATATGTTTTTGTGGGGCATACTCTTTGGGAAACGAAAGGTATTTTCGAAAGAACGTACAAATTTTTTTTTACAAGAATCCACAAACTTAACCTGTTGATATGACGGAGGCGAAGTCTAGATACTTTAAATAGCCAACAGAGCCTCCGGTTTTCAAAATGTAATGATAAAGACATGACATCTCAATTTAATAGTTGTAGCATACCTTTGGTGGTTTTATTGTGGTTACACCGTCTTTTCATTTCAAATATTTACCAGATAAGTTTAAAACACGACATCATACATTTTTGTTATTGTTAACAAGTTATCCTTCAACTTTAAGCTACTTTTTTCCCTCAAAATGTTGAAGATGCTGACAACACTAAACAACTAGGAACTTTGAAGAAAAGTTGGGGTAAAATCTTGGACATAAGTTGAGAATAGTTTCCCGTTCCACATTTGAATTAAAGTTTCGGCAGGCAATGTCTGTCCATCATGATAGCGATTTTGAATCTAATTTAGGCTGAAATAATTTATTCAGCTCTGATCACATATCTTCTGGTTAAATTATCAGGGAAAGCGCCATACTCGGAAAACCTAAAGTTATCGACCAGGGTTTTCTCCCAGCAAATGGGGGTTGAGACAGGTACGGCGTACAAAAGTCTGCCTTCCCCGATATTCACAGTAGCTTAAAGATTTGGCCTCCATGAGGAATAGAATCTAGGTGCTTCGTATAAGAATCATTTGCCGGCCTCGGTTGAACCAAGGTATTGTCGCCACATTCAATGTGAAACAAAGTTCAAGTTTAATTGACATGTATGAAACTATACCTGCTGGGAAAATCATCATTTACTTGTGGGTCACCGTTCCCTTTCTGTACTTACTGGAGGACCGTACGGTTAACTCGCAAACTCAGACTGGAGTAAAAATGATGTTACCGGTGAGAAATGGTAAAATCCCTGCATATACAAACTTAAAGGGAAATGTGGCGTTTGTTTCACAGAAAACAATCAAAGTTTCAAAAGCACTGTTTATATGGAATAGAGTGACCGACTGTGCAGGAGATCAATCACAAGAAGCAACAATCGACAGTGGCCTTCGCACGATTTCAAGAAATTCTCACAGATAAAAATCCATTTATTTGGTGCTCGAGAATAATTTGTTGACCCAAACTTTCCAAAATTCAAATGATGCATCTTCTCTTACTCATCACACGTGATATAATGTTTTGAGGAGATGAAGCTTTTGCATATGTTTATTGATCCGACTGACTGGTCTAATATGGTATTTTCTTTTGGCGTATTCTAAACGCCCTATTCTCCTTTTCTAGGAGAGATACATAAAGAAATCTAAGTGAATCATCAAACATGACAAACCACACATGCAGTTTCGGAGTATATACTGTACAACTCGTAATAATTACACCTTAAAAACTGATATAAGACTTCATCCTGAGGGTATAGCAATAAGCTTTATTATTGAATTCAAATCATAGGCCCCAAGCTCTAAGCAGTAGCGAGGTAGCAGTTTCAATCGGAGTCGGTGAAAATGGACTTTTTTTTTCGGGGGGGGGGGACTATGTAAATACCATTACCTACAAATACCCAATGCTCTTCAACCTATAGGATAGGGGGACGGACAGAACGTAGATTTTAATTACTGGTGGAGGAAGGAGGGGGGCTGAGTAGGAGGGGGTGAGTGCCGGCAGGACTATCTGAACAGAGCGCCACCATCGGTCAGTGGCTCGTAGTGTACAAGAAAATTTTTGGTATTTCATGCTCCTCAGATGGCCGGAAACGGCATTTCCCGAGTATTCTAAGCTGCATGTGATATCTAAAATTTCTCAGGTTAGCATATAAAAACAAAAGTAAATCTAAGGAATGGTAATACATATTAGATAGATGGAGATGATACAATTGTAGTAAATTATGCATTCCTTTCATACATGCTTGGCGCACTTGGCAAATATTGGGATTGAACAAATCTCTAGTCTCCCTAACTTTTTTTCTTGGGCAGTGGAGTCACAGGGATTGTTAAGGGGGTCAACTGGAGACTCAACATGCGTCACCAGGAGCGAAGCTGAATATTTTTTCAAGTTGCTGGTCCTGGGACATGAATGAGGGGGCATAAACGAGTGTGATACATTGATATAGAATCACAGTAAGCCTGTAGGAAGTGTGCAGGAGTTTGGATTTGGAGTGAACTAAGAGTTGCAGGGAGACATAAGAGGCCGTGGCCAACAGTCTTTGCGTTGGAGGGGAGGGTGTCGGGAAAATTACATTAAAATATCCCCTAGCCCCTATACTCCTGAACTAGATCGCCAGAAATAGCTTTTCACAGGCTCAGCAAGTAAGCTCCAGGAAATAGCAATTTAGCTTGTACATTTCATGATGAATATTGTACTTGCTTGATGATTCTGAATGTCGGCAACAACATCATAATTTTCTACATGTGGAGATCATGGAAGTACTCAGATTGCTTTTTCTTTCCGTTCTCATGTTCTCATTCTTATGTCTTTTTATTATTATTTTTTTTTGTGGAAAGCTGAAAAACGCCTCGGCCATTCATTTGAGTGGATCTTGGTTGACCGTCCGTGGCGTAACTACGGGGGCATGACGGGGTATGAATATGATAGGTCCCTCTGATTTATAAGGGTCAAATATTGATCCTTAAAAAATGAGTGTATTTTTGCAACCTAGCCCCCCTCATCGATGCGACAGTTCCCCCCATAAAATAGAATTCTCTTAGCTAGAGCGCTGACAGTCTGCCAGACAGTGTATGGTAGTACCGCCACTGGCTCTGATGAAACCGAAAAGACAACAGTTTGAGGAAGATTGTGTATCTGCGTTGAAAATTTAAGTTTTATTGTTGGTTACAAAACGAGGGAGAGTCATCTTGATGTTAAATATTGAGACAAATTGATGGAGTATCTTCCGCTAAATGTAGATAGTCTCATGCAATGTTATATTTTCTTCTTTATGAAATATAGTATTAGACTGATACCACGTGACCTAATGCTATGGAGACTAAATGCAAGGTGACATAGTCATTGGAGAGGATGATTGCAAAACTACTTCAGACCTTTGAAAAGGATAGATGTATTACAAACGTAACTACATGAAATGTTCCAATTTCTTAGCCTGACGCTTTGGTTTGCATAAAATTGTTTCGAAATGTTTCACATTATTTCACTGATCTTTACAATGAATATCATCTCCACATTTTGCCATAGCCCGCATGATAAGTCAATCTCAAATTAAAGACGACCATGCATGCTGATCAACTTTTGGTAAAACTGATCATCTTGTCATTTCGAGTATCTATTTGGATTTTCCAACATCTTCAATGCCACTTTATTTTTTTTTAGTTTTATTTCTTTATATTTCTGTTTCTATGAAATTTCTTGATTTCTTCATATTTTCTGTTTCTGTAAAAAACAAAAAATTCTTGATGTTTGTACATGTGTCCCCAAGCTCAGTGTTTTATTCCATTTGAGGATCACGAGCAGTGACGATTAGAGCCTTTCCGTTCCTGTGATTGGTCTGTCACGGACCAATCAAAGTATCAACGGAGCTGTTCCTGCTCCCTGTGATGTAATATTCCCACAAATCCCTTTGACTGATAAGCATTAAATTATACCAAAAATCTGACACAGCCCTATGTTTAGACAACCCTTTGTTCCGACACCCCTATGTTTCGACACTACACAGCGAATACGTCAGACACCATTTTGAGGCAATCATATTATGCAGGGCATAGCCTGCTTTAAATTTGCAACAAGTTGCTTAAGAGACTTTAATGATGGGAGTATAACGGCGTCGATAAATAGCATTCAATTGTATTGCATGTAGTACCATTGTGCATTGTTAATATGTAAATATGTATGCTAATGGCCCCAGAGAACTTATACAATTGAGACTGTGATACAATTGGATTTTAGCGCCAAGAACTGCTTATCCGCGGGACGTAGAGGGTCTTACTAAGTCTCTGCTGTCAGAATATAGTTGTGTCGGAAGGTATGGGTTTCCTCACATAGGGGTGTCGGAATATAGGGCAGTCACAAAGTTGTAGTAACCAGGTAGTGAAGAGGAAATGTTGTCTTTTAAGATACAAAGGCAACATACAAACAAACAAACATTTAAGTTATCATTAATAAACAATCATAATTGTAAATCTGTGTCAATCGATCTTTTGTAAGTGAGAGTTTCAATAAAACAGGGAAAAGGAACAAAAAAAGAAAATAATCATATTTACAAATATAAGAATGTCACAAAGTTTTAGATAACATATAAAAATATACCCTGTGGGCTGTCCTCTTTAAAATAAGCGGAAAATATGGAGGGCGGGGGGGGGGGGGGTGCGTGGCGGTAAATATATCTGATAAAAAACAATGAACTGTTTTAGAAACATCCACAGTTACCTTGGATAGATTACAAAATATGATAAAATATCATATAATAAAACTCATTGTGAAATAGATACTCCAAGGAAACAAATATATTTGAATACGCAAAGAAAAAACCGGAAATCCATCTGTCTCAACAACATCATGTCTGTAGTGTCTAAGATACACTTGGTGAACTGCAGTTACTTAAATGTCTTGGAGCAAACAAGTGTGATGCAACATTTAGTAGCAAAAACGATGCAAAACATTTTGAGCAAGAACAGAATAGAGTGGATTGCCTGCAACGAAGGGCTCTTGAAATGTCATGAAATACCAGAGACACGGTAAAGTCGATTCGATTCAGATGTTGGGGAAGACAAAAAAGATGAACTCTCAAGAAGAAATCATGCATGGAAAAGACTTGTTTGCTTCCATCAAGCATAATAGCACCAGAACGGATAATCAGGTGCAATTCCTTTTCAACAGTCCAGTAAAGCAAATTGAATAACATGCGTCATCAACAGACTCCCACCCCCTCCCCTGGGTAAGAGTTGCTTCCAACGGCCCACCGAATATCCAGTAGGTCAATCATGACCCTGAACAAAAAAAAAAGTCTTGTAGTAACTACGGTAGTTCAAATCATACAATTTGTAGTTTCACTTCTTTTTCGACACCATACTTTTCTTTGTTTGCTTCAAAGAGCGCTATCAGTGCTTGAATGTACTCTTGGTGAACTGCATCGATGTCCTGATTAGTTGGGTCCAAGATCCTCTTCACTGGTATGGGTTTTCCTACTGTGGAAGCAAATACGGGAATTACTGTGCAAGCACCATAGGATACAACTGTCACGTCACGCCGTAAACATCGGTTCTGCACGTAAGCTCAGGAGTCGAAAAGGGGATAAATTTTGGTTTCAAACTTCTACACTTTGCAGAAAAACGCAAGCAGTATATTTATGTCAGAGAGGACCATAGTGGGATGTGTTTCACTGTCATGCGAAAACAGGAAAATGGCCTAGGGCCGAATATGACGTCAGTCAAATGGATCTATCTCATATTGTATGCAGAGCCATTATAATTTGCAATTAAATTACAATTGAGACGTCAGTGTATTGTGAAGACCTAAAACGTATTTTCTTATGATATGGACGATGTTTAAAGTGACATGATAAAGCATTTTGTCCGTTACACCCAGAAAAAAAATCACCATAACTTATCGACATTTTAATTGCTATCTGAGAGGTTCCATTGTTTACTTACCGACAGTGTGAATGGGGACTCGGTAAGGCAACAACCCCATGGAATAATTGAATACACCGCGACCATGGAAAAGTGGTGGCGCTACACCGACAATCTTGGTGAGTCGTTCTTGTAGTTTCCTCAGGAACTTGTTTTTCGTGTTGTCAACCTGCTCGAACATATCCAGTTCACCGAATGAGTAAACCGGCACGAGATGCGCTCTGCAGGAGAAATTTTAACAAAAGAAATTGCAATTTATGGAGCTACAACTCACTGAACTGTGCGAATTCTTCTCAAAGAAAAACAGTAAAATGTAGGAATTCCTGAAAATATAGTAAATTTAGTAGCATCAAATGAAGCAGGATTTTGCATTTAACGGACCCTATGTAATCACAAAGTTTACAGAGGGGAAGGGGCGAATCCTTAAGTCACGTGGAAATCCTCAAGTCACGTGGAGTTCGCTCAAATAGGAAATAAGAAACCTCAGGAAAATGAAAAATAAAGTACAAAAAAAAAATAAAGTCATTACTAGGAATTACTAAAAATATGTATCAGTTCAATAGTATTAAATGTAGCACAATTTTGCATCCTATGTTATAAGAAATATTTCCAGGTGGAGGGAACCGACGCTTGGGCCCAGGAGGAGTTCCGCTGGGATTAAGAAACAAAATCCTCAAGAAGATAGGAAGTGAAAAAAAACAGGATGAAAGTAAGAATCTTTACTTAAAAATAAGCAATTTCTGGGGATTTATTCTATTGACATCCGGCATATACGTAGCTCCATTTTGCATCAAAAACTCTTTGCCTAAGCAAACAGTTTTAAAAGAGGCTACGAGGACGGGAACATCAGCTCTCCTTAGACCACTACTCGGGGTGGCATTTAGTCATCAGTTCCACCATATCAGAAGTCGCACCCGACTCAAACCATTCCCCACCCCCCCCCCCGGTCTGTGAACGGTATGTGTGTATTATCATCTGGGATTTTACGACATAACTAGGAACTAGTCTGAATGTGAAGATTAAACTTTAACCAGAAGGTTTATGCGACAGGCTGACCTCTTATCTTAAAAATTTGTATGGAGTAATCTGTGAGACTCAAGTTCCCACCACAGGGCACCTTTCATCACCTTTTAAGAAAGAGTAATCTCTATTTTCTTTAAACTTGCCAACGTTCCTTAACCCTCTTGTCTTTCACACAATGGTCAATGGTCAGTTAAAATGAATATCTCTGCTGTTCCCAAACGGACGTACGTGAAACCGTCGGATTTGGTTGAACAGTTATCAATGCAAATGTGTGAATGCGCTTATCAAATGATCCTTGCTCCATATGCTATCAGACCAAGCTGTGGCGCTATCATACAACGACATTGGCTTCAATTAAGCAGCTGTTACGTTTCTACATCATTATCTTTTGTTTATGCACAAAGGTCTTTACGTGGGTAATCTAATTATAACTTCTTATTTCTTAATCAAACTAATTCATGCATCAAAGTGAACAGGTGGTGATGGGGGTCGACCTCCCCCCCCCCCCCCCTCGCAGAAGTGAATCGTTGTTGTTTAATAAGAATTATGCAACCAGGGTCCTGTTCCACAAAGAGTTAAGATCGATCTTAAGTTTTATTTCTATAGGCCTGCCACATGATAAATCAAACTTAAGATTGTGGGCAACTCTTTGTGGAACGGGCCCCAGAAGCAACTGCAAGCCCAGGTACCATGTTTATGAAGTTGTTCATAACTTTGGATCCTAGCATCAGTAGCTCTGGAGACTCCTCCCCTTTTCCTTCAAGTTTGTTTTGAAAGTTTCTTAGAAATAGGAAGAGAAGAACAAATCGGTATGACAAAGAACTGCCGCAGCGAGTGCTATTTGTTGAAATGGCTAGTTATCCTATAACAATTAAAGAAATAGGCTATAAACCACCACTTATGAGGGTATTTCACTAAAAAAAAAACGTAACTAAAATACAATAGAAAAGAAGTAGAGAAAAAAGAAAGGAACATTAAAGAATCAAAAGGAAAAAGAAGTGCATGATTTAATCCTGTTTCCTAATTAGACCCGTTTCAAGCTTGCATTTTGTATCTATTCGATATCTGCATAGGCCAATGAGCACATCAGATTCAGCGATTTGTGTTAATTCTCATGATAGCTGAAACTTGCAGTGAGGTGACGGGATGGTACAAATTAAATGGTAAGTATCCGAGTATTGGTACAGCTGGATAAACCATTTTTCCCCTTTAGGCAGAGGACTCTACTTAAAATTGCAACAACAAAAAAAACACTCCGAGGGGCAAAATGTTTACACCTGACGTCTTTGTTGAATTTCCTGTCGTAACAATAGCAGCGGATACGCGCTGAACCAGTGCGTCCAGGGGATCTTTGTTTTACACTTTTAGACACCCTGAAGATTCCTTCCCATTCTTCTTCCCTCTCTTCTTCCCTTTCTTCTTCCCTCCCTCCTCCCCTTCCTCCTTCGGCCCTCCCCTCCCCCCTTCCCCTCCCCTCCATCCTATCTTCCCTCACCCCCCCCCCCCACGTTCCCTCAGCTTAACTCTCTGATATTGTTATTCAAATACTGCAGTGAATCATCTTTTGACATTAATTTGAAAACTATACGGTACAGCAAGCACGCAGCCACAAAATAACAAATAAACTTCACACCCTCGGAGCATGCAATATTACAAATTTCGGTATACACGATATGTGTCAAGGTGCTTTCTTTAAAAACGAAAGTCAGGTGAAATGAAAGTCAGATGGCTAAAAAAAAATGGAGGAGAGAGAGTGGGGAGAGTTGATGACTTGTATTAATAATAACACCAAACATTGTTCCCATAAAACTTATAGATGGTGTCCTTTATGCATCTCGGAAAGTATAAATGTTTCAAAGTCTATCAATTATTATTATTTTTATTGGTACTGGTATACTGTGGACATTCATGTTTATCGAACATGAACTGACTTTACCTAGGGGAGTTACATTGATATAGCGCCACAAAATTGAATAGAAATTGAACCTTGTGGGGGCCCGCCTCGCAATGTGGTGTCACTTGAAGACAGAATAAAGATATAATGAACAGTGCACTGTGTGCATGTGAATTAATGCATTTACGAAGGTGGCGTTGGAGTTTAAAACCTATTTCTGACACTGCAAGAGTGAGATATTGCTGACAAATTATCTGCTTTCCTGGAAATAGTGTTTTTGCATACTCTGGTACACCAACTTGAGATAAACGTCACTAAGGCCACTTTCATGGCCCAGATGAAAAATACATGGTGCATTTGGATGCATCAAATGCTTGGCATTGCCCCCACCCCGAGAAAAACAAAGTCCTTCAAGGTGAATGTTTGTACTAACTGTGTCTTGTTTGAATATATGCATAAACAATGAGCTTGTGTCGCCATTTTGGTGAAGTTTTTTGAAACCTCTTTCCAAACCCAATCTTTATTGCTACATGATTTCCTATTGGCAAAACGATGCTCCTATTTTGTGCTTTTAATGATTTAAATTAATCTATTTACCGATATTTTGTTAGAATCCTGATGACAGTCGAGAGACTGGGCATACAGGGGAGGCTTATTCCAGCCTGAGAGGAGAACTCACGTACACAAACACTAACTTATTTAAAGATGGGGATTGAAGCACAATCTATATATTTAGTGTTAACCCCTAAAATCTGTTAAGAATACAACTAACAAAGGTTCGGTAGGTTGGATTGTATGCAGCTGTACCTCATTGAGTAAATATGGCGTACAACGTTTCTTGATGAGGTCAAAGCAGGGCCATGCAATTTTCACAGAAAAGGTAATTGGCGTAATTCCCTTCTAAACGTGTGTTGTTATCAACGCTCCACAATTCCTGTCGCAATGAGCTCAGTGGCCATTAGACCTTACATCTTGGTGACCAAAATGTAGAGAAATCATTCCTTTGATTGCTTGACGTTAAACAATTAACGTTTCATCTTGGGAACCAAGTTTAGGGCTATTAGGTAAGGAAAATAAAAAAAAAGTGCTACATACTTCGCTTGTACAGAATAAATGCGATTTCAAAATTAGTGACAATCTCTAATACCGTATCAGTCGTTTGTCTGTTAACATTGTCTGTCAACAATTCCACAACTTAGTTGAATAGTAGACAATGGAGTATATTAAACCGTAGAGACAAAAGAAGGTTCCTAATAAGTTCCTTATGTTACATCATGAATATGTAAATCAGACAGTCAACTGTTAACATGGCAGTTTGAATTTCTTTCTTCTTTTTTTCAGAAGAGGAGGGGTATACCCCGTAGATCTCTCTTAAATATCCGTCGAAGGAAACGAATACTCCACAACATCTGGCCCCTTCGCCCATCGAATTCATACTCACGTGACTGATGACAGGTAGTGTAGTCTTTGCGTGCATCTCCTTTGTTTTTGGTTTTGAAAAATTGAAGGTAATACTGTCTACATCTCCAAGACTTTTGCATGGAACACAGTTATATAAACTCGAAGTGTGAGATTTTTATTAGCTTCTTAAATCTGAGGTGATATTGCTCACTAGACGAATAAATATATGGATAAAATTCAACATGGTCGCCAAAGATATTTGGGTCTGGTGACAAAAAAACTAAGATAGGCTTGATGGTCGAGCGTTGGTTGAAAGGTACCGTTTTCCAACCACATACCGTGGCACCAGCAAACACTTACAAACTAGTCTTATCTAAGGTCCAGTGTTTTTATATTTATGATTCATTCTTTACGTTTGATGAATTGGCTTAAAAAGCATGAATATTTATAGCAGAAGAAAAAGAAATGTTGACTGCTAATGTAGCCGATTACGCGGGAATATGTGAATTTCAATTTCGTACAGTCTGTGCATGCGCATGTTTGAGTCGGAAACTAAGTTCGCGGATAGTTCGCCGACATAGATGGTATATATGACGAGTGCTGTCGGTTGGTGCATGAGTAATATACCGTAATACCGTTTGGCGAACCTTGTAAACACGAACCAGCGAGTTGTTGCAGAACTGGGATGCTTGCAAAAATTTGCGACAACCTGTGTTTCATGTCTTTTTTTCTTAATTACTTACTTTTATTTGTCGAACTCATTTGACAACTATAACCTCTGCTGTATATACCTAAAGTATAGTGGTTTATGAGAGATACTTACCCATTACATATAGCTCTTTTGATGAAGCCCTTCCTTGGGTTTAGGATTACTTTATGGACTCCCGGTTTAGCCTCCAGAGATTCCCTGGCCCCTCCTACTGCAACTATCGCAACGTTTCCGGGCCGCGATAAAATCCAGTCCATGCTTTCCTTCCTAACGGAACATAGCCCTGATCATGAAAACAACGAAACGGCCTTCACGTCATACTCATGACAATGAAAATTTCCTTTGTTAATCTTTTTTTCTTTTGCACCCGTCGAATTGCCAATTCTAAAGCGTAAACCATTCAAAAACCTTAAGGTCTGATATTTGGTGTCAAAATGTGACATACTGCAATGTAAACTTTGCGAGGTTTCGTTCCTAGGAATTAACTTCTTGAAAAACTCCATATTTATCAATATAAGTATAACTATTCTTAGGGTTCATATCAAACAAGTAGGGCACACAAGGGCATCATGAGTTGGAAGGTGACTACACTACAAGTACTCCAGCAAGGAAATACCAGTGCAGAAGGAGTCTGTGAAGCCTTATCATTCCATCGTTAATATAATCTTTAGGAGGAACAATCATTATGAAATCAAATTAATTTTTTTTAAAATTTCTCAATATTTATATAAAGGGAGAAACTGTGCGCACATTCTTCTAATCATTGATCGTCTGGAAATCTGATATACACCAAAGGCAGTGGTCAACATGAACTCACAAATATGATCATTTTTAATCAATCATTTTTATTTAATCATTGTTATTAAATGCTCGTATTTCAAGGAAGGTTGTAAGTCTATACCAAAAATCTACATAAAATTTGACAACGTCTAAATTGTCAGTATCTATTCGACCCAAACCAAAGTGCGGTTCGAATGGCTAAAACCCCCTAAAACAATTGTTTCATGATTTATTTATTTCTTTCATTTTATATTTTAGTTTGTCAGAGGGGAAAGGGAGAATTATCACTCCCAAATCCATGATGGGCAGCACACTTATACTGTAGATGTTTCTCTTCAAACGTATATTATGAAATGGGGGGGGGGGGGGGGCTGGATGGGAAAAGCCTTTCCGCCAGTCTTTCCGTCATACAGTTTGTGCCAATATAGCTGATATGTAAAGAGTAAATGTGAGTCAGTTTGACTATTATGAAAAATGACATTTAATAATGAACTACATATGAAACTGAATGAATGCCTGAAATAAACTAGTTGCAAGGCCCTTTTTATTGAACTTATCTTCACTGGGAACTTGTACTTAGTACTTAACTCGACTCAAAAGACGTTATATATACGTGTTGCAGAAAACTCCACTGTCGCTACAAATTTTAAATGCAAGCGAGTCGTGTAATTCTCTTTAACGTTACAATGATGTGCATGGGTGTTTTAGGGTATGATAAAGATAACACTGGTTTCTCGCCATCGTGTGCATGTCCTTACCTGAGGTCATCAAGTAGTCCCTAATTATGGGTATATAGAACCATCCGTTTAAAGTTAGGGCGTAAGGTGTAATTCCAGGAAATATCTCGCTGAAGTTGCTACCTTCCGTTGCGAAATGGGCAAACAGACCCACACCCATAATTCCGTGCGGATGAAATCCGAACAGGTATGAGTTTTTGGGATCAAGGTCGGTCGTCTTAACGAGCTTCATCGGAAAATATTCCACCAAATTCCTGAAGACGTCCCAATTTCGAACCCATTCTGATCGCCTTCCACCCCTTATAGGGGTCGCTCTATCGAAATACGTCCAGGTCACAAGGGCCAAAAAGATCAAATAATGTCTGTAGAACACATACCAAAGTAAAAAGATACTTTCATTCACTTCAATAAGATAATTCACATAAATATGTGTACTTCCCACAAAGAAAAAAAAGGAAGACAGGTAGGAGCTCTTGGTGAATGGAGTAAAAATATTTCATTTTTCGACATGACGTATTTTTGTCCCTTCACTCACGTTTTGTTATGTATGTCTCACACAGTAGTGTAATTTTTATTCCATTAATTTACTCTGCTAAATTAAGTTTGGCTTGGCTTGAATTTCTCTGGGAAACTTACGGATTTGTGTTATTTACTATATGCATGAAGTTATAAGCAAAGATAGTATGTGTTGTGTCAATTTCTTTGTTTCAAGTTCTCATGTTTTTAGAGCCTTGAGTATGTCGGCTGTTCTGAACAAACGGCAGTGTTGCCTTATCGCCTGCAAAGTAATCACGGAGCGAGTATGTGTAAGCGTTGAAGAAATGTTTTGATATCTTCCGATTTTTTACTTTTATCATAGCTCTTACAGGGAAATCTGGGATTGACTATTGCATTTGTCACAATTCTGCATCGCCAGGAATAAGTCGTTCGATAGCTATTAAAACCCTGAATCGTGTGACGTGGTGGCAAATATCTTCAGATGCGAAAAATAATTACAAAAATAAAAAGTATAAGAAGGAAAAGGAAAAGGATATTAAAAAAATATGTTGTCTTGCTGTACTTGCACTTACCCAGTCAGCAGTAAAGTTATGCATATTATGATGCAGGTGAAGCCAGATAAGAGGAAAATATACCAAAAGTGGAGAACACCCAACGTTTGTAGGCGACGCTTCCATGGAACGTTGACAGGAGCAAAACTGATGTTAAACCAATTTCCTCTGTGGAAAGGAAAAACAAGACACGAAATTTATTTGATCTTCACACAAGATGCCCTATTCAGCTCAATAATATTTTCGAGGGCAAGATTGCATTTTAATATCCTTAGGTAGAAGACAAATACATAAGCACATGCTGCTTGTCACATGCACACAGTATTAATTTCCAAGGTAATGTTGGAACCTAATCCTATGAAAATCAGTTTGGCAAATGTTACCCGGCCATTTTCTATATAGGTCTATCAGTTTTATGTCCAAGCTCTCACTGTCAATAATAATAATAAGATGATGATGATGATGATGATGATGATGATGATGATGATAAGGATGACTATGATTATGTGGATGATGGCGACTATGATGATAATGACGACGGCGATGATAATGACGTTGATGACGATGGGGGTTAATGTTGATAATTATGACGATGATAATGATGTCGTTGATATTGATGATGACGTTGATGACGATGTTGTTGATGATGGAGACGACGATGTGATGACGTTGTTGATAATGATGTTGATGATTAAAATAATGATGAAGTTGCTAATAATAACAATAAGGATGGTGGCTGAAGGTGGTTGAAACTGATAATGGCGAAAAACTGATGAAGTTAAGTGTGATTTGGGATGATGTGAATAATGATGGTGGTAATACCTACCACGACCTTCAAAGACCACTATGTGTATACTGATTACTACGGCGATATAGAGAGGATGATAAAAATGGTGGTGAAAACGTAAAGAAGTAGGATATCGATTATGATGATCATGATGAAAAAAATGTCTATATTAGAAATTGCCTTAAGTTAAAATGACGGGTCAGATGACAGATCAAACACTAGAGGGCTTACCCTTTTTCCTTCGACATTCTGTGTTTTTATAGGTTATATTCCAATAGAAAGAGCTGCATAGAAAAATAAATGGCGGGAAAATGTTTTAGCAGCTGCCTACCTTTATTTGGCTTATTTTAAGGTCTGATCAGGGAGGTGTAATTAACACCTCCCTGGTTTGATTGTAATGATTTAGAAAAGATAATTGTTACCCTTTGTTTGGACATAGCACATAATTTGAAACCCTGGGTGTATAGTACTCTTGTTGAAAAATTTCTTCGGAAAGATTTTCAGCAGAATTAAAGCAGGATCACCCTGGGGCATTTATTACATATGGAGATATGGATCTAATGGTTAGAAGTTAATATTTTGATTTCAGAGAGAACTACCGTGAGCTTTCAAAATATGTATGATACTACCAGACTTTCTGTCATTAATAATAGTTCGCTCAATCTGATGTCAAGGAGTAAACTTTCACTTCTAAAGAGTGACGAGATTCATCGCACACTTTCTAATCAACTAAGTTAAACTCCAATTAAGAACTAGTGTCATGACAGTTAGCATAAGTATGTTACTCTAAAAGAGGTCTCAATTCGATTGACTACATACAGTACCCCGTAATTGACGCACTTTAGAGAATATATATATTGCGCGCCTATAAGTAAATGCCCTAATGAGCCATTATTTAAGAGGAAGTATACGTTAAGTGGGTTTATAATCGTAGACTACTCAACTGTGGTTAACTCCAAGAAGGTTGGATTACTGCTATAACGTTGTTACAGCGATGGTGAATTATTTTTTTTAATTACCCAGACAACACTCAAACATGGACCCCATATAGGTGAATCCATATGGGAGGACATATGATTTGCACCCACGATTCATGCGAGGACCATATGTGCCAGTCCAGATAACTATGCGACACATATGGGATAGTTACGACCAGAACTACCCTGTATGTGGCATATGGGTCATCTGGACTGAACCATATGGGCCCCTTACAGATCATGGGTACAAAGTCATATGGGACCCAATCTCGTGGAGCGACAATTACCGGACACTGTCCATTCGAAAGACTGAAATCTTTATACAAACTCAAGGTAAACGAATCTTCGTGCTTTGATATTTACTGAGTAAAAATATGTGATATTGACTGTTTAAGCCTTTCTACGCTACTTACTGTCCCACCCCCCACCCCCCTCCTCGCATTTTGTGGCTGTTTGCCATATCAACGTAAGTCAACGAGACTACTGTCTCTCATGTTTAAGAAATTATCAAAGCGAAACAAGAAAAATGTTCTCTGAAGTTGATGTATTCAGAAATTCCCAGTATGTGAATTTTTATTTTAATATTGAAAACTAATGTAAGGAAGGAAAGAAGTTTTAGTTTTATACTTACACTTTAGTATAACACTAGGCTGGACTAATATACATATACAACCAATATCGTAACAGGCAGAAGCACTAACTGGTCGAATTGGTCGCTTTGTTGAGATGTGGATTTAAGTTCACATGATATGTCTTGACAGAACCTCGAATGGTACTGTGATATCGATATCTAAACGGTGATGTTTGCAAGTTTAACTGCACACGAATCATTGATCAGGCTTAAACTATTTAACGGTCAAAGTTTACACCTTTGTCAACGTTTTATCTGAAGTTTATTTGTACACATAGCGGTGTAGACGATTAATTAAAGTAAGTTTCATTTATCTTATCATAACAAACACAAAATAATATAACCTTTGATCCTTTGCATAATGGCAACAAAAAAAAAAAAAAAATCTGGAAGAACACCGTCAAGAAATAAAAATAGCATAATAAAGAAAAACTTAAGCTTTAAAATAATCGGAATAATCGGAATCTCTAGGCCAACAGATTGTTACACGTGTTTTTTGTTTTTTTTCAGCCGTGAACAAGTCCATGGCGTGCTATTTACAAAAGACTTATCTGTCCTAAAATAGTAACATATTTATTTTAGCTATGTGAAGCTCTACTTCTATTAATAAAATATGTAATTAATTTCTGTTCATTATTTTCTTATCGTTTTAAATGGCCCTATTTGACAACAATAAAGATAGCCTATTTAAAAGTTTAATTACTTCCTACGCCACTGTTTATTGAAATGTTTTACGAATGTACAAAACTGAAGAATAAAGTAATATAGTGCAGAACGAAGGTGAAATATCTTGGAGGCAATTAACTGAAAATAAGTCGAGCTCAAAAATTAACAGAGGAACAATATCCTCTCGACCTAGAGCTCACCCACTTACACAGTACATCTAGATTAGTTATATGTACGATATTTTCCTTTTTACGATTTTTTTCCATGATCATGGGCCTCGAGAAAGATTACCGTATGTAGGCCTTGCGACGACAATCAATGTATCATTTTATCATGATAACCCGTATTTAAGAATAATGACAATAGAAAAGATGCTTAATTTAACTTTATTGTCATTGCGGCAATTAAAATGCTTACTTACTACGTAATCGTGTCAACAATTATTTAATATTTATAATAAGTCAGTGATATGTTGGTCAATCGACGAGTCCAAACTTGTACACATGAATCTATTGCCAGACCAACACAAATATGACCTGTATCATCCATCAGTGTGGTTGGCCAACCATCTCTCTTACAAACTGTGAATCGGTTGTTACGTTCCTTGCCACCGTCGTACCGAATAAAAGATATTTGTGTTAGTAGATTTCTCCATAACTTGTTTACAGTATCAATTGTCCTATATTTACGGCGACTCTAGACCATGCATTACTGTCCTAATATTCAATGTGGTGACCAAACGCTGTAAAAAAAAACTGAAATTCAGTGCTGGAGTCGAGTCCACCAAATCCGAATCTTTGAACCCCGAGGCCAAGACCGAGTCCTTGAAAATCGGGACTCGAGACTGAGTCCGGACTCGAGTCCTTCAACAATGCTGAAATTTGTATAAACTTATCTCGCGCCGCAGAATTGTTCTTTTTGCATTTTCCATCTGTTAGACGATCAACGGAATATCAGTACAACTTTTGTTTCTACTACGAACAGTGTTGTAGTCGAGTCCTGGCAGACCGAGGTCTCCTTTGACTTTGAATAACAAACTCTATTTGTGTGGAGGCCTTCGAAACTTTGAAGCCGCTCGAGGTCTGAGATTTCAAAGCCAAGGGAGGAATCGACTACAATGTATTGGGATAAGACATTCTGGTTACGAAAAATACAACACTAAATTCTGATTCCTGTCTTAATTCACTTTGCAAACAAACTCTCACTGCAACTGAAGTAGTTAACACTTTTTTAACGTTCGACAATAAAAACAATTATTGCAATTGAAAGTAAACTGACTGTTGTATATGATACCTGCGTCTTTTTATCAGTATATTATTCCACTGTACACTGCACGTATATCATTTATGTATCTCCTATTATATGAATAACATTTGATTCCTTACTATACATGCTTATTCTATAAAGCAACTTCGATTATGGAGCACTGAGTTATAGACAGTACTAGACTAGGAATTGAAAGGGCTCAGATTTTTACTTACAGTTTCCCCAAATAATCTTTGCGACGTCGGCTCAGATGCGGGTATAGCAATCCAAGTGACAGATGTATGTAGTTTGTGCTTTTTAAGCCAATGATAACTTTGTTTGCTCAATCGGGGCATAGCAATCGCCGGAGCTTCTATATCGGCAAAACAATTAAACAAAACAATACGGTTAGCGGACCTTGTTTGGTGATAAAGTGATTAACCTCGTTTAAGCCTTATAAACTGTATACATGCAATTTTATCGAACCCATTAATCCATTGGTGGTACACTGTCTCATTCAAAAATGACAGTTTTAACGGTTCTGATCATTATGGTTGCATGGTACGGTTTGACTGATGTGTTTTTTTCTCTGTCGATCCGATCGCTGATGTTTTTATCACTACATCGACCGATGTCCAATCCGTTCCGATATTTTCGCTATCAAGCGTGCATGCTCTCTCCTGCAAAAAAGAAAAAAAAATCCATTTTATGTATGAGGTATAGCCTTTGGAGCGCTTTTATCACGATTACAACATTATTGCAAATTTTACAGGTATATTTTTACCCTTTCATATAGGAAATGACTCTAATGGGGCATTTTCCAATTCCTCTTCTGGTTCACATATTAACAGGTCCCTCGGTGTAAATTTCCTGTCAGGTCTGAGCATACACAAACATTGGCATCTAGATTTTGCCGATCCGATGTTTTGCCGATAGTGGTGAACATCGACAAGATCCGATGTTCGATTATCCATCATCGGTTGTCATCAATTTTTCTGTCTTTGAAGAATTTATCTTTGAACGATGGATAGTCAGTGCTAATCTGAGTTTGTAAAATCTTCCTCCCATTTTCAACATTTTTAATTTTAGTTCCATCGGTAACTTTCTTTCAGTCTTTCATCATGAAATTAAAAACTGTATAATTCTACATTAATTTAATTAGATCCAATACAGGGAACTTGGAGCAACTTACGAGGGTATTTCACTAAATAAAAAAGTAACTAAAATACATGAGAAAAGAAGTATACTTAGAGAAAAAAAGAAAGGAACATTGAAGAAATCAACTTAATCAAGAAGAAACAAAAAGCATTGTATGATTTACTCCTGCTTCCAAATTAGGCCGCCCGTTTCAAGCTTGCATTTTGTAGGTATTCGATATCTGAATAAGCCAATGAGCACATCAGATCCACCGATTTGTGTTAATTCCCATGATGGCTGAAACTTGCAGTGAGGTGACGGAACGGTACAGATTAAACGGTAAGTATCCGAGTATTGGTACAGCTGGATAAACCATGAAACAAAGTAACTAGACACGCGTGAAATTGCGTCGAGGGAACAGCAAAAATCTTAGATTATATGACAACTTTGAATTTCCATTGATTAATTATGAACCTTTTATAAGGGTCTTCTGTGCTTTAGTCGATATAGCATCACCACAATATGTTGGCTTCTGTGTGATGCATCCGCACCCAGCTCTCGGGATCCAAACCAACCCAGCTTGACAGCACATCCTCAACCTTATTTGTAAATTTTATCCTCTAGGTCTATGAAACACTATAGGTATTAGGTAAAGCAGTTTCCTTAACCGAGAACGTCTGATTTACCCTCTAGTAAGCTAAGATTGTGGGTAAATTGTCTGTAGAGAGTATCTCATTCCATCATAATCGACTTTTAGGGATCCGTAGGGGCTTCATCCTTTCTTTTCCCCTTTCGAGTTCAAACAATGCGTGTGGAATACGCGTGCAATTAGCACCAGTGAAAATTTTCTCATGATAACGTACCGTAGTACTTGGGAGAATACAGACGAGGGCTGATAGCATAATTTGTCAGTTGATGGTGTTCCATTCCATATCACAGCATGTTCCCTAAATTTCACTTTACTTGAGCTGAAGAGGCTATGGCAGTGGCGGATCTGGTGGTGAATCCAGTGCACTGTCCAAACAAAAATCCTGGTTCCGCCCAATGGAGTGATCTAATCAGATTCGGTTATAGCTTATCTTTAAGTCTTTTCACTTTTACACCAGCCACAATACCACAGGCATTGACCAAATACCCAGTAGAATCGTTCATCGCAGTCAAATTATCTTTTCTCAAATAGTTGCAAACAGTGAGCACAGTAAATTGCCATAGGACCTGCCTCGACGGCGCAATGGTACGTGTTTCGAGAATGCTTTCAAATATCGTGGAAGTAGCATAGTTAAGGGTTGTGTCTATGTTGACTTTATGTCTTTGTTGATTTTATCAACACAGGATTCTAGACAGACGGATTTAATTGTCCCTTCTTATATATGTTTTTTTTTTAATCTTACTAAGCTGAATTTAACTTAAAAAGATATCGATCCTGAAACGCTAACAGCACTTAACTACAGACACTGTATTCAACATGAAAATTAAATTGGTGTCGGTATCCTGGTTGCATTGGGCCTAGGAGAATTGTAAACAAGGTATATGTGCAGTTGTTTCATAGAAAATGTAATGCGTTACTTCGATCTATATGTTTCATGTTATGAAAGACTGTTCGACCATGGACATGAAGGCACCAGCATGCACTAGCTGGTAACTTTCATTATGATGGTTGGATTAGAAATTTGCTGCGTTATTAGATGGCACCCTAATTCCGCCCAGCCCTGTTTACCCGAGATCTCAGTTGGCTCCACTCTGGCAAAGAATTCTACCTTTCCCGTGGTATTATTGGTGACAACCCGATATTTGCATGGACAATGCATTCTGTTGACATTTTGTATCCATTGTGAGGCTTGTCCTTACCTTTCGACGTTCGTCACGGCTATATTCACGGGGCAATCTTGAGGAACAGCTACGAGACAGTCTGTGATGGCATAATTTACGGGGCAATTGATGGAACACTGTTTAGTGTAGGCTATATATGAACCGTTTCCACATTGCATCTATGTAAAATAATGTTAAGTTGGACTTACGTAAGCTACGGTAGTAGACATGTGTTTTGGATAGGTATAATTAGGAAGAAAGCTCATCTCTGGTCAATCTTACATTTCTCAGCCATATATCTTATCGATCACAGTATCATACATTCATACACACAATTACGATAGCATCATTGACCAGTGAAGTGACCGGTGGATAATAACACCAATAATTGTTCAATTTATGTCATTTTTTGGAAGACCTATAAATTAAGGCGAAGCAAGGGTATAATTAATTGTAACCTCCAGGATAGAAATCGTAAAACTGTCTTGTCTTTATAAATCCCTTGTTCGACCAATAGTGTGGCATGTTGGAGGCTGTACCTTCAGAGAAATATTATTCTGACCGAGGACGTTGAAAGAGACAAAGACGTAGGGTACTGTTTGACTCTAATGATTCCGTGTCTTACAACATTCCTTTGCGAGAGGTCAGATTTCACCCACGGAACTTGGAAACCTTGAAAGAGCGACTGACCTAGCTCTTGTCAAGACAAAAGTGCAGGATTTTTTTTATTATTATTGCTTAATAAATTGACTGACGTGGACATCTACATATTTAATGACATTGATGATTAGCCTATACTTCTACAAGGTACGTGTCACTAAAATTCAATTAGACAAGAGGTTCATGTATGGTTTCAACACTTGTTTTTTCCTTTTTTGGTCTTTTTTCTTTAGTCCCGACAGCTGCCCATACTGGCCTGAGCTTACCACTTAACAATGGAACGGAAGGTTAGGACCAATCAATCCATCGTTTGTAAAAGAGGGTTAGGGGTTGACCAATCACAACGATGCTCTAATGAAGGACATCTTTGTGTTGATATAACTGCATTAGTATACTGAATATACCGCATAGGCGGTATAACAATTAGCCTATACTTAGGCCCTACAGTCTGTTCCAGCGTTGCCAATTTGGCGTTTTTGCCTTCAAAAGGGGGGAAATTGGCATATTATGGAAAAGATTGGCGAGACCTTGAAGGAGGCGCCAAACTACGATTTGGCGTTTTCTTGCGTTTTCTTCGGTGTTGCACTTTTCTCCATTTTGTATCAATTTCAATGAGAAATTAGCCCAACTTAGCTCTCACACAGCAAAATTTGGTGAACTATGCAATAGACCGGCACGTAGCCTATTGTGCACCGCAATGTGAAAAATACACGCTGCTTACCTTAATATTCAAAACAAGTGCATTTTCGGATGTCAGACCTTAGGTGCGATAGCCTACATGTCGCTACGAAATCATGTTCTGCTTTCACAATGTCTTAGAACATTTTTTGCAAAGAAATCTGCACGCATATGACGTCTCACCCTCTTCTAAATGATATCATGAGATATATGGATCCTGACGTGTAAAATATACGCCTACTGATTTCTCGAATAAATTTGGCGTTTTTTTCGGTCTATTTGGGGCCTGATTTGGCGTTTTGTTACTAATGAAAACCTGGCAACCCTGTTCTGTTCCACCGTCACACAGTACCATGAACTCGAGTTGGATCTGCATTACGATGATTCTCTCATCAGTTTCCCAGCAAACCCAAGTAAAACTGGTCTAAGCTAGAGTTATCGCTGGTGATAAATTTTCCAACTGGAACTCTCTAAAGGTATTTTGGTGTGGTTATAAATCTTTCATCTAAAAGTGAATAAGTTAAAGTAAGGGTGGTGTCTATTGACCCGGACGCCGACTCTATTAATTATTCAGGCGCCTCTTGTCAGTGTCCCGTACGTCAGTGACCCGTCCGTCAGTGACCGTCATTGACCCGTACTTTGGTACTAATTGAGAATTAAAAACTCTGTAGTGTAATAGCCTAAACCATGGATGCAACTGTTATGGGAACAAGTTAAAGTCGGCAAGCTTATTCAGATGGTACGTCTTTTAAAAAACCGCAATTGTACCGTAAGTTCGTAACTACTAATTTGCTAGTCCGGCTCCATAAATGGAGATTTGAGACAATTGCCCTGGACGCCAGCTGTGTCACGAACTTCCCTTGTTATTGGCCTGGACGCAACTTCTGTGTTCGGATGGCTGCGAGTGAGACTTGAACCAATTGACCCAAGACACAAACTTTTTTTTCGCACAACTGGCTCTTGTATTGTTCCTATGGCAGTTGTGTATGGTAGTTCTGCCAGTAAGGCTAACCAGCCACATGTGTGGTAATTAAATAATCTACGCCTAAGCTAAGCCTGTATAGGCTACTGCAGGTAACCAGTCGTTTCTTCCCCATTATGTTTTAGCTTCTGCCCCAACCAGTTTGCCCCTGTCACTTTGACCCTTGCAAGTGTGCCCCAATATGAAAGTCATTTTGCACCCAAATATCTATTGACTGTACGTATTTACCCCATGAGATAACTAAAAGCAAATGCTGTTGTTCAAGTTTTCTACTACTGTTCAAGTTTCATGTTAGCAAAAACTGTTATAGTGATAATGTAGGTTAGGTGTGGAAAAAAAAGAAGCAGAAAACATATGGAACTAGTATGTCATAACCAAAATAATCATGTTCAAGTGGTTTTGGGAGCAATGTCCATGCTAGTGGAAGTCAAGATATTTCTAGCTGTTTTTAATTGAAGGTATTTGTTTTGAGTGATATTTTTCCGACAGCTTTAAATACACTTGTCATTTTACCTATCAAGCAAAATGTTTAATTGAAAGTTTAGGAAAAAATGAAAGATGAGAAGACAAATGAACAAATCAATAACCACAAGAGATAGAGCACAAAATGTAAAGCCACTTACCCCACACAACCAAAATTAAGCATAGTCTGTCAATTACACTAGATCAAATCGACCATTTGAACTTGTTACCACCTTCTTCACAAAATGCAACCATCAGATTAGGGGACGAACTAGTCTGCACTTGGGGTGAACTGGAAGGTCTTTGGGGACAAACTGGTAAACAGCTTGAGGCAAACTGGTAATTTGGGCATGAACTGGTTGAGGGCAAACTTGCAAGGGAGCGAAACAACATGTTACCATTCAAATGATGATGCTTAACTTGATGTCTGTGCTAGTTGATGTCCAGTTATTTCTTGCTGTTCTTATGAAAGATGTTTGTCTCAAGTAACTTTTTTCTAACCGACTTCTGTACACTCGTCATTTTACCAATCAAGTAAAGTTTAAATTTTGAGGAAAACATATAGAAGATTAGAAAAGACATGAACAAGTGATGGACACAAGGAAGAGAACATGAAATGTACTGTAAAGCCACTTATCAGACATAACCAAACATAAGGTAGTAGGTCAATAACTTAAGATCAAATGACTTCTTGAAGTTTTTCCAGAGAAATAGAGAAATGAGAATGATGTCATGGAACATGGAGTGAAGCCCAAATGCTATGGCAAAAGGTGTTCTCATGAAACTGCACAAGACAAATCTAATGGAAATGTTTGCCCACTTATCGTAGGGGGAAACTGGTAGGTCTTTGGTCAACAGCTCAAGGCACACTGGTTATCTAAGGGTGAACTGGTCGGGGACAAACTCACAAGGGGACGAAACTACTGGTTACCATACTGTACAGTAAATTACATTGGTATCATAGTCTAACCAAAGCAAACTTCATGCTTAAATCACGGTACCCCTCTAATAATTCCATGCTCAACTGAACAGGTTTAAATGAATGTAGACTACTGTACGTACGGCAAGTTGATCATATGTTGACAGAATTGCAACCTGACATGGCAAAAAGTTCAAAGGAATAACTGTAACCCCATATGTAATGTTATGTTAAAAATAGGCAAAATGAAAAAATTATAATAATAATATCAATACCTCTCCTAGCTACATTGCATGATCACTGTGCAGATAATCATTGAACACACAGTTAAAGTTCGAGTGACATAAACTGGACATTTCGGAATTTTGGCTATATTAATCATTAAAAATGATGAATCTAGCCATAAATTTCATAAAATAGTGATGATTTACAGGCAAATACCTGTCTTACACCTGCATCAGGAATTTAATTTGGCCACGAACTGTATGCAACTTTATGAAATCAAGAGAGGGACTTGCTTTCTCCTGTGGCTGTTATCCTATGTTTACTTGGCCTTTATTTTCAAAAACAAACAAGAATTTCGTATACCTCAAGGGTTATGCTTTGGAAACCTGTATTTTTTTCATTTAAAATGTTGATATCATTTACTGATATGTGAAACCCAGTACCTTATAAGTTACAATATTACAGTAAGAGATAATATATCATCAGGCAGTCTCCATAATTGGCCCGTTGTAACTTTGTTGGATTTGAACCCAATTAAGCAACCTTCTGTAGTTGTGATGACAGAGCAGCATCATTCATGAAGACTTGAATTAGACACATTAGGCTGCATTAACTTAAATCTACAGTCAGAGGTGGAATCATTGGCATTACAGAAAGGTGGTTTTCTTTGAGATGTAGTTTTGGTTACTTTGGTGGAGTGATATTCCTAGCTAAGGCAAGTACTGTACAGTACACGTTTCAATAGAGGAGGGTGTAAAATGGTACTGTAATATATTTATAGAAGCAGCTGGTCATGGACCATGTTTCATCGAAAGTGTCATTCTGCTGAAAAAATAATTTTGGTTGACTGTAGTAATAATGTATGTTACAGTATAACAGAAAAACTACTTCTACAGAAGGGTTTTCTTGCATTTACAGTAGATGCCCTAAGTTAGGAATGGCATTAGAAACCCTTGTTATATACTTGGGTTTTTGCTGTAATTTCATTTTATGCTGTCTTAACTGCTGTAGGCCTAATTGAAAAGCATGGTGGAGTCAAAGTGAATGGACATTGGGTTTGATTTGTAAGAATCTGGACATCTACTGTTGTTAGACCTAAGTTTGGTTGTTAAAGGTTACATGTATGTGGTTTTAGTTTACTGTGCATGTTGTACCTTGTCTGCAGTAGCATAACCGCTGACTATAAACCCATACTGCACATGTGTAATATTAATAAATTTGGTGGATCACTAAACAGACCTCATGTGCTTTAGTCTGTTGGCATAACATTTCCAATTCATGTTGTAAACCAGACTCCTAACTTACTGTAATACTGTACAGTAATTGTCAACACCTTCTGTATGATGAAAAGTATTCGTAATTTCATGGATTTGTCAGTCTGTAGTAGCATAACCAGGAATATGTTATTTGAACCATTTTTGGTCTTTACGTCTATGCTGGTACTCCAAATTTCATAGACCGTTGTCACTGTCATATGCCAGTACATGTTCATCTTCCACTTCACATCTCTTTGTAGTAGTACACTACATCCAGGCTTTGTGTACTGTAAGTATGTGCCAAAACTTTACAATGTACAACGATAGGTCTTGAAATTTGCCGAGTACAAAGCTATGAGTACATGCCTGGATCCATTGTTGTAAGCACTAGCATGTCACCATTAGGGTAATTATGAGCACCAGAACAATTGGAAGTTCAAGAAAACCTTGGAATTTATTATTAGCATAATCCCAGAGCAGAATTTAAACTTGTGTGCACCAAAGCTTGAACACTTTCCTGTATCATGTTAAATAACACTTTACTCTTTATGGGAAAAGCACGCTGTGAGAAGTCAGACCTGCAAAACATTTCAGTGTGTAAAAACTCTGTCATAGATGGAACTGCTTTTCAATATTTCTCTTTAATTGTTTTTCTACCTCTTATAACCCAACATGGTGGTCAAGTAGGTATGGAAATGTGTTGCAAACCCACAAAATAATAACTTCATGGAGGGCACAAATGCAAGGCTTTGAGTAGTACCAGTGCATAAGGCTTCCCTTCTGGTATGAGTACAATTCTGTGAGTACAAGAATTAATTTAAAAAATTGCTGAGTACAGTATGTACAGTACTATACAAGTACACAAAACAATTAGTATGGGAGAATCATGTCCTTGAGTATGAGCACCATACTCAGCAACAAGTCTGACAAAACTACCAGAAAGAAGAGGATACAATGTCAAAAATTAGAAAGAACTGCAATTTGATCACCAGGTACCTGAAATGGATTCATTCTTTATATAGATCTATGGAGGTTAATATGTTTTGCTACAGTTATGAATTTAGGGGGGGGCTAAATTTTTGGTTGTGTAATTATGGGATTCTCATTGCTGTATATACAGGTGTGTGTAGTTTGAATAAATGCTATGCAGCACCAAATGGAAGTTATTATGCTACTTCCCTGTATTTTATGTATTAATGTACTGTTCTTTACCATCAAATTTGTTTAGAGTACTGTAGATGTTGTCCATTAGACCTGTGCAGTCGAAGAGTTGAGCCATGGATGTCCTTAAACCAGCGACCATACTGATTGGTGGCAGATGTTATCGACGGAACCCAACTGACCCACCCCCAGGTTGGAAGTTTTCAGAACAGGTGCAGCCATATCAAGAAGATGAAGAAATCTTCACCAATGCAGGTAATTGAGTGAAAGTAATTTATATTTCTTGTCAGTTTGTCAATCACAGGTAATTCTCTGGTTCTTTTGATCTGGTAAATCTTGTACCATCACTTCCCCTTCCAGTTTCTTTCAACCCTTTACACTGATTTGCAAAATCTATGTATAACCAGTGTTAAAAGACATCTCAGTGTTGCTCTGTCAAAAGTGTCTGTGATTTTGTTTTTATGAAATGCTTTCCTTTCTTATATTGTGTTATGAATTCCCTGACCATCTTCATGCTGTATGCTCACTGCAGAGTAACATTCATGCATCCATTGAGGTACTGTATAGACACTCAATTTGCCAGCTGAACATGTTTGCCATCTCAGAGATGTGTGTTAAGAGTTTTCAAATATCCATCAAGTCCTCACTATTGGTGTTTTCTGCTCATTTGACTTCAGTACGTCCTTTTGTTTCTAACTTTCTATCGTTTCCCAGATGATGACGACTTGGAGTGCGATCACGTAGACATCCAGGAAACTGACAAAGGTTTCACTTTATCGATGGAGGTGCCTAGTACCTTCTACGGTCGCATCATAGGCAAAGGGGGAGAGAATAGACGGAGGATTGAGGAGGAGACTCAGTGTCAGATAAACATACCAAGGCACGGCAGCCACTCTGATGTCATCAGTAAGTATCTACATCTGATGGAGACATCATACGTTTGGTTAAAACAGGTTTGCTCAAGAAATACTTAATATTTACAACAGGACTCTGTTTTGCTGATATTTTAGACAAAAAAATAATCAGTCTTCTTTCTATGGTTATGAGCATTTCTGAAAAGTGTCCTTACCAATGAGAAATGTGCAAAAGCAATTTAGAGAGAAGCTGCAGTTCTGCAGTAGGGATTATTCTGTTGGTCTTATAATGATCCCATCTAAAGCATAATCAATGTTGGAATAGCTTTGCTATAATGGATTATCCATGTCTTATTTCCATTAGCATCTGGCTGATTTGTCAAGTACAGATTCTTGCAAACTCGGGCAGATTTACAGGACATGTGTAGTTGCTGATCATGGTAAATGCATTGCCTAATTTTTTGGTTTATATTGTCACATAGTCCCTCAAAATAACAATTACCAAACTGAAAGGTTGCGCTTAAATGGACAGACATTTGAAAAGCTGCCTAGTATTTGGGGGCATTTTCAACAATTCAGTAAGTTTTACCGTACCTACTGTATGTATTTCTGTAACAAACACCACCAAAGAAGGATTGAGTATCTGTTGCAATGAAAGGAGTTACAGTTGTGTATGTTTTCCTTTCTTCGTAATTGACCAGCCAGTGCTGTGGTGGTAAAATTAACCTTACCATCTACAAGTACAACTTTCTATTTTTTACAGCAATTTATAAGCCTCTTGAGATTTTTTTTTCCTTTCTTTGTTTTTTTCATATCCCACAACTTCAGGTAGACAACATTCACTGCACATGTTTGCATTTGCATATGCATAGAAGTTCAACTGCATTTTACAGCAAAAGGAGATGTGATAGGGGATGAGTCATTTTTCCCATAAATTCAAGGTTCCCATAGGTCCTTGAAATCCTTAAAAAATATTGTAGTACTTGAAAGTCGTGGAAAGTCCCTTAAATTTGCATATTTTCCAAGAGGTCCTTGAACAAGAAAAAGTCCTTGATAAGTCCTTGAAAACTCCAGCAGGTAGGCAAACTTTTGTCACTACCTTACACCCAAAACTTATTACTATTTCATTATCTGTAAGTTGGGTAAAGGTTACATTAAATTTGAAGTGGCTGTCAGGCCTACAGTATCTCACCAATAGATTTCCAGAAACTACCACAGATTCAGCCAATTGATTCAAATTTCTGTCATAATATACTGTAGTATCTGGCACCCAAAATGTATTAATGTCCCCTTATTTCTAAGTTTGGGTGAAGATTAAACTTTGTACTGGTTAAGCTGATATTATACCGTGCCAATCACCAACCAACCTTTAATAAACCTTTAAAAAACAACAAATTTAACATTTTAAATTATAATAATGTAAAATTTAAAATTTGTTGTTGTTTATAAAAGGTTGCTTGGGGATTGTCATGGCAGTCAGTTAATGTGGCTTTAATTGACTAGATTGTTAAGGAAAACATGTCCAAATTAGAAGACTGGTTCAGAACTTTACATTACTTTGAAGGCTTCTGCCAAAGCAAATTTTAGTGCAAATCTAATGTGAATAACAGAACATTTGTGGTAAGTCCTACGTTCAACAGTGTAGGAATTGAATACTGATTGGTTTCCATTGGTGTGACAGTTTGAATGTTTCATTCATCATATTGAGCTTGTTCCATTCATTTCAGCATCCTGGCAAACCTCATTGCATGGAATGCTCACTCTTTCAAATCTTGTAATATATGTGCTATCACACTAACACTCATTGTTTATGTATTATCTTTAATATGCAATCTGGACTGAAATACCTTTATTAATTTTTCAAGTAGACGAATGAGACCATTGCATATGAATCCAAAAACAGGTGTTACTCTCACAAACAGAAAAACCAGAGTTCTCTTCTTGGCTAAGAAAGGAATAGGCTGCAAATTGAAATGGATGAACTGAAGGAAAAGCTACCTGTACAGAACATTGAATAGTGAGCAAGTAACTTCTTCACATTGTGTTAGAGGGCTATTTTCTTGTATGGCAGTATCTCACAGCTACCTAAAATAAAAGCCAAGCACATGTAATATGTTTTCCTTTGTTGTAACTTTATTGCATCTACACTTACAGTTTTGTACAACCTTTGTTTACAGTAGTTCTGGTCATACTCATATTTATTAATAAACATGTGGGAGGACCGGATGGCTGTAAGGGGTAGAAAAGGCCATCTTATTAATATCTTTAATGGGGTTTTGACAGAATAACATACTGTATTCCTATTTCATACTAAAAGAATGTTTAAGATAACCTTGAATAAAGGCTCCTTGTCCTCGAAAAGTCCTTGAAATTGGTTTTTGAAATTGTGTGGGAACCCTGTTAAATGCTGCTACTTCTATTACTTAAGCATCCGCTGCATAAATGTCTTGCCAGAGGGTTGCTACCAGGAAAGAAAGGTGGTATGTGTCTGACTCAGGGAGAGCGCAGTCTTTACAGGACATTGTGCTGTACTTAACCTTCAAGTCTGAAGTGAAAAGAGACTGGGGTACTGTAGCTGTGTTGGAAAATCAAAATAATAGCTCACAATAATTCTGACAGATATATGATGTTAAGCAACTACGAAGGCATGAAAGAAGCCTTCTGACATATAAATTGCAAAATTTCAGGTCAAATTTGGCTCCTTTTCCCAAGGTCAGCTTTGATATGAAAATCGTAGATTTCTCTTGGATGAAAAACCCATCTTATGAGACCCAGTCTGGGATCAAACCCTAAACCTCCCTGTCGCTAATCTTCATTGCTTTATCATTTGAATTTTGTAAGGGTTTTCTGTCAATGACCCTTGGAACTGGAGATTGTGTCCTCTCACTTGAACTCAAGAAATAAAGTCATTTCATGGTATAAACATTGTCACCTTGTCACACAAATAACCATGAAGTATGTGTCGTTCAAACCACCTTGTCATTTTTGGTTTCGATAAAATCAAAACCTTCATAATCATGCAGGTGTATGTACAGTATGTGTGTATGCATATTGTGATGCTTACCTTGTACACACGATATCTCAAGAAGGGAAGCTTGCACATGTATATGTCATAATTGGTGTTTAGGTGTACCGTATTAAGTATGTGAAAGTCTATTGTTTTTCGCAGAGGTCCAAGGTCGTTTGGGGTCAACAGGGTCAAATAGTATAAACCTTGTAAACACAATATCTGAAGATGAGAAAACTTGTGCAGATCTCATATTTAGTTCGTGGGTGTACCTTATTGAGTGCAAAAGCCTCAACAGTCATTTTGGTTTCAATAGGGTCAAATACTGAAAACTTTTTTGAACATAATATCTGAGAAGGGGAACATGCACATATGTAATATTTGGGAAGTGGGTGTAACTTTTGGAGCACAAGAAGTATAATATTTTGATGGAAGTCAAAGTTCATTTTGGGGTCAGCAGGGATCAAATAGTGAAAACTTTGTAAAGACAGCTCAAGAATGAAAGCTTGTACTGATCCAATATTTTGTATAAGTGGGTGTATGTTATTGAGTGCAAAAAGTCTATTATTTGTGGTAGATGTCAAGTGTTGCTTGGGGTCAACAGTGGTCAAATAGTGACAACCTTGAAAACATATCTCAAGAGGGTAAGCTTTTACCGATCTCATTTTGTATATGAGGCATCTTATTGAGTACAAATAGCCTATTGTTTTTGATGGAGGTGGAGGGTCTTTTGAGATCAACAGGGGTCAAGTCAAGACAACATTTTTGATATCTCAAGAAGTGAAACTTGAATTGCACAGAATTGCACAGAATTGGTATTTGGTATGTATCAAAGCTTTTGGATATATCTCTTTAGTACGCAGTTGTGCATATTCAGATGGATACCTACAATATCAGTGATCAACTTAGGTCAGCAGATGTCACTAAACATCTCAATTGGTGATATGATAAATTTCAGTTATATGACCATAACCAAGCATATTACATGTACTCACCTTTTGCAAGATGTCACACACATGAAAAAAAAAAATTCTCATCGTAAATTCATTGTAACCACAATTCATTTGTGCTTTCCGGTTTGTCAAAACTAGTGTTCTACCCTCGTCAAAGAACTCACAGTGAATGTTGGCTGATAAACAATGATTTAGACAAATTTAGACAAAAGACTTTGGGATGTAAGGAAAACATTTGGAAGGTATGGGGAAGTCTGCATGCATTTATTGCATTCCCTTGCTTGAGGGAAAATAAACCAAACATTGTTTTTCCTGTAAGGCATCGTTGGTGGCCTTTTTGATATTGGATCCACCAGAGCTAGTTGACTGTTCTCCAGGAAATATAGGACAGCGAATCTATGAGGACAAATGGACAAAAGAGTGACTCTAAATATATTTTCATCTTTATCAGTACTCCGGGGAGCACACAAGAAAGGCGTGATGTCAGCCAAGACGAGAATAGAATTGCTGGTGGATGAAACCCGTCAAAAACAGCCCTTTACACACTTCTTATCTTTTCCCCTTAACACGGAGAGCCTTCAGGAGAGCTTCTTAGAATTCAAAGATGATGTGCTTCGCCAGTGTCACAGGGTGAGTAATAAATAAACATTGAATGCTATGGTGAACTATCAGTCATATCTGTTTCAGTTATTTAGAGAAAAAAAAAAAGCAATATGAAGAGACAGCGTATACAGGCCTAACAAAAGAAATACTGACACTAAGCAGCACCTCACACCATCATATTTGCATTCTCATTTTTGAAAAGCCGTATCTAGAGATGGAAATAGATGTAAGCACATTTCCAAAGGATTATCATTCAGGGCCTCACTCTGCAACTTCTGAACGAAGCCAGCTCTTTTCTAGATGCATCTCTCATCATTTGTAAGCAGGGACATGAAAAGAGAGCTTTTAAGTGTAAATTTCTGAGGTATGTTTCTTTGTCCTTCCAAGCAAGTTTCGCAATTGTTTTATTTCAATTCTTTACACCTTGTAGACGGTCGGACTTAGCGAGCCCATTTTTCAGAAGCCGTGTAAACTCCATCTGACAATCACAACTCTTGTTCTTCTCTCTGAGACAGAGGTGGTAAGACAACAAAAACATTGTAGTATTGTGAATAAACATAATTTTTCACTTGATGAGGTATCGTCAGCTGGCTTTGAATCTGTTCTAAAACTAAATAAAATCTTTTCCTTTATGAATTTGTGGAGCACAATATCAGGTGCTTATTGTCATTTTTTGTTATTGTCATTTTCCTCCTTTCATTTTTCTGAAATATCAGAGGAAAGCCAACGAACTGTTGAAGAAATGTCAAAGAGAAGTCATTGAGTGAGTATATCTGTTGGCTAAACAAACTAATCCTTGCCAAAATGTGGAAGACTTCAAGGTGTGATTGACACAATAGACCATTTTGTGCTCTCTGAAGTAACTGGAACAATGATGCCATATAAAGTTCAAATCATTTGATAGCTTAAAGGTGGACTAGACCGGGGAGGTGCTAGAGAAGGAGATACAACGGGACTGTTAAGTTATGCTATAAATCCTGTTAGATTTTCCCCGGCGTGATTACTTTCAATTCATAAAGGAATGAGAACAGCTAAGAGTGCCGTTTTACTTTTGTGTGATGTATCTTACTTCTAGGGACATCCAAGTAATCTTCATTCACACCTGCTCGTAATCTTTGAAAAGGATTGCGTAGCAAAAAGCTTTGATGCAAGGTTCGTTGCCGACAATCAACTCAAAACCACTGTCTCAAAAATCGAAACGACTGGCTATCTCTTTCGAATCAAGACATACTGGTGTATAAGAATAAGACATAGACCTTTGCCATGTGCAAATGACGAAAACGATCATAAGACTATATTTTACATTTTATTGATTTTCACTGATCTTCGCAAGTTTGCAGAGGGTGTATCCATGTTCAATAAGTAACACAACATCAAATTTTGCCACTGCAATAGGCGTCGGACCGCATCGGAAGTTGAAAACAGATTTTCCTGAATAACAACTGGCAATGCTATAGCTATAGACAAAATTTGTCGATAGGTAATTTACAACGGAGTAGACAAACATAGACCTTTTAAGTTACGTTCCTAATACCCTTTAATCCCATTGAATCTTCAAGAGGTGAACAAAAGAGACGATTATTACAGAAACTAGGCTACTTCAAAAGAAGAAACTTCTATTGTATCTGTTTCTCTAGCACCTCCCTGACTAGACCAACCTTTGAGGGTGCATCCTTTTGTTTTGATTAAGATTTCCATTAAACCTGATGGAAAATTTCTTGTGACTTCGTACTTTACCTGTATGTTATATAGCTATTCACACCCAATGGACACTGCAGTTCTATATGCCCTCTTGTAATTGTATTGTATGTGCATGGACCAAACCTTTTGTACAGTGTAACACATAACTATAGTTAGTGACATGTGCAGGACAAGGTTGAAGGTTACAATGTACAAGAGACAAAGTGCTGTGTAGAAAATCAATATTAGCGAAGAAAATAGTACAGTAAAACCCCGTTTATCTGAACACGTCGGGACCAGACGTTGTTCGGATAACGGAAAAGTTCGGATAAACGGGGTTTCATGTTTATCGTTAATGTGCTACCCCGAGTGAAGCATGCGCTTATCAATAAAGTGAAATTAACCGTTGTTAGGTTGTCACCGTGTTATTTCTTTGGTTTCGTATTAAAAAATAAACATTTTTGAAAATTCAAAGTGTTTTGTGTATTCTTCTTAGATTGAACATCCAAGGAGGATAAATTGAATGAGGGCAATGGATGTCCGTCTGGGTTGCGATACTTTGCTCGGCGGCAGGATAACACATAGCCTACACACGGAATCCTAACATTATAAACCAAAAGCAACAGTAGCCTACATTTTCAAAAAATGCGCTAAAATAAGGAACATGCATATAAATTTTACCTCTACAAATGGTATAAACACTTGCCGACATGGAAAAGGGAGATGTAAAGTGAGAAGAACGGCCAGTTCGGATAAATGGGGTTTCGGATAAACGGGGTTCGGATAAGCGGGGTTTTACTGTATATTTATTCTGCTGAAGTGTCCTAGCAAGTTTTGCACAACATTATAGACTTTTATGATACCACTACAGAGTACTCTTCAAGACTCATCAGGAAACCCTTTGTTATTTGATGTCCCGTGGCACAGTTGCAATTTTTTCAGACCTTATGGAGTCAAGTAATACTATTTGCTGCTAGATCCTGTTTTCTCACCCCACAGGCCCATTTTACAAGGGCATCCATGTTCCGTGGACATCAAGGGACTTGAATTCATGAACGACGAACCTGGCAAGGTCCGTGTTCTCTACGCTAAAGCAGAATCTCAAGGCAAAGAAGACAAGTAAGTCACTATCATAATTCAGGGTTATGTATTTTTGATTAGTGGAAAAAAAATTGGGTAAAATGGATTTAGTAACTTGCAGTTGTCAATGTTGGCCACTGTGATTTGCACTTGATGTGCCTTGCTAACATAGATCCTTGTGATTTACAGCCTAAATTTGTAAGTAGCATCCTTCTGTGAAAAGCTAAAGCAAACTGCAGGTTATATGAAAATCATCATTTGCCACTGGACACAAATATATGATAACACAGGTGTATCCAGGATTGTATGATAGTGGGGAGGGGGGGCAAGGATGCATTGTCATCCTGTGGGAAGGGTCTAAGGGAAGGAGTGTCCCACCTCCCTTTTAAGAAACTTTAAATGACATTGCATAATTATGTGTTACACTTGAGCAGTCAGTGACTGCTTGGCTTCACACATATATGATGCTTTTTGTCCATTGTTTTACCTTTCCCTGTTTGCTTTTTGTCATTTTAAATTTTTTCTCAGGTATTGAAGGGTAGCCATGGACTGTATGTTCCTGTTGAATGTGCATCCAGCCTATCATTCCAAATCACAATTTCCGGAAGCTTAGGTTAGGCAGGTAGATATAGTGAAGCATGCCACCGCTTTTGTCCTTTTTGCACTAAAACAATGGTGTGTTCAGTGAATGTACACTTTGGAGATAGATAATTTTGTTTTTGGTTGTCATAAAGAAGGCGGAATAATTTCACTTTCACTGACACAATTTTTTGTTGCATGAATACATGTTAAACAATACTGATTTATAATAAAATGTTCCAACTTTAGTAGGTGGGACTGTCGCAATGCTGGAGTGATAGATTTTACTTATAAAGTGCATTCAATGAACACCCCATTATACCAGTAGAGGGAGTGTGTGACTGTGTTACTGTACCTCTCCTCCGAATCCACCACTGTAATGATGCAAAAAAAGCCTCCTTTCTAGTAAACTGCGTGTGGTATAACATACTTCTTCAGTAGTTAACCAGATGTTGTGAGCTTTAATACAAGATGTTCAGAAGCAAACTTAAAGAGCTCATGAAAGGAGGTTATGGTAGTTGTGAAAAAGTCTTTTACTGCATATTAAGGCTGTGATGATTAACTGAGTGACTGATTAAATCGGGGAGGGGGGAGGGTGGTTAACCTACCACTGTTCTTTATAATGTTGAACTACTTTTAACTATAATTTTCCAACTACCACTGTGCGACTGTTTATTCTTTCTTGGGATCTGTGAACGGAGAAAATGTTTCATGTAATCACAATCTACAAAAGCTAAAAACAAGTATTTGGGCATCCCCTAGCAGTTTGGATGGTAGTATGATTAGAGACGCCACTGTATGCATTATTTTTGTAACACTTTCTGTGTTCAGATACGTAGAATTCGAAAAAATAATACGATATAATAGGTGAAGGCTAAGCATTAAGGAAAATTGGGACCATTTCTGCTTAATGAGAGAATTTGACTGTCAAACTTTTGACCAAAGTGATAGCATGTTAACAAGTATTGGGGGAAACTAAGTTCCATGAGGATTGTCTAGGCAGATTGCCACCAACGGTTGGTGTGGAGTGCACAGGAAAATTATTGGCTCTTCAAACCCTCCATATGGCTGGAAACTGCACTTCCTGGGTGTTCCATGCATGTACCCAGCCTTGAAATAGGGATCTCGAGTCTGCAGTTTCTCAATTAGGCCTAATGAAATAAAAATCAGTGTATGAAAAATGGTGATACACATCAGATGGGCTGAGATGATACAAGAATCCCAACGGTTTATTCATCCTGTTTCATTTACTCTTGGAACAGTTGGTAAATAGTAGGGGGAGGGGGTGCTGAACATACCTTTATACCACACTCATTTATTTGTTGATAATGACCCATTTTTAAGCTTGAAAATGAAAATTGGGGTAGGCTGTTGAACATCATCTAATGCAACGAAGTGACGCAGAACATAGTTGGAAATTCCTTTTTGGAAAGCCTGGGTGTATCATTACTTGTTGTTTGCACCCTGTGGTAAAACATTTCCATGCATTAGAACTGACATATTTTTGAATAGTAATATGACAGAACATTAGTTCTTATTGGCCAAAGCTGTAGTTGCTACATGTAAGCTACAGGCACATGTATGTCCAATCAAAACCTCAAATTAATGATATCCCACCTTCATGAACACCTCTCAATTGTGTTGTTAATCTGTTTTGTCTTACTTTTCAATGTCATGAAAAGCAGTATCCCAATCTCTCCTCCCTTATTTTAGACCTACCAGTTCTCTCGACTCTGTCAACTTATCATCCCTCCCTCCCTCCCTCCTCTCTTTGTTTTTATTTCTTATTGCTCCTTGACTTTTCAACATCATCCATTAAGTCCCCAAAATTTTTACATATCTTTAGCACTTTCTACTTCGTCAGATTGCAGCTTATAGCAGACAGTCTCATGGAGCGGTTCCGTGCTTCAGGACTAGCCAAAGTTGACTATGATCGAGTCAAGATCCACGCCACGTTGATGAATTGTGCCTTCTGGAAACATTACAGCAGCGGTGAGGTAACCTCAGAGGGGCCAGGTTACTTAGATGCCAGGCCTATCATGGAGGTAGGCTGCCTAGAGATTTCTTGTTGCTTTGTAGACATTACCCCATAATTAATGTTTAATGTTTGTATAACAACTCTTACCCCAACGAACCCCATTCCTCATCCTCATCTCCCCCCTCACCGACAGGAAAGTTGGGTTTCAAAATAAAATCTCATCATTGCTGAAAAAGTTTTTGTCCACTTTATTTGCTACTATATATTTAACTATTGTCTCATGGGCAGCAGATCAAATCATGTGTGCTTTTGTCTGTTGGAAAATGGTGATGGTGGTGGGATGCACCAGTGCTGCGGCAGAGTGGATAAAGGTGGTGCCATTTGAGGCAATGAAGCCTAGCAACTGAGAGATTCTGGGTGTGATCCCTGGACAGGATTAGTTTTTCATTCAAGAATAATCTAGGGATTTTCTACCTGAACTGACCTTGTTAAAAAACATACCAAATTTAAAATGGTTTAAGTTAGTAGTCAACTGACATGAAGTTGTAATATATAAGCCACAGCCACAGGTCCTCCACCCTCATGTGTTTGCTCATCTTAGTAAAATAATTGCCCTCCAAAACCTGAGTCCAAAATCATTCAAGAATGTTGTTCGCCAGATGAAGTGAAAAAAAATATACAACTGAAATGAAATGTTTGTTCAGCTCTCTTTATTCTCAGCTCCTCTCTCATTTTCTTTTTTTGTTAGAGTGTCTCCATGAAACATAACCTTTTCCTCCTCTACATCTTTTTTCCTTGAAAGTTTACGGTAACTGATCTGCACAAACAACTTTTTTTCTCAAACGCTTAGTTAACACTTACTAAATAACTATTTTTACCCTAACAAAACACACTGGTCTCGAACACTATGGATAGCACGCACCTATTATGTAACTTTGTTGTTTGCCTGACTGAAAAACAAATTCCTTATGTTCCAGAACAGAGGTACACATTCACCTTGTAAAGTCCTATGAATCTGGACATTCAAGCATCAGTCAACATAGTATACGAAAACAGTGAAGATCAGTGAACAGCCCATTCACACATTGAGTAGCTGACCTATTAACCTTTAAAGCAGGTGTTGGTGTGAACCATTTTTCTAACGCATATATACCCTGTAGCACCTGCAAACAATTGCAGATTTGTCCCATCTACGATCCAAGGTCTCTTTATATTTATGAATCTAACTTCATGTGTGGTGGTGATTGGTTGAAAAAAAAAATTAGTGTTTATGTCTTATGCAAAAGCAGTGTGGAGTGTTAATGAGTGTTTTTTACTACATTTGATTAGTATACATAAATATTCATAGTGCCCAATCTGTATGCAAATTGAGTCAGAATCCAGGGGATAGTTAGTGAACGTTGGTGTTACGAATGCAATCAGCTGGTGCATGAGTGATACATGTTCAATGGACTTACTGTTTTTCGTCTTGTGATGTAAACAAGTTAAAGTGTTAAGTCAATAGAGGATCTCCTGACCTAATTCAACCATTGCAAAATGAAAATAGAAAACATTTTGGTTATGATGGTGAATAGTGCTGGTACAGTCATAGGATGTGGACAGTCTGGGTGAAGAATGATCTTGGGTAATTGAGGATGAATCAAAAGTGATTTAATAGTGTTAATGCTTGTTCAGATTCTTCTTTAATATAAGTGTGAATTATAGTGACAAGTTACACACTGTACCTTGTTTATTTCTTTGATAAACATTTCACCACGTTGCTAAAACTGTAACCTTCCATATTTTTAATGTTGAAAAGATTATTTTGCCTTTGGTACATGTTTTGGTCTTGGGTGCCATGTTTGTAAAATTTGACCGCAACTCTTTTTCAGAAATTTGGTGACTACATGTTTGGGAGTCACACCATCGATTCCATCCACCTGTCAAAGCGGAATGCATACGACTCCACCGGCTTTTACCTTTCGGAGGGTGAAATTAAATTTTAGAGATTTCTTCTGTGTTGCCCCTGGCAATGCCACGGAAGATGGAAGGTCTTGCAGCTGAGAATGTATGTATTAAAGTAGCACCTGCTTCGAAGGAAGAGCAATCATTTGTAGGTAACATTAATATTTTCAAAAGATGAGCAATCTGTCATCCCTTTGAAGTGATCTCCTTGTAAAAATGGTTTTCATTTCTTTTATTGAATGTAATTGTTATCCCACAAAATATGTTTTCTTCACATTTTGCTCAATTTGGAAGAGTGTTCTTTATCTCTCCTTCTACGTGCGCACCCTTCAAAAGGTTGCAACTGAAAGATATGTCTGTCTCAGTGGAGGGGATACCATGCCCGTGGTATCTACTCATCAGTGAGTGAGAATAAATTTGGAGATACCCTCATGGTTTCCTGGTTTTGTCATGAAAAATAGGAAATGGTCTTGAAGCTCAAAAATTCAATGAATTAATTTGGTATCTGCTACTGAAGAAAAGCAAACATTGGTAGGTAATTTTTTTTATTTTCCTTGAAGAAAAAACAGAGAAGTATATACTTGTTCTGTCTGTCTCTCTGAAGTTATCTTTGAGAACACATTTTCTCATTTATGTCTTTTACTGTACTTCTTTTGCAACAATATTCGTACTCATGTATTTGGTTTTAGCAGAGAAAAGATTTTCCTTCTTGTTTTGTCTTTTTTTTTTGCACATTGTAAAAAGTATAAAACAAAGAAGATGCTGTGATACCAATCTCTCCTCAAAAAGGAACAAGAGGTAAACAAGGAAAGGAAACCCCAAAACATCACTTTGAACATCCTTCATCCTTCGTTGCTTCATTTTTTGAGCTAGACAAGTTTTAAGGGAAACCTCACAAATCTAAGCTAGTATCACCGTAGAGCGAGCTGTTGCCACCCACTATAATAAGGATAGCAACCAGACAGTGATGAGTTGTGCTACAGAGCACATATCTCCTGACCTCCCAGAGTCCATGAACAGCCTCTGCACTCAAGCGTATGGGACATGCAGGGCAGGGGATGGGTGGGGGGTATTAAACCTCGGAAGAAGGTGCAACTCTAAAGATTGTTCCTGTATGCCACATGTCCTATGTTCGATCTAGAAGCAAAAACGTATTACCACTCCAATGATACATATGACAGAATTGTAAACATTGGTAAAAATTAATTTAAGAAAATAGTCATGATGGTACGTGTAATGGCTGCATCCATTACAATGCTGGAACTTGCAATTTCTTGTGGCAAATACAATGCAATATTTGTAGTTCAGGGAGCAACCACGCTTGTAAGATTCTACAAATTCATATTGGAGGAGGTCAGAAGCTTCTAAATCATCCTCAAGTTCACATACCCAGTTTTTGTTTGATCTTAATTTAAGGCATTTTGCTTTTTTTTATTCAAACTCATTTTGGGGCTTTTTTTGGGGGGTGGTTGTTAACACTGACTTTGGATAGGAAAAAGAAAGAAAAGACTATCCAATGAATATTCATGTCCTCACCTAATTTTATTTGAAACAACTTGAAAGAAGAATTTAGTAAATGTAATTTACCTCTCCATAGATTATAAGATTTTCTGGAAAAGCCTATAAAATCTGACTTTGCTGTTTGGCAGCTATTTTTCACCACTTCCTGTTCCTGATCCCATACTAATTTTAAACATGTTTTTCTTTCAGTACAACTCATTTCTTAACAGTCAGTTTTGTTTCCATTTAAAATTGTGCAATAATGACAATAATGTAGTAATATGCCTGCTTCTGATGTCAAATCACTGTCAACATGTAGTATTTGTATATGATTTCAGAGAGAAAGCAAATGCTGTAACAAGTTTTGACACAAAAAATTACAATTATCTTTCTCATTTTTTTTTGCCCCTTCTGTTGGCCTCGATGGTCCTTAAAAATCTGGAAAAGTTTTATTTCCATACTATGTTCCATACCAAGCTTATCAGCCCTAATTTTATGACCAACTATAAAGAAAATTATCCATTTATTGGCATCTTCTCATGTAAGCTTTTTTAAATAATGTAATGTAATGTCTTTAATGTAAGTCTAAAAGTTTCTTGGAGAAGGGAGATAATGACTCAGAGAAGGGTAAGATTCAAGCAATTACCTCTGTCTCTTGCTCCCTTGGTTTTAGGCTTTTGCAACCCTTCCATAATAAAACAAGAGTGTGTACGGTCATTTTTTACACACAAGTAAAACTGGTAGATACTCTGAAACAATTTAATGTTCTTTAATTGTGCATGTAATACCAGTGACGACCATAACTAAATATGTCCAGTTTCTTGAAGTGTATGTTTTTGCAAGAAGGGTTGAGGTGTTAGTTCCTTTTTTTCTTTGGTCGGGGATGAGTTTATCCTAGCAGCCGAATGGTGCGATTTTTTTAATGATTTTATATTTTGTTTTTTACTACTAATAACGTTGTAAGAAATCATTGTCTGCAACAAGATTTGACTGGATTACAGCTTTTTCTCTCCCCCTGCACCACCCCCCCCCCCCTTTCATCTTTAATTCATTGGTGCACTTTTGTGCTGTGTGGTAAGCTCTCTCAAACGATACTAAAAAAAAGGATAACCACGCAATCTGATGATTACTAACTTTATCGTAGAAAAGAAATCAGTAAAGTTGCAGACTGAACTGGAAAAGAGTGGCTTGTGTTCAGGTAAGTTTCAGGTAAGTCAGTAAGGTAAATCATACCGAATAACAAGATTCTGGAACGGTCCTCTACTTCTTGATACTAAATTGCTATAGCAGGAACGTACATTAGTCTGACTTTGTCCGTTTCTTTACCCCCCCCCCGGCCTATATCCAAACCCCCATCCGTCTTTTTCAAGTAAACTATTTAGTATAGTCGCAAGTTACAACTTTCCTCTACTCTCGATATCGTGCGTTTATCTTTCAATCTAGTTTGTACTTGCTCCAAGTCTGATTTTCGTATTTTCCGGTGAAACAGCAACGGCAGTAATTCGGACATCGAACCTTATTTGACCTTCGACCTTCATAATCACGGCTGATCAATGACCTCCACGGAGGTGAACGAGTGACGAGTCGCGGGTAATGCCTCGTTTTTCTGCGACATAACACGTTCGTCGATGTAAGATTTGAAAAGCCGTTACCTAACGTTGGTCCGTTTATAACTATCTTTTTACGAATTTTTCTCGGTTGGTTTGAGTTACCAGGAGGAGTAGTTCCGTCAGTAACAACACACTGCGCTCGATTCGTTCGTGGAATAGTTTCACCAGCCACCTTGTCGAAGTTTTTGCTTGTGAAGAAACGACCACCTGAATCGTTTAGGATGGACCGTCGTTCCGAGTTGTTTAGTTCATTACCATCACTCTGTGCCATAGTACTTCTTGTTTGAGAAGTTATTATTTCGAGAAATTCCGATCTTATTTCCCTAACGCTGCTGACCACACTGTAAGTTTCGTTCATCCCTAAACGGGAAGCGGGTGGAGTTGAGATGGAAAAGCTGCCACTTGAAGTTGCCCGGTTGGACAGTTGGCTCCTCTCGGCATTGTTACGCAATACTATCGAACTTTCGTTGCTTTGGTTCGGGCTTACAACAGTGTCTTCCCAACAATGTTTATTCCCAGTCACGAATTTGAGTCTCTTTTCGTAATCGCTCAAAGATGGTATGGAATAACTTCTTCGCCCCCTCCATGAAGCAAACGACTGCGGATAGACTACTGCTCTGTGTCCGACTCCTGGGCGTCCCGTCTGTTTTTCAAAATCTTCCATTATTGTCTACTGTGGGAAAAATAAAGAACATATGATTGAAAACTTTTGTTTTACTATCAGTTGTGATCGATTAGCGTATCCCATAAGATTTGCTGTGTTAATATAACAATATACAGTTATCAACTGTAACCGCAATAGATCTATTGTGTTTGATTAGTTTTGCAAGTCAGATGTAAGGAATATAGATATTCCTTGTTCAGTTTTGTGCAAAACTAATTATCTACCGCTATAGACGTATTGCAGTTAAAGTTGACACGTTGTTACATTAATACCATTCCCTGTCAAGTACCCCCCCCCCCTCATACAAACCCCTTGGCAATTTTTCTAACCCTTTGCTTAACTCTAACCTTTTCCTTGAAGGAATTGTCAGGTGGGAGTTTTCCGAGGGGAACTCTCTTGGTTGTGACCTGGGGGTGTTCCAGGGTGTATTTTCCGGATGGAAATTGTCGGAAGGGGGGGGGGGGGGAGTTGTTGGGTCACAATGAATGTAGCAAATATCATCTGGAGCAGAGTGCTTGTTAAACATTACTGCGTTGGAAATGATTCTAAGGTGCAATATTTTCACTTCGGTTTTTCAGATTGAATCTTAGACACAAAAATCTTTTCTGCTTAATTCAGTTACTCTGAAACTATCATGATCATAACTCTGTTATTTGCACACCCCCCCCCCCTTTTTTTCCCTTCCTCGATAAATTTGAGGGCGCATATCCGATACCCCAATTTGCATTACGTTAAAATATCCAGAAAAGGGGATATCCCCATTTTTCGACCTATCCCCAGTTTCATTGCCTAAGTGCTTGTGTTCGTCCCCCCTCGGCGCCCTTTACAAACCCTCGCGTACACTCGTAAAGCAACTCAGGACTTCTAAAAATCCCCCTCTCATTCTCCAAACAAACACCTGGAACATCCATTACTGTTCTGAGCCCCTTCTGAGCTCCGATCATAAATTGACTACTGGCTTCAATCTGCATTAATAAATTACTGAGATTTCCTCGTCAGTCACCACTTCCTCGCCCAGCGTCAAATTGGACACCACCCCCACCCCATATATTTTCCCTCCAATCCTTGTACTCTCCACGAAAGCTGAGAACATTTTCGTTGTTGTGAAGTTATTTCGAATGTGGAAAACTGCATCATCATTAAACTAAAATCATGACTTGGTGAAAAATTAGCTGTATACATAATAAAGTCAGTTACATAATTAGGGCACTACTTTCTAAAACGTTTTACATACAATTTTGCGACGAAGGTTTGACCAAAAAGGTGCTAAAGTTTAGCCAGTCTATCGGAATGATCTCACACGAGCTTGGCAGACAAGTCCCCAAGAAGAGTTTACCGAATAGATCAACTCGATACTGAAAATTAACTAACCTGGTGACGTTATCAGTGTTATTCGATCCCGTATATCGCAGCTGGTCAGCTCATTCGTAAATTTAAGGCTCAAAATGTTTTGAACATTCGGGCTCCGAACGTAAAATCGTCTTCCAGCTTGTCCTACACATCAACTGTATCTTTTGTCTTTCAAATCTCTTGCGAACTGAAATCAGGGCGATTGTAAGCCAGGTAGCTGTTGCAAGCAAGAAAGCAAGCGATCTATAAAATTACGTAACATTATTTCCTAACATCGATTTTCTTCTAGGCCACTGGCGTGTCAATGACTAGAGTTATAGAGCTGATCGATAAATCAAACATCATTCCTATCGTTACCCTCTATTTATATAGCTGACTGCTTGTTTTATGTGACATTTAACTTTAAGCCAAAGACTTTGAATGTAGCCTTTTAAAACAGATCGATATGAGGAGAGAATGAGTGCGTTACTGATGATACTGTCAACAACTATCTGAACCCTGATAGTGTGAAATAGTGAAGGTTTTAAATGTGCCTACCGAGCTATACTTTTGTACCGACGCACCACTAAAATAAAAATACACAGTACCTGAAAGTCTATGCAAACCCGCCCGCCAATAGACAGGATGTTGTCAAGGGTAAGTCAGGTGGGTGGGTTCGGTTTAGAAGCAAAGCTTGCCGGGACTTGGGGAGCTGGGGTTCGAAAAGACTATCTACGCAGAGCATGCAAAAAAAAAAAAAATGCTTGGCTTTACAACCTCTCTCTAATGGAAGGAAAATGCAGTTCCCTGGTGTCCTATAGTTGCATGCACTGCATGCCATGAACTAGTGATCCCATGTCTGCAACTTTTCGATGAAAAAAGTCAGTCTAGGAATAATGACATTGAGATGATACAAGAACGGTAAGATATGGCCACTTTTTCATTTATTCATTCCACAATGTTCCCATTGTCACGCTCTGTATCTCTTGTACATCATTGTCCCCGCGACTTTGCTAACTTGCGCTAAGTTGAAAAAAAAAAGAGAAAAGGTCAGCATTTCTCCAAAACGCCTAACTCAACCTCTCAAACCCCTCAAACTACGTTAAAATGGTCTCCTTGGGTCGTTAAAATGCTTGCAACTGTCAGCCTTGATCCATAGTAGCCTATATTGTTCCAATTCTACTGCTTCTACTCTTCAGGAACTGCGTTTGCACTGTTTGCTTGGCGCCATTAGTACTTTTTTACTGTTGAGACCGTCTTTTTTTCCCTCTTAAAGTTATTAGTCGCCTATATTGTGCATTGAATGAGAATGTGATCAGCCCCAAAATATATGAATATGACCAGCCTCGAAATTATCCCCGTGGTCACCCGTTTCTTTTTCCTTGGACACTTGGCAAATATTGTTGGGGCAGTGAACATTCCTTTATCCCCCTTCACTTTCTTCATGGGTCTGATCCTCCACCCCCGATCCCCTCCCTTCTGTCACCGGTTGCGGCGAAGCTATTTACGCGAAGCGCCATCGTATATGTGCTCCCCTCCACACACCGCGGAACTTGAACCCGTTGGAAATAAAATGTGCATACGCAGATCAATAGGACGAGGAAGGTGTGGGGGGGGGGGGGGGATTTGGTACTCTGTCCACCACCTCTCCATTAGTGGAAACTTTCTGATTTTTCTTTTGCCTGACTTTTTATTGGATGTTCAGAAACCGCGCATTATCATTAAGATTGGAACATCGATATAAATCTGTAGTTTCTTTATCATATGGCAAGCATAGTCACCATAATTAATAACAACTTACGCACCGAAGCTCGCACTCCAATCCAATGTTTGTCATGTGAAGGTTTGTCATGACATTGACACACCTTCATAGGACAAATCGGTTTGTCCAATTTGCATGCAAACCAGCCTTTGATCAGTAACGAGAGGGTTCAATTTTGAGGCTTTACTAGATTTCACCTTGAACGTACGTTAGTGGTTCTAAAATATCCCCCATTTTGACTTTTAAGAATCTTTTGTATGACATCGTAATGAAATTGTGAATACCTACCCTGGTCTACATTACTATGAACTCTCAATGCACCATGTGTTCACAGAGTAAAATGCATTAGAGGACCCCAAGTGTTTTTCTTCTAGCAAGTTATTGTCACTGACCAGAACATATATGTCAAAACAAGTACAGGCTTTCAACTAAGATTTGGTGCTATACTTTGTCCTGTTCACTACAGAAAAAAAATGACTAAGTTTTCCGAAATTGAGTGGTTCGACGGTTTTTAAACGTAAGTATTGCCAGATAAAAACGATCCGTTTTTCAACATTGCGGTACCGGTACATGAAATTCCCGAAAAGTTTCTATTTTTCGAAAGCCAATGTAGCCACATTTAGTTTCAGTATAGGTTTTTATGGAAAAAAAAAACAGGTAATTTTGAAAAGCAGCTAAAAGTGGTAAGCACTCACACACAAAAAAGAAGGGGACTTCAACACATGCACACAGTGAACAATCAATACACACCTTCACTAGATTACCATTTTTTACTACTGAGTTGACCGACCTTAGTGCTAGTCCAGTGCAATTTATTACAGACCAACTCAATGAATGATTATTTTTCAAAGTAAATAAACTGTTTTGTAAAATTTAATTTTCGTAAAAAAATGACAATAAAAACACCAAAATTTTTCTGGTCTCGAAGCGAGACTGGTGGAATTTTCGAGACAACAACTGTCAAAGACCGAGAAAGCAGTGTGTCAAGACGGAGATTAGGAAGGCCGGTTTCGAGACCGGTCTCGAGTACTACAACAATGTTCAAAAGAGGCAATCAAACCCAAAACGAATCACTCACCACCAGCCCCCCCTCCCCCACCTGCTCACGAAGTGTGATAAGTAAACATACTTTTACCGAGCATGCATAAACAGGCTCGAAGAAAATCATACTATACAACACCGGAGGGCATCCCCGTTTCATTGGCAATAAAAAGAAAAACCTAGAAAAATTTTGCTTTCGCCCACAAATTTTACAACTGCAATCTACCTTTAGGTACGTGTACGTCCTCTGAAAGACATTAAATTATTGGCCCAAATATTTTCCAAAATAATGCTGGAAAAATCCAAATGCCCACACTAGTATTTATCAACTTCAGTCCTCCAACTAGATCCCGAGGAAACAAGTTCAGGCGCATCCTCACGCGCGTACACATTTTTTAAAGGAGAATATGTAGTTGTGACACTTTACATCTTACATAACTTTTTGCCTTTCATTCTCCCATTGCGGGTACAAGAATGCGTCTTCAGCAGACTTGTAGTAACACATCATCTGCAAATGGCAACGTCTGCCCCAGCAGACAATTTTTCTTTTTAAATTGTTCTTAGGCTTTCATCCTTCACAACTACATTCATGAATATGTATGTATGTATGTATGCTTCTCCGTCTAGCTTTGAGCATTCCTGGAACGTTATTTGGTGAAAGTAATCAGTGTTAGCCTGAGAGCCACAGGTAAACATTGCACGATGATCAAAAAAATTGAAGGGTAACTCCATGCCCTTGTTTTGCGTCGCCAGTTGCTTGCCATGTCAGCATAGTTTGCTTCATATTTCGTTAATTGTTTCGCAAGTTATGAGATACTAAAGTAAATGGTATCCACGGGACCAATTCGTAATAATAATAATAATGATAATAGGCTACTATACCAATACTGGTTGCTTTTATTTCTGCGTTTTCAGAAACTTTGACGCTTTTTACGAAGTTTTGAGGTTATTAAAAATAACAATGGAAAGAAAATACCGTCACATGTTATCTGCCTCAGTTGTGAATGCCACTTGTTATTGTCTATGGTCGAAAATTGAGTCTTCAATTCAGAAGGTTTTGAGTCGCAATAATTCCATTAAAACCTAATTATTGAACACAAAGAAAGTCATTCAACCGATAAAATCTGCGGGGGAGGTGTGCTCAGTGTTGCGAGGAAATTGATTATGGTTTTTCATTGTTCTTCAGAAATATGATAATTTTTGTTATGAAAACTGAAATTTGCAAATATGATTATGATGGTATTTTTGTGGGGGGGGGGGGGGGAGGCGGGGCTCGTGGAGTCTCAAACCGGCACAGATTGTGTCTAGAGGGAATGACCGCGCATGGCTCTTTCATGCCATTCGTAAGGAATAATCTTTGTAAGTGTTAAATTAGGTCATGCTGCATGGTGACCTTATATTATAATAAAGACTTCATTTACTGCATACAACGCAATTAAACTACAGTATGGCCAACGATTAAGCACGATAAAGTGATCGCACTTGTGCACAGTTTGCGAAAGGTCTGTCTGCAATTTCAAATAGGTCCTTTATCACATACGTAAACCTAATGTGTTTGGAGACTTAAGTTTTGATATACGTGAAAAATCGAATGAATCGTTTGCCCACTGGCAGTTAATTTAAATCTATTGATGTGTATTTATTTGTAATTGTGCTGACTTTTCGAGTATTTAAACCTCTATTTTTCTGATCGAGCGTATTTGTAATTCATGCCACGGGTTTGAGTAAAAAATACAAAAACAGACCGGCGATTACTCTTCAAAAATATAGTAAACATAATTTTGTAGAAATACGCACAATTGTAATCATACAAAAACATTGAGGAAATTATGTATCTCGGTGGGCGTTATTGACCCCCAGCAGCCGGCACTATTCCAAACTACATGGTCATTGAATACCTATTCAGAAGACCACGTAACCCTTCGTGGCTAACCCCTAACCTAACCCCTAACACCCACAGCCATGTGACAGCCTTGGCCCTACGACTAGCCACTTATTTTTAAGCTAATATTCATTTAGCAGAACCCGGTCCATAAGGGGTTTACTGTGGGAATAACTACAACGTCACATCTTTTATCAGTTTTAAACAGCTGGCACATGTAAATGTGTGGCCTCGATAACTTCAAATCAGTTAGAAACAGGGGGATATTGGCAGGAGTAATTTCCCTTAGAGGTATATGTAATACGTGTAGGCAACAAATTGTGATTTTGCCCTAACTGACCCTTGGCTACGATACATGTCTGGGGGGTGCCTTATTCTGACCAGAGTGGCATGCCGCTCTTTTGCCAACTAATATATAGTTCATGAATTAACATATAAAACTCAAAAAAAAAAAGGCCCGGCCTATTTTGAGCCTGACCTGATGGAAATACTGTGTATAAGAGATACTGTCATGGTATATATGTTTACGCTGATGTCATGGACCTGTCCAAGTACTAAAAACTGAAAAAAAGATTTTTCTTTCAATTGAAGCGACTGGACCTTCAAAGGGCAAAATATACTAGTTGTGCGAAAAACCTGACATAGTCCACTTCTCTCTTTCTTTCACCCGCCTTCCTTTACTTCCTTGAACTTGAGTCCGGCATAAACATATCACCTGCAAAGAGATCAAGTATAAAATTTAACCTATCCCTTAATGGATCAACAGAAAAAAGAGCTGTCATAGCATAAAAAAATAGTGAAATGAGGAACAGCCCCTTAAGGAACTTTTTTACAACAATTTTTTTTTGTGTTTCTTGTTTTCAATGTAGTGAGTTGTTTTGCGAAATACGTGACTGGTGCAGTGGCCATGTTTACTTATGTATTTGTTATTTTCGTCTCCTAAAACGCCATATAGGAGTCACTTGCATTAACGATAAAACTACGGACTGTGTACTTGATTTTTCATTTAAAAAAATGCGATTACGAGGAAAATGCGATTATGCGAGAAAATGCAAAAATACAAAATGCGAAAACGCGAGGAAAATGTGTTTACTCGAGTTTGGAAGTCGGGTCATTGGCGTACCCAAGGGGATGGAGACGGGGAAGGATATCCCCACCTTCGAGACTAGTCGGGGAATGATGGCCCGGTCGAGGGGATTTGCGGAATTGCAAATCTCATCCCTATCGTTTCGCATTCGATACCCATTATTTCATGTACTCCCAAAGTACTCTGAGTTGTTATTCATCAGTGAGTCAGATTGCCGGTCGTGAATACCAGTGCTGAACGTTCAAGTTACTTAGTGGTCCAGTACACCGAGTATTCATATCGAGCGGCACAAATATCTGTATGCGCGTACGCATGCGCGTAAAAATCGAGGGATGCCTCAAAAGTGTTCCCAAAATGCGTGCTAGTCAAAGTAGTCTCAGATTCGCACTCACCGCAGCAGCGCGTAAACATCTTGAGTCTAGTAGGCCTTCATATATGGCTGTAAAAATATACTGAGTGAAGGTACTACCAACGCATGGAAAATGACACGGCTACCAGACGTAACCACTAGGCCCAAAACTTGGTTTCGAAGGTTGAAATGCCGCGTCACATTCATGGAGAAACAAAGATGTGAAAAGTCACGTTGACACCATGCATCACCAACACCTAACACACTGTAATAACCTTGACCTTTGATCTTGACCTATGACGTCTTCGGTCAAGCGGAAACACATCTCATGCTCATCCACCTTCCCACCAAGTTTGAAGATTATTCCACTTAGTCTACGAGGAGAACGTGACACTCTTTTGTGCATACACACACATTTGGACACCCCTTCTCACTCACTTACCCCATTCTTTAACTTCGATTCATGTGCATTTGTATACCATGAGGTAGGTACCCGTTATAGTGACCACTGACCCATCTAGTACTACTGAATACCACAACCGGGTGTAAGGTGGGCTACCATACTCCACAAAATCTGGCCCCTCCACTCGTTAATCACTGCGCAGGCAACTGAGTGGGGTGAATGATCTACAGATTCTATGGATCCGTGAAAAGCGTATGGTAATTATCACAAATGACCCTGCCTAGAAATGAGAATGTTATGGGACAAACAACTGCCATTGATTGAGCGTTTATGTTATCGAAGTATTGGCAGGAAACCCCCCACCCCTTAAAAAAGAAAATAAAAACAAAAACAAAAAATGATCCAGCCGATCGAAAGATCCACTGGCCCATACCGTCACGATACAATGACTCGACGGTTTCGAAATATTTAAAAATATAAATTCTTATTCTTGAATACCTTCCCAGATATAGCAGAAACAGAAGAAAAAAGGAAAACAGAAAAAAAAATAGATGAAAATAGAAAGGGGGGGGGGGGGAGGGAGGACACCGAAGTCGTGTCTTGCTCGTGGAATCCACCATAATTTGTAAAAGATCATGAAAGGCGTTACGATTGAAGATCAGTATTTGAAGCGTATTGAAGGTGACTTCGTTGTAGTCTCTGTTTATTTATTAGGTTTGTGAGTGAGAAAACTATTCTAAGAAACATCACTGACTCTTACGTATACCAAGATTCCTTTTTATTATGAATGTCTTCCTCCATGTTGGCTGTCATGGATGTATGTCATTTTAATTCATGTAGTAGTTCCTGTCTGTCTACATTCTTTTACAATTCAAAAGTGGAAAGGAACATATCAAAAGTATGAACATCGGAAAAACTTTGACCAAGCAAGGTGACCATAATTTGAAACTCTATAGCATATCATTCACCACATCCCGAGATTTATCTGTTGCAAATTACATGGTGTAGCTGCTGATAGTAAACACAAAGATAATGATTATTCACGGTTCATTCCAATTCATTAAAAGTCCACTTAAAAGTATTTCAAATGATCGATCACTTTTCATGTGTTTGTCTTCATTGCTATTGAAATATCAAAGTTTCTTCCAATATTCGGTTGATTAAGAAACGCGGCTTTAGTATCGGTGTGTACGCTCGCACGACTATTGCTTTCTTTTGGCAGAGCCAGGAGCGTGCAAACCCAAATCCGTCATAACAATAAATCTAATTTAGGCAGCAGGTACAGGCAAATCAACAATGTAATACCGTAGGCCGATTTGTGTGTATTGACTAGGTTTCAACTCGTTATTTCAAAGTACCTTATTCATTCATACTTATATAATATTTTATAATATACCCGATAATTTTAAGTGGAGTTTTGCAGTATGATTTTATAGGTTTGTACGGACCATATCTCCATAACAGGTACTGTTTTGGAAGTTACGGATTTTATACAAATTTCTGATTAACAGAAGTGAGTTGCAAGTATAGTAAGGGCTATGATCTGTAATGTCATAAAAAAAAACAGTTAATTGAATATCCCTTTATTCCTTTAAAGTGTCAACTCTCTTAAAAGAAATAACAAGTTACTTAAGAACTGTGACCCATCCATCTACAATAAACCTAATCTGATGTTTCCACTGGTGTTTACTTTCAAGAAACAGTAAAGAAAGACTTTTCTCTGTATATTACATTACTTCACCTTGAGGCACCTGCAACTCTCTTTGTTGACACAGGGTTGGTGCGATACCGATATATTCAGTTATGAACAAGATAGGCCACTGGGTGTGGAATTTTAATTGCGTGCAGTATAGAATATGCTTTCTCATTTCAGAAGACCTTTATCTTATCACTGAAATATTCCTTGAAAAACATTGCAGTCTTTACACTTGGAGCATGTGTGGCGCCTATACGCCGTTGACATGTGACAACATCAAAGAAAGACACATTAAACGTAATGGGAAAGTTTAAGTGAAAACTTGGTTGGCTCCTGGGAACGTGCATCTTTTGAATTGTCACTGATGTGGTGCAGGAAGTATGATAGAGACATGTGTGTCTATATTTACAACAGCCTAGAGAGGAATCCTCACAAAGAGAATAAAAAGTTAATCCTGAACACTGAGACGCTATCTTAATATAAGTATTTACTATTGTGAAAACAAGAAACCTTGAATGGGGGATTTGCCATCTATATTTGTCATAGTGACTTATAAACTGGGTCCAGTTCAAAGATTTGGCATTGCCATTGTTTGATAAACAACAACCCAAACAAAAAATATTATAACCTACATTGTTTAATTGCTGACCGTACGTTATTCAACGGGCAAAACAAAAGATATACTCAACCTAAGGTCAGCAGAAAAAAGTGCAATAATATTCTCATTAAATAGGTCAGTTCAGTCGATTAGTCCCTCAGAGATAATTTAGGTTTTGATAAATTGGAGGAAAAAAATAACTGCGAGCGATGGAAAGCATCACATCTCATAATGATTTGCACGTACTCAAAACGGTGCAGTTGTCCATGCACCTTTGGGTTTTCAATTGTAGTATATAACAACAGAACAAGGACTACGTCATCAAAACTGCATGTTATTCATAAATGTCCGTGAAAACTGAAAAACAGTGCACTGAAGCTTGTAAATATAAGGGAATCCATACGGAACAATATTTAACGTCAGATCGACGTAGTACGCATGTGCTGGTTCTCGATTGGTCATCAGCTATACATCTGTGGGTTCAGTTACTGTATGCAGACTTCGTTTGCACTCGTAATCTCCTTGCCAAACTCGCAGCCAAGAGAAAACCAGACTAAATAGTTAAAATACAAAAAAGTGCCTATCACATTTGGAATCATGTTGTGCCCACACGTGTGACCTTCGCGGGCTTGTTTGGAACCTAAAACTCACAAATACTATAGGAGTCATGACATAGGAATTTCATTCTATGTATGAAAATGTGAAATAACTCCCCGCCGCCCTTCACCACCCCTTTACAATAACAATTAAGCTACATGTCTTCTTGTTTGATTAAAAAGAAATATACAGTGGGCCAGTGACGTTAATTAACCCGAACGTTGTGAGTCCAAGCAAACGAAGAAAAAAAAAGATAAATAAAAAAGGTGTATTGATAAAGACATCAGGCCAGTTAAGTATAGGCCTACATATACATCTATATCATGTTCGAATACACTGCATCCATTCTACAGTGAATTAATTTCCAAAGCAGCATCATCCGTTCGGACGGACGATTGCGTTGCGTGGACGGTTGCTATGGCCACGCGAATGGAATGGCTTAAATCGTGACCTTCCGTGGATAAATCCCCCAACAAGTTCATCACATCTTGATCGCTGGTATTCGTGATACTTGATTTGTTTGTAGTTACTGATATTGGGTCATTGTTGTTAAGATCGAGTGGTTCTTCGAAGTTTTCTTCCATTCCGATGGCGCTCGTTGAAGATGAAATTATGGTAAAACTTTCTAGATGCTGTAACTCTTCTTTGTTTAATCCCAATCTTCTCCTCACTGAATCTCTGGCTTTTTCTTCGAAATCGGATATGTCACAGTGTCCGTCCGTAATCGAACTACCAGAGGGTGACTTCGAAGGAAGTGACTGGTCCAGCCGTTTTCGCAACGCCCTCTTCACGTGCTCGTTGAATATAGATTGGAATTCGGTCACGTAAGCGTTAATTAAGGTCGACGACCTGTCGATTCCTGAGCGATTAGAAGAACCAATCAACTTTGGTAGATCCATCAATCCATCAGCTAGGCAGTCTACGGTTTCATTCAATGTTTCCATTCCTGTGCCAAGGTCCTTCATTCGATTAGCAACGAGCTCACATCGTCGTCCATGTTTTTCTGTTCGAAGGTTAAGTGAACGTACTGTATCTTTGGTTGCCTCCGTCTCCTTCTCAATATTTGCAAGTTTTTCTTCTATGAACTTGCAGAAACTCTCTGAAACCTCTCCCATCGCGAAGTCTTACGATGAATGCAGTGTAACTGTGTCTCGCTCTGGCCGAGCACTTACAGATCTGCGGTCAGAATTCTTTCCTGTATTCGTCCACCAAAGAAACTCAGGAACTAAGTCCAATTGGTAGATCCATGTATACTCACATTCTTGTTGTAGGCATAATGAACCGACTCTGCATATGCATGCACATGATGCATAAGATCACAAAGCTGAAGATGAGTTAAACACGCGCGCTTACATAATTAAAAGAACATGGCGCACTAATTCAAGTGCCGCGTCAGTTTGAACTAGGTTGCACTGAATCCGTTCGTATAAAAGATTGGTCTAATGAATAGTACATGATTTGCAGCGATAGGCGAAATGCATCATATGAAAACTGAAGGTATGAACAAATTAAAATGTTCATCAACGAAGAGAAGTCAGACATATAAGTTGACGTCCACCATAGCTGTTGTGACTCTTTGCCTAGGGTTACGGTCTTACTTGACTTCCAATTACGTTTGCTGTGAACCACTATGTCTATAGAACCGACCACAATGTCCTACTGTGCGCTATGTTTCAGCGATTTTGGGGTAATATCTATACGTATAGCCTATATACGCTGAAGCCGAGGGGGACAGGATATATTACACGACTATATTTCCGATCAAGCTGTTATTCTGGTTTTTATGCATTTCCTCCTATAATACCAAAGTATGGCAGCGGTGATGGGGTTTGCCTTCCAGCATTACCAAAATACCGTGTGTTGTACCTTTCAATTTATGCAGTATCCTATATGCCAAGAGCCACTCGCTCATTATCCATTTGCCAATCAAGTTAAGGGGAGGTGGTGGAAACGACAGCAACCGACTTGATCAGAGAATTTTACTGTTTACCACATTTCAATTATCGAGCACAGTTGCATACCCGTATCATTAGAAAAATACATTCCATCTACATCCGATTGTTGGATAGACTAAAAGAGTTTGTTGTTGTACAGAGGTGTGCACCAACCTTTTGAGTCTAGGGGTCACAATGTCACCTTTGAACTTCGACACTGGCCGTACAGTTTACTAGCACTCTATTATCTTTGTGCAAGGTGCAATACGATAGAGGCGTAAGCAGCATATAGTGTATATGCAGACATGTATAGGGTTATCCGAAATGCAAAAAAAAAAAAAGGAAGAAAATCTGAAGAGAGCGTAAAATTTGACGTCATATTATTGTTTATCATGAGCGTTAATATGGATGATATCTTTATTACTTTCCCCCTTTTTTTCTTTAATTTATTCTCTGTAATTTTTGTGTCTGTCCAAAATGGGGTTGGGGATCGTACGATGCCTGTCCACGGGTCGCATGTTGGCCTCTCTTCTTGTAGAACCAGGGAGGGCTAAATAACAGATCCTTGTTAGACTCTTCTTATCACACGATGTTAGGAGAGACCATATATGGAGGGACTGAGAGGCAGATATGCGGAGAATCGGGTAGAATTATTTCGAGATGCACATCGAATAAGACTTTGTGGGGATTCTGTCTAAATAGTGTTCTACCAGTGAGGTGCATCGGTGTGATATTAGTCATAATTAATTTTATTAATTTATGACTAATTAATTAATTAAAATTATATAGGAGAATAGACAGTACATTTACCATTTATGTATGATTTTCTCTTTCCGTGCCATGCATGTTTCAATGTTAATGGTATACACCTTGTATTTTCGAACCTCTCCTCTCGTGAAGGCCTACTCTTGCAGGCCAATGATATCGGAAGCCTAACTAGCTAACGTATAGGATTTCATTCACGTGAGGGTAGATATGAAGCGCGAAAGTATACATAGACCTAAAATATTTATTTTATAGATATGCTGCATCAACGCCACAGTGTTTACTGCCGTGTATCTGCTAGGAACGAATTAAAGGCAATTTCGTCCGATGGAAAATAGACTGTCGTAGAACATAAAAGCAACTGAAAGGGAATAAAACACCCTTCCTCGTAAGACAATAGGATGAATCATTCGGGATTTTAATCTACATCAGGCGTGTATCCAACTTGGGGAAGGGGTGACAAGGGGGAGGCCGTCTTCCCACATCTCTGACCGTATTTTTGGTATTTTTTTTTCATGTTTGTTAGGATCTTGCTAGTATCTCCAAAATGTTTACGATCTATAATTATTTGCCTTAAAATGCCAGAAAAGTGTCATTGCAATCGATCTGGGAGTTTTCATGGCAGAAAACGTTCCTTTTTTTCGGGAGGGGGGGGGGGCAAAATTCTCAACGTCAGACGATAGGGGCAATACGCTTACGTTACGCTGTTTATCCCACAGGTTTCATCCTTCCTTGATAGATTTCTGTCTGCGCTCCATACAGTTTTATATGTCAGGTTTGCATGTATCTTTTTTTTTTCTATGGTATTACGTAAACCACTGGTTTATTGATCCCATGAAGTAGTTGACTACCGTACTTTTTCGAAAAGCTGTTACACATTTTAAGAAAGGGTACACAAACTATACCAAACTATACCCCACTTATTCCCTGCGGGCGTATGCGTGCAAAGTTCAGTTCAATTCTTTTGTAAAATTAATTATCCAAGTCGATGAACCGTGATTCCCCTTATCCCCCCATCTCTCTCAGATTCCTCTGTTTTATTTTTTATAATTATATTTTTTTTTCTTTTGTTACTTAAAACTTTACCTATATGCCGTCGTCCATAATCTGCGACGTAATTAATTTTGGTTCTTTTGTGAAAAATGATAAAGCATATCATAGATTTGTGTTTTAATATTTTCCACACACTGAACTGAACTTAGCAACCGGAGTCACTGCCTAGATACGCATTGAAAATGCGAAGAATGGCATTCAAAGGAATCGCAAAACGTGGAAAATTAGCAATAACTCAAACAATTCGATCTTTAGTTTGGTTTGAGCAATAAAAATTCCTGTGGACAAAGGGCAAATATTATCGAAAATGGAATAAAATAAAAAAAAATAAAGGAATCCTAAAAATATGAAGTTATATTTGTGTTTCGTCTCCTACGTCGGCTACCCGTATGAAAAATGTTTTTCCTGATCTCATCAATCCAGAGCAAACTGGATTTCTCAAAGGTCGCTTGATTGGTGAAAATATCAGATTAATGTTAGATCTAAGTAATTACCGTAAAAGAGAATGACATCCCCGGTGCTATTATCTTTCTTGATTATGAAAATTCGTTTGATCGACTTGACTGGGATTTATTCACAGTACTCTTTTTTTATTTCAGCTTTGGTAATGATATCCGTACCTGAATTATGACACTCTAAACTAATGTTTTTTTTTCTTTTGCAGTATTGTTAATAATAGATTCCTCTCTGAATGTTTCAATGTAACCCACTGGTGTTTTTCAAGGATGACTCGTCAGTCAGTATTTATCTATCATCTGTTCAGAAATCTTTGCTGATTCGATGAAATCTAACCGTAATATTCAAGGTATTCGAATCACCAATTCTGAATTAAGAATTTCGGAGTGGCCTACGACGTATGCGCCTTTTGTATGTAGCAGATAGTACTTTGGGTTGATCATTTCTACGGAAACGGAATTCGTGTGTGTGAGGGTGTGTGGGTGTGTGTGTGTGTGTGTGTGTAATAATGGTGGTACAGCTCTGTATTGAAAAGAAGCCTAAATTCCAAAAGCGTTAAATGTTCACCCCACTGTGAATTGCCATGGTCTATATACATCGACTATCTGAACAAGGAACTTGCAACATCGGGAACAGGCACATCTCAGTTGATAGAGCGTCCAAACGGAAGTGAGAGGTCCCTCGTTCTCATCCCGGAGGAGTCCTACTTTCTAATTTCTGCTATTTCATTTCATATATGTGTGTGTATACAGTACCCGATACAAAGATCACATTCCCCTAGCGGTTCAACCTATTTTTCAAGCGAAACCAGCGTGGCGGTGCATAGGATCCCCGCGTTACACTATTGAAGTAAATAGTTTATTCATTTTTCTTGCTTTAGGTTTAAAAATACGTCTGGCTTTAAGTCAATACCGTCGGTGAAACTTTATTTGTTTACTTAGTTACCACAATTTTACCCAGATTTTTCTTCTCCTCCCGTCTTTTGTTACATTTCTTTTTAAAAATTTGGAATTGTCTTGTTGTAGTATTATGACAACCTACCCACACAGCCTTTAGATTCTGTAGAAAAAATATTATATCCCTTTGTATATCTTTGTCTTTCATGAGATTCATAAAAGGCAACGGGAAAAATTAAACTGATAATGCAGCTATGTGTTTAGACATTTTAGAATTTTACCCTTTCAGCTAATAAGGGGATTAATGGGGGGGGGGGGGCTGCTAACTTGGCTCTCGACATGCCGTCCGTTGAGAGCTTCAAATGTAAGTAAAACGTCTATACACAAGGAACAGGTATTAGCATATGTATGAACACAGGTAGAACCATGACAAAAAAAAAAAAAAAGACTGAGGGAAGAGATATGAAAAGCAACCTCCGATGAGCGGGGAAGGGGTCCACTCTACTTTGATGGTTACTTTGGAGGGGGGGGCAAAGCTCGAATCGAGTGATTGCCCGATTGGTAGGAGGGGTCTAAGGAGCGAAATTTTTCAACTAAAAGAAAACAGTAGACTCAATCTGCTGCAATACTTTCATCTTTTGAAGCGATATTCTTTCCAGGGAAACCTTTACAAAGTGGAACTAGTTTTACACTGACAACAATTATAATCACATTGCTGAGAAAAAAATTAGCATCCATTCGATCTAGTGCAATATTTTACATGACTTGAAGTCAATTTTCTGAAGTTTTCTCCCCTTTTCTCCCCCGCCTTTTTTTTTTTTGGGGGGGGGGGGTTTCAGTTAGCCCTCTCTGTGTTACTTTCAAGGTGACTAAGATTGCAAACTATGTTCGATACCCATGAAATTCTGTGGATACTTGCCAGTATAGGTGCAGAGTATATCGTCTACACGACCGTAGGTACAATATTGATTTATTTCATCATTCTTCATGCTAATCAACATTAAGAATACTTGACATGAAAAATGATTTTTTTTCTTTAAACAAACCCCCTTGTGTCCTAAATCTCTAGAAATATTATCAGGTTTATGTATATTCAATGTTCCTTCTCTTGTCTTTCTTCTCTTTGTTTTCTCGTTTTCTTCTTTTTCCTCTTTTTTTCCTTCTCCTCTCCCACCCCCTTTATGCAAATTTCATGCAAATGATAGGAGGATAATCCCCTGCCCCACTTGTGGCCCACCCCGCAGGTGAGAGTTTATCAAATTTCTATGGTTTTGATCTGTAAATAAATTACTTCATAACCTTGACATACTTTATATAAGAGTCAACATAATCTCACTAACAGCAACGGAAGAAGTAAGGAAATGAACGGCAGTACATAAACAGTACGGTACTACGAACAGTTCAGTAACTACATGAACAGTTACACAAGATAGAGCTTTGAACAGTACTATAAACAGGATCATACAAACAGAAATATGAATCTACCTGAACAGTATAATACGATCATTGCCATGAACAGTACTGCATGAACGGTGCTATGGAAAACACAACAGTGCTATGAACAGTACTATACGATGAACATTACAATGTGAACGGTGCTCTATGAACAGTACTAAATCAATAGAGCTATGAACAATACATGATTAGAACTATGAACAATTTTATATGAAGAGGGCTATGAACAGTATTATACGTACAGCTTTCTGAACAGTATTATATGAACTATGAACATTATATGAACAGAACAATGGACAATGCTATATGAATAGTGCTATGAACAAAACTGCAGCACTATATGCACGGTGCTATTTGAACAGTAATCCTATCACTTGGACAAGACTGCATTAAAGTACCGTATCTTACTGTATAGACAGTATGAGCGATACTACACGAACAGTTCAATATGAACAGCATACCGTACAAAAAGTATAGTACTGGAGTATATGGACAGTACATATGAATAGAAATAACAGTATTTAATGTACAGCATTATAAACGATACCACACCTACAATATAAAGCACTATATGGACAGAGATGCGTGAACAGTACTCAGCAACACTACAAAACTCATGAATATTAATGATTCTATGTGAACGGTACTACTTACAGGCCCGTATGCAGCTTTTTCAGTGGTTCGATTTTACCACAAGTGGAACATTTTACCTGAAAATTATGACCAACAAATTAAAACTCATTACATATGTTGCTAACGTTTTCCTACTATGATAAGATGAGAGGAACTCCAGATCTTGTGTGGGTGTGGGGGGTCCGAACCCCCTGAACCCCCCCACCCCCCTTGGATATGCGCCTGACTTGAACAATAATTTGGACAGTATTACATAAACAGTACAATGTGAGTTGTACTATATGGACAGAATTATGTGAGCAATGGAATTTGAACAGCATTATGTGGATAGAACTGTATTTATAATACTATATATATCAACAGTACCGTGTCAACAACACTAAATGAACAGTACATTATGAACAACATTATATGAACTGTAGTGCATGGGCAGTACTATGAGCGATACACCACATGAACTATGTTAATATGTGTACTACTACACGATCAGTACTACAAGAATAGTTCACATTACCGCTGAACGCTATAAATGAATACACGGAGTATAGTACTACAGTAACGTACTATAGTATGAACAGCACCATGTAAGGGTACTATGTGAAAAGAAACAGTATACTCAAAAAGGATTGAACAGTACTATGTAAAGTACTGTGTACACGGAATTACTTGAACAACACTACTTGAAGAGTGCTACATATATATAAAGTGTTATGAGAGCAGTATGGACAAACTATATGTGCTGTATCAACAGTTCCACATGCATCTCAAATGATCACTACTTTATGAACAGTATTGTATGAAGGTATTGCATGGACACTACCATATGAAGGGAGCTATACATGAACAGTACTATGTGGACAATACCTCATTAATTATACCATCTAAACGTTACCACATGAACATTTCTATATCAGAACAAAGCTGTACGAACACTACTTTGTCAACAGTACTGAATAGACGGTACCATACAAAGGATATAGTAAACGAATATTGTTATATCGGTTCTGTATGATCGGTGCTATATAAACAGTTTTATATGAAAAGTAATATACTTAAAGGTGAACCCGGTCAGTGAATGGGGGCGCTTCTTTCCTCGTGGTTTCAGCAACGATATTCATATTCAAAGACGTTATGCTCTTGCTTAACGTCTTTGCTCTTGCTTAACGTCTTTGACTCAAATGCAAGTGTTGGGTGCACATTAATCAGCGCTACTATTGTATATTTATACAGGCGCACTGTGTAAATATAGAATGCTGACCTCCTCAAACAGTGTATGAATATACCCATACAACAATACTTCATGAATGCCAATACCAAATGAACAGCACTGTATGAAAAATACTATACTTCAGAAAAATTAGAAGAAAAAAGCCGACGGTGAAAAGCAACTTAACACATCTGACCCAACAATATTTTGATAATATCCAAGAAAAAAAACGAACAGTAAAAGAATATAAAATATAATTGGTATAATTATCTTTTTTTTTCATGCCATAAAAGAATACGATGTCTCAAATAAAAGAAGAGGACACAGGCCTGAGCTGTTCATTTAATAAATACCTGCTGACCGGACTTTCTAGTTGATTGATCAAAGAGGGTGCAGTTTGCGTCCGTTGGTGAATCAGATCACGTCATTGCAAAATATATACAACGTCTACGGATGTAAGTAATTTTACTTCAGTTTTTTTTTAACTGTTCGCTCCTGCCGTCGTCCCCAAATTGTAGCTATCGCAATGTGCATACTTACTTTTATACATTTATTTACTTATTTATTTTATTCATTCATATTTTTTTCATCTTAGATTCATGTTTCACACGTTTTCTCTTTTCAAATAGCTGTCAGTAAACAATAAACATTACTTGATGCAGTTGAATAATAACTCATAATTTTTATTATTGCGAGTTATACATGCAGCTGTAATGAGTTATAACCTCACATTTTTGTGTGGTTTGCGTTATAAGGATATTCAGCTACGGTCTATAGTTTTGTTAATTGTATTTTCTGTTTCCTTTTTTTTTAATCTGACTTTATGATACATACAGCTTCCTTGCGTGATTCAGTGTTTTGTTGTGTTGTGTTTACAAGGTTCTGTTAGAAGACATAGAAATAAATCTGGTGTGGACAAAAATGTCCATCTTCTAAAGGAATCAAGTCCTTTTGGGGGGGGGCTGGATTTGGGGTGAGGTCAACGAGGAGTTGTGTCCCCCCCCCCTCTTGTGACTTTTTTAAGAGAATTTCCCTAGTCTGCGATATGGTGCAATAAAATCATACGATTGGAAGCTAATTTTCTTCCTACCAAATTCGCTTTCTCAGGTATAATTTTAGAAAAAAAATTGGAAAGATGCATGTCCTTTTTACCCCACCCCCTCTCCTTTGATTTGCAAGTGTATAGAAAAATATCGATCGTATGTAGGTTGTTCAAATATAGAGTTGTTCAAATATAAATAATATATATGAATAATATATGTAAATATAGGTTTTTAATATGGAGTCTTAATCACTTAAGTGGACTTATACATGTTCAAGTTTTTGCTAATCCTTCGGATATCGGATACCATAAACTTCATATTTTCATTAGTGGCTTTATCCGGCGTGTAACTCACCAAAAACGAGCAATAGATATTATATGACAATGCCTTTGTCAATAAATCGTAGATGTACTGTTGTAGCAATTGCTATCCGAAGATCAAAAAAAAACTCTTCCATTTTAATGATAGAAATTGGCAGAATTCGGTCGAGTTGCCGATTTTTTTTTCTTTGTCACTTCTTTGAAGTCACCTACCGTAAAGCAACTTCTAAGAATCAGAAAAGCTGAGCTTGTCTCGTGGTATAATGGCGTAACCATATAGTTTATCTTCCGGCTTGATGATCAGATAAGTTGGCGCTTGGCATATTATTGGTAGACAGGTGACAGACTCTGTGTTCAACTGATGGGGGGTATTACCCCTTGGTTACCAGTTCCCTTGCCTTCTGCCCCTCTCGACGTGAAATTCGAAGATCAAATAAAAAATGTTGGGCAAATTTTGTGTCAGACAAAAATTCGCACACACCATTTGAAACACGGATTTTTAGTATTTGTAAGGAAAAGGTTACTGACAATGCAGGTTCCTTTACATGTGACATGCAGCATAAATAATGATTACATATCCATATCCTTTAAGGAATATAATACAACTTACTACGAAATTTCCTTATCACTCCTCCGCACCAATCGTATAGTGGAAAGTGTAAATTTCCAGATGTGAAGTGTAAATTTTCCAGATGTGTGTTCTAAAAAAGAAAAAAAAAGAAGACTGCATACACTCACGAGGCCAAGGGCAGAGAGACTGAAGTGTCCGTTTCACCCCAAGTTGAGCCACCCTCCTAGTTACCCCACTGGCAGAAAAGTTTGGGATCCCACATAATATTCACGCCAAGCACCATAGACTGAATTGAAGAGTGGATGACTTCAACAGAGGTCGACACAATTTCAAGAAAATCAGTTCAACGACATGCACGCATCTCATAGCTCTTGTGTTACAGCGGGTGAATTACTTTAGAAGAAAAAAAAATCAATTTTAAATTTTAAATAAAAAACTTAAAAAAGGAGTGGGAGATTCAAACCGAAAGAAGTTTCCTCTGCTTCTCTCATTTCCATTTGGCAACAATACCGATTACACCTATCTTATCTTACGATGATTTACTCCTTATCTTTTTAATGATGTAATTGTTACTTCATGCACAATTGATGTGAACTTATTGCCCCATAATAAAGATGGCTTTCTTTCATGTTGGTGGATGTGTAATTCTCGTCATTGAACCTTTAAATCCATATGTGTGTTTCATGTTTATATCATCATTACAGAGTCATTGGTATAAAATTCCACCAGGCTTTTATTCTGAGACATGGAGACGTTTTGGTTATCAGTACTTTGCCTCTGCCTGACGGGTGAGAAAATAATCACTGTCCGTATTCTCCTTTCGATTTAGTACATGTACAACATGATAAAGAAACTGCATGAAACAATTACGTCACTCTTAACGATACGACTTCATTTACCTCAAATTAATTGCTGAATTTATGCCAAGAAATAATTAAAGCATTGTGTCAGTTGAAGTGCTGGGTCGTTGATCCAATACATAATAACGATACGATTTTCTATACGATACCAAACGCACAGCCACCATCTCCACACACATTATGTACAGGTTAATACTGTAAAATAGGTCTCAAATTGAAGAGAAAATTTCTTATCAAAGTGGGATGGAATAAGAATTCTAATCGATCATTTGAAGAGAATTGTTTTAAAAATGATATTTCCCTGAAAAAATCTATTCCGAAGTTTCAAAATTAAAATTGGTCGTCGTTAGGACAGTAAAAGTTACTGACATTATAAGCGTGTGGTTTCCGTGATTTCTCAAAGTAATACCAACAGTGTACGAAAGTAGTTACATACAAAGACTAGTAAAAACTGAGAAACAGGTATCGATTTCACCCATTTTAGTTAAAGATGTCTGTATATAGGATTTCAAAATGTGAATCATCAGAGATGAGATGGCATGACGTTGTGCTCGTGATCCCCATGCAAAATAATGGTCTTTAAGATAGGTATGTCTAAGTCATAGTGCACGAGTTGAACATTCTTTAGGTCATTGGAACATTCTTTAGGTCATTGTTAATTTTGATTGCTCGTCTTGATTTTTATATTACTGTCAATGACGTGAGGAGTAGCTTCACCTGGAGATACGTTTAAGTTTAAAAATACTAAAATGAAATTAATCCTCTCATTTGATTTTCTTGGTTTTAAACGCAGGAGTGTCGGCTACGTGTCCTGATGCCAGTCAGAGTTTGTCTTGTAATTTTGGTGGTAAGAGTTTAACTTTTCGTCAATTTTTTCTCATCGTTGTTGTTTTTTTTTTTATTTTCCTGGCTTCCTCTGTGTGTTTCTGTGTGCTTGTTTGTGAGTCGCTCCTTGGTCCATTGTCAGGTCGGTGGTTGTTGTTTCTAATCTACGTACCGGTGATTTTGTTCGTATCCTTACATTGCGAGACCGCACATGTCAGTTGTTCGTATTTCGCCAGACGCGTGGAAGAGACAGTGATGGCTCGGCATGGACGTCAGTCCCGACGAGGAAGGGGAGAGGGAGAAGAACGAGAAGTACACATCCCCCCATATTTCAAGGGCTGGGAGACATAATTCAACGTCGCCCCTCCCCCTCTGTCCACATTTCGTAAAAGAAAATTGTTTCGCTCCAGTGGCGGCGCCAGAATGTCAGACTTGGGGGGGGGGGCAAACTGAGGGCAGAGGAAAATGTTGGGGGCAAAGATTTTCGCCCCCAGCGCGAAGCGCGAGGCCGTGCGGGTGGGGTCCAGGGGCCCGCCTTAGGGTTCCTGGTGGGGTCCAAGGACAAAGCCCCGGTGGGGGTCTCTGAGGTTTTAGCATATCTGTGGGTGGAAAATTAAGTTCCAAGAGAGGTATATTATTTATTTTTGTATTATTTATTTTTTCGGTTGACCGTACTCCAAGGTCCCCATCTTTTTTTCTTTGGCAGTACCATTTCACATTTACGCAGTGCCCCCGAGTGCACACACACACATAGGCTACATACACTTCCATTCCAGTCACTTTATTCTATAAAAATGTGCAGTACTTACCAATAGTAATAAAAAGTGAGGCCTACGATTAACACGTTTATTATGATGCAGCCAACGACATTCCTGTATTTAGGAAAACAACCACCTACCCGCCCTTCCTTTATGCTGAACGGTAAACATTCCAGAGAAAATTGGTCTGACCAGGCTGGCCTACTGTTGAAGTGGCTATGAGGGTGATATGAATACTGGCGGCCTGTGTAACATAAATTAGGCATTTATCAATCATGGTTCACCGGAAGCTGTTCTTATTCAGTCCAATGCCAATATATAGTTTTGTGATTAAATTAATTTTGGATGAGTACAAGATCTAATTGGGAAGGGTGAGAGCAACTGGGGGGGGGGCAACTGGGGGAAAGGAAACAATCTGGAGGGGCAAATGCACCCTTATCCCCACCCCCCGTAGCGCCGCCACTGTTTCGCTCACATTTTGAACGTGCTGGGAGGACTTTAAGCAATGCCATACTAAATGTTTTGTAGGCGCTTGGCTTATAAATGGTCATAAGGGAACTCAGTCGAATTTTGGTGATGATATTCATACGTTGGACTCATCAACTTATCCCAAGTGTCCAGATTTTTGCAGTGTTTTGTTTACCATGATATTAATGTACTCAACGAGGTAATAGATTGGCTGACTAACCTTGACAGTTCAGATTATTCTTTTAAGTTCAGATTATTCTTTTAAGTTCAGAGACATCCATTGATTGTGGACTTGTTCCTTTCTCATCGGCTCGAAATTAACTGAAGAACATTACCCCTGTAGCCCCTGTAGTTCCCCCCCCCCCCCGATCCTTCGTACTTTACATGGAGTAACTGTGTCGTTTTGAATGTGCAATTATCAAGTTAACAAATTTTAAGCTTGCAAGGGTTAAGTCATCTTTTCCTACAAACCGTGACTGATTTTATAATTACAAAAGCTGTTCGACAGGCCTTAAAGTGTAGCTGTCTTCTTCAAACTGGAAGACTAAGTACAGGTAGCTACAGATAAGACGGAGACTTCTTTCATAGCCGACTCAGATGTAAGGGATATCCTTGGCAACGTCAAAACTTAAACCTTCTGCATTTGTCCTTTTTTTTTGTCTGATGCATAATGTTTTTTTTTCTGTGCTCTTCGCTCTAGTCGGAGTTAACCCGTCTACATTGTTTCTTTTTTCCTTGACCAAGTTGTGTGGAATTTTTGTTCATAGACCTTGCCATGAGTCTCTCTTACAAGCAAGTCTACTCAGTCATAATCATGATGGGGTGTGCATTCTCCAAATCATATTTCGACCCCCCCCCCTCCAAAAAAAAATTACTTGAAAGCGATTTTAAGCTATATAGTGGGTGGGCTGAGACGTAAAAAATGGCTTTTAAAATGTCATTTCCTGTGATCTGGGGGTTGTTTTCTGCCAACATGCACTCCCGAGAAGGGTGGTGGCGCTCCACTTAGTGAGTAGATGCGAGCTACCTTACGATTTTTTCATCCGTCGATTTTAAGATGTTTTTAAAGGTTAGCGAGCTGCCACCAGACGCAATTCAGAAGCCGGAAACATACTAGGTACAAGCAATCCCAATTACTATGTTCTTCGTAGATTTATGTTTTTCAAGTCAATTTAGAAATTGCAGGCACGCGATCGCTATTTTAAGGCTGTGCATATGCTGCCTAGAATTACCACTTCCGTCCATCTGGATGGTTTGTAAAGTCAAACATTTTCTCGCAAGCTCAGCGCAAATGGATGGTGGCACTTTGCTTAGAAAGTCCTGTCGTGGATGCTCTCAGGCCAGCTCCACTGGCCAAAAATGCTATATGCGTACCTGATACTCCTTTTAGAGATGTATGACAGTGTGTCAAAAAGAATCACTACACCCCTACAGCTTCCCTCTTCATTGATCGTTAGTATAAAATTATAGTGAACGGTGCAATGTCTGACCAGTTTTGCGCATTCAGTACTATTCGAAGATACAGAAATGCTTTGTTGCACAGCTTACAATTCTTTCTTCAAATTCGTTAGAGCTCCAGGGCTTTCTCTTCTGGTCATGTTTGTGAGCGTTATCTCAGACCCCATGGAAACCCAATGTATCATAAGCCATGAAAAAAGTGCAGAGCGTAGCCCCCTGCCGCCGTAGTTTTGGTAATTCAGACATGTCAGTCATTTACATATGTCCGCCAACATTTCAGTTCGGATTGACACCCTTGGTTATAGGCGCTAGTGCGTATATGACGAGTGAGGTATCTTAATTGCTCTGTGCCATGCTCTAATGAATGTATATGTGTAAGTTATACGACTATCATTCCTCATGTATTAATATCAGATCGTGCAGAGTGGGGACTGTGCTCTGTCCACGGTGACCCCCACATTCTCACCATCGACGGCAAAAAGTGGGATTACTTCGGCACCTGCGAGTACATATTGGCAGAACACTGCAACAAGAACAGCGGGGACTTCCGAATAACAGCAGACTTCGACCCGCGGGTTACAAATCGTAGTCAGAGCCGTGCAGTGTCCGTTAAACTCAGAATAGACGGTGAGGAATTTGCCATCCACAAGGCCAGCGGGCTCAGCCCCGATCACACTGCATCGAGTCCTTACACAACGGCAAAGAATTCTTATAAAGTTCACATGTTCACTGAAGAAGGGAACTCTAACGATGCTGCCGATACGGGTATATACGTGAGTTGAGATTCACTACTCTTTACACCATACAATATAGAGACAAGTTACTTATAGCATTTCACATGTATGTATGTATGTATGTATGTATGTATGTATGTATGTATGTATGTATGTATGTATGTATGTATGTATGTATGTATGTATGTATGTATGTATGTATGTATGTATGTATGTATGTATGTATGTAAGTATGTATGTATGTATGTATCCTTTCCTTTCATACTCAGCGTTGCAGTTAGCGTCTTACGGTTTGGGGGCTGTGAAGATCTTACATATCCACTGGCTATTTTTTCCAACAGAATCGTGAAGGCGCCAGTACCTTATTCATAATAAACAGTAAATACAGACAGCCTAACAGTATCGGCGGAACTAGGGTATATTGTTAGGGTAGAGGGAAAGGGGAGGGGGGATGAGGGATCGCTTGCCTGGAGAAGGGGTCAGTGGCGTTTGACACAACCTGTCATTGACATGGATAGGATTTTCACTAGGGCACGAAGGTGCACTACAAGCCCGAAGCGCGATTATTCACGCGCATGGTCCATTGGTTCACGTTAGGGCCCCTGTTGGGGTCCAGGGCAGAGCCCCAGTGGGGTCCAGGGGGAAAAGCCACCGGAAGCTCCAGCAATATGAGATAATAAGCATGCCTTAAGTTTGTTTTAGAGGCCTCATTGATCAGGTTTCGTTCGTTTTAGATTTTGAAAAATTCCGTGTCAATAACGTAAGGGTTCAGGTTATCTTCTATGTGTGGTAGGCTGCAGTGTGTCACATACATTGACAGGACTGTACGTTTAACATAAGGCCAGACATTTAGTCAAGAAGACTCCTAGAGTTAATCGCGAAAGTTGACAGTATTGTTTCATGCCATTTTCATAAAATGTGTATATACTAGAGGAGTGTAGTTTTAGCGCCGATTTAGTTTTTCCCTAGAATCTAGAATGTTAAATTGGAAGGCCCGCGAAGCGCGCAAAATTCTTTGGTTATCCTACAGTAATATATTAATATATTGAAAGCTTATATGGGTCAATAATTCTCCTGGCTGTTCCTGTCTCCTCCGGTTACTATGGACATACCCGGCATGGCCAACACACGAGAGAACAGCAGCAACTATAGGCTTTGCGACATGGGATGAAACTGCCTATTTGCCTACATAAACTGTGTGCTCTGCCTTTATGTTACTTGGTAAGGTGGGCAGTCGGGGCCTGTGCAGTCTAGGAATGTGGGATGGAACTACTGAAAAACAATTTCCTCTGGGAGGGTGAAAACAGGCCTTTGCGGCGGACTGCATTTTTTATAGTATCGACTGAGACTTCTCGACTGGGGAACATTAGCCGAGGAGGGGGGGGGGGAGTTCCTCTCCCCTCACCTGGCCCCAACTCTTGTTGAGGGTCTTCAATTTTCTTTTCCCTCTTACTCTTAAATCCCCTGACTAAATCATCCCCCCAGACCGGCTTCTCATGTGGGGGCCACCTTTACACACGCTACTGGAAAGGGTGTGACGGCATCATCTACGTAATTTTCCAACTAGCAGTTAACCTTATAGACACACTTTGGTGTCATCTTTTTCATCTTTTGAAGTCATATTTTCCTCGAAAAATCCTATAGTTTTCACGTAAGTTAAGGTAAGACCGGATTTTTAATTTGTGACGATGTGACTTTTCTAAGTTTATAATTATTGATGATTAGGTAACAAAAGGGGGTAATTCCGTTGGCTATACGTTAACAACACAAAGCTTTTGATGTAATGCATTATAACAAAGAACGTTTAATAATACAACAAACGTGAAGAAGTAAACAATGTATTTATTTTCCTACTGGGATTTGGTGGAATACAATACTCACGATGTCGCTCTTTTGTTACTTTATTCCTTGGCAGTATATCCGTGTGAAAAATGGAGAGCAGGACTTGGTTAGGATCAGTTACCAACCAAAGTTCCACTGGATCAAGATGCATTTTGACCGTACTTCTCTTTTCGGAGACATTTGCGGAATGTGCGGTAGTTGGGACGACAAAAGCAACAACGACCTGAAGACAGTAATGCTATGGTTCTTCCATTATAATGCTGAAGTTTGATTATGTTTCACGTCTGTGAAGACGTGAACTTGCCCCCAAGACTCTCGAGGTTTGCTTTCCGCTCCTCTACCTCTCATCTTGGAAGTATTACCACGGTAGTAGGGCTACTTCCATGGTTCACCGTTTTTTTTACAATGATTAAAATGGGTAGAAATCGGGAAAGAAATACTGCTGTGTCTGTAGAGGTGCCGTCAGAGATGGCCTGAAACTGGTATGTGGTACAGTAAGAGGGATCGAGAACGATAGAAATTCCACACCTGGGAGGAAGAGAAGCAACCCACGAGAGTCGTGGGGCAAGTCTAAAGTGGAGACACCGCGCACGCAACCACTTGAACCCTGCTATGTTTGACCCTGTTAGACGCAATTCGCGGTTTCACACTTCCGTGTATTTGATTGGATATATCGTCCAAATTGTACGAGAATTCAGTGAATGCATGCGAACTCAGTCTCCAGCAGGCCACCAACCGTACCCTGCTGGACACAATTCGTGTAGCTTTCATTCTATCGAAAAATGAACGATCGACCTTAAAATACTCGGATTCAGGATTCTTCAGGCGGTTACGTCATATTCAGGCAGTCAAGTGGGAAATATCGTGTGTTTGTTTCACTGAAAAAAAAAAAAAAACATTGGTAAGAACAAAATTTATGGACACGGAGTGACAGATTATTCAAAATAAGGCATCACCATACGGTTGCTTTCCTTTCAAGAATTAAGTTTTTCACAGGCAGAAATTCAGTTAATTGATTTTCAAGGATAAATTTGTTCACTCAAACTTTCAAAAAGCCAAATAATGCATCTTCTTTAACTCATTTTACCCATGGAGATGAGGCTGATACTGCTGTTTAGTGGTGATATTAAATGGTCTCATTAATTAAAGTTTTTTTCCGTTGCATTGCATGTCGGTGCATTTAAATTCCCTATTTCCCTTTAAAAATGAGTAATATTTATATCCAGACCTTTGTGCAATAAGTAAGAAAAGAAGACAGGGTTTTTCACCGATAGACTTTCTCGGAGAGACTTGTTCCTGTGAAACCTTAACAAATCGCTTGACAGAGTTTTATCTTAGATACTTTGAATAAGATAATCTAATTCAAAGTTTATCATACTTAAATCAGATTTTCTCGAAAAAAATCTCTCTTTGCTGATTTTAACGACCCCCTCCCCCACATGCAGGAATCAGTGTCAGGTTACGAGTCATCCTTTATCTCTCCTCACTCACCTTTGTCTCCGTTAATATAATATTGTACCCCTGTATCCACATTTGCCTGAAGAGTATTGGGAAACCTTTAATTGATACGCTGTACATAAATACTAAAGCAGAATATATACCCTTTTTTTCTCATATTCTACCATCCTAAAAATGTACAGTCTGCCCTGACGTCAGTAGTTGGACCGTTAACATACGAACTTTGGTGAAAAGGTAGCTACTCCAATTACATTTATTTTTATTAAAGAAAGAGACAGGGAGATAAGGGGGGGGGGAGGTGATAGAATATTACGAATATCGTAAGAACACTCATCTTCCCATTCTCCTCCAGGTGGCAAAGAATGATACCCAGCATACAAATTACCTTACCCTCCAATTAATCACTGACCATCTTTTGTTGTTTCATAGAAATCGAACAAGAGGCACTCGAGCACCTCCACCCCCTCCAGCAACAGCAGAAGGAGGAGGAAGAGGTCCCTGTCCGTAAGTGTTTCTCTCGCCTTTCCTTTTTAATTGGGGGGACTCATCATGCGAGGGCATGCAGTAGGATTCGAACTCATGATATCAGGCTACAGTGTGCGTGCCTTTACCATTCGACCATAATTGTGTTTCGAGTGTTGCTATAGGTGATATATACATTTATATATATATATTTTTTTCGTTGATCGTTGCATATGAACTTAAGGTCCAATCTTAAATTTTCTTTCTTTCTTCTAAATCTCTTTCCTGCATAACAGTCAGAACAGAAGTTTGGGCAAACTTGGAAGTTGTATGATGATTGCAAAGAACCATCTGACTCAAGCTGATTTCGATTCTGTATTTGGCACCTGTTGATAAAATGTAATCTTCTGTTTTCCTATTTGTGTGTTGTTTTTTTGACATATAGGAGAGTTCAAGTTAAAAATCTAACATTCAAAAGTTTAAATTTCACTAATTCATATTTTAAAATGAAGAGTATTTAAGTCATGGTATGTTCTTGATATGTCCTTGCTTTTTTTTCTGGTAGTATTAAGGGCTGTAGGTATAACTTTATTCGATGTATAGTTCAGTCTGGCTGTAAATATCCGATAGTTCAGTCTCGCTGTAAGCTTACACACTAATTACATCTTTTTGAAATTTCTCGCAGCTGTTGAGAGTCAGGCTGAATCACTCTGTTCTATATAAAGGAAGTTCTCTTTTCATTTTTTGCCATGACTTTTTGTTCTTTCTAACGTAAGATATTCAAAACAGTAGTATCTGTGGTGTGCCCTCGACTTAGCTAAACAGCAATAAAAATTTCTCCCTTTCTTACTCGCATTCTTGTTTCTTTATTATTGAATTATCTTTTTTCCCCCTTTTTTGTCTTCTTGATTACGTATAGAAATAGGATGGGGTGGGAGATTTCGAAAGGACGGAGAACAAAGCAACTGCTTACCAGTGTTGCCAGGTTATTGAGCAACAACCCAATCCCTTGATCTTACACTCTATAGATCGGACTGGTCAAAGAAAAAAAGGGCAAAAAAGAAGGATTAGGAAAACGACTTGCATCAAGCAGTTGCAATAAAAGCTCAATTCGGATATCTGTTTCTCATTTAACAGTTAAAAAGGAAACATTGCGTTTGAAATGTATCGTTGTTCAACCACTCATCCTCACAGATGAACATCAGGAATAGCTTCATCTCCACAAAACATTATGCATAAGATGAGTTACGGCAGAGGCATCATTTGATGTTTCGAAAGTTCGGGTGAACAAAATGTTCTTTGAGCAATGAATAATATTGGTGACAAATTTGTCCCTTGAAGGGAAGACTATACCGCTTTACTTTTGAACAATATACGATTCTGTGTTCATAAATATTGGTTTTAAACGTGTGACTTTTTATGTGAAACAAACACCCTACTTCTCTTTAAAAGACATTTCTAGGTCACATGACTCGTAGAAAAAGTCTCAGGTTTATGACAATTAGGTGACCGCAACTTTAAAAAATAGAGCGAAAGGGTACTATGATTCCTTGCTTAAGTGGGAAGTGACATGCAGTTAACACATTGACAACCAAATTGCATACAAAACAGCACCCAATAAACCAAGTCTGCATAAAATATGACTAATAATTGTCGAGTTACTGTAGTAGAGATTTGGGCCCCATGTAAATTTTTGCCCGGACATGGACTGTAACCGATTCAAACAAAATTTGTGTTCAAGAACATTACGCCCCAAACATTTCATCTATACCAAATTATTAGGTCTACATAGCCAAAATTACTCTAAAATAAACACCTTAATAATATACTTAGTTTGGATACAACCCGACTAATAATTATGGCTCCACGGAAGCTCAACGAATGTAGAATTCCATGAAAATCTGTGAGCAGAGACCAAAGCAAAAAAAAAAAAAAAAGACCTACTTTTAGACAATAAACGTTGTAAGTAAATATCAACCTGCAAATGTTCCCAAAGAGCTAGCAAACCGCCACTACGGACGAATTTTGGGTTATAATTAACAATGCCGAGTTGAGAGTCCCCCTCCCCCCAATTAAAAAATAAGCATGGACACATGCCTATCATTATTCAGCTTATCTATGCTAACTTTGGATAAAATTCCAGCAGATGATTGTATGCTTAAAGCGACCTAAATATGTTCACCTTTGACCACATAACTTCACTAATATGCATGATATGAGCACCAAAAGCATCTGCTCCACACATAATTTCCATAATGTGCTAAAATCACGTCTCGAGAACATCCTTTTCTACTTGATAGAACATGAGGTGATATCGAGACATACCATCACGGTTAGGGCATATTCCTTCGATGAAACCTTGTCATGTATCATATCATGTGAGGATTGGCTCCCAAAAACAATAGGGCACACTTTCCCAATAAAGCAGATCTACATGCCAGGATTGACTCTTATCTGACATTCACTTAGTGAGTTAGAGCGTACGAAAACATCTGTCACAGACAAAACAGACACACACATAGACACACACGCCAACCTGACTGCATAAGTTTCTCTCAGTGATGACACAACTAACATGAGCCTATTGAATTTCGTCTCGCAATCAAACGTACACAATATCGATTATTTTAAGGATGAAAGTGAGAACTTCTTTGCACTGAAAACAGTAGAAGGAATTGACTCGAAAAAGTAAAATCACGCGAGAGTTTTTTCATGCAACTCATAAGATCGTCAAAGGGAAGAATAAGCAGTCGTCCCTATACTTAATTTTGAAAAATCTTCAAAATTTTGCAATTCTCATTTTATTTCCCTGATAAGTATTCTTCGTGATATTGCTGAAGATCAGTACTGCATAAACAAGGCGTTATGCTGCAAACTTAAGCAACTCAACAACAAAAAGGTATATCACAGAACGAAAAAGAGCCTTTCATCAATAAGGATATGAGATATACTAATTCAGTTTGGGGTGACTGCATTTTCCCTTTCCAGCAAATGTTTCAACTTTGACCTGTTCAAAGTTTTACAAATTTTGCCAACTCATGGAATCTGCCGTCGTTTTAGTACGCCCACAACTATATCGGATAATATGTACCTCTAAAACGTCAATATACCATTTATTCGTTGTTTGTATGCTTGTTTACGTTTAAGAACTCCCAAATACTATTAATAGTGAGAACCATGCATAGATAACACGTAGTACGAGCCTACAACATTTGTTATCGACGTAGCCTAGCCTTGTCCAAAGTTACCCTCTCTTCAACTGTATCACCTCCATTGCCTATTTTGGACATTTATTGACCCCGCGTGACCCCACGTTGGCCTCCAGTTACGTGACAGCGACCATCTACTCGTCAAGTACTATACCAAAGTTAATTTAAAGTTTCAGCAACATTCAATTGCTTGTACATCTTATTTCATTCTTCAGTCTGATGATCTCACTCAATTGATCTTTTTCCTCTCCATGAAAAACAATATATGTATATATATATATATGTATATATATATATATATGTATATATATATATATGTATATATATATGTATATATATATGTATATACATACGTATATATATGTATATATATATGTATATATATATGTATATATATATGTATATATGTATATATATATGTATATATATATGTATATATATATGTATATATATATGTATATATATGTATATATATATATATGTACGCTGGGCAAAATGAAGCCGAATTTAATACGCTCGACTCTTGCAAAACAGCCATGTCCTCAACATTTACCATTAACAATGCAGGCACTGACCGAGAATTTGTTCGTTTGATATTTTACTACATCATTGAGGAAAACAGGAGTAAATGTAACCGTTTGATTTTTTGAGCTAACCTGATTATAATAACGGAAAACTGCGTTCCAACGTTTAGCTGTTTGCTAGTTATCCTAAACTTTCCCTTGGATTTGTGTTCCACGGTTTTATGAGAATGCCTTTTGCCCCACAGAGTTTGGATTTCAGTACTTAATCTGTAACGTCATTTTGGTTGATCTGTTTCTATGGTCAGGACAAACTGCCGAACTAGATGTAGGTAAAGGAAATCTCTTCGTCGTCAGTTCAAATTTTTTTACTTTAAATTTCCGCTAGCGCAAATTTTGTGAAATTGATGACTATAGTGAATTCGGAAATTTCGGTAGGTGACTGCGACTGCGAACCTCAAACTTGAAAGCTAGATTCGTTAAAAGTATGGAATGTAAATCATTCGTTCAAAATTATATGTATAAAATTATATGTATCGCTCTATTATCATCACGGTAAAAATTCGAACTCCTATGATGAATTTCAAGTCGACAAGGTTTGCCCAACTTGCTCATTTCATAGATCCCCTATAGACCACTGATAACCTGGAAAACCTGCCACCTGCATAAGCCTACAGCATTTTTTTTATCGAGGTAGCCTACCCTTGTCTAACCTTACTCTCTTCTCAACTGTATAATCTCCATTGTCTGTCTTGGATACTGCATATTCAACGGTCGAAGCCTAGCCATCTGTTGTGGCGGCACTGTCTATCGTTAACCTTGCTGTCCGACGCATAACCATCGACTCCGATTAGGAACTTTGTTTTATCGTAGGTCATATCGTTTTACACTTAGTTTGGTGAAGTTGTGGTCGTCCTGGCCAACTAACCTATCTTCTATACTACGAAGTTAAAGGGGCACATTAAGTTGTTTTGTAAATTTCGCTTAAAGACAAAAACTCATCACCCCAGACAGTTTCAATTCTCCCAACCACCTACCTCTAGTCCCTCCCTCAGCCTGTCTGAAATTCCTCCACATGTGTAATCAAAACAATGAATACCTGTGTACGCTGTGTAATACGAGCTGCTCTGCATCTTTCGAATTTGCTGGCAATCTAAGAGTACTGTAACTTAGAACCAGTTGAGAATTTTGCTTTCCGGGAGGTAAAAATATAGCTTAGGGTGATGTAATACAGCCTTTAATTCTTCTAAACCTGTCAAGTTTCCTCCACATACTAACGACGAATGGTGAAACTAAGGGGATCCCAATGTTTCACATACAATGGAACGTTAGTATGTGAGTGATAAACGATTAGATTTGGTTTTTGAAAATTCGTGACCAGGCACTTTTCATATTAGTACTATATTTACAGGCACACAACCAGTACAAGTAACGGTCAAAAATTGGACAATTTTGACAGTTTTCATAACTATTGGATGTGAAACTTGGCTAATAATTCTTATTGTAAGTATTACCATGTGTTTATACCCTTTAAAATCACCATAACCTTTACTGATATCAAGTCAGTGAGCCTCTTTACGCCCGAAGCCCTGAGTTGTTCCCAGTTACCAGCTATCCAGGTAATACCCTTGTAGTCTATTAAATCTTCTTGTAGGCCTTATTTACTGAACGTCATAATCCCATGTAGCCTAATCAATTTCACAGTTTGCCCATTGCAATCTAAAACTGTCGGAACATGTCTATATAAAAGAATTATAGGTCTGATCAAAACTTACAGCAAAACTCTAAGTCCATCTATCGCATGTTTTTTGTACATATTTATTTGCATTCTTTCGAGACAGAATATGTGTAGTGAGTCTAAGATATGACAGCAAAATTTCAATTATCACGGATAATCGCTTTATTGCGGTTCCCCTTTCGCACATTTATTTTCCTCATTTCTCTCTAATTTTTTTTTCCTGTGCAACAGTGGTTGGGTGACGGCGTGATGCCTCTCGGAGGGTCGCATTTGTCCCCCCTCCCACAACCACACTCCTGGTCCTTAAGTATAGAATTATTCCTCGCGAAGTATTAATTTGTCCACGATATTTTTGGAAATTATTATTTTAGTACATGTCTCGTGACCTCCATATCGAGGTCACTTAACCCCAAATCTCGAAAAAAAAATATGTATATATGTACAATTAAACAAAAATGCAAGAAATGGATAAGCAAGGTGAAAGAAGGGGGGGGGGATTGACTTTGGAAGGTGATACAAGGAACAAAGACTTGCAATTATTTGTAAGAATGGCTTTAATTAACCTTGCTATTGGATTCATCCACCCGTGAGCTGAAATGTGGGACCGGTCTGGAAAAAACAACAACAATGAACCCATTGTTATATTATAAAGAAGTTATTGGACTAGTTGTAGATAACTCAAAGAGCAAAATATATTTGACTATTTTATTGTTATTTCTATTATTACTTATTCATACATTTTATTATTTATTTTATTTAAGTATTCTTCATACATTTTCGACGACGGTAAAATACCTGCTTGAATAGCAGTATCGCTATGAATATGAAGATTTTATAACCCATGATTGTGAACAATACAGCTTATCTATGAGGAAGGGGGCGGCTAGCTTTAATGGCAGACAAGGCACGAAGTTTTGATGGTGGCGGTATTATGGCGTGTGTGACACGCCTCATTTGTTCAGAATTAATGCAGATATGTGACGATACATATGTATATATAAATGGAAACAGTATAATCTTCTCCTCATTGTTTTCTACACTTTGCGTAGGGAGTTTTAAGGAGGAAAGATTTCTTGGCATTTTATGTAAGTTATTGGGGAGAATTCATTCAAGTCTCAGGTACCAGCCATTTTCAATGTAAGTCCTATCTCTGTTCGTTTTAATTACATCGATGTGACTTGATATAATACAGTAATCGTTTCGTGTTTGAATCAGTATTCTCAAGTGGATAGTCCGGTAAATATCAGCTCTTCAAAGGGGAGGGGTGTGTTAAGAGTATGTTCCAGCTACTTATAATTTTCAATGAAATAAAACCATAGGCAATTCGCTACATGGATTTATGATTTTAAACTGATTTGATGTGACAATATTACAAAAAAGCTCTGATTCTATGACACAGCTGTGCACAGCTAAGCAATTACAACTATTTTAAGAACTTACTAACTCTGAACTTTTCAATTTTATTGTAAAAAAATCAATTAAATTAACATTTTCTTCTTCTCCTCCCAGCCAGTAAAGGAGGATGTGGGGGGGGGGGGGGGATTCCAAATACGTGTACCTTGTGATACTTGTACCGCAATTTTCTCTCATGTAGATTCTAAAACCATAACCTTCTTCCCCTCAGAGGAGAGTGAAAACACTTCTATCGGGAAATCCTTTTAAAATAAATTAGGCAAAGCAGCCTTAGTTGCTTCTATGAGACATCTTTTTGACTAATATTTAGTCAAATTGAACATCTTAAAATTGCTTTGACTAATTTATTTTAAGACTGATTTGTTTATTGGTGACAGTTCCCTTTTAGTTTGGATTGCTATTTCTACCAAGCTTAGGTCACTTACTACTGATCAAAGAGTGTCAGCATTCCTTACATTTATTAATTTTTATAAACTAAAGAAAAAAATAAAAATCGAGAGTAGTGGGAGAGGATTCGGATGCAGGTGTGATTAAGACTTAATGGAGGATAAATAAGAAAACAATAAATCAATAGTGTGATAATTAGCGGAATAAACGGAACGGCATTTTTTAAGGGTTTTTTTTCCTCCAAATACTAATCCTATTTATACATGCATAAAAGTTAAAGCGATTAAAGTGGGCAAAAAGTGAAACAGCTTAACATTTCACGTTAAAAAATTAAGCTTTGTCGTTCAATTGCATCATTCAGAGAATTTTTGAAAATAAATATGTGTCCCTGCTGGAATCGACTCTTTCATATGATTTGAAATTCTCACAGGCAGATGATCAAAAGTGATACATCCGATTATTCAGTGGCGCGAGAGTTTTCATTCAACTTATTCTCGAGCTCCTAATCCAATGCTGAGAACTCACTCCATAACATATCATGCATTTTTTATACATTTGTGTCGACTTGTGTTTCTGACCATAGTCTATCATTGTCCGGTGTATCAGGATTGATAAACATGTCTTTAAACACGAATGTAATTTCTTAGAAAATTCAGTTGGTCGATACAGGTGATCACTTATCAAGGAGGTTATCAGTTTATAGTTTAAATACTACGCGTCGTTACACTAAATACTGTACAATTCTTGATGCAGATTATGGCACTTCGAGTGAGTTTTGAGTTGAAACATGTGTTTTATGAATGTGATACACTAGTGAGAGCTGTGCTGCAGTTGCATATTTACTATGAATGTAAGGTCTACTTCTTGTGGTAAGAACTGTTCATTTTCAAATGTAAATCAGGTTTTGTTTTATTGTTTTTATGCTGTTTCTAACGCTTTCAAAGTAATTGCTGTTATTTCGGTACATTTACTGACGTATTTCTTTAACGAAAACCTAGTTTGTACATTTGAAACTAAAGAAAGACTTAAGGTCAAATATGAATTACTTTAAATCTTAAACGTGTTAGGGTAATGCCCAATATTTAATTTCATTACGTAAGTTACTGTCTTGGACCTCCACTAATGATGCATGCAACTGCTCTACGACTGTTCGAATGCTCTGCTGTACTGCACATGCTGGGAACTTCGAGTCGTTTCCCGTAACTATAGTTCCATGGACAAATACGTACATGCCGGAAAGAACTGGAACTTTCCTCTCTTCTATTTTTAGTACCGGTATTATATTACTGAGCAGGTGCTCTCTAGAAGATTCTTGTTTGGAAAGTTCTAGCGAGTAATTTTTGTTTAAGAAAAATTTTCACCCAATTTGAAGTTACTTCCATCGATCTGATGACTCTCGTCAGACCTGCCCTGTATGTTTACTTAGTGCCTCTGTAATTTGGCCTACTCAACATCTCAACATCTATTAATATATTCATCGCTGTAACCACCTTACTGCAGCCCACTCTCAGTCTGTGTACATTGGTACTGTTGTACTTCCTATATTCTGGGACACTGTTTATCGATCACCTCGCCGAGGCTCGAGTTACGGTTAGTCGACATTAATTGCTAGTCGCAATCTTCACCAGCATTGTGTCCAGCCATTGTGGTCGCCTACGTCTACGACTCTACATTAAGTGTTGCGGTCCAAGCAGTGTTACCAGTTACCAACCTAGTATTAGTTATGTCTAATAGTTAATCAGGCGCTAAAATAATTGAGCATCCTTATCATTTTAGCCTAATCAAACTCGTGCATTGTAATCTAAATTTGTCTGAACCTTAAGTTCGAACAGGGAGGTGCAATTGATTCGAACGAGTGATTACATTTTCATTACAACTTAAAGCATCACTCACCTTCCAGCTGTCGTCTGCTTGGGTACATATTTATTAGCATTCTTTTCTGTCGGCATTCCGTGAAGAACACATGCTTTCATAACAGGAGGAGTTCCTAGACAAGTGTATATGAGCCTCAGTTGACCTTGTGAGAATCACAGGCTTACCTAAGCCTGCTGACCTTAAATTTTATTTGGTTGATTTACAAATTAGGAGTTGCCAACCTGCTGCCAAATGTTCCAAATGAGGTCAAATGAGAGGAATCACGCGGCCCTCATACCCTTTTGAACAGAAATAAAAAGGAAAGACAACAAGGAAACTGAACAAACAAATGACTACAATACGCAAACAAACTTAGTTTGTAGCTGAAGTGCATTTCTTATCTAAACTACTGTTTTTTAATTTGAAAATTTTAAATATGCATATATGCTAAGTTGAAAGCTGTATTTAAATGTTCTTTTGGTTACCAGAGAAATTATATTTTTATAGAAGAGCAGGTAGATTTCATGTACCGTACATTTTCCATGTTGACACTACAATTGCTATTGTTGAAAGATTATTAGGCAAATTTATTTTTTTTTAATTGCAATTTGTAATCTTAGAAATGAGCACAATGCAGTCAGGTTTGTCCCTTTAGTTTGTTTGTTCTTTGGTTTGTTTGTTTGTTTGTTTGATTTGGCTGAGGGACATTCACTCTTTCAACTTTCAGTTTAACTATGACAATAAAATAATTCCTTTGTAAAGTTGAAGTGTAACATTTCAATATTGGAAGTTGTATGAAAATTTAGTTATTTATGAATATAGTTTCCACAAAACTGAGATTCAAACATAGTTTATCTTCCCTGCATATCGAGTTAAGTTCACGGGAGATATACTCTGCAAGAGTTATTTTCATTTTTAAAGTGACTAAAAATATCAAAGTACTAGTTTTATCGTAGTTGACGTGAATGCCCAAAAAGAAACAACGCATATCTTAACTAGACGAGGTAAATCGCCTGGAAAGGTATTTACAAATATAAAATAATTTCCAGGACGTCTTTCTTTTCTTTCATTAATTACACAGAACAAAAGATGGCGAAACTTCTCTCTCTTGGAATCTTTCTTGTTCTGGTCATAGTTTCCATGATCAATTCAGGTAGGATATATGTTTTGATATTTGAATGTTTTCATACTAAGTGTATAACGTAGACCTCCTTGTGGAGAGATTTGGGATAGCACCTGATAAAATGTGAAAACCTTATTACATATTTTTGCCACCTATACTAAGGAAGGCCAAAGAGGCACCCTCGCCAAGGGATAAAAACTGTGCGACGATATGAACAGGTAAAGAAATGTTGATGGTATATGTACCGAAAGAAGTTAAGGATTATTCATTAAACTTGTATGATAATAAACTGATTTATATCATCGTGCAAATTGGTATTCCGTCTTAAAAAGTTAGTGCATGTTTATATGAAACTATTATCAAAAATGCACCCACAGGTTTTATAGGCTTGGAAAAGTATTTCACTCAGGATATGAACGCATTAGATCTAGATTTGGGTCATCGGGCAGTACATAAAGAAAATCCTGTCGTGCCTTTTTTTACTTTTCTCTCTCAAGTTACCTGCAACCTTCGAATTTAAACAGTTGCCTAGAAAGAAGGATACAAATGAAGATATTAAGAAAAAAAAGTCTCCATGCAACAATTCACGAAGGCTTTTCTCAGTTCTGTTAAAGTAACAAACTAATAACTATTTTGATATCTTTTGGTGAAAATAATTACATTGTGCAACTAGTGAAAACCAAATCATCAACGAAAATGCTTGACACCATGCAGTGTATTATTATTTAATCTACTGTTGTGTAATAAATCCTCTTTACATATCTACACCAATGAAATATGACAGGATAGAAAGATAGGCTATTTATAGGATAGAATCAAAAGTATGTAAAGTATATGTAGTGGTGAAAAGAATGCACATAGGCTACTGTATAATCTTGAGATAATAACGAGGATTCTTCATTCAGCACCACGTTGTTTGATTTTACTTAGATGAGTGTATTTCTATGTAATATTTTAAGGTATTCATAAATTAAATTCTTCTCCTTTTTTTTTGACAGGATCAACTCAATGCATTGACAAGCAAGCTAACAACACTTTGTCATGCGATTACGGAAGTAAGACATGTAGCTATATTTTTCAATACGTAACGCAAATCGAATGAAATTGATTTTAAATATAGGACAATATTACCCGCAAACAGCTAAACGATGGAACGCAATGTTCCTAAATATCAAACGGGTGGCATTTACTTGTTTCCCTTAAAGATGTAGTGAGATATTGAACAAAGTGATTCGTGAATTATATGTGGAAAATGACGCCGCCCATTATGTTCGGCTTCACATGTTCGATATGTGAGTAGTTAATCTGACTTCATTCTGATTTACCTTTTTCTATGCGTGAAACATTCATATGGACAAATATACTAAACGGAATCATACACTAAGAATCTTCGTCACTCTAAGTACACTTTTTTATGTTATACCCACCACTTATTACCCCTCTCCCTTGTTATTCACCCATCTTCATTCCAACTTTACTAACTTTCACAGATCGAGATAAGTGGGGACAATGTTTCGTCTATGGTGATCCCCATTTCATTACCGTCGATGGTCTTCACTATCGTTTCAATGGCACCTGCGAGTACATCCTCGGCCAATACTGTAAAAAAAGAGACGGTGCGTTTCAAATCACGGCATCCTTTGCGCAAGGCACTGGCAGTCGCCTCCAAGCCACCTTCGTGGAATGTGTGATCATCAGGTGGAAGGGTATGATCATCAAAATTTGGAGATTCGGTACAGTGACTGTCAATGAACAGAAGATCCTCAGTTCTAGTTCAAACTTCTACCTAGCCAGTGGTGATTATGAGGGTTGGTTTTTCACGAGAAATGTTGCAACGACTACCGAAGTCGTAAGTTTCTTCTGAATTTCTTTTCGTTTCCATTCGGAATGGGCGATCCCCCCCCCCCCCCCCCGTCGTGCACTCGTTTCCATCATTTCGTTTGTTAATTTCTCTTCGTTGTATTGTACATGTTCTCTGTTTCCTGAAGACCAACCCCTCCCACACCAGTCATTCCAGTCTTTTCCAAATAAGTTAGAATCACATCATTTCCTTTCGTTTTGACATAGTATCTCCGTTTAAGGCTTTCCGGAATAGACATTCTCCGACTCTGTATCACCCGCCGTAGAGTTATGATCCACTTCGGTAAATCGGAGTTCAATAACAAGCTTTGTGGCATGTGTGGCTTCTACGACGGGAATAGTAACAACGATCAAAAATCGGTAAGTCTTATCAAGTAGATCTTGTGTCAGGATCATGAAACTGCAAAACTAAACGTCGGTGAAGAAAATCTGTTACGTCTTTGGTTTTTTAGGTAAAATATGCAAATCAAGGTGTTGAGTGCCCTCGGTCACAAGGTAAGAGCTCATAAAAATTTCACTGCTTTTATCGTGTGGGCATGAACTGATGTGGGTGTCTGAGTTTAAGTCACAGGTGGCGACAATGTGAGATATGAGAACCGAAAAGTAATGGAAAACTGCTTACAATACCGCAAGTTTCTATTTAGGTTTTTTTTTTTTTTTTGGTATTCATTTTGGGATATCATTCATTTTGGGATATCTTTTTTTCTTATTGTTATTTCTCCGTTACCCATGAATTAATTGTAGCAGTCAAGTTTTCCTGCTATTTGTTTTTTTTTAGAAAAATTTCCCATGCCAATTATACATTCATGTAAATGGTTGTGATAGCTAGGATCACCATATGATGTACAGTTTAAGATAACTTCCACCCATTTGACGTCTTTTTGACCGTGTTATCGCTCGGCCAAATCATCTTCAGGTGAAAAAAAGGCCTAAGGAGATCAGATTGGGAACAGGATAAAACACCTTTTTCCTTGTTCTCAGTGTGGTATGAAAACCTGAATGTTTAGAGGCTTCAATTCAGCATGATATCAGATTTTCATTTTACTTTGTATAGTACCATTTTCTGCCGTTTAACTCAATATACACCAATTACTGTGGACCTGTACGTCCTGCTTTCTGTTTAAGGCAACGTTTCTGTGTCTCTTTGGAGATCCATCCTGTTCGAATCATTAGATTGATTTTCAGTTTGATTGTACTGTTTCTGATCTCTGATTAGAGCTCAGTGTAGCACAATATTGAGAGCCAGTATTGTTTCAAAGTCGCGAAATGCCCATCCATTGGTGAATTAAAATGATCTACATCTACACCTCACCTTTTCTTTGAACAATTAGGCTTCTCATAGCTGAATTGGTAGAGCATCTTTATTGGACTTCAAAATTCCAATGGAAATCTTTTTTTTCACCATATGTCATTTCCAATTTATCATTGCCCAATTTATTAAGAAATTTGCCATCTTTATCAACCCTCTATTGTACATTGCTTAAAGGGTCTCTCACTTCAGATATCTAGGTTAATTAAACCCACAGACAGCCACCTTTATCTACCTTTTTCCGAAGCTCACACTCCACCCATTGCAAAAACTACCATTCGTTCTAGCGCTTATCTTGTTAAAGGTACCATCCTTTTTTTTCCGCCAACAGAAGAGCAACACGCGACAGGACCCATCTCTTGAAATTACTGCCGAAAGTAGTGGTAACTCCGGTGGTGGTTCCAGTCGCAGAAGGAGACGAAGATCCCTCCCTGTAAGTATCGGGAAGGGTTCGGGGTCGGGTTCGGGGGAAGGGTTCGGGGGAAGGGTAAGTGGGGGTGTCAGAGTTGATTTTATTTTCGTTACTTATGCAGTCGCGTGATGCACCTTTTTAAAAACTTGAGGAGTAAGAAATAAATTGTACGAAAAGTAAGATATCTGAAGAAGAATTTGTGTCTTTCCTTAAATCAGTGTCATATTCAATGATTTATAGAGAGTCTCCCCCCATAATAATGTTCAGTCAGTCAGTCATGTCTTGAGAAGGATAGGAAGTTGTGGTCACACCTTTCACATAACCTTTTGCATTTTCTTCTTCAGTCAAAATCTGGTATAAGCATATCTCCTTAAGTAACAAATTTGTTCCAAAAATGATCTGCCAAATCAGAAAGTGCCCAGTATAGAAACATAAACTGTGTTTTTTTTTATTTATCGGTACGTTGACGCCCACACTAGATATTCATGAGTAGGTGTTTTATACATCTCACTCTTTTTGAACATGGGACATTGTTTGGTCAAAGATCATTAATGTTTACCTAAACTCTACAGGTACACATCGATGACCTTTAAGCATTCCAACATTCCATGATCAAAGCTAGGGAGAGGCTTCTCAACTGTCACTTATTAAAATGATCGCATTATAACGCAATATCTTCACCAAACAACTTCAAAGAAGTAATTGGTGTTACTTTCTATAATACGCTACATAATAGGTCTACCTGTCACGGTATATTGATTAATCGGTCAACCTGCGCTATGTCAGATTTTTACAATTTTAACTGCTCAGTTACGCTAAGATCTTCTAGTCATCCGAATTTAAAGCGATTGAAGCTTGTCGCGTTTACCACAAAACTTTCTTTTAAACATTTTTGTACTTGATAACTTATGAAGATCCCTCACAAGTGTTTTACATCACAAAGTTTGCAACAGAAAATCAGATATGAGCTATAAATGAGGGGTGGGAGGAGATGATTTTTATTTAAATCATCAAAAACGTAAGTACCATCATTTGTTTATTGATGGCGCCAAAGAATATTTTAACAGAAAAGAGGATGTATGAAAATGATCCTATGTCCATCATACGGAAACTTGAATTGGCAAAACCTAATAAGGGATTTTTTTTTCAGATTTCCACAGGTGACCAAAGTTTTGGAGAAAAATGGCTAATTGAAGGTTCCTGTGCAGCAGCTGATGGTGGCAATTCCGGTGGTAGTAGTGGTAATACAGGCGATACTAGTGGTAATACAGGCGGCGATACTAGTGGTAGCAGACGATAGAGTGAATCCCACAAGGGGACCTCTGTAAACCTTCAACCTCGTTCTGCGTTCGTATCAGTGACTGAATGTCAAACCGACGAATGATAAGCCTCGTACCACTGTTTTGATGGCAGTTTAATATGCATATCAAAGTAAATAGCATTATGTCTTTAAGTTTAGAGCGCACTTTCTTTTCGTTCTGAGAGGAACATTGCATAAATCATTAATGGGAGAAAAAATGCTTAATTGTATAGGCCTATGGTTTTTGAACTTGTATATGTGTTAGGATATTCCAATCTCTTGAGTTAAAAACATTATGTAGATGAAATGTAAAAATCTGAGGGACGGCTTGGACAAAACTTCATAAGTACCTATATTGGTGTATACACTGTATCTGGACATTAGTCCTGGATGATATGTCCGGTATGATATGGGTGACTTTTCTTGTAGCTTGTTTAGTTTGTTTCTCTTAATTTTCTGTTCTTTCAAGGTATGGTTATGCATTTACAGGCCAAAAATGGCGTTTTTTTTATGAGTGCTTCCTTTTGCAACGTTTAACTTGTATTCCTTTTACAATAATATATGTTAAGCTGTCATTATACTGACAATTGATGTTGTAAATAAAAATTTAAGTTATGAAACGAAGAATAGAGAAACAGATTTACTCTCTAAAGCAAAAGAGTGAAGTTCACAAAAAAAAATGTGTACACTGCCCGCTCGTAGTAAGCATTACCTCAGAATGGAGTGAAAATTCACTCTAAATGGAGCGATTGTCAAACAAAGGAAATATCGCTCCTTTGGGAGTAAATCTCATTCCACTCCGGGTGAACTTAGCCTCTCACTACGGGTGGGCCCTGTGCACAGTGAATTTCACTCTTTTTCTTTTAAGAAAGAGAGAACGTGGCAAAATTCAGTAAAAGATTTGTGTCATTAATGCATCTGTTAAATACATAAATGTTAATTTTTATTTCGTTAAATATAGATAGTTATTGTATCTATAACAAGTTCTTATTTCCACTTTTTGACCCAAAATTATAAACCCGTTGACCCAAATAGCACATTACACTGTTTTGTAACGGCACGACTCTACTGAAACTACCGCATTACTCTTGCTACTTCTGTGACTGCTATACTGCTACTAACATATAACTTCTGCGATTCTTCTACAATGCTGTTACTACTGGCGCTACTACTACTACTACTACTGAACTATAAAGCCTTTAAGGCCCTTCGTGTTCCAGCAGACTGTTAACATGTTAATATAAACAAGAAATCGTTATTTTTACGAAATTTGGAATTTTCGTACCTTTAGACACTAAAAAATAAAAGTGCCTACCTTGAAAGCGTAAGGTAAAGAATTCACTGAGATATATAATTAAATAAATGCCTTCACTGAGCAAAAGTAATACCACATCGTAACCTTTAGCCACTGCCATTGAGACTACCACTGTTATACCATGGTGTAACTACTAATGGTAGAAGTATTGTTTCTGTTGATACTGTTGCTTATAGTTATTGATGATATATTTACCCAAAATGACCTTTCACATCCTCTAAAAACAATACGTGATAATATTGACAGAAATGTTCAACATGGACAATGAACATGCTACGTATGAGGTCCATCTCAGGGTTACATCTTGAGGTAGGAGTTTCCAAGATGTTGACTTCTAGTGACCGCGAAAGACCGTAGACCTCCACAAAAACAAGTGTAACTACTGAGTATGAGCAATGGACAAGCAAAGTACAAGATCCCTCTTCTTGAGACAGGCCCGTAGGAGTTTGCAAGTTTTTTATCTCTGTGACCCCAAATGACCTTTGACCTCCACCATAAAACAATAAACATCAGTAAGAATCAGTGCGTCAATACGAACAATACACATGCAAGGTATGACGTCCCTCACAGTTGCTATTCTTTAGATACAGTATTTGCAATGTTCTCACAGTACCTCCTCTACTGACCTCAAACGACCTTTGACCACCATCAAAATAACAGGGATCATCCCTATATCATCCCTAATATGGCCAACCCACTGACCACTAATGAGATTGTTAAGGGTTATCTTCTCTGAGAGATTGCGCTTAGACGATTCTGACAGTTTGACCTCTAGGGACCTCAGATAACATCTTACCTCTATACCAAAAACAAAACGGTCCATCTACTGACTGAGAGCAATACACATGTAAGGGATGAGATCCCCAAAGCATGAAGCTGTGATTAAATTGAACCTCCCTGCTCAAAGTAGTCCAGTCTATCCGCAACCACACAAAAAGAGCTTCCCTCCCTTACATTCTATGCATGACGTTTCGTGACGTCATGGGGTTTAAATGCTAATGAATTAAAACAGGCGATTATTCAATTTTCAAGCATGATATCTCAACATTTAGAAACTATCAAAAGATTAAAATTATGAAAACTATTTGCTAAAACATAAAAAAAAAAATAGTGTTGATGGCCACTTCGGCGAGTATCGATGTGTGAAAGAAGGAATTTGACCCTTCTTATGATAGGTCTATAAATGTGTCTCCAGCAACTCGTGAAATTAGATATTATTACATCGAGACGTTGTAAAACCACTCAGTTATTATCAAAACAGAAAATGGTATCTCCTATCCACTGATATCAGTTTTGTACCATTAAATATCGTAAACGAGTCAGGTACGCGGCAAATACATATAGTTCCGTTATTATGTACCCGTGCATGTCAGTACTATTTACGGGACATAAAACGATTGCAAGTTGGCTAGATGCAGTACATATAAAATGTACAGTAAAATCGCTGTATCCTAAATTGCTGATAATAGGTGAATGTGTCAATTTAACTTGGTCATTTTGGTATAAAGCTTATGTTCTCATCTGCAAATATCGTTTGAAAAATATCGAAATGATCCATTAAATGGGTCAGTTACTTGAAAAGTTTGAAGGCACTGTTTGAGACGAGGGAAATAACAGCCTCTCTTCGGTTGTATTTGTTTTTAAATATCGTACATAACACCTAACAAATCTTTCATTTTCAAAGAGATGAAAGATCAAGGCGTCCATCTACCTTGCTATAATGGAAAATAGAAAGCCTCATTTGCCTTATTCAACAAACAGTTGGCCATCACCTGTCAGTCTAGTTCTGCGACATGCCATCACAGATACTTTCCAGTGTAGGCGAGAATGTAAGAAAATGGGTCACGTGACCTAATTAAGTCGGTGGTTGTGGAAAGACCGTGTCCTTCTTGAGATATATGAGTTGACATGATTCTGACCTTTTGACCTTTGGTGACCCCACATGAGATTTGATTTTCACCAAAAACAATATGGATCATCCACTGAATATGGGAAATCCACATACTAAATATGAAGTTTCCCATAGATACCCTTCTACAGATACAGTGTTTACAAGTTTTTTTCATAGTGCGACCTCCGGTGACCTCAAATGATTTTTCACCTCCACCGAAATCGATAGGGATCATCTACTTAATAGGACCAATCCTTACGTCAAATATATGAAATTATTGAATGTTACCCTTCTTGAGATATACGGTTAACAAGAATTCACAGTTTGACCTTTGATGACCTCAAATGACCATTGATTTGATCTCCATATGACCACAAAACAAAAAAAAACGCCAAATAATCGTCCATACAGTGAACAGCTCATACCCCCCCTCCCAGGATAGAATATTTTGCTTGATTGCCATGGCTCACTTTTTGAAAACATTTGGAGAGAGGAATTGTTTGTTTTTTTGCCGTACAACACTTAATCACCAAATAAGTAACGAGACTTGCAAAACATGTTAGGAATGCAAGTCTAAGTTTTCTGGGTTACATTTGCAATATGGTGGTGGAGCAATATGTACGGTTGCTAAGGATGTAAGAACAGTGGCGCGGGAAATTTGCCTTAACTACGCCGCCAGTAGGAAACTAGCTAGTTTCCAAAACATCATATTGATACTACTATTGATAATGCAGATTGCACTATGCTTCATTTAAGTATTGTTTAATCCGGAAGTCTTCCAAAGGGGCACCCCTCAGACCCCCCTCTTTCCCATGTCAGCCCGGGAAATGGATGCTCCTCGAAATCCGCCCCCCCCCCCTCCCCTTCATGGAATCCTGCGTACGCCACTGAATAAGAACAACTTCCGAAAAGGTAGACAACCTAGAATATGCTTGAAAATATTAGCTCTCTAAATCTTGAAAGTGGACTGTCTTTTGGTAATCGAGAGACGTTAATGATGGGTAATTTTCATGTAAGAATAAAATTGTAGAAAATGCTTATTGTCTGAAAGAATGACAGAACAATCAGTTTCATTATTAGAACCATCTATTATATTTCGTTGAAGATATCACGCACAGCGCCCCCAACTATCAATATCAGTATATGTAAGAAAAAAACAATAACTAATGAAAATTGTGAATTGCAAAATATGATAACCTATGATGAACAGATGAACAAGAATTGTGAATTATAGAATTCCCCAACCACCACCACCACCCTCAGTCAATCTTAAAAGAAACAATCTAAACGAATACAATAACAGATGAAAGTAAACACAAAAGAAGATTTTTTTATACCCCATGTAAGCTTTTGAAATGCACAACAAAACTGAAAGGTGTTTTTCAAGTCTTTAATATTGTCCCACTTTGTAGTTTCACAGTTAACGAAAGAAGTCGTGCACGCAGAAACACATCATGAAAGTTTAAGCCGACTCGCGGTTATCGGTCATCTTCAATGGACAATGTTCTGAGATGTGTCTATGTGGTACTGCAAGAAGAAATTTGTAGATTCTGTTGTATTTTGGTCCCAAACGTTAGTGCACTATATTGACAGTAAACGTTAAAAGCATTCTCTATTTTTTCTTCCCCACAGGAACAGAACGTTTACCCGAACTGACCAGTGGACGACTTTATCTGAGATTCGAGCTGACAGAAATATCTGTCATGGCTCGATAAAACCCAATGTCCCCATTTGTCTGTGTGCACAACGAATGATCACTCGTGGGGACCGCAGTGTAACATGGGGTAACTTTATGTGACCGTGAGGGTGGATGACCTAGTCACAGATGTCCCCATAACTTTAGCCCGAGGAGTCAATGTGACTCTTTTATCATATCAAAGATGTAGGTGTATACGATTTAATGAGTTCACGTTTCTGACAAAACAACATACATGAGTGTAATACACGCTTAGTCAGACAAATAGAATAGAAAATATTTTGATCTTGATACAATACTCGCATGCTGTTGTGGTAAAGTTTATTAAACAAACATCACGATGCCCTGATAAAAAAAAAATATGTAACCGACTCATGAACTGACGTCACTGAAGCCATATTTGGGTCAGATGTTATCATCTATTAGATATGAAATGGTTAGCTTGAATGTGTAATATCGAATGAAGTATTAGCATTGAAACCGACACTTACAAAAAAAAAAAAAAAAACTTTGTGCATGATAAACAATAGGTACCGGTAATTATATATTTTGTTCAATTGAATGATCAGCCTTTGTTCGACATTTTGATGGCTAATATTTCAGCACCTAAGTAAGAAAAAAGAAACAAAAAAAAGGGACCTCTCTTACTATTTCTTGTTCCGATGACCTTGTGTTCTACATTGTGAAGGGGTGCAATGCACTCACCAACCCAACGCAATGAAGCGTTTCCACAGAATCAGTGTCTGCTTTCTGGTGGTTGTTTTTATTGTATTTACTCAGAATTTTTTTAAATTGTATTTGTCCTGTCTTTTTTTTTTCTTTTTTCTTTTTTTTTTGCCTTTGATATCATAGACGAAGAGAAAGACAATTTTATTGGGCAGACCAAGGGAACCATAATGAAAAGAAAACGAGTAAGTGATGAGCAAGAAGTGTATACATCAAGTACATGTACTTGTACAAGTACATCAAGTGTGTATCTTCCCCTGTGCCTTTCCCCCCCCCCCCCTCCCTTCCCAGTAAAAAAAAAACGTTGTTGTCGTAACGTCTGCACATGCGTGCGATCTATATCGATCGGTATCAATTGAATTTGTATGAAGGCCAATCGACAGAAAAACCCCCACACCGGATGCTCTTCCTGCTGATCAGTTTATGATGTTCACACTTGACTGTATTCAGGATGGGATCAAATTATCAACAATTTGATGTACTGATCGGTTCATGTAAAGGAACTTCTCCTGCCTGCTTCTGTTTTAGCTTATCGTGACATCACTTTTCTATAAAGATCCCAAGAATTGTCCTCGTACCCCTTGTCTGTTCGCACTACAATTCTTGATCGTGCTCATGGGGTCACATGAATCAGCAAGAGAATCTATACTTGAAAGTCCCGGATGTTGACGAGTGAGAAGAAACTTTGATATTACGATACTGATGTCCTTCACGGGATCAGATCAATCATCGTTAATTAAAAAAAGGCTTATAACGTATAATTTAATTACCCTGTATATACTCGAATGCCGGGTGCACAATCGAGTGACTTAACTAATGTAACGTATTGTCCAAGTTATACCTCTGAAAGCATCACGTACTCAGGATGCCTAAGTAATTAATATAAAAGTGAATTCCCATCTTTCACTGAGGTTTCGGTATGTACCGTTTCTCCATACACAATTGTTAATCAATTACCGAATTCAGTCAGAGCTGGTGCCGAACATACGTCCGTTTTAAGGACTACCAGCGCGTCAATTGTCGTGTATTGACCAATGCTACAACTAAAACATTGCAGATGTATACATTTCAAATTGAAGTTCAGGATTTACGAATGTGACGTTGCCGAGTAATGGACATTGTATGTACCATACATTTTATTACCAGTTACATACTGGGAGGTTGAAAATAGTGTCAGCATAAACTTTTCTTTAAACAAAGTTTTCAACGGTAAAATAGAAATAAAACCACGTTGACCCTTGAGAAACTTACAATGAAAATAAATCAAAGCATCTTCTTTCCAAACCACATAAAAAAAAAAATTCGTCCTTTTCTTACCAATAACGTGTTTGACCATCAAATATGTTCAATTGCAACAACTTGCCTGTCCCCTTGACTCTGATTTCTTCTACTTCAGGTCGAATATACTAATATATCGAATATGTCGAATATATAAGAAACTGAAGCATGAAAGACACGAAAAAAAAAAAATACAGACAAACAAATTGCTGGTAAAGACTCACCTGCACACAAACCCATTGAAGCATTCATGCCTGTATAAGATGTTTTAGCCATATGTTTCGACCTGCTAAAGCTGTTCAACTAGATAAACTGTTCAACAGCAATAAGGAAGGATAGTCAGTTGTGATACATATCTTCACATAACTTGATGCACATGAAATGTTATTGGTCAATGGTCATGGGTTACCCGCAGAGGTCAGGTAAACATGATGATCTTTAACCAAACAACAGTCCATGTACAAGCTGAGGAGAGTCACAAAACACATGCTCATGAACATTATTTATGGGACGTCAACATCAGAACAATTCCAAAGTTTTAAGTTTTTTGGGGGGTGGCACTTTTTGACTGATTGGCGGATATTTTTTTTTTTTTGTCACCAATCTTTAAAGGAGGTATGCTTATACCCGATTTGGAAGAAGAAAATACACAAAGTTATGTAAAATGTAAATTGCAACAACCTATCCTCCTTTAATTGAACACCACTTAAAAAAAAGACTATCATTCAGAACTTTTTGTGTCATTATTTCATTCTACAAAAGGGGCGCTGTTCAAAATAAGCACAATATTGAAAACTTTTATGACAGGAAGTTTTTTTTTTTTTTTTTTTTGTAATTTCACCTGATAAGAGACCTGATCTTTTCTTCTTGCTCTATTTTGGTCCGTTTTACATGCCAGTCCAGTGGACTTATCACTGTGAATACAACAATCTACAAATGTACATACTGCAGAAACAGCATAACACAAAACTAGAGCCTAACAGCATGTGTACCACAGTCCAGACGGGGAATGGCGGTCTCCTTTTGTAACTCCTTAGAAAGGCGTCTCTCAAATTGTTCAGCATCAACAGGATCGCCTCCCGGATGGTTGATGTTTCGTAGAAGTTCCTCGCATTACGGAGTATGTCCTCTATGACGACCAGTTCCAGGTAACGTTCGGCGGTGATGCCGTAAGATATACCAAGCTGTAAATATCAGAAGATCTAAATTAGAATAGAAAACCTTCCCAGGTTCTTCTTCCTTTTTTTTCGAAAACCTAAGATCTTCCTAAGCTAATAGCTCTCACTATTTCCCTCCTGTTTTAGGACATTGCATGTGAGTATCAACAGGAAGGTTCAGGACGGTCTTACTCCAGGACATACTATCAAAGGTTGGAGGTGCTGAAACCCACCATCACCATATAGCTCTAGGGAGCTTCCGACTTCACCGAGGTGGAGCAGAGCATGCAAACAGCAATGGTACTTGGTGAGCATTTGTATTCATATTTGAAAGACGAATTTGGTGACTGGGTGATACGTGTGTAATATGAGGTGAAGTTTACAGATGAAACTGTCACTCTACCTCAAGCAGTATTCGAAATTGCAGGATCTTCCGAAATAATATGGAGACCCCGATGGAGTTCTGAGTGACTTCTACGAGACGGGGAACCTGCATACTTGACCATGTGACAGCATCTTTCTATGTTGGCTAGGCAAGGAAGATGTCATCTCATTCATTATCTTGCTTCGTTTAATTCGAACTCTGAAAGGTGAATCTCGCCCCCGTATTAGTCACATAATCAACATCTATCTCGTCCCTTATTACTCAGATCCCAAAAAACTGTGGAATTTTCACATGTTTGGTTTGTACATTTAATTAATTTGTTCTTACTTTCGCTTGTACTAATTTCTCGTGAGTGTTAACATAAACAATCATCCACAGTGAATTAAAATGCCGCATATATTGCAAGCAAACTTACTTCCAGCATTCTTTTTTCAGCTAGGCCTATAACATTGAAGAGCAGCGCCACCACATACAACGTTTGCTTACCTGCCCTTTCACCTGCCCTCTGGTCGAAGTTATGACGACAACAACGTCATCTTCACAGGCACTGAATTGCCATTCATTCTGGCGGAGATATTTTGCATAGCTTGTTGCCGTCACCGGTCGGCTGAAAGTCGATAGATGGATATAGACAGAGAGAGTTTTGGGGAAAACAAAAGGAAGGTCACTTCATCGTAATATGAGAACAAAATCATGGATCGATTTCATATGTGATAACAACCAAATCGTCGATGACAATAAGTTTAAAGTTGAAGTTTTGAAGCGGTCTGTTTAGTTCGATTTTGTTTTTTGCTGTGATTTTAGTTATTTACGACACCATTCGTGATAACTGAATGGAAGCAGACATCCAACTTGGAATCGTAGGAGACAGTTACAAATCGATATTACGAGAGCTTTAAGGGAAGTATGGTGACCTACTTTTTTCGAGTGTGAAGGAAACGATGGTATACTAGTATATGCTTATGTGTCCCGAGTTTTACGCTTTGCTTTTTTCTTTTTAGTTTTCTCTGTAAAAAATGCATGTGTATGCGTCTCTATGTGTTCAATGTGCACTTGGTTTATTCCTTAAATGAGAACTTGTTAACTTGATAGTTCGCAGTCAAGTCAGGACTGTCTAGTTTGATTAGATGTGTGTATGTGTGTGTTTATGTGTTTGTGTGTGAAGTTGGTCTAGAGTTCATTAATGGAAGGAGATAAACGCACCGAGAGGAATGGCTCGTAGAACACTTTTATAAATGTATGAACATGTTTCAACGAATAGGACATAACATCGGCACAAACAAGAGTTCAGCAATCAGCAATCGTGATCAGGGATAGGCCTAGGGTTAAAGGTTTCCGTAGGTCAAATAAAATAGGTTTATTCACCCTTGTTTCCTTTGAATGAATCAACCTTAAAATGTAGCCAAGAAAATGTATTTTCATATAAAATTAGAGAAGAGCAGAAAGAAAGCAGACCTAAGCAAATTAGTTACCTCCGGTTTGGTAAAGATTTTTTGATTGCCACAGAGACAGTAAAACCTGCACCGTCTTTCTGGCAATCTGAGTGGTCTTGACAGGCACACGTGGTGTTATAACGGATAGTCTCTAAAAGTCTGTTGATTTCGTTAACTGCAAAAGAAGTAGCATGGAGAGAAAAACGCTACAAAAACAAAATGTAAATAGGGCTTACATTTGGAGAGGCCGTGGCCACAAACATGTGTAGGGGCCCTCGTCGTCTATGATTCTCAACAAGACTACAGTGACATAGATCACAAAAGAAGGACAAAGGTTGTGGTCACCCCCCCCCCCTCCTCCCTTCTCTCGAAGTGAACTCCATATATCATTAGTGTAGCCTTAGTATTACACGAGACAGGCAATAAGAAGGTAGTGGGGATGCCCTCCGTTCCGTACTGTGTTTACCTCTGAATTCAGTATGAAATGCCCTAACCAGGAAAAAAACAGTATCGTTAAACTATAGGAGCGGAAGCCCGTTTTTTTTTTGGGGGGGGAGGGGTCCTAGTCTTGGCACGTGTCCCGACGACCCATGCATAAACGAAATCATTCCCTGGGGAATCTAATGCAATAGAGGTATGGTTAACAGTTATGTTTGAATCAATATGTAAGTGCAGCAATAGCATTTCGGGGATAGCTGTGGTCCACAGGCCGGGCAAAAGAAAACGAGAAAGGCCTGTGACCCAATAGATATTACATTGAGGCGGATTCCGTCACCCGCTGCTGGATAGCCACAACTGTGTAATAAATGTATATAGATAATGCAAATCTTAAAGAAACTTTTCGCGACTTTAATCTATTACTCCGGTACTCGTTGCTGTGTCTGTTATTTCATTTTCTCATTTTTATGCCATCGTTTGAACTTTTCAAATTCTATGTTTGAAAGAATTTACTCTTGCAGCCTGAGAAAACAACTCTGAGTGTGTACCATATATCACAAACAAGTACTCGAGAGTCACCCACAAGGCCTATGGAAGCTGAGAACCGATTTGAGACGAACGACCTCCCTCCTCTTCCCCCTCCTCTTCCCCCTCCTCCTTCCCCTCATCCCCCCCCCCCCCCATCCTGATGGTCGACCCTAACTGCAGAGCACGCTGTAAGAGAATACATAGCTGTTGCTACTTAACATTTTAATGACAACACAAGGTCTCAGGCTCTTCACCAGTTTAAACATGACAAATACAAAACGTAGATGAACATGGACATACATTCAAACAAATTTGAAATGAGTCGTTGAATGAGACGGTGGCGGTATTCTGTAATGACTCCATGGTAAAACGATAACTGGCGTCAGACGGTCTTTGTCCACATAAGGTAAGTTTGGATTTACAATATTATTCTTATGTGATATACTTGTGTCACTTCCTTTGCATGAGTGGTATCATTTCACTAGATTAATAATTTTGTTTAATTTTCACATTCATTTGTTGTTGTAAAAGATCTATTTTTGCTATTAAATTATATCTCCGCAATTGATAAAGTTAAAGAAAAGGACGCCCTTGACAAGCACAATCTGCAACGAAGCCCGGATCAAAGTCATCAATAACAAAGAAAAGCGAAAGCAAACTATTCGATCATATACTTGGTAATCAATTACCTTCTGTGTCAAGTAACAGGTGATCGGGGTCACAGACCCATTTTGCCCTAGTTCTGTCACCACCACAAAGTTTAAAATCTTTTTGCGGGTTCGGTATTTGTGACGCTTCCGCCCACGTCGACACCATGAGCGGCCGAAGATGAAACTCTCGTAGGCAACAAAGAGCCATGATGTAAGTCAGGAATCGAACAACACATATCATTGTCACATTTCTACTATCGAAGGAGAGGAGTCATGCTGTATGATTAGCATGTCCGAATAGTTGGTCACGACGATGGTTTTCTTCTGTCTGTGATCTCGTATTTGCTCGTCTCTCTGTCACGTTCACTTTTCTTACTCTGTGGCGTGTCTACCCCGCTCCTTCGTACCAGGAAATTTGACTTTGGCAAGCACCGTTCGCCCTCTGTCACCGACTATCGGTCATTCACACGCAGTCCGCAGCGTCGTTACATCGACAGACATCTGGAATGCTGAAGAGACCGGATAAAAAATTTTAATTTTTCATGGTATGGAAAAAAAAAAATCGTGTTTTATAAAGATAGGTCAAAGTGTGCTGGCAGCTTGCATTCTCTTTTATCATCACTCGAAAAGTCCCCCCCCCCCATTCTCTCCGAGCTTTTTTTTGTATTTTTTTATATGTATGTAGAACATCACTGTACATATATGCCTTTGAGATCCAATTAATGGAACAGCGGTAACTACTTCAGATACTTTTGGCGCTACTGGCTAGGAGCAACTCAAAAGATGTGATCTTATGCCAGTTAAACTAAAGTAAAAATGAATTATGAAAAAAGGAAAAAATGAATTAAAAAGAAGAGGAAGAAGAACGAGACCTACAAAAGGAAAGAAAATGAGGGAAAAATCGTACAATTCGAACAAATACAAAAAGTGCAAAAATACAAAACTATAAAAAAAAAATACGTATCCAGGGTATTTACGGAACATGAAAAGTGCGATTCATGAGGTAAAAAAGATATAATATATAAATGCATAAAAAAAATATATAGGCCATAAGAGCTTTAGGTTATCAACATATTACGTTTATCGGTAAGAACAGTCTGCAATAGTCCCATATGAATGAGAAATTTTACCTTTTGAGATATATATTATATGAAATAGAACACTATTTATTCTGATCGCTGTTTTTGATTTGGTATGTTTATTTGTTGTATTTTCTTTGGGGCAAGGGGGGGGGGGATATTCTTAATTCCGAAAATCTCTCTGACACTTTTCAGCTATGATGCCTTTGAATCTGGATGGACGGAAAATGCTACATTTTTACGTGTCGTTTTTAATACTGTCTTGGCCCATTGTGTTTAAACTGTACCGTAGTTACCCACACAGGCATGCCCATTATGAGTATATACAAACGGAAGCAGATAGATTTCTCCGGTCCTCTCAAGATTAACAACAGACAGTCTGTTGTTAAGGTTAGGGTTGAGGAAGAAAAAACAAAAGAAAGCACAACGAGGTCCTCGGAATGAATGGAAAACAGAGTTGCGTGTGTGTGTGCGTGTCGTTTCAAGTTGGTACTGCAAACACAACATCTAATTTCGATAAAAGCAAACTCTCCAAGGGGATCATAAATACATCTCATCTCTGAAATATTAATACATACAGAGTCTGATGTTTGTGAGAATATTCGCAAGATCAGAATAAGATCCGGAAAGAGTCTGAAAGTAGACCTGTCCATGTGACTGTGGTAAATTGACAAGTCACGTGCGCAGATTAGAAAGCATATTGTAACTTAAGCCGAATAGTATATTCTCGATCAAACCAAAAGGTCAAAACGTCCTCTATCTTGAGGTGACACGTTGTAATCGGTATGATCCTAGTTTACTGTTCTGGCCGTGACAGCAGAAAGCACATTGGAAATCGAACTGAGATTGGAGCAGTCCAAAGTTAAAGTGGTTTTAACATCTCAAAATGTTCGGTGCCATCAGGAACCTTAACTTATTAATCAAATCCATCGACACAGCATTCTTTTCTCCATTTCGGGAGACGTTTCACTGAATATATGCATAATTGAAAAAGAGTACACATCTGAGCATGAATTTATGCCAGTGGTAAGTTAATTAATGGAGAAATGTTGACGATTTATTTTGTAGTTAATCGGGCAAACCTTTTTCTTCTCAGCCGAGGAAACAGAAACGGTTTGTTTTGTAGAAGAGCATGTAAACGACTCCGTAAATTAACATTGTGCGGGTCGGTTCTAGAACAAACGTTTTCTGAACATCTTCTTATCTATCAGTGTCTCCGGGCTCAATTTATCTTAGTCGACTGATGGCGGCCGGAATCGATTTTACAGCGGATATAAAGCTTACAAAGTCAATTAGTGCGCACACTGTTAAGATAATACCTCGTCCAAAATAAAAGGGGGGGGGGGGGGTTTAGGGGCTGACAAGAAAACGGTACGTTTAGGCTTTTTGGAAAACAAGGACTTTTATTTAAGAGCACAACAAAAAATATAAAATGAAAATCAATGATACTCCCAGCATTCAAATGTCGGTGAATTTGTCATCTTTATGATCTGTATAGTATCGAAATGTAAGGCCAAAGTAATTATACCGTCAAGGGGACATGTATAGGCTCATAAAGGTCACTCACATGACTTTCATGTACCAAGCAATCAATTTTTGGTACACTGTAAGAAAGTTATTGACACGAATCTTAATGTAAGGGATACATTCATCTCAGAAAAACTGATGAAACCTTTTTTAGTTTTTTTTCAGCTTTTTTTTTTTAACTTTACGAGATTAGTGCTGTTTGCTCAGAATTCTTGGTAAACATCATCAAAAAAGTTTTGAACAGAAATTTGAGCCATTGAAAAGAAAACAAGAGTGTATGATATAGATGACAAATGTTTTAGTTTAAGAGTCGAGTGACATGAAAATGACATTTTGGAGTATTGGGTGCATTGGACATTGAAAATATTAAAAATAGCCACAAATGTCATCAAAATCCATCAGAAATTGACGGATTTACAAGCAAATTAGCGTCTCACAGCTGTATCATGAATAAACATTGGCTAAGTATGCAAATTTGTGACGTCAAGAGATGGACTCCTGTGATATATCTTATGTTAATCCTTTGTTTTTGTAACCTTTAGTTCAAGGAAATTTGAAAATTTTACATGCCTAGAGGGTTTTATTTTGGAATCATGTATTTTCTTCTTCACAAATAACGATAGCACTTACCAATGTGAAACTCTGTAATAAAGTAATTAAGAGGCAATATATATAGGCTTAAAAAAAGAAATACTGACACTGTGCAAAACTCCACATCATCTGTTTTGCATTTTTCTCAAACTTTGAAAAGTCAGATTTCAAAAAAGGTAAAAGATATGAACAAAATTCCAATGGATTTTCACTCAGGGTATTACTTTGCAACTTATGAATGAAAGGTGCTCTTTTCTAGAGGCATGTCACACAACCTTTAAGAATTTTGAATGACCGCTGTTGTGCTTTGTCGGTGAATTCTGAACACGCTCCTAGAGAAGGGATCAAAGAGTAATGACTTTTGACCCTGGATGAATGCCTCGTTTAGCAATCAATTGATCAAATAAAAATGTGAGTTGTCTTATATTTTAATGATATATGTTTCCATGAATTTTCATCGTGTTTTTCGGCCGGTAGTCTGGCGATTTGCTCTTCATGCCTTTCTACAAGGACCGGTTACGGCTACAGCTGATCGTCGCTGGCCAGCATGGCCGGAATCCTGCATACATGTTAACCTCTCATTGATATAAAAGAAGGCACATCTTATGTAGATGAGTCGGATACGCATTTCCCTATCTCTAGTACTACAGTTTAGGAGACCGGACAGTCGGTCTTACAAATCGCGGTATTTTCGTTTGTTAATAAGTTTGATCCTTTTTTTTTATAGTAACAAAGATGCTTCAGACAGAACGTTTTTTTCTCAGTTTATTGTCACAATCAGTCACGAATTAATTTCGTTATAGACTCACCCATTTAATTCGCCACTTCTGTAGGACCGTTAATCGATGGCTAATATGTTGTGCGTGCATACCGGTATTGATTGTACCTTCTATTTGAGAGGTTACGGTCTTGCTTGTCATCACACAAGTAAATACCATTTCGACAACGACGATCTTCAAAACATTCTTAAATACATGCAACAAGCTTTTCTCTCTTTCATTAAGACAAAGACAGAGAAACATGATACATCGTGAATGGAGTGATTACGTAACCAAGTAGGAGAACCATTAGAATTAACGCCTTATGTCGTTATGTGGCTACAGCAAAGAGTTCCACAATCAAAAAGTACTGCCGTGATTTCGTTCTTGGTGTAAACGCTTTTAATTAAATCGACATTCGACAATCAATAATACATCAATAATGCATTAACATTTATTAAGCACATACGAAACTGGTACCAGATGGTGATCTCTGGAGAGCCGATTAAATTATCTCATTGAAAAGGACCCAATCAACCAGATGTAAGTGTAACGAGATGTATACTGTATACATCGAACAAAGTGTGATTATATATATATATATACATATGCATATGTATATATATATATATATATATATATATATATATATATATATATATATATATATATATATATATCTATATGTGTGTGTGTTTGCGTGTGTTTGTGCTTTAATACTGGTTCCTGGTCATTCAGTAGCCGTAGTCTGATCTTTATCCCATTTGCAAAAGTCACACACGAGCCGGCAAGCGAAGAAAGATAAGACAAAAAGTCGTTCCCTACGGCTAAGTCGTTCTAGACCTTATTTCAAACAACCTGCCGACGAACACATCCAATGTACTTACGCAAAAATTTCGGTTCTGGATCGCGATAAGCATGTCTGGGCAGAAAAAGAGAAAATTGTGGAGATAGCCGGCAATGGGAGAGTATATACTCTAGTGTCAATTTCTGATAATAACGATATGAATTATAATTGCAATAATAATAAGACAAAACTAAAAAATCTGTTGTGTTAATAACTACTAACTGGTACTAAGTTCGAAGCGGGGTTTTAAGCTCGAACAAACTCTAACAACTGTGCATATATCGTAGAGCGGACCCTCTGAAGAAATCAATATGATTTCAATTATTTCTATCCCAAACGACAGTGTGAAGCTAAAATGTTTGATAAACATCGTTAAATTTGTTCATTTGTTTTAGATGGCTCTCTTTTTGCCATCTACACGTAGAAAGCTAAGCGGTTAAATGTCGAATACTTAAATGATACATTAATCTTTGTTCAGTTTGGATCAGGTAATCGAACTAAGATAACGGACAATAAGCTCGACCGGCAGGTCATTGAACAATTGGCCTAAAAGTTTGTCAATTGTTTGATGCAGTTCATTTCAAGTGCCGACCAATCCGCGACCGCATAGAAGATAATCTGAAGTAATTTTTTTTTCATGGAATAATAACTTTACAAAAAAAATGCGTTTTGAGTAATTTTCATGTTTATTTGTTGGAACTACGGTAACCCCCCCCCTCATAATACCGAAATAAATTTGGTGGTATATTCAGCTTTGCTTAAACTATATACCATACCGTCAGTCTTACTTTACACCGAGGCTGTTGTAATAAGTAAAACGAACAACCACCATTTTTCACCTTTAAACTCTGTCTCTTGATTAGACGAAAAGATAACGTTTCTTTTTCCCTCTCTCATTCTCTAGAGATTAGTTTTTTTTTTTCTACTGCCCTGATCACGTGTGTTTCATCTCGCTGAATTAGGCCGTAGCCAAATTATGCATTGCTATTTACTTCACTGTTTATCGCTTTCGTTGTAGCGTCCTGTTTTTGGTGGTTTTCCACTTTAATATCACTGCAAGAAACCGATGAGCGTGACCTATACATTTCTCAATTAATAGAAAATGAATGACCACGTTCAATGCATGTTGTATCGTCTTAGAGGTCTTCCATGTTTCTAAGTTATAAATTAATTAAATATCTTTTTCTTAATGCGGCATTGATAAGGTTGGTAGGAGTGAGTCTGTTTCTGACTTTATTCAGATTTATACAGATGGTGTTTATGTCTTTTTCGGTTCATCATATGTGGTGTTAAAGTTGAATTCTTAGTTAGTATCAAATTTTGTTCTTCGTGTAGTTAGATGTAAAGCGTTTTTTCTTTCGGTTATTGCTATATCAATATCGTCATCATAACCTTTTTTACAATTATCAACATCATCATCAACGTAACCATCATCATCAACATCATCGTCATCGTAATTAACATGACCGTCAATCATCATCATTGTCGTTATCATCATCATTGTCGTTATCATCATCATCATCATCATCATCATCATCATCATCATCATCATCAAGATTTTTACATTCATAAATCATTATCATTCATCACTATCACATCATTGTCATTATTATCATCATCTTCATCATCTTTACTGTCATCGTCATCACCATTCAGCGTCATTATCATTATCATCATCATCATCGTCAACATCATCGTCAATGTAACCATCATCAAAATTATTATCATCAAGATTTTTACATCCATCAATCATCATTCATCACTATCATATAATTATCACATTATCATTATTATCATCATCTTTATCATTATCTTTATCATCATCTTCATAATCACCTTTATCATCAACAAACTATCTTTATCATCATCTTTATCATCACCTTTATCATCATCGAAAGTATCTTTGTCCTTGTTCTCGTGAATGATTTAAAAAAATCAAAGGCGAAAGACATAAAGGGGAAATAAAAATATACAGCAAAGACGACAGACAGAGGTATAGGATGTGTGGAAGTTCAAAACATGATGCGAACATAGGAAGAAATCAGAAAAGCAAATATTACGTCTAAAAGTTATCGCTTTAGCAGATCAGATGCTCTTAAATTAGCTAGGCAAGTTTCCTGGTAATCAACCCTTCCTGGTTTAGTAACAGGACCTCTAGCTCTCCCAAATTACGGTTCAAATTCAGCGAGAGATGTGTAAAAATGGGACACCTATGTATGTAATAAATAAGGTTTCATAGTGTAAACTGAGTAGGTGTGTAACTTAGTAAAACTAAGTGGTAAAATTGGAGCGTTTTTCTATTCATGATTCAATTAATATGGGGGTTCATAAGACGGACAAGTCCTGGATCGATTATCCTACATACGGATAATTTTTTTCAAACTATTACACAAAAAGGTAGGTATATTCTCAAAGTAATTTAACAGCATCACATTAAATTTGACAATTTGTTTCCAAAACACTCCTCACAAATACTGAGAAATAACCTAACTTTGGAGTTATCATGCGGATATATGCTAACTCCGTTTGAACCAGTTCCGCAAACTTTCAAATCCTGTGCCAGTCTTTCGGACGCTCGTCCCCCTAGACTAACCCATTTAAATCTTTCACACCCTACATCTGACCATTAAACGGTTAAGTCTACCCACATGCATATAGAGTTCCTGCATAGGGAACCCTACATACATGGAGAGAAGAACAAGGTAAGTTTACGAAAAAGTCCAAGATTGTCACTTGAAATTTACTGCCTCGTGTTTTCACAAGCCTACATCGATTAATTATACAATTAAAAGGATTCATACGTTAGGAAACGTGTCGAAATGTCAGACGGCAAACTATAGTTATTCATGACGTCAGTTTTTATAGAGCGTAAATGAAAACAAAAGAACCAGCTTCAGGGATAGTGAAAACTTAGAAATATTACGAAATAGCTTCAACAAAAGTTGGGAAGTAAAACACAAGCGAAAAGAAGCAAGCACTAATTTGTTTTTATGAGGTGTTGATAATTTAGAGATCAATGCACGACGTCATAAAACCCGATGACGTAAAGACAGACGTTATAAAGCGTGACGTTGTAAAGTGTATCTTTATAAGTGTGTAGTGGTTTCCACCCAGTGATTTTTTTAAAGAATATTTAGAGTATGTATGATTAAGAGAAAGGGAATTCACTTAAGTTGATTTGTGCATTTTGTTATTTTAAACATTGTCATATTGCCTGCTTTAAAAGCAAAGGCTGAAATTTATATTTTTTTCACATATCACTATTGATTATGTCACAGCATAATGCCACACTTAATGTAGCCCAGATTTGACATAGCTGTGGTCATACAGTAAGACTATAGGGCTTTTATCGTTATGCATTGCAGGTTTGAAGTGAATTCTAGTTGTTGACGGTGATGTTATTGTCGGATAGCAATTACGCGGAAGTATGCTTTAATTTATGACAATTGCTTCACGTAACAGACAACTGCAAAAAAAGAAAAGATAAACTTAGACAAAGAGCAGAATATTAACATTCAGTACTTTAGGTCAAGAGCTTAGCTACTGAGTATACACTACAGGAGGAGGTGTCTTTCTGTCCGGCGGGGATAAATAAGGGGAATGAAAGAAAGAAAAAAAGAAAGTTTTTAAGGTATTCTTTAGTTCCCCCCCCCCCCCTTCGCCTTTGACGGCTCCACTACCATGACCCACTTTGTATCCCTTCTGTATATGTTCAACACTTTTACATAGACCAGTAGACAACCACATTAAGTTGTTTGTGCGCCTGACCTCGTGGACAAGCAGTCAAGGAAATCATCCGATTTCGGTTAAGAAATTTTCTTTCCCCTTCCCTCATTACGCCATTTTGAAATTTACCCACAGTGCAACACTTTCTATATCAAAGTTCATGAGGTGTGCTTGTCATGACGCAGTCGCTTCAAGTTCGGAGTGCGTGGTAGTGGCTTTTCAGAACCCATTTTGAGGGAAGTTACCAGAATATCAGAGTTGCGGTAATGGAATACATTACGTGTTGTGAATACAGGCCACAATCTAAGCAATACTGAGGGGAAACTATAGCACGTGCCACATGCCATGACTACGCCCCCCCCCCCCCCGTTATCACTGCGTCACGTGACAGAAAAATAATAAAGTCCGGCATGATTTGCATAACATATTGTAGCGCTCTATCGATGATTAGTCTCAGTGGACTGATCAAAATATGTTTCCAGTTTTGTGAAACATTGTCGGAGCCCAGTCCGTCGTCGCCTTACACCTTGCAGCGACCTAAGGCAAACTACATGTAATACAATATAGATATAGGGCGACTGTATGTGCTTACATTTGTTACGTGTTATCTTGAATATCTGTCCTCCCAAAATTGAGTTGACAAATTGAGTGAAAGGAGTTATCATCACGTTGTGCTACATCGGACACTATGTGCCACAAGTTTTAGCTCTGGTACCCCGTTGAAGACTTGTAAACTCTTTTTTTGTTTTTTTTTAACATGAAAAATTGCAATATTTTGGGTAAAATCATCCGCACAGTAGTTTCACAGGGAAAGTAGGCAGAGGTTTTTTGTAGATACTGTTCTTCCTTTCTGGCCCCTATTAAATAAAACCTGGAATTGAACGCTCTGTGCTTTCAAGAGGGAAATTTTCTGACGGGAATTGAGTAGGTTAATTATTCAAGTGACTCAATGCGTTAAATGATGAGAAACAACGAACAAAATGAGGCTTTTGTAAATTACTGACGTCTTTTTAAGTGGAATAAGCATTTGCTATTACGTTTGCAGTAATAATTAGGAATTTTCCCAGTGTTTCTGTTTCTTGTATCGATTGCTTTACTATTTTTTCTGGTTTCATGGATGATTTCTGATTGATTCCACTGGCTACTTTGCACTAATAAAAAGAGAAACCAGTTCATCGGTCTCTTTTATTATATGTTATCAATTTCGCCTTTACCTCTTTCCTTCAAAGAACACGTGGCAACATAAATTGTTCAGAGGAGTTTTCAGCAAAATGTGATGATTTGGGGGAGGGGGGTTATTCAGAGCATGGTATGCCATGCACTATATAGGTAAATTGCAGGGTTTGTCAGAAAACACTAGTGTATGGGATTTTTCTGAGGTAAGTTAAGAATTCTTACACCGGAGATATATTGTGACTAAAGAACTTCGTCCTTCGATGGATGAAAGACTGTTTGCGCATGATTTTTGTTTTATCGAAGAGTATTGCACATAACGAAGTTAGTAGTAAGGGAAGTTAAAGGGTACATATAAAAAGAAAACAACAGTACGACTGCTTGACGGATCTTGAGAAGGTTGTATGTTTGTTGTACTTTGTAATGTCATCGCATTTTTGAGTGTCACGCTGCTGCACAGAATGTTAGTACAGGCTATTGTTACAACGGTATACTCAATATACTCTATACGGTGTGCTATATACGGCATAGTCAATAATATATACTAACGGTGTCAGATCAACACAAAGATGTCCTTTATTGAAGCATCGTTGTGATTGGCCAGTCCCTAGCATTCTTTTGTAAACGGTGAATTGATTGGTCCTAACATTCTGTGCTACCGTCTTAGTATTTGAATACACGGAGAGAGAAAAGATCGTCTCGATTCCCTTCAGTCGTTTACTCTGATCCTGATCGTCTGAAGATAGCCGTTGCTTTATAGTCATCATTTGTTTTATACCATGATTTTTAAACCAGACGTCTAATTATGTCAGCTGTTTCAGGTTTCTAGGCCAGAGAGTCGCTCATGAGTCAGCAGTTGGATATTTAAAAGCCACGATCAAGTGCAAACTGAGTCAAGTTAAGAAATGATATTACTTGAGGAATTGTATTGTGTTATCGTTGCTGGTACCTAACAATAACATAGTAACACGTGATGCAAAATGATGTAATTCTTGACGATGGCGTTACACTGAATTTAGTCATTACATTTGTCGATGACTGTTGTAGCCCTTTTGGGTCTTCCCCAGCTGATATAAAGTACTCTTTGTTCCAAGAATTATTTCTCCAACAAATGCCCTCCATGCATGAAATTTTGCCAGTGGTATATCACATTCACACAGAAGATGCGAGTTTCAATCACTGTTGGGGGGGGGGGGGTGCAAGTGATGTGTTACAGACGGTACTGATTTATTATTCTTTCGATGATATTCGATGACATTCTCCCGATGATGTTCTCATATATAACTGCAGTGTCTGAGAAAATAAGCCATTTACGTCAACCCGCTTGTAACCATATGATTTGGAACAATATTTCAACTGACATAGGAATGTAAATACGTAACATCCAGGAAAACATCACATCAACTCCCCCCCCCCCCCATCCCTCCTTTCCGCCCTCTTTGAACGTCTTTGATGTGATTTTTCAAACTGTTAAATATCACACAACAGATATAAGCAACGAATGTACTTATTATCAATGAATGCACCCGTCTAAAACAACGACAGAATTTAGTAATGTCTACATCATCCTCAGATAATCTTTCACTTTTTCTTCTTTTCGAACGTTTTGTAAACAGTGTAGGTCCAAGTTTGAAGATGGGCTACAGTAAGTACTCGTGAAAAAGGCAATGCAAACTTTTTTTTTCTGTACAGACATGCTACGTAGAGATTATAAGTAAAAAGAAAATATCTTTACGGTTAAAATGTTAAAAGCTTCATACTACTGCATCACATCTTAATCTGATGATCAACATCTTGAATTAAGTTGTACTTCTCTAATAATGACCTACACGGTATGTCATGAAATGATAATGTAGCTCTCTCATGCTACCTTCCCACATTCGCATTTTTTTTTTCTAACGTAGAGCACGATTTTCCGATTATTCAAAATCGCAACGACGTCGTACACATTACCGTGGCCAGTCGTGGTCCACCGTGCCACAAGTGACTCGTGCCGTGGGTGGAACACGATATTTTGGAACGTTCAAAAACAAAAAAAAAAGAAAATCTTGATCTACCGTAGCTATGGAGAAACTCGTGTGCCACGCCAGCAGCACCGTATGTGACACTCGTAATGTCGTCGTGACATGTTTTGTCGACGTCTCATTTATTCCCACATTTACTCGAAATGGCGGGAATACCTTTCGAGCACGAATCGCTACGGTAGATCAAGATTTTTCCACTCTGAAAAATTGTACTGTATACCGCAGCAAAAATTCCTGATTGAGAGAAGAGAACCTTATCAGTTAATGAAACGGTCACAGGGACCATTTCTTGCGCTGTTGTATATACCTATATCTCGACTATCATTTCACCCGCATGGTTAAATGGTAACTGACGCGAAACAATCTCCCCCGTCTTCTTTTCAAGACGATGGCTGCATCCACGTCGATGTCCAAAATATTTATACACCGGAGACGAGATCGCTGAATGTGATAACGGTTAGCTAAAAATCTTTATTTGACCAGAGGTGTACTTTTTATCAATAATTGGAGCTTGTAATCTATGAAAAAAACATACAGACTTATATACATATGATGATAAACTATATATTGAGTTTATGTTTTTTCCTTATTGAAGTTGGTTTCTAGGTAGAGCAAATACGATAAAATTAGTTTACGGGGCGTCATCATGGCAACCACATGATTTGCAAATCAAACGATATACCAGTTCAGTTCGTTTCTCCTTGGTTCAAGTCGCCAGTAGTTTCTAAAACGAATGGTTTTCGGTTATGCAATTAACAACCAAGGATATTAAACGGTCGGAATATGGGCAGTCAAACGTAAGACTTTACACGCAAGAGAAATGATAGAATAATAAACAAATTGTTGTAATGTAAATGGGAGTTGAGATAAAATGACTGCTTCAACTAAAATCTGATGCATGCATGCTTTCATGCACTTTGTGTATGCCTGCATAATGGAAAACAAATAACGAAACACAAAAAACAAACAAATATAAGATAAATGTGAAGTAAAACGTTAGAATAGTCAAGAAACTTTCTCACACAGTACATTATAAAATGTTATGTATTTGTAGGAACACGTCGAAGGTATTTTCCTGGTGTTCCCTCCATCCGTTGGTCCCCCTCCACCCCTTACCCCTCTTTCCTCCCATCCCCTCTACCATCCTCGCTAATTCGCAGTCTCTCTTTATTGTCTCCATATCTTCTCCTTTCCTTTTCAGCTGATGAGATGAATTATTCTGCCCTTCATGATAGCATGCAGTTTTATGATGAAATTTTCAACTTCGATTGTGAAGTATGATTGTTGCTGCAAGGCTGACAGAAGCAAGTATGAACATCAGTTTATCCATATGTAGAGAAAATGTTATTCCTGTTGCCCGTCAATCCGCATGTTTACCTGGCGAACCTATTAAAAGCTATTATATATAATATATATATATATATATATATATATATATATATATATATATATATATATATATATATATATATATATATATATATATATATATATATATATATATATATATATATATATATACAGATAGCAAAGCATAAATCACATGCGTCCATATAATGGTTGAGAGTGCCTTTAATACCAACATAATATATAAGAGAAACGTGGTCTGATATTTCTAGGTCCTACCTCTTCCTCAGAGACCTGAGTAATGGAGCAAACGAAAAATATCCTACAACGTAAACTCAGTTAAAATGCCTAGATCTCTGTTAAGGCCACTGGTATGGCTGTTGATGTGTAGGATTAGCCTACACTCCTCAGCTTTACGTATCTCGTCATTCTTAAAGTTGCCTTTCCAGATACAGATTTTAAGATTAAGTATTGTGTGACCCGGGGAGGAAAAGTGTTCGGCTACAGAATATCCCTTGAGCTGTTGTAAAATAGTGTGTTTGTGGTTGTTAAAACGTAGTCGGAATTTCGTCTTCGTTTCTCCAACATAATTGCCTTCAGTGCATTTATTGCAAAAAAGTACATAGACTATATTGGCAGAATCACAGTTAAAATTACCAGGGTATAAATGGAGGGTAGGCCCTGGAGGGGTCATAGGGAAAGAAGAACAGAAGTGACGACATATTTGACAGCGTAGTTTTTTGAATGGAGGGTTACCCGAGGGAGCTAGCGGCCTTGGAATTTGGCTTCGTACAAGATTTTTTCTGAGGTTTGGGGGCTGTTTGAATGACAGAAGGGGCGCATGCCTAAAAACGCCCTCTAATGCGATGTCATTTTGGAGGATACCCCACAGAGATCGCAGACTGAAAAAGATTTCTCACATTGGGGTGAAAAAAAGTAGTGAAGGGAATCCGTTCAGGTGGGGCTGCAAGTTTGTACTGTAGGAGTTCTTGTCTAGAGATTTTATTGGCCCTCTCCATATTTTTTCTGATGAATTTTAGAGGATAGCCCCTAAGCATGAAATGTTTGGTGAACTCATTAAGTTGGATGTTTAAATTATTGTCGTCAGAGCAGATTCTTTTGTAACGGAGAGTCTGGCAATAGATAATTGATTTCTTTGTGTGTTCTGGGTGGAAACTATTGAATGGTATGTATGTATGTCTGTCTGTTGGTTTTGTGAAGACAGATGTATGTATAGTGTCGTCAACCAATGACACTTGAAGGTCCAGGAAATGTATAGTTGATGTAGAATGCTCATAAGTAAATTTAATTGTTGGGTGAAAGGAGTTGACTTTGTCGATGAATTTCGTGAGGGAGAGTTTCCCATGAGGCCAGAAGAAAAAATATCGTCAATATATCTAGAGTACATTAGAGGCTTAAGTGTATTTTCATCTAGAAACTGCTCTTCTTAATATGCCATGAAGAGGTTAGCATATACAGGTGCCACTTTGGTGCCCATGGCGGTGCCGTGGGTTTGTAAGACTGGTCATCGAAGGTGAAATAATTATGGTTGAGAATAAATTTGGTAATGTCTTTAACATCTGAAAAAAATTCAGGAGAAGAGCCATTTCTAGAGAGGAACACTTCACAAGCCTGTATGTCCTCATCGTGGGGTATATTAGTATACAAAGCTGATACATCCATTGTTACAAGAAGAGAATTACTAGGAATATTATCAAAATAATGCAATTTCTGCAAAAAGTGAGTTGTGTCCTGAATATAACTTGGTACATGCATAAGTAAGGGCTGTAGACATTCGTCAATAAACTCGGAAAGGTATTCCGTCAAAGTGCCGTTACCTGACACAATGGGCCTGCCTGGGGGGATTCTTCGTTGGTTGTTGTCATCTTGAATCGGCGCCATTTTGTGGATTTTTGGCAGTATGTAAAAACGTCCCGGAGCCGGAGTGGTGGGGATCAGTGGAAGTTTGTGCTTCTGTGTGGTGCTGGACAGGTTGCTCATCATGGTTTTGCATCTTCAGAGAAAATCACTTGTGGGATCACAGGGAAGCCTGGTGTAGAAACTGGTATCATTTAGTTGACGGTGGGCTTCCATTTTGTAGTCGGTGGTGTTTAGGATAACTACAGCGCCCCCTCTATCTGCCGGTTTGATTACAATTTCATTGTTCGCTTTAAGTTCTGATAGTGCTCTTCGTTGTGGTGGAGATAGATTATGCTTGTGTTTATCGTTTTCTTCATCCTTAACATTGCCTAAAAATTGTTGAAAATGAGTCTTGGCCTGGTCAGTGAAGGCATCTATGGACGCGTTACGTCCGTTGCGTCGTGTCCATTGAGATCTAGGTTTCGGAGGCCATTTGGTCTTAATTAATGTCTCATTCTGCGGCTGTGAGTCCCTAAAAAACTCCTTGAGACAAACACGGCGACAGAAGTTGTTAAGGTCCTGACAGAGTCCTACCCTATCCATTTCTTTGTAAGGACAGAAGGAGAGACCAAGGTTTAATAGGTGTTCCTGGTCCTTAGTTAACTCGTAGTTGGACAGATTGACAACAGATTGGCCATGGATGACTTTTTTTGTAAGCATGGCAATTACATGACCTGTTCTGCATCCCTCTGCGTATCATCATATTATATGATAAGTAGTTGAACACATTTCCAGAAACAAAGGTTTGTGCGAATATCCAGTGGCCAGGGACTACGATACTAGTAACCCTCGTCGTTTGTGACCAATAAGGAGAGAATTTGAGAAAGTGTTAAAATCTGTCACTATTCATGGAGAACACCAAAAAAGTGTCCTAGTTTTTTCCTTTTGACAGGTAAAAAAGAATCATTGTTAACGTGGAGAAATGTAGCTTCAACTTTCAAATATTTGAGACATCTTTTTCTCCGATTTTGCCAGAAAACAGTATTCCATGACAAATATCAGCACACGGCCAATGGCATCTTAGCGGTGTGAATACAATTTCTTTACAGAGGAATTTCTTCATAATAATTAGACCGGTGTAACGTAATTGACATGCGCTTAAAAAAAACAAACAAACCGATAAACAATTTGGCAAAAACGACTCGACCACGAACAAGATACCACTTATGAAAAGACTTAGCACACCAATTATTACCTATCGATATTTTTAGATTTTATTGGGGGCCGTTGGGGCCATTAGGCTTTTTTTAACCTCATCGAAGAAAAAAATCACAATGACGTCATACGTACGATTTTGTAAAAAGGAAAGTGTTAAATTTAAAAAAAAAAGAGGTTAGGATGTGATGAAACAAGAGGTATCACTTTGTAATTGTATGAAAGGGGAGTGGCAAATTAATTGATTTACTCCTCTGTTACGGAAAGCTGTGCATCATGATCAATTTGCCAAACCTCTGAATAGGATAGACCCCATCCATACCAAAGTGCACCACTACACCGTACAAAAATATACCTAGGCCTGTATACTCCCGGGCTTGGTGACGTAGCAGGGAGAAGAAGACAATCGATGTCTCACTGAAACGGAACAAACTCTCATATCGGAAATAAAATGATAATATCCCACAACATGCATAAGTTACACGTATTTTTCTTTTTTAGGAAATTAAAAAATATCTGCACGACACGGCAAAAATGTCTTTCAAATGTTCTTTCCTGAGAAATAATTTCAAATTTCAATTTTTTTTCAATTTTATAACAATAATGATCAACATGAAAAATTCCAACATTTTTTTCTCTTTCTCATTTTTTTTTTTGTCTCTCGAAACCGGACAAATACATTAGTGTACCTAGTGGAATATAAAATTGTCGCCCAAATGAGTCATACTTTTAACATTAAGGGCATAATAGATATTTGAAGGTCAGTAAGATTTCGTCTGAGAAAATAGGGAAAAATCCGTTTTTTCATATTTTCTTTTACTGTTACCTGCAGTCCTTTTGTCTACATAGGCCTGCATTAATATCTCAATCATACGATAAAACTTTCAAAAGGGAACAATATGTGCTTGCAATGGAAGAGGTGAATATATTTATGTTGACCTGTTGATGGATGGAATCACACGTTTTTGGCCGTTTGCTTTATCCGCCATCTTTAATCCCCGGGGACACGCAAACTTGAGGTGGTTTAATGTAATTAAAGCCATCGAACAGAAGATGTTGAAACTTAACGTTACATACACGATAACGTATACACGCGTGCATGCACACACATGCTCGTACGAGCCTACTCGTGCGCACATTGCAATGAAGGTATTAAGGTGTAAGATTATTGTTGGCCACATCAAGTTTCTTCAATGTATGTGTTGAAGGCAGATTCTACACACGTCACTCTTGCGATACAAAATCGGCGGTATCATTTAAGGGCAAAGTCTAAACTAACATGTAAACTCTAAAAAAAAAATAGCATGTCTGTCTAATCGCATGTGGCATATAATGCAGTAGATTGGCGGTATTTGCGGTTAAATTGTCTGGCTTGACCCGCTAGGTTTGGTGTGTTAATCAATGGTTTTTTATCGTTCTTGCTGTTTTCATCAAACGTGTGTGTTTTCATTAAAACGTGTGTGTTCGTGACAATGATTGAAATTTTACATCCCATAAATTTGGAACAATCAACAGGGAGTGAAAAGATTTTACAAGAGGTATGCGTAAGTGATTAAATATCGTTTAGACTGCAGTGTTCACATAGCCAAAAAAATTTTCCTTGATAAATGTGGTATGATTCGTCAAAAATATGGCTCCTGTAAATGCATGTGACTGAATGTTTATAATTTCAACGTTCACGTTTCGTGTTCAACGTTCATGCCAAACACGTCATTGTGCTACCGCCATTCTTTCAAAGATAACGTTGCACAAAAAAGATCTGCTGGATTTGAAACACTGTTATGATTTTGGAAGGTCACCCCATTTTTATATGAGTGGTATTAAGTTCACCTTGTGTCAGCAGCTGACCAATAAGCGCGTCTTTACTGTGCACTTTCTGACACCTGTTAAGGGGAGAAGATCGTCAGTGATACTTCTGACTTTGTGGTAATCATACTTTTCAATACAAAATAGTTACAAAAGCAAATAATCATGTGACCGTAGAGACGAACAAAGAGTGAAAAAATAAACTTTAATTACCCTGGAACATAAACCAAAACACCCGAAATAACAGGCGTAGTTTTACACCATGTAAATTTATGGGATACGAACTAAAATGGACAACTGCAAACGTCCCAGCAAACGTCCCATATTAGATGAATGTGGTGCCTACATTCTAACAACGGTTACCTAATGAGAGGACAAACAAAAGCCAAAAAGACAAAAAGGGGAGGAGAATTGCGCTTATGCTACTTTCATTCGGCTACTTGTAGTAGCATCATCCTCTGTGATAATGAATTTTCGTAGGATATCGTAACACACCTGTGTTGCCTGATCATCTGTCCAATTATATTGAGGGCCCACTACTTTAAACTTGTCATGCTGGCGAATGACAGCAAAGCTGTATTGAAGACGCAATCGCTTTAACGTATCTCACATGGGTTGACAATGACACAGATTCATTGTAAGATTACATTTTCGTGACTGGCTTGTAGGCCATTTGAAAATAGACATATATGTCTGTATATGCAGTTGGTTCGTATATTTTAAGATGTACCTTGTTTTTAAACCGACACTTACTTCTTTTTCATTCACTCTCCGGTGGCATAAAATGCAAACAAATTATATACTTCGCTGATCTAATTTACCATCAACCAAGGCGTTCGGACTAAAATGTGCTCTGAGCGTCGTTGCACGTATGCAATGCAACAGTCGATAAAACAAGGAAAAAACAGACACAGTATTGTATGATGATAACGATGATGGTCTTTTAGTCATAGTAGAAAAAAAAAAAGAAGAAGAAAGAAATGCATTATAACGGTACGCTTGGTTGACATTATAGGACACTATATACATCTAGGAGGACTTGTGCGGGTTCTCTCCAGATTATTTGCATGTGCGTGTGTATGTAACCCCCAATCACGTTGAATGATTGTTAATATAACAACAAACGAGCATGTTGAACGCTGGCAACGGATAGATGGGAAAATAGAGAAATCGATAAAAAAGACAATGAAGGTTTATCTTTACGAGGAAAAAAAGGAAAAAAAAACGACTGTCATTGAGAGATTTTGATTACGGATTCACTATGGAAAAGGACAAAAAGATTCAAACCATAAAATATAGGACAGTTATCAGAACATTGATAGATCGTGTCATTGCAAATTATCTTCATTTATTTATTTTTTTATGTGAATTAATGAATTGAAAAAAAATTGAATATGTTTCATCTTGTTTTGCAAGCAGGATATTATCATAGGTCAATGCTGGGAGTGCAGATGTAGTGGTTTTTTATTGAAGTTGTGAGAAGTCATAATAATCTTGATGATGACGGTGATGTTGTGATCCTAATGATGAGTATGTTAGTAGGTTGATGGTATCGTGATGAAAGATTACGATTACGTGAGACTGATGATATAATTATGACGGTATATGGAAGATGCTGTTAACAGTGATGATGGTAAATATGAAGATGGTAGCAGTGAGGATGATAGCAATATGATGATGGGTAGCAATGGTGGTGGTAGCAACGATGGTAGAAGGAACTGATGATGATAGCAATGATGATGGTGCAGTTATGGTGGTAACAAGGATGATGGTAGCAATGATGGTAGTAGGAACTGATGGTGGTAGCAACAATGATGGTAGCAATGACGATGGTATTAGCAATGATGGTGGTAAATAATGGTGATCGTGGCAATGATGGTGGTAGCAACAATGATGGTAACAATGACGATGGTAGCTATGATTGTGGTAGCAATGCATGCTGATAAAAATAATGATTGTAACAAAGATCATGATTGAAATGATTGTTGTAGCAATGATGATGGTAGCGATGATGATAGCAGCAATAATGTAGTTTTAGCAGACAATAAGTTGGCTGCTGATGTCGTCAGTTCATGTCTTTTGTTCAGTTGTGTACCCCTCCCCACTCTTCCTCCAGGAAAGCATATTTCTAGTTTCATCTCTTCGAGAATCTATATTTTTCGAAAAAAAAATGCGGTTATTTAAGAACCAAATTCATTTCTTTTTCGTCCTTTTTTTTTTTATCAAACTCTCGTTTGTATGTATGAACAAGGTTAATCGACGTTGGACCTGTATATTAACTGGCGGTTAATGCACTCTCGGAGTTAATGCTATGACTGCGCCCTCGTGCATCGCTTGCATAAACCCGTTCGTGCATTATTCTACAGTTAATACACGATCGGGACGTTGATTAATCTCTAATTATACAAAGCCAAATCGTTACTGTCAAACATTGCTGTAAGATCACTTAATGGCTGGTTTGGGATAACGCAGTCCAGGCCGTCCCTGTTGATTTTTTTTTTAAACATATCGATAGGCCTCAATACATTATTAGTGCTTTGGAGTTCTTTGTTCAGAATATTAATTGTTCGGTTGTGTGGAGACCCTAATTCAAGACAACGATGGATTGCAGTCCTTAGTCCTCTTTACGATTTTATTAGATAAGGAATTGTTTTTGGACTTCTCCGTATATAGAATCGACAATGAAGGAAAGCTAATTCCGGTAGGCTATCAAACTTCTAAATGTGTTCAATACTGAATATACTTAATAAGCTTTCCCGTGACTCAATTCTGAAATTTAGAGCGGTAAGATTACCGTCAGACGAGTTATCACTGCACATTATCACTGTGTTGTTGTTACGTAGATTTACATACATTTACATTTTACTTTTCGGCAGGCTTATGCAATAGGTCTAGGTGACGTTACGTCTACGAACTTCAAATGTTATTTCATTAGTATTACCAGTAATACTCATTAGCCATTGTTTTGTGCAAGATATAGCAGACTGAGAGAGCACTGTCGATCTACGGTTTTACTGTATTTATCCGCCGGTGATTGACCGTGGTTCATCCACTTGGTTTATCAGCAGATAACCCACAGTCACCTGACTGGAACGGACCAATAGGAGTTGAGGATTCTTCCCAAATATGTATGAACAAATGATCAAGTTTGCTATGACATCTTCTCACCACCATGATCCAGTGATAACTTGTATCATTAGTGTTGTCTTAAAGCTAATCGATGTCGGTGTAATTTGCTATGGATTGCAACAAAGTGATGGTAAAAGAAAATGGGGAAAAAGAGATCAAATGGTGAAGCCAGTCCCGTGTTGTCAGTCCTGTGTTTTACACGCCACCCTAGAAAGGCTCTCCCATTGAGAGCCTTTCTAGGGTGACGTGTGAAAAAAAGCTTTCATTTTGGGTATTGACATCTCGTTCCTCGCCATTGCTATTAATGGTTGTTCTTTTAAGTTTTGACACAACGGACACATTAATAGAATTTTTTGTCTATAAAGAGATGCATCCAGCGCCCCTTCTCTTCGTTTTAAAGAAGTCAAAAGACGGTTGGCGATCAGATTACGATACCGTTTTCCTCCTTTGAAGGGCAAAATAGATCCCCCACTATTCAATCTTTGCATTTGACTGTGAATGAAGAAATCCTTTGAGACGAGCTTCCAAAATTCGTATACTTGGCAAATTGTTATCGGTCAACGTGCCAAGATACTTATTCCTGTGCCTTTCCTTCCTTTGCTTTCCCTTTTCTTTTCTTTTTTCGCGGAACATTAATTTTCCTGAGGACTAAGATTCGGGTGTCCTTTTCATTAGTTCAACCATTTTCTTGTATATACTCATCTCGTATATTACAATTCGAACCCGTTGACATGTTACTACAAACGGTCGTCGTGGTACGTAAACATCCGGGGCGGTAAATCAGGTGACTACACGGACGAAGAAAGGATAAAGCATCAGATATATACGAGCGACCCCGTCCGTCTGTCGTACCGGTTGTAAAAGATCGAAAGTTGGCGCCAAATTTCTCGAATAGTCGAACAAGTTTAATAAAGACACAGTGTCGGAATATCAAACGAAGGTCGACATTACAAGGTCGTGTTATAGATAACGTAGACTATCGTTTGTCGCTTTCCGTAAATAGATCTTCTGGTGTTGTAGCCATGTATACCTTTGTTTGAGTTGACTACTTATTTGCATATCAACTGCACTGCTGAAGGTCTGGAACATACGTACTGACATACAACTTGGTTAACTTAACGGTCTCTCAAGCATCTTTTAATGCATGGTGTATGGCTTTTATAGTCACTGCATAAATCGATTTACGTTGAACAGGTGTCCGGATATCATGTCAGGAAAACTTTTCAATTGAAGTAAAACTAGGCAAAAAATAAATAAATAAATAAAAAAAACACAAATCAGTTAGACTATGAAGCAAAAATCTCTTTTCGTTAGTTTTGTGACACACCTACCTAAATTTTGTCTTGGAACAGTTTCTGAATTATAAGTATTGACAAATGTGGCCCATAGCGTGCATGGAAACGCTGAACATTTTACATTCACTGACAGCGATTCGGTTGGTTGCACTTTTTTAGCCAATCACAGAGAGTGATCTAGTAAACACAGCTTTGTCAGCAAAGCTGAAGTGTTTGTTGATGAAAGTGAAGTGTTAGCTCATATTTCAGGGATTTCTGGCTACATTAGACCCTTCCAACATGCATGACATGGTTGAAATATCTTCATTCAGTTTATGAGGGAATATTTTTAGCATATTCTTTAGTTCGAAATTGCCGAAACGCCTTCAGACGGTAAATTTGATTGGTCTAATGTTTCGTTAAAAATGGCTTCATTTCTTTGGAAGTTTCCTGTAAAAATGCATACCTTTTCACGAAGAACAGTCCAGATTCGTCGATACTAGTAATTAAGAAAAAGTTCTATGATAAAGTTACATCCTCACTTGTGGTGGGTCACAAAAGTCGAGATTTAAAGGGTTTTTTTTTTTTACCGCATGTGCCATACTGTCTAAGGTGTTTGTGATGACATTTGAGAAAAACACAAATAAAAGTAGCACAAAGACAATAGCTGACTCAAATAATAATGACTTACCATTGTATAAGTTTTCTTTTACTAACTACATCGATTCAAGGTGTTGAGCAATGAGTTATAATATATTTATTTATTGCCTTATGCTGGAAAGTATCCAAGTAAACAGAAATCCGTTAATTTTTTCTTACGTTGATCTTTCACACATAATATTCATGAGCATGGGTTTTATAACTCTCGCGCCAATTGAACATGCCTGGAATATTGCTTGGTCAAAGGTCATTCGATTTGGGAGACTGCAAACTGTTATGTAAGATTTATGTCACAACTGCCTATCATCCTTTAAAGCATTATGGAACCTCCTCTTTCGAGCGTAAACTTAGTAGAGATGTACACAAATGGTATAGAATATTCCGCTGCATGGTAAAGCTATACGACGCACACGATATTACAGCTAACATGGCCCAAGGAAGCGAACTGATGTTCCTTTACAGCTGACATGGTACCAAGGTAATCGGTTGTCACGAAATGGAGAACGAACGGTTGCTATAATCGTGTACATACTTGTGGCAGATATATCTGAAAACTCGGAGAATTGCTTCCAAAGTGGGCGTTTCTTAACTGAAACATCCCTCGACCAATGAACATATATTTTTACATTTTAATTATAAATGCATATATCTCTTTAAGGAACACGCAACATATACTCGCTGGCTAATCAACTGAAAATGTAGGGAATATCTGGTTTAAGTTTGTTTCGAGAGAGAGAGATTGGCCAACATCATACTTCAAACATTGAAAATGTGGAGCGGTTTTTTTTTTCGTTTTTGATAGATCTTTTTATTAAAACTTTAATGAACCCAGGGATTGTAAATTAATTTCATACAATGGGAAATTCGTATCATGTGACTTCCAACGTAAATATACTTTCCTTTTTATGTCAGCACTTTTCTTGTAAGGAATATTCTTTCAAAGTGTATTGACACAAGTGCTTATATAAATGTCATTATTATAATATCTGTCACCGACTTTCATTCTCGGTGATATGATATCTCATATTCCATAAACCTCAAGTCATCCGAAACTCTTCATAAGTAAAACGGAGATAAATATTTCATAGCTGTTTGTATAACTGAGAAAAATGACAGTGGGTAATAATACACACAAGCCGATATTTATGTACATCCACCCTCTCATAAACAATGACTAAATGTAAGAACAAATTGAAGAGAAAAAAATAATTAAGGTAGTGGTAACTGAGACAACCCAAGAAACATGAGGATCATCATAGCTTTGTCTTTCATGTTCAAACGTTTCTATATATTTCTATTTTTTAAGCGTAAGATATTATCATATCTGAAGAAAAATTTAATCGACAATTGAATGTACATGTCAATAGAACTATGACAAAAAGATACGGTAGAAGAAGAACACTAGCCTACAGACAATATATACTTTCATATCGCTCTCACACACTGACACGGATAGATGCTATGTATGTGATGGTTGTACGTGTGCGTTCCTGCTTGTCTGTTAATGTGTGTGTATGTGTCTTCGTGCGTTGGTTCGTCGATGAGAAGAGGAAGAAGCTGATAAGAAAGACTAGGGTGTAGGCCTGTATGGTTTCTTAGAACGTGGATGAAGCTTGGAGTATAACGTGAATATGTTATATGAGACAAATGATGGCGCGTAGTTACGTTACTTAGTGGAGATAGACTACTGACCAGAAAACATGTTTTGAAATCTTGCAAATACTGTATGAAGACAGTACTTGGGCCTGGAATGTTGGTAATTGCAAAACAAAGACAATATCCATGGAAGCTGATGTTTAGTTTTGCACATTTTACATTTCTGTCTTACTAACAGGTAAAGGTATTGGGTTACGCATCGTACTGTCTGATCCATTTTACGTTACGTGTGTGTGTGTTTTTCTTTTTAGCACATTCAAGTGATCGTTTGTGCCGTGATCGCAGCATACGTCATTGAATCGCACCAATCAGCTTCGTCGATGATCGCGTGTATCCGGAAAATACTTAAACGGAAAACAAGATGTGGGGAAAACAAAAGAAAAAATTTGGTGTGTTTATTTGTTTGTTTTTATATATTTGTTTACCTTTCATGCAGTGCTGCCTCCACTCAATCAGCTCTCGACATCTCATTCGCAGATGCGTGATAATTGAAAACCTGTTCATTGTTTTGCTTCCATAGCAACGTGCCAAGGGTAAGTTTTGCTTCAGTAAACTGTGTCAGGTAATCTTGTAAAAAGATCTTTCTTTCTTGTTTTTTTTTAAAGAAACTCACGACCAAGGATGTAAATCAGCAGATATCCACCTCGTACAACGACAATACTGTTCATTGTGTGAGTTCATTAGCCTTTGTATGCGTACTTTCTCTCTAAAAGTAGTCCTTTCTTGCCCCTTATATAAAATACATCCCGCTTCAGGCTAGAGTAAAGGCTCACTTCACACCTATTGAATAAATGAAGAATGTGCTATATCCTAAACTGAAACTAAACCTACGCCCCTCCAACCCTAACCCCAACCCCCCCCCCCCGACACACACACACACAAACAAAGAGAAAGGGAGAGAGAAACGGTCGACATATTCTTGCTTGTCTTTTTCAAATGATATACTTATTGTACAAACTGAGTGAATATTGCTCAGACGGCCTTTCAAAACACAGCATATTTAGTCGATATTTGTTGATGTCATGAAAAGGGAATCAGCCAACAATTTAGTGACGTTTTACATCTAACCGCCTTGATTCATGACTCACGAAAACAATTGGGAATCAACAAGAACAATTACAGTTAATCGATATAAAAAGGGGGGAAAGAATACACTACTGTGTTATTTGCTCAAACGGTAATTGATGAGGCCATCCATTGTGGATGGTTTAATGCAATAAGTCTGTTGCCTTTTATCCCTTTCGCCGAAAGTCAAAATAGTCACTGAAAGAGTTGAAGAGATTTGTATCCTGTATTCGGAATTGGGTACAACACAAATTCAAAATAGTAATGTTAATATTAAAATATTAATTATTGTAACGTGAGTATTGTTTTTCTTCGCCCTAAGAGTGTCTTTGTGACATGTTTTGACATGTTCGCGTGGTTAGCACATGATAGCCTTCCCCTAGATTTTACTCAAAAAAGCTACATTAGTGCAATAATTCGCACATTGGCAAGTGACAAATTCCGATGTAAGTAAACCCTCTGTTTTCTTTTTTTTTTTTTAGCCGAAATGAGTTAAATCCGCAGGATCAGCATACACTTTAATTTTCCAAATACTACATTATAAATGAATACACATTCACTTGATATTAATGATTATTGCCTCTTATCACGGCACATTTATTACGAAAAAATATTGCTGTTTCCGTGCGAACGTGGTTTGTAGTTATCACCTTGAAAGCCTAAGATATTTCATTTGACAAGTTCAAAATATGCACGATTTCCACACGTATCTCTGATATCTTTTTAATGGAAATATAAATTTACAGTCAGGCTGGATTTCCTGTACAGGCCTATGTATTTTTTTGTCTGTTCGTGTTAAGATAACATTAGGAAAGAAACCTTGATGTTGAATGGTCGATTCTATATTGCAAACGGAACAGCTGTATAAATGCATGCATTTAGTGTCAGGCATTTAATGTCATGTTGTCTACCATGCATGAATTACAACCTTTGATGATAGCAGTATCATCAGTGGCAATATATATATATATATATATATATATATATATATATATATATATATATATATATATATATATATATATATATATATATATATATATATATATATATATATATAAAAGAAAATCTGCAGAATTAGAAAGAAGCGAAAAAAGAAAAGAAGGAACAACCCAAAGATGTATGTCACAGACTATCCTGAGATACAAGTAAATTGCAGGAACGGTCAAGGATGATTCTCAATAGGCTGATATTGATTTGTTCTGCTACGGAATATATACATTTTGAAACCAAACACCAAACTGACCTACATTTGTGCCGGTTCAACCTCATTAAGCTGGAATATTCATTGGAAGTAAGCATCGTGAAAGACTTCTTAAATTCTTATTTGGGTAAAAATGAGATACTAAATTGTAATTTAAAAGTGGGAATGATGAATTACATTAGAGTTAAGATAATGCAGAATGTGAAGAAAGTATGATACTAAAGGTCGATATCTTAGCTTTCTTATTATTGATTTTTACGAATATAGATGAGGCATACCACAACTGCAAACAGAAAAAAAGAATAAGCATATAAAATAAATGCTTATCTTGTAAAAGAAAAATGTTATACCGTTTTTGTTTTTTTTTTGGTATGTGACCTACGTTGATCTTGACCGACAATTTCAAATCCAAGTATAATCTTGCAAATGTAAATTACAGTGTACCATATACATCGATTAAAGAGCCATGCAGCACAGGTTTATCGCTAGTACATGCACGTAACTTTTACATATATATGAGGTTAATCGAGTTAGTGCTATGGCATTATCTCTCCACCGGAAAGTTGGCGCATGTAACACTCAAGATATTCGAGTGTAAACCTGATAATATTGTTGCATCACAGTTTGGTAATTTACGTCATGACCACACTTTTGAATGTAATTATTGTTTTTAAGTGTGAAGAGGGAGGATCAGAACTTAACTACACATAAACGCCTATAGTGGAGTTTTAATTCACGAAATTTTAATTCCATAAATTTGTTGCATTAAGAAAGATTGGAAATACAGACTTTTAGAAAAAAAAAAAAAGAGTGATGCCATGGTCGTTCATGCAAAGTTTTCTGTCAAGTGGCATAATTCTTTGTAGGTAATTACTGTGCACATGCACATCGATCATTATTTGACATTTCACGACATTTATTTTTTTTGCACATGATGGAATTAATATTTTCAGCATTTGCCTTTAATTTCAATACCTCTTTTTAATCGCTTAACATGAGATCGTCGTATTCCTCATGATTGTACCTCAGTCAACTCACAGTCTTCTGCCCTCACAAGTGAGGGTCCAGAGTGCTAAATGCTCCAACGTTATTCTCATCCGATAAAAGATAATGCTGTCTGCATGTTCTTGAAATAAAATATCTTCGTTTCGTGTTTCTTACCATGACTGCAGATGAAACTTTTGTAACGAAATTTAACGAATTTTGTATATAATTATTTGTTTTTTAACAGAAAGGTTCAACACTTTCTACGTTTTCTCGTACGCATGCAGAACATATATGACTTAGTCCTCCATGCCTGATTTGGCCATCTATGACTTTACTGTACATACCCCTTCAATATAATAATCAGAAACATAATCATACATTCAAAATTTAAGGGCAGAAAACAGCAAAAGAAAAGAGAACATAGATCTTAAATTCCAGGTCAAAGTTAATTTTCCTCTCTTTAGTTTTGATTTTAACTTCTTTTTTCTTCTTCTTCTCCTTGCCAAACATCCTCCTATTTCTCCTAAATGAGTCATCTATGTTGCACGTGTTGTATGCGTTGTACGTCTGCGGGCAACTTTAAAGGAATAATCCGGCCTTTGATCTAGTCATTTGTGTTTATCTCTATAGTCCTAATGTAACACTTCTATGAATCTCTCATCCACGTTAAATTATTTGTGAATAAGTCGACCGTTGCCATATTCTTGTCTTCAGTAGACGAACTTCATAGTGCAATTGGTAAACATGTAACTCGATGGGCTTTGATATAGCAAAAACGGTTCATTCTGTCATGTAATTTATGAGCACAATTATTTTGTTTTTAATGTTAATCTTTCACATATAACAATATAATTGTATATTAAAGTGTAGTGGTGACGTAACCTTTAAAGATAACATCTGATTGGTGCTTTAAGTAATGTTCAAGATCAAAGGTAAAAATTCGGTCTTTATACAGACAGATAAATACAGATTAAGGACACTCATAACACGACAAAGAAGGGGCGTCATTGATGGTGCTAGATACAATATGTATTTAAATGATCACATGGATAAATAACTATCCACTGTCGATTTCAAATACGACGGGTAAACAATCTGAAAATCAAATAATTAACTTTCTGAAATTTCCTTCTTAAAAAGGAAAAAGATTAAACTAACTGATAGTTACTTCATAGAGCTCTAGCCTCTCCCCTTGGTAATAAATGCTCTCACAATGTTCAAATCGATAATTGCCTAGTCACCAACTGTGTTTGCTCGAAAGATTGCTTTACGAGAAACTCTATAAAAAGAATATGACAGGTATATAATTTAAAGATAAAAACCACTGATGTAACTCCTGCACTTGGGTTTGTAACACAAGAGAAGCTCTTAATCTAGATGGTTGTTGCTTATTGAGATCTAACCCTTCACCCCCCCCCCCCCACCACCATTAAAGGAAATATGAAAAAAAGTTGGATTTACAATCGAAAGGGTTGTCTTCATACAAATTAAAGATATTAATTATTGTGTAAAGACAACATCTTTAAGTACACATCGTAGAATATCTGGTACATAGTTTGTTTACTTATCTTATATCTTTATAATAATATTATATAGGTCCTTTACATAGTGTTACTATTATGATTATGTACTTCATTGCGCCAAAAATATCGTATCATCGTTACGTCACTCATTACACAATAAACATAACAAACTGTTCGATGCTTCGTGTTTCTTATCTTTTCCTCCATTTTATCCAAGTTTAGACCCTTTTCCTCTCTGAATTATAAATCAGCAGTGACCAAGGTTATATCATTGTCGACTACTGTAGGATCCTCAGGGTGTCATTACAATTGTCGATATTACCTAAGAAGGTTAGATCACAAATAAAAAGAGAACTCGCTCTCAACTTTAGTATTTTTTTATCCCAAATATATGCAAATTTTCTCTTCTTTGTTTCATAATTGAATTTCATATTTAACTAAACTCAATTAAGAATATCTCTCTGCTTTCGCCCCCTTGCTATTTCCTTTTGTCTTTCCTTTATTTATTTATTTATTCTTTTTTTTAGATGTCTAGAACGTAACGATAAATGGTGGGAGACTTGAATAAGAAACAAGGAAAACAAACGGATGAGCTACTTGCTGCTGAAGTTAGATGGGAGATTTGTGATTGATGTCTTACGTGCACGACCCGCTGTTGTCTTAAAGAAAACGTCTTATTGAGAAAGAACGAAAATTATATCGACATGAATGATTCCCGAAAATTTCATAAAATATGTAAAAGTGAATATAAAAGATAAAAAAGAGACTGATGTTATGTCATCTTTGTGTGTCCTGCCTTTATTTATTTAATGTTTTTTTTTTGTATTTGTCACGGCAGAAAGTTAAGTTGTAATGTATTACACACGATTTAATAATTACAAAATTTTCAAAAACTATTTCCGTTTTTAGATCCACCAATGGTTTTCATCGATTCATTCATTATTCTTTCATGCATTTTCATTTAATCGTTCACTCATGTATTCATGCATTTGTTTATCTATACATTAATTAATTCATTTATTAATTCAATCGTTGGTTCATGTATCCATTCATTCTTTCATTCTTTAGTCCATTCTCTTGTTCATTCATCTATCTTAGTTCGTTGCAGTATCGTTCTTCATTTGCTTGTTCGCTCTTTTAGTCACTCAGTTCGAAACCAAAAATGTTTCAAACCTTTTCGTGTTTTCATCAGAGAAGTGGGTTAATACACTGTTTGAAATCGGTTGGGTTCAGTTCGCTGTATGTGATTAGACCCACTCCCTTGATAAGTCACGGACATGTTTGCACATCCTTGCAACTGTAAATCTTAAAGGCGACACTAGGCTGTCGTTACTCGTATATTATGATGCTGTGAATTAACGTTATATCATAGCCCCCCCCCCCCCCCGCTCCCCAAGAAAGAAGGGTTGTCTCAATGACTCACTCCTGTTAAGGTACATCTTCATTGACTCCAAGGCACGATTTGACCAATTGTTTGGAAATGACAGAACTCACAGATGATTTAAAGTCCTATATGTTCTGTTTTGTAATTGAAAACTTGTGGTTGTCATGAATCCTGCGATTAGGAAACCCTCAACATCACACTATACTAAATTGAATCTACTATACTATATTGAATCCCAAAGTTTATTGACCTGCAAGTTCTGTCACAGTGGCGTGTCTGTCACAGCGTGACTTCCAATTGCCCGTTTCCTTAAAATCTAGAATGTCACAAAGTCACTTAGAGGCCCTCGAGGGTCGCCAAACTATGTGAATCAAAATATAAGGTCTGAAAAACCCTCAACTTCTTCGAATTAGCTTTTCTTTCTTTGCAACAGTTCTAAGAAAACATCGATTTGGGGAAGAAAATATCCCGTTGAGAGATTCTGCTAGATTTACGTAATATAGATCGACCGCCATGAACATAGCCTATTTTATTTTCTTCTAGGAAGACAAGGAAGCGGTTATTATTGTCGTGCACAGTCACTGCATTTTAACATTTGACGTATTCTCGCTTGAGGGTTATATTTTAAGTTTTATTTTGTTCGTCTCAGTGGTCAATAATTACAGCGGAAATGGGTTTCCAAATTTGATAACAAAGGCTCCAGAGATAAATGAAATTCATGTAAAAAGAGTACATTTACGTTTTCTTTAACCAATGTACGATGTCATATACTCATAGCCTATTATTTGATGTGACCTTTAAGACAAGGGTTGAAAATTTTGCTGAAAAGCGTACGCTATTGGCGTATACGCTTTTCCGTTCATTGTGCGACTTCAACCTATTGCGGAGAGGTTTGCACATGTATGGAAACATATATGAAAATGATTCACAATGGAATCTTGAAAATATCAGCTAGTTACCCGCTTCCTCTCTGTCCCATCATCAATATTACTATGGTTCGCTTGAAAACCAAATCAGCTACATTGTTTGGTCGTTGCCAAATTTAGTTAAATAATGAGCATATTATAATCCTCCTTATTAACTTATACATTCGTGAATATTTAATTATTTCTGTGTTACCAGCAGATGGTGAGATAAATCAGTAATTTTAATAATTAAATTTTCCACTCAAAGTTGAAACCGTGACAATATGAGACGATAACTCTTCAGATAAATGTGATCAACTGCATCATGTCGGTTTCGGAATTGACGGGTGGGATCCGGGAAGAGGAGGTGCAGGGGGAAGCAACATCAGCCTACCGGAATACTTTACTTATCCTATAGTGGTACCAAGATAAGCCTGACCTATACCATATAGTCCTGAAAAGTAAGTACCACCTTTTGACACTGGGAGCCTAGTGGTTGTTTTGGGGAAAACAGGGACTAGGCATAGCAGTGAGTAGTGACAGGGTGGTGCATGGAATGTCATTCGGTGTTAGTATTTGGCCTAGTTTCTATATTGATTTTGCCTGTTACATGACTGTAAATCAACACCCTCCGAGCTGATCCTTGTACACCGAGGCATCTTCTGTCGCTAACGTCACAAGCTTTGTAGACAGATCCAAGAAGGAGGGAAGGGGGTGAGGGGAGAAGGAAGGTAAGATGTAAAAAAAATGTTGTCATAAAAAAAATGTTGTTTTAAAAAACGTGGTTGTATCTACAGGTTGAAACTTGCTCAATTTTGACAACGGGCAAGCAGACATGCTTATTACAACTATAGAATATATAATATCAACATAACATACTAGACGACAATAGGTACAGTATGTCCGTTATGACATAAATGGACTTGTTTCAATTCTACGTTTAGACTCTAGCTCTCGTGGCACGAATACATTGTATTCCTTATAGCTTGTAAACTAAGTTAGTCATTGCATGCTTCGTCACAATTCCCGTAGGTAGGGAGGAGCCAATGATACTGCGCTCTTCAAAATTGTCAGGAGGATCCATGGCACTATAAAATTTAAAATTGAATAATGATGATTGTAGCTGATATCCCTTACGTAATCCTGGTTATTAGAAGGCGAGTAAGTATAAGCATATCTGAATTGCCGAAGAGCTTAGAAAGCGCGCATAAACACATAAAAGACACAACAGCAGTTAATGTGGTTGGACTTGATCAGAACATAGCACAGTCAAAGAAATGCACGAGGCAAAACTGTCTTCAGTTCGCTCTAATTCCTGCTTCAGGGCCGTCAGTGAAACTTCGTCTTTCGAATGGGAGAAACGAAGTCCTACACTACTTTCTCCAAATACCGTGGGGTATATAAGATTGATAGAAAATCACGATGAGCGAAAAAAAAAAAACAAATCGTAACCGCATACTGTTCATGACTATGGTCGTCTTTGGGAAATTTGTTTCTTTTGTAATATTTGCTCATCAGTGAATCTGTAATTTGGGCTAATATGCAACTTACTGTACGTGCGCACAGTGGACACAATTGATCATGTAGGACTTCTCTAGCTGTCTGGTAATCATTGTAAATATATCAATGCGATAATGACAGAGCTAGCTAGTTACTGAACCGAATTTTGGTCAAAGTTTACGAATAAACTTTCCTTGCCGTCTATACCATGAAATGATCTCAGCGAGGGGCGGTCAATGGGATGGGGCGTGAATGTCACCCCCCCCCCCTTTTTTTAAGAGGAGGAGACACTAACACATTTGTCCACCCCCATTCCCACTTTTTGTTACCCTTAAATTACTAAAAAAAGCTTTACCATTCTTAATGGAAGTGTTACTTTCCAAATCTATGTTCTAAAAAACAAACAAAATGTAGCTGAAATTTAGAACGCCGGAGGGGCTGTGAAGTGCAATTTCCTTCAATCTGAGAGGCATTTTTAAAAAAAAAAAAAAAAAAAACCTCTCTGTTCCCTACGCTACGAGCAAGACGATGGTGGCTACTCGCTTAGATAGAGTCCAGAGGAAATCTACGGGTCTGCTAGAGTTATTACTACCTCCCCACTCAGCCCTTGCACCACCCTCTCAACCCCTTTCCATTTAAAAAGGTTTCGTTACTCGACTTTAGTAGACAAGTTTTAGGCCCGATGTAACCCAATCACACTTTCAATATCAAATCGTCGCCCATGATCTCAGCTGTAGTGGCATTTATGCAAACTAAGCAAGAAATATCGATAGAGAAAACCGAAGCCTCTTCATTAGAAATAAAGTGACATGATAGTGAATGTAGAGCGAACACCGCTCAGATAAATTACAGTGTTTGCACAGTTTGGCAATACTATAAGAGTGACCATTTTGGACAAGCGCTTAGAATCCACCAAAGACATTTCTTGTTCATTAGACAGAGCAGTAAATTTTTGTACCGAATTGTTTCGGAAGCGACCACATTTAGTTACAGTGGTTTTAAAGTTAGTGAGAACATTATTGGTACTAGAGATATAACCTGTTAGGCTAAATAGTATCATTAGTAAACGGATGACGCAGCAACCAACTATTGTTTCAAGCTCCTTCTTTAAGAGATAAATGAACAACATTGCACATATGGGAGGGGGGTGTTTTGAAGGATAGCGGGGGCTCTTTTTCCACTTAACGTCGCACTTCGAGCTCACTGCACTGCTCAGCAGTCTTGAGACGCATTGAACTTCATATAAAACAGATATAGATTTAGGAAGCAGATGTAACTCAATGTAAATCTATGAAGGTGATTAGTTACACCTCGCATATATATCTCATGTGAGACAAGATTAGGTAATTGCTGAAAATCTCAACAACTCCTTAAAACTATCGTAAATTATGGGTGAAGGCACTTTGTTTGTTTTACATCGAAGTTTACATGTTGAGGTTTGTAATAACCTCTTACAAAACGTTAAAAAAAACTCTTTTGTGTACTGCCAACAAACTTAAAACTTTTCACTTGAATACATGCAAATTCTGGTAGTTTCCTTTAATTTTATTGTTCTTCCTTTTCATGGATAACAATTAAGACACTAAAATGAACAACACAATATCAAAAATATTTACGCTGCTGTAACCGAATGTCCGAACGGTAACCAAGCTCTGAACTCTCTCGACTGGTCCATATATATATATATATATATATATATATATATATATATATATATATATATATATATATATATATATATATATATATATATATATATATATATATATATATATATATATATATATATATATATATATATATATATCAGATGACGAGAAACGCTAAATCCTGATTTCCTACTACAGAATAGAAACTTTTGTTGATAATTTATGTTAGATGTTAGTCTGAACTATCAAGGCTTGATTATTCTTTCTTATTCTCTTTACCATTTTTTTTGTTTACCTTTTTTGTAAATTTTAAATAGTGTCAGTGGAATTTTTCTTGTTTTCGAACAATATTGTCTTCAAAATAGTATATACTGCCGTTCTAGGAAAGGTATAGATGTGGCTAGTCTTTAGTAAGAAAAATTATTTACGTTTACTGAATGAATGGTAGATCACCAATGGTTACTGGAATAGTGTGAATTACAACCCCAACCTGCAATAAATTTTTAATGCACTAAGTTATCTTGTACACGTAGTCTAATGTGATGATGACAAGTTCGCACGTACCATACCACAACAAATTAAATCGTAATAAAATCGACGAGAAAATGTATCTAACTCCCAAAATATACACGTAAATATGTCTAGAGTAACAAAGCAATTTACTCACCCTAATCAAAGTGAAATTCGTTGTCTCTCTAAAATAATATGAACGTATAGAAACAAGACAGTCTATGTGTAAAATATGCGCTCCGTTTATGATATTCCTGACAAGATAAATCCAATGGTTTACCACACACGAAATGGTCTCACGAAAAGAAGACAATTAAATGTTACACAGGTATACATCCGTGACTAAAGGTTATACGCGTCTTTCCAACTGGTTGGCAACAGACTACACAATAGAGTTTACACGCACGGACTCTTCTTATTGCAAAATCAGTGCCTTTTTTGTATACAGAGTAAGATATATATATATATATATACAGAATGCTGTACAGTTCATTTAGTTGCACACCAATTAATGCTGTCTCCTTGACGGCTCGTAAGTTGTAATCTATCTAATGTGGTGGAAGACTACTGCAAATTTGTAATTGCGTAACTGCGTGGCGGGGAGTGGCGATAAGCGCTTATGCTGCTGTGCTGTCCTTGTTTTTTTTTTTTTTCTTTTTGAACACATTGTTGAAAAAAACGTCTTGGTAACTTTGAAATGTTTTCGGTTTTCTGTATGGGAGTCATAGTTTGGTTTTATGTATTGGTCTTTTGACAGTGTGACAGGGTGAAATGTATGAGCCCATATAGTTACATGTGCAACCCTTTTAGTCGACCACATTGATGGAAGGAGAGATGAATACCATATAATGAAAGAAACTAAAGGAACACAAAAGAATTCTGAGAAACTTTCACATCGCAGTGTAAACCCTTGACAGTTTATTTTTATTATTTGTTCATGTTCTGTCAAAGAAAAAAGTTGAACGCATGATGCGAGGAAATAAAATTCAAAATTTCCACATGGCTCGCCGCCCTTCTCAAAACGTCCGATTCTACCCCCCTTTTTGTGATTAATGCTGCTTTCTCATTAAATTGAAGGTACATAAATTTCTTTCCTTGTTTTTCATCCCAGTCTTCTTATGAAAAGCTTGGAAGGTTTAATGACCTCTCTGGTCATACGATGCTTTTGACAGAGTCATCTTGTCATGGTGTGTAGTAAGGAGGATGGACGCACGTGACTAATGGGATACAATAGGAACTGACAACCATATTAAGGAGGTGTGACTCTGTCCGTACGTAGGGAGGTGGTGGCTTTATTTCTTCTTTGCGAGTTATCTAAAGTGTATTATTCTTGATAGCAGAGTTGTGTCTTGCTGACGTCTGAACAAGGGAAGGAAAGATTCGTGCTTAGTTACCTTAGGTACAGCAACCTTGCTTCACAAAAAACAAGTGCCTGGGAGGGGGCCAAGAGTACAGCGTTTATGGATGGTACATAATCAACGCAGGGCAAAACTGAAAACTGACAAAATTGAGAAAATGAGCGTCTTAACTAACCCCTTCCCCCCTAAAAAAAAAAACTTAAAGAAAATCAAGGTGAAATTGTTAAAAAATAACAGTACTTAAAATTGTAACTGAAGTCAATTTTCAGTTTTCATGAGTATGTAAAAATAGAATGTAACAACATAAATAATTTTGAAAAAAAATTACAACAGGGAGGAGGAAGTTGTCTAACAAGTCCCAAAAGGATTGCCAAATAGAGGGCGTGCCCCTTGTTCTCTCCCTCCAAAAACAACAATGAAATTTTCCTTCTTAAAACTTCCGGCAGGCTCTTTATTTGCCTGAGTACACCTCATTGCCCAGGTATAGGAAACGACGTACAGTGCATTGAAAACTGATACACTCAACTTCCCCTCTGAGTAATTGATTGACAGCACCAGATCTACTTTCTGGAATATCTGAAAAAATATATACCATGGCAACAGAGCTAAATGAAGAAAGTTACGTGAGCTGTCTGGCATAACTTCTACTGTAAACAAATACTCATGCTAATTGGTTTCGCACGCAGTGTGAACAGAATATAGCTTCGAGGCACGGATCAGAGAACGGGGTCTGATACAAGATATACCCCACACCGCCTTTGATGTTACGGGGTATTTTCGTTGAAATTTTAAGAACGACCGTCGCTGCATGAGCGATAAGAAGAAAAATGACATGTAGAAAAAAAAAAAAGACTTAGCAAAGTAACTCGTTGGTCAATGTGGACACCGAATTGGTAGAAAAAATAGAAATACAGAGAAATACAGCCAATTTAAAAAAAAAATGTTATTGTTATGAAATCAGTATTAGAATCATAAAGTTTTTGAGTATTTATGGAAATGATTTTGTTTTTGCCATTGACTAAATATTCTACTATCTCCATTCAAAGATCTTGTGTCGTTTATAACTGACTTGAGAGTGTCAGATTGTTCTAGCAAACCACATTGTTTTTTATTTTAAATATCAGTCCAAAGGAAGAAAAGAAGTGATTTGTTTTACGTAGACGTGAGCAATATGAAGGGGTAATGTTTAATGGAAAGTCAAGAAAAAAAGAGTTCCTTGCAAAGTAACTTGAACTTCAGAGTCAAATAAAACAGAAAAAAACCTAAGAAAACTCTAAACAAAGAAATCCGAGCAGACAAACGCACAAACATTTCCAAGATGAAATAATGTTTTGGATGTTCCTGCCATATTCAGTGAGTTCTGGTCAGCCTCCCATACTCCATATTTCCGCAATTTGGCACAGATCGCAGACTTAAAGGGACACACTGAGTTATTTTGTGAAATTCACTACTTATTTTTTCAAACTAGTCAAAATTCCTTCACATACTTAGGTCAATCTAAAATGATGCACTGCTGTCAAATACAAATGAACACCACAATTCAATTTGACTTTTCAAACATCGTGACCAGACTTTTGCATATTAATATTTCATATGCACATAGCCAGTACCAGCAAGGGTAAAACTTTAAACTTTTTGACAGTTTCAATAGCTATTGAAAGTAAAACTTGACTAATTTTGTTAATTATGAGGATTGCCTTGTGGTTTTTCCCTTCGAAACCCTTATAAATTTATCGTTATCAACTCGATGTGCCTCTTTAAGACGTGATCCTTGATAACGAAACATTGAAGTTACCTGGATAATGCAGAACAAAATGCTAGTAATATTGAAGACCTCACTAGCAGACAATATCAACCACATTGTACATTGCCTCGTGTCTGCATGATCGTTTCTTAACGCTCTCGGGGCACTCAATGGCCCTTGACGAAAAGCTTGGCAATTGAAGTGTTATTTTCAAACAGCATCAAACAGCAGTCACCTTAAAGAAACACAAACAATGTACCGAAAAGGTTGGGTTATTTGTACTTCAAAAGGCCGGCGTGACTGACCTCTCTAATATTTTATAATCGCTTTTTCATGTTGCAGGAATTAGATATTGCTTCATTTTTTCCTTGCTCCTTCTTCTTGGTTGCTCAAGCAAGGGGGAAGCCAAACCAGGTGAATGTGAACAGGTTTATGTGAACACTTGTGAGCCTACCAAAGTTTGTGCAAAATTACCATCTATTGGCTAAATTCATCATAAATGAAGATGAAAGGGTGTGGGGGGGGGGGAATATTACATCATAAATTCACAATTTTCGCTTTCGTTCAAGAGGTAATCTTCCACATTGTCACTTTTCCATCAGTTGTTTCTTTTTCTTTCACTAAGTTTATTTTTTAAGAACTATTTACATATTCTGCATACTTTTGTGATTCAGCCGATATTACATTGTAGTGGGTTATACAACTGGCTTTTTGTTGTTGTTGTTGTTTTTTGTTTTTTTTTTGGCAACACAAAATCTTATTCGATTGTTTCAAGTGGGGTTAAACAAATGCATTTATCCATTTGAGAGAATGACTAATAAGATATACATACATGTGATTATAGTGCAAAGGTTTAGCAGAAAATTAATGCGAAAGCGAGACAATCACGGTCGGAGGGATTTTGTTTTGTGAGGAGTCCCTTCACCTACCCGGGGACATATTGTGAAAAAGAAGGTACCGTTACATCGTCCCCATTTTTACGGGAGTCAGGTTATGAGAGGGGGAGGGGAGAAAACTTTCAACAAAAACAAACTTCTCACGTTATCTTGTAACGTGCCTAAGCAAAACTTGCTTTGTTCAACCTTACACTGTTGACATGCATGCATCATCTTCACTTCCAGCCCCGACATTGCCCATGCAATTCGACTAACTAAAAGCTTTATCCTTCGTATAGTGCTTGACCACAAGTTCCAAAAATTGACACAATACACAACCACAGCTAAAGTAACAGGTACACCGGAAGTGTATGTGCAATTGCATAACGTCGTAGTACCTCCCTCCAATCCCCAAAACAAACAAGCAATTTAGAACACATTTGAAGGTTAGCAGGTTTAATGCATGGGTAAAGAATAGTTTAAACCCGACCTAATTATTGGGTCTTGTCTTAGGTGATAATGGAGTACACGTAAAGCATTAAACGTTATTTGTGACGTCATTACTGCATGACATTAATCGATTTTTGAGGGGGCCTCTTTTACGTTATAAAACTATCCGATTGCTTAGAGCGACATTACAGAGCGACAGATAAAAGCACTGGCCTGACCGGTAATTAGATCATCCTAATAAGATGACTCCAAAGTTTGAGGTTGAATTTTGTTTCAGAGCCGTGAGGAACACGTGGTGGGGAGTGGACTAGGCGGGTTATAGATGTAGTCAATTGGGGGGGGGGATGCATGACCATTTACTTACGTCACGTCATCCAGGAAACCTTTGTCAGTAAAGTTCAACCGTAAGGCAGTGTTTTCGTTTATTCCACATCCCAACTGTTTCTGATTTAAGAATTACAAATCTTTATGTTCAAAGCAACAGAAGAAATCAAATACGAATTCCTTCCTCATAATTACCGACTAACCAATCTGATTCCCCCCCCCCCCCTGCAATCACCTGTATTTATCAAATCTGTCATGCGTTAAGGACAGAGGAAGGGGGTTGGCAAATGAAATGAGGCGACCTATAAACACCGGAGTTGCTGTTCCATGCATAATATGTATTATACCATGCGTATATCATTACAACAAAATTACATTCTTACATATTTCGGTTAACAAAAATGTATACAAACAAGAGTCTAGTGCGACGATCAATGGAAAGAATTGCAGCAACAATAATTACAAAAAAGCAAAATACGTACAAATAAAAACGAATTCTAACCATACCTTAACGAGAAAATCGAAAAAGAGATGGGAAAGAGAAATATCAATCCTAATTAATTTTGTACCAAGATTATCCTTCATCGAACAATACGAAAAGAGAAACAACAAACGGTCAACAGCTATGTTTTCTCATGTATGATAGATGAAAAAATATTAAAAGGAAAAAAAGTCCCTTGAAATTCTTTATAAAATCTGTTTAACAATTTGCAACTTTTTTTCAGGAACGTCTCTCACTCTTTCTGCAACTATCACAAAGGCGCTTAATGAATAAAAACCATAATAACATCTAATCTCATGACGTCACATCTGTCTTAGATATACCACATAATGAGCTGTACTGCAAAATTCATTAATCTAGCGATGGAGCGATATCGTAGTAAAACGAAATAAATATGAAAGTGACGTTAACCATTTAATTCAACTTCCAGGGAAGAAATTGACAATGACTATAAACCGACTTCTGACTTCTTCTAAAGACAGGGACGTTTAATCCTTACATACCCAACCTTTCACCTGCCGAATCTGGTGCAACAAAAATGCATTCCATGAGATATGGTCTCTATACAAGGAGATGTAATACGTTCGCTGACGTAATATGTCTCGAACGAGCTTCAGACAGGGTATAAATATTACAATGTATGGTCCGTATGGAGGTTTCTACGTCAATGCGTCTTTCTACATTGACGGCCAGTCGTCAATTGTACAACAATTGTAACTTGTCGTGGGCGCGTATCTATAACACACCGTCTGCGCATGTGTAGTGACGGCAAGTATGTTAAATTACTGAACAAACGCAATGGCAGCATTCTCTAATATACGTGTGCAATGCTGCAGAGACACACGTGCATAGTTCACAAAGGTTCACTGAAGAACAATCATCGTCACCATAAAGACAAGGTCAAATAATCATAGCTACAATGGCCTACAGGGCTACGTCACAATATGGCCATCTACGTCTCCCAGTTGCCTCCTACTATCAGACGGTAAGACTAACACATTGTGATCAAGCTAGCCAGCGAAAGACAACATTTCTTTCGAACCGATTCGTGTCACTCTATGAAACTAACTCTTTTGGTTTTCTCGTAGTTTCAAAATATCCCCTTCAAATATGTTCATTTATTCTTTCTTCTGTTTTTAGCATTGTTGCTAACATTGTTTTCTGGTCAGTGCCATTACGACAAAATGCCAGTTTGATGCTATTCTCCCATAGATGGCCGACAGGTGCCTCTTTCTGGTCCCCAATTTTGTTTTCATACAGACCGCTAAAGAGAGAGGTTCCCTTTAAAAGACAGGTGAGGCTCTTATCACCTTTTTGCCCGAGGAAAACTGTTACTTTTTTATCAAATTAAGCCGCATTTAAAACCAAGATGTTGGGCTGTAAGATTCGATTTGTAATGGCGCATTTTACGTTCAGCTTATTCTGAATAGGCCACAAGATTAAACAGTCTTGCACGAGACATTAAAACAAAGAAAGGGAAGTGTACAGTAAGAACACGGCCAGTCAGCAACCTTTATCTAATTTAGTATGTACAAAGATGTTATAGTTTACACTTACCTTACACGCATACACACGTAAATATAATAACAGAAGTAGAAAATCTTATGTGAAAACGGACTCCATTATAGATATAGTTTATGACAAATTTAGTAACATATCATAAGCAGAAAAATAGACATACATTCCATTTATTATAACATTAATAGGTGTAATAAATTAAATCTCTTTGAAAAGGCTGTACTTGGTAATTCATCCGAAATGAAATCCAATTTTACTCATTACCTAACCTTGGATTGACTCACCATTCTCTTCTATTACATTTTTTTTATCTCCACATCTATTGTCCTTACAACAACAACTGGATATCAAGTGTAGGTCAAATGTCAATGGCGTAACTTTGAGAGCCGTGTCAAAAGAGTAATTTTGTTGTATTTTTTGAATAACAACAGGAAAGCGCAAAACAAAGAAAGTAAGAAAAAAAAATGGAAAAGGTTAGATTTATCGTTTCACACTGCAACTTGAAATTTGATGAAAACGATAATAACGCCGGTGGTACAGGGGTCGGGGCTGGAGTTTCACCAGTGTGAATCCACACAGAGACAAAACGTTTTTGGAAAGGTGTCGAACTTGCAAACATACAGTCTAACAATAATTCTTGTTCTTAATAATTCTTGGAAACAACTGCCGCTAGAGTTATGGGATTTCAGAGCAAAAACCTGACACCATTAAACAGCTAACTTGGAGACAAGTATAAAGTCTTAAAAAACTTGGCCCAAAATGAAGGAAATGGGGTACAAAAAGTCGTCGAAGTGATTTTTCAAGAAAATTTTTCTCAAGGCATCATTTCGTCGTGGTTTGAGAATGTGCATTTTTCTTCCTTTCTTCTTTATTTCTTTCGCGGAAAAAAAAGGATTGGTTCCTGCCAAAAATAAGATTTCTTTAACGGATCCGGATCAAATATTTTTATATTTTTTACGGTGCTGTCGATCTGCATTGTCTTCACTTCCGACGACTTGTACTTGTAATGACAATGTTTTTTTTTCACGGTCAAGAAATTTAAGGAGGATAAATATTTACGGTTTTAATTATATATCTAAAGAACCATAACAGTATGGCATTTCCGATCCCGCGACGTTCCATCAACATTTTGACATAAAATGGTTGAATAGCAATCTCTGCATGATTGATCAAGCACACGCCAAGCCATAATACACACGAGAGAAATTTTTGAAAAGTCCTTTATGGATATTGCTATTTTTTCTAATGCCATCCTTTTTTTATTACATTTTGTTATTATTTATTACCCTGCAGCAGTAACAAATATAAAAAGAGTAAAAAAAAGTGTTTTTTAGTATTCATTTCGATAACACATAATTACTTGCAAAGTTCATCCTCGAGTAAGTCTATATCAATATCTGAAATTATTTGAAGGGCGAATTTAATTTGAAAAAAAGAAAGGTATACATTTTCCAGGTCGGAAAATTGTTCTCATATCGTTCAAGATTTCACCAACGTTTCCTAAAATGCAAATTTGAAGTCAAATGTCCACCTTTTTCCACCCCCACTTCTTAAGCCAGCTCAATTCGTGAAAATGATATTAGAGGGACGATGCATACCGAGCGGTGAGGCAGCACCGAGGCATCACATCAATGCGTTCAGATGTTTTACAGGTAAATAAAATTTGAAAAAAAAATTATTGGGAATCTACAGAAATTAAAGAATCAATGCGTAAACTATGAAAAATATATGAATCACAAAATAAATATACTTATAAACACTGCCATGATAAGCTTGTCAAGATTTGCCACAAAGTTAAAGGTAACGTGTCGCCTCATCGTCGCTAGTGAATCAAGCGACTCAGAATTCGTTACGTCACTTCCGCATTATAGATTACAGTATTGTTTACTGCGAATAGATAAATTTGTCACTAACTGTTGACAAACGCAACAACGGAAGTAACAAGCACACAGTACGTGGAACTAACACAGTGCATGCACACGGCCTGGGCCTCGTGCGATTCAAGAGACGAGACCTGTCGTCTTTAAGATTATTGCAGCTAGCAGTAAGACATCACACACCCTTTAAGCTTAGTACCCTGATTAGTGGTTGTTATTCCATCATCAAAAGCATGTTTGAAAAGGTGACCAATGTGAGGGAATGGAAACATCTGGTCATAATGAGTGGATGAGGTTGAAGACTTTGATGAATGAGTGATCGGGTAGGATGGTATGGAATTAAGGTGCAATTTGATCGAAAAATAATAGATCAACATGTCCTTTTGACCAAATCAAGATCGACGACTCTGTTGAATTTGTAAATTAACGAACCCTCCGCGCACACACATCCAAGTGATACTAGGCCAATTGACACAGGCCTCACAAAAGGTCGATCAGCAGTCAGCTGGAAGTATCAAAGGAGGCTAAATTTGGTCGATAGTCTTCTTTTAACCTTCTTTTATGAAGAGAGAACTTCGAGAAAGTTTTGTACACTATTAGACGAGGACAAAAACATTGTCCCCACCCATCAATGACATATAATAACTGGGAATAGTTTATCTTTGAAAACAAGCTTTTGAAAGTTGCCTACAATCTCACAGGATCTAGCAATTCGTTAAAATCTATCTAGCTTTAAAATTTATCAGGAATAATCAAGGAAAACACTTGATTGTTCAGAGCAGTTCACTTCTTTGCAAAGAGGTAATGGTTTTCCATTCTTCTGTTGGTGCTTGATCAAATAAGTTTACGCATCAGACACATCATTTGCCTGACATGCATACAATTTTTTAAATTTTTAAGACGAAAATGTGTGAAAATATGGGCAAGGATAGGGTGGCAGGCATGGGGTGACAGGAATGGAGTAGCAGGGGTCATATTGCAGGGGTGGGGGCAAACTGTTTGAGATGAAATGACATCTGAATACCAATGTTTTGTCAACAGAGGATGATTTTTTATCTTCGTCACAAAACACAAAGTAAAAGAAGATTGTTTTTTGTTCAGTGATGTTCTTATATGCCACTATGTCACAGGCAACCAACCCATAAATAAATGCATCTGTTGTGGAGACGATTGCAAATTCTTCCCCCTTAGTCTAGAAAGTGACGATAGCTATTAAACACCAAACATGAGACATTATTCCACACAAAAAGAATGCCAAGGTGAACATGGGGGAGACAATGAATATGCACGACAGAATGCAAGGCAGTGATTGGATGAAAGATGAGAAAGTATTTCAATGACGTTTACTGTATTAAAATATATTTACAATAAAAAGTTAATGATGAAGACATGCGGACTTTCCAGTGAGATTTACATGGAAGTTATCAGCAGTAGAAGTAAAAGATATTACTGAATATACCAAAATGTGCAAAGAGATTCCTAAACATGAGAGAGGAAAAGACTAAAGAGAAATCACTGGCTGAGATAAATGGTGCTACTTAAAGAGGAAAGAAAAACAAAATGAGGAAATATAATTGAGAACAAAAAAAGAAACAAAAAAAAAGCTGCAAATGCATTAATGGAGTGACTAAACAGAGTGTACAGGGATACGATGAGATAAGAACTTCTTAAAGTCTAGAAAGCTATTATACTTGTGAACATATACAAGACTACTCAATGATATAGACAGTGAGTGGAATATGCTGAAGGAAAGAGAAAGTGATAGGAAATGTCTCATGAATATGCATGTAATGAGAGGTGTAAACTCTGCTGAAACAGTAAGTTGATGATATGAATGTTTCAGTCTGGGAAGTTTTGCTCGTTGTTGTAAAACGCCGGCTGGCTGACTCAGCATATTCCTCAATATTTACAGCAAACATTGATGCAAGTACAAGGTTTGAAAGTACAATGTTTAACATCACAAAATACACTTTGAAAGGCAATCAATGGCTGAAATTGTCATAAACATTTGGTGAGTGCAAAATTGGCAAAACAAGGCACTTTTTGAGATTTACGCAGCTGTAAAGTTAACTTCTTTGGTTTTTGCAAGTACAACTGTAATCTTCACATCTTACAAACTAATGCCACAGCAATATTTACCATAGCAACAAACTGAAATTACAAATCTGCATGTGCATCGTTAATATTTAACAGCATGTAGCCGAATTCATGCCAGTGAAATAGCTGGAACACACTCGAAGGTATAGGTAGTCGTGCAGTCTACATCATGCTAAGAGCACTTAGCTCCGTCTCCTAAAAACATCATGCATGGGATGAGCTACCGAAGATGCGTCTTTGAAGTCCTAAGGGTCTGTGTGACCTAAGTGTTCTTGAGCAACAGATAACTGATTTCTATCTGCAAGTTAGCTTCTCTCTTGAAAAGAAGGCTCCCATCTTGCTTAATTTTGAATTATCTCTAATTCTGTCTCCATAAATATCGGTTTTAAAAACATTTTTTTTTGCATAAAACATAACTTCTTAAAAAGGGAGGGGGTGGAATGTCTGATTGATCGTAAACCTCTTTCATCTGGAAGTTCAAAGCTACTGTGCGCCTTTTAAACTCCACCTTACATGAGGTAAAAAGAAGCACTTGTAATGTGACAAAAGCATCAAGAAAATTAGCACAGAGTACACGAAAAAGGTCCCCTCAGTGGGTTCATGTTAGGATCAGCCTAACCAAGTAACTAGAGATAGGAAACACTGTTAGGCTAACCGTTAGTATCAACGCTAGCTGTAAAGCTAGCTGTTAGGACAAAGTGCATGAACAGATAGTACCTCAACACTAGCTGCTAATAGTATACATATAGCTGTAATAACAAAACAAGGAAAGAAGAATATTCACAGCACTGAAAGTATTTTTATGTTTGTCAGCAAAATTCTTGCTTTCCGGGAGATCAAACTTGCAAAGTAGCTTAAAAATTTGCTAAAATTTGTTCCTAATGGCTGGTTATAATTGGTATCTCCATCTACCAGCAAGTAAAAGAAAAAGTAAACTAATGATCACAACCAAAATACCATTAAGAAAAAATAGTAAAACAAAACTGGATGCAATTGCTTTTGATTTAGTTTTTGTTCCTTCAAACAAACTACACCCAACGAATAATTATTTTGACAATGTCTCTCAATTGTAATGCATTATCTAGTTGTATAAACAAAAAATGTGCAAAAATTTTGTTGTTTGATCTGATCTTTCGAGAAATCTTAGTTGATTTAATTTACAAAGGAAAATGGAGATCACAAACGTCAAGCATAGAATACCTAAATATTGTCAGACATTTCAGAGAAAGAAAGAATGATCATCCAAACACACATAATAAAAAAAATTAAAAATGAAAAAGAGAATAAATATAAAAATTCAGATTTAATATACAACCCACCAGACAACCCCAAAGAGGGATCTCTCATTAAGTTGTATTCTAGATTAAAACAGACCCAAAGTATTCCCTCTGGATTTATTTTGCTTTTGCTTAATAGGAGCTTCCATCAGAATGTGTGATCCTTGTGAAAGGGTTCTGATATACTTCATATTTACTTTTGTATGTAAAATAGTATTTTTCTTATCTTTTTTTTGTAAAGGTTGTTTAAGTAACCTTAATCATTACAAAATGTGTTAATTGAATAATTGATATTGCAATATTTGAAAATCGTATGGCATGATAATGACGAGGTTTATAATCTACTACCTTTGTAAACCACATGCAAAATATATATGCCTGGAAAACAATATGTTAGTAAGCTGGTGTGAGGTCACGCTTGTGACACTTCTAGAAGAATACAATAAAAAGCAAGGTTTAACTGTTAAACTATACAGTGACATTTTACCTACAGGTGTGTCTGCCTCTGAAAACATTCCCCACCCACCTCCCACATGTAGAGTATATTGTCAAACTGGTTAAAGTTCTTGGAAATGTGCTCAGAAGTCGGAAATTTATCGAAGTCCCTCCAATTCCCCAAATTTAGCATTGGTTAATTCCTTTCTTACTCTATGATGATTTACAAAAAGAGAACCCTAATCTTGCCCAATATCCTGATTATCAAATCACACCTTTCTTTGAGAGACCCCCCACACCCTCCATCCCCTCGAAGACCAACAAAATCTTGTCTCACAGTTAGGCCAATACTCTCCTTTTTGTGGTATACCCATGTTTTTCTCAAGCCACCGGAAGGTTTATTCTTTTCTGGTCAAATTTACAAGCATTTTGAGGTTTAAAATTTCTTCCAATTGAAAAATGTCCAGTAATTCAAGAGATGATCAAATTCTCGAGCACGTATAAAAAAAAGGATTTCCTGTACAAAAAACCAGATGCAAAATGGTTACATATGTGACTGACAGCAACAATGCCATAGGACAGGTTCCCTAAGGAAAAAAAAATTAGCATTTGCAAATTTCACTACTTAAAAGTCTTCACTTTCTGAGAAATATTTTCAATAAAGACATTACAAGATGCTGCCCACTTATACCAAATAATATGGAAACAAAAAACCAGCTACTAACGTTACTCCTTTTCAAACATTCTCCCATTAGTGAGACAAAATATCACTTTGGGCTCAATTCTACACTTCAGGGCTATCTTGCACAAAGTGAGAAAAGTCATAAAATATTTCTCAAAATAAAGTATAGTAAGACCCCCAAAACGTGGTTTACTTTGATTATGAAAGTGAATGATACCCGTAAAAATGGCAGAAAGACCCACCTTGGTATCCTGAAAGATGAGCAAAAGCTTAGAATTTATCCAAGGCCAACTGTGCTTGTGGCATACTACCACTTGTCCTCTGTTCATTCTCTGTTCATTCTCTGTTCATTCTCCCCTCCCCCTTCCCCCCCCCTTTTACAGCAATGACAACAAAAACACTGTTAACTCGATAAAAACTCTGACAGTAGTGGACGACTCTGCATGGAGGCAGACACCCCCCGTTCCAGTGGCAGATCTGTGACTTGCCACTGGTGAAAGCATTGTCGGACCGTGGAAACATATGCCTTGTTGAAAATGCCCTGCTGCCATGGAAACAGCTTTACACTGTTCAATGCCTTGGAATGTAGCAACAGCCATTCTTTTGCTAAGCAAAATACATTCAACATTTTCACTGATGCCAAAAAAAAAAAAGGGACTGAAAGAAAGAAATAAAGATAATCAAGGAAACAGCTGTAAATGAACCGACCATGATGCTCTCATCCACAGGAGCATACCTCTTCTCTAGTTACCTACACAACCAAGGTCTCATATTCAATAATCCAAGGCTCACAGGGATCTGAGGTCCTCCGAGCTTGTGACGACCACACTCAGCACACCAGGTCTTGGCTCCCCGCTGTCCCTACCCCTGCCGGTGAGATGTGGAGAAGACTGCTCCGGCTGGCCCGACACGGATGTAGCCAGCAGGACTGCTTGTCCCATGAAGGTGTCTTTGACCACATTTTTGTTCCAGACCTGAGAAACAACCAAACAAAGTGGTGTTAACCTCTATGGTGATGATGGTGCACCTCAATCCGAAGTGTCTCTTGATGGGTGGGGAGAGACTTGTAACAGGAGCCAAATGAAAACTTGGGAGCAGAAATTGTCTGTTTGCCATGGGCAAAATCTATCATCCTGACTAAATACTTCACCAGTAAAGACAAAAAAGTCATTTTATGGAGGGAGTGGATCAATTTACGAAAAAAACAAATGGTTTCCTCAACACCTCCTAGAAAAGGACGCAGACTGATCTGTATGCATAGTTGCATTGTCAGCTCATCGTTAAAAGTAAAGTATCTCTGATCAATGGCAATAGCCATGAGGTCACCAATGATTGACCTCAATGACTAGCTTGGGATGAAGTATTGCATGGTCTATGACGGTGATGAAGTACGTCCCAATGTGAGTGGGACAAATGTAAACCCCCAGCCAATCATAACACTCTGTGACTGACCCTCTCACTAATGATAACATGCAGCGCGCCTGTAAAGCGGTGAAGATATCACAGTTATAAGGATTCAAAAGCAGTGTGACCAAGCGCACCACAGACAACTAATACAGTAAGACCCTGTTCATCCGAAAACGAAGGGACCAAACATTGTTCAGATAACAGAAAAGTTCGGATAAACAAGACCTCACGTACGTCGTTAGTTTGCTATCCTGGGAGAGGCATGCACTTATTAATAGAGTGCACTTATTAGCAAAGTAAAATTAACCATTGCTACATTGTCTCTGTGTCATTTCTTTCATTTTTTTGAAAATTCAAACTCTTTTGTGTGTTTTTCTTTAAGATTGAACTCCCAAAGGAGGATATTTTAAATGGGGGCAATGAATGTCCGTCTGGGTAACACTACTTTGCTCAGCATTAGGATAACACACAGCCTACACACAGAATCCTAATGTTATAAACCAAAAAAGAGCAGTACATTTCCAAAAATGTTTGCAATATAACACATATAGTTACAAAAGCACCTTTACAAACACGCTGTCCGACATGAAACAATTTAGGGGACACTAGCTACCTAACACAGTATGAGCGCGGCGACTTGTCTTTTACTGTTTGAAACCTGGCTTCAGAATGGAATCCCAGGAGTGGGTTTAGCATTACCGAAATTGAAGGATTTGAAGCTTGTTAGCTTTCTATCTCACTAGCTTGTTAAATTGTAATGGGGTTATCATCTCAGCTGTAACATGCTACATTTAAGTCTGATTGACATTCTTCTACACAGTTGTTAATTTAAATTTTGCATTGATAGGAGTAAAAAGAACAACTGCTGGGAGTGCTAAGGCTAACACTAGCAGGACTTTGTATGAATAGCCTAGGCTTAGTGCGCATCGGTAGGCTATTAGTTTGATGATCCTATTGTGACTCCACATGCACGACAAAGAAGAAAAAGATACCAGAATTTGGGTAATTCTGTATCGTTTATTCCTTCTCCACCTGACGGTTGAGGTCGGTAGTAGAAATATACATAACCCTAACAATAGGCGTGTTTTACGATAATAAATGTCGATGTGGATCGACAAAGTAAACAGAGAGGAAAAATGTCAAATCTATGCTGAAATTTTATAAAGCTTGTGCAAGAAGACAGTTTTGCAAAACCGAATGGCCAGTTCAGATAAACAGGTTTCGGATAAACAGGATTTACTGTACATGAGTAGACTTATGTAGTTCAATCTTACTGTGTAAGTGTTTTAAATATAAGGTGCTTTGCCTCTATGACTGTAACATAGGTTTTTGTTCAGGGAATCAAACAGCAATTATCTGCATTTCTCAACCAGGACAAAAAACTTTCCAGAAACTGTAATTTAGTATTTAATTATAATGAAAAATACTTTTTACTTCAGTGCCTTCATAATTCACTGCACAGACAGGATTCACTCTGTTATTCAAGCAGCTCATCTTATTGACAAAGGTGTGTGACTTCTCCCTGAAAACTTTGATAAAACTTGGGAGAGTTTTTAGTTCCTTTTTCTATTTTGAATGAATCAGAGTCCCTGGACAAACAGGGATGAGGTTCTCACACTACTTGCATTGACATATTGCCAGGATATGTAATGATATGCACCGACACAAGAACAAAAGTAAAATCTTACCTCGATGATAATCGGTTTGCTGACGTTCTTGCGGAAGAAGATCGCAGAGAAATTCCACTCGGGATTGAGGTTGTTTTGTTTGGTGACAGAACGGACCACTTGACCTTCGCATTTCACGTAGAGATATGGGTCAGCTCCTGAAAGAAAATTAAAACAATGTTTACTGTTCACTGGATTAAAATAGTGGAGAGTGAAGAGGGGTTAGAAAAAGCCATGTTAGGCAGATGGAGGTATGAGTCAGCTTGACGAAGAAAATCGTACAGAGTTACTGACGTAATTTTGTAGTGAAGAGAGGAGGGGTGGGAGATAGAGGGAAACATGATAGCATGATGCCTCATGTACTCATCGGCAATTACAAGCTTGAGAAGAGCCTTTGACAGAGTGACCGTGATGGTTTCATTTCCTTTATTTACACCCTAACAATTGGAGAGTAGACGAGGGAAAGAAAATGACTCAAAACTGAATCTGATGTTTTTCCTCAAAACTTGACACCCACTGGACAGCTACCATCCTCGTCACTGATTTTAAGAGCCATTTATTTCAACCAAAGAGGGTAAAGAGGAAGGGGTGGAAGGAAGGGGAGCTGACAGAGGGTGAAGAGGGTAACGGTTGATTTGTGATGTCAAGTGGTATTTGAGAATTCCAGCTGCCTTGTACACTAAACTGATGTGTCTTCAATCTATGGAACTGTTCTTCACTGCTTACTTCGTCATACACCAAACTAATGTGGCTTGTCTATCTCGTCTGCACGGCCTCATACACTAAACTAATGTAACTTCAGTCTATGGAACTGGTCTTAACTGCTACCTACCTTGTACACTAAACTAATGTGACTTCAGTCTTTGAAACTGGTCTGCACTGAACTGTAAACTTGACTATGTAACTGCAGTCTATGGAACTGGTCTTCATTGGGAACTTCCTCACACACTTAACTAATGTAACTTCTACGGAACTTGTCTTCACTAACTGCCTCATACACTGAACTAATGGGGCTTTAGTCTATGGGACTGGTCTTCACTAACTTCCTTGTACACTAAACTAATATGATTTCAGTCTATGGAACTCGTCTTGCAGGATTGTACGCAACCAATGACAAAATGTGATAAAAAGATAACAACTTTTTGTCTTTGCTTTATTTATTTATTTTTTGGCCCAAGGGAGTTCTACAGTTATTGTATGTTATTGTTCTACCTACCCCCACCAGTCCTATCTTGTTTCTCCAAGTTACTTGCTGACAGGACTCTCAGGTGTGTGGCTACTCTAGGGGTAGATGTGCAACAGAAAAATGATGTAATCTTCGGGTAGTCTTCCTCCAACATTCTGCAAAAAGAAATCAGAGAAAGAGAGAAGGCAACAGTTAATTAGAGAATGGCATATTTTTTCACCTTCCACCAGAATTGAAGTAGATTGTAAATCAGTTGAGTGTGTACAGTACTTAGTTATTTCACTACATACTATCTACTACCATGGCAACATGATGCATCAAAGCAACCAAATGGTCTACCATCTCAGAGTTCATTCTATCTCCTTAAAAACATTTCTATTGTCTTTTAAAACATGACATTACACATACTTGCACTTAGCTCCGTTGTCGGAGAAGATTCTCATCATTAATGGACTCTCCACCTGGGGTTCAAAGGTCGATGCTACAACGATGTATCTGCCCTTTTCAAACGTGGCCTTGGCGAAGACACTTCTGGAGTTTATGAATGCTGAACCGAGTCTCTTTGTGGTGACCCTGTGTGCCCTTGTGCTGCGATTTGCTTCCACCTGAACCAGAAAATGATTTCCATGAAAACTAAAGTAAATGTTCTGTTGTCTCTAAAATCATTGTCATTAAGTTTAATTATTACTGAGCTCCAGAATGGATGGTTCTCCAGAAAAATGGTCTTTCCATGAGTCGCACTTGCTGTTTGATAAAATCATACACTCTAAGTGTTTTCGTTAGGAATTGTTGGTGAGATTTTGAAGAATCATAAACAACTTACAATATCACAGGCTTCACATTTAAACAATTTTAGAATTTAAGAATTTTAGAAACGAAAAAAAAAAAGTCATAAAACAGAATTCAATTGCAGCTTATGAGTCACAGAGGCGACCAAAAATGCCGTTTAATTAGATCCCCAGTAAGACGTAACTATCAAACATCCAAGTTTTCATGATAGAATGAATAACAAAGAGACAAAAATCAAAACAAGAAGACGTAACAGAATATTACATGAAACAAAAGCATACAGAAAGGGTGATGCCATGACAGGAATAAACACCAACTGATCCAGAAGGGTTGATGGATGGGATCAGATGTTTATGTAAAACTAATGTAGGAGCATAATGATATGACAACAATGAACAGCAACTGATCCAGAAGGGTTGATCTATGGGATCAGATGTTTATGTAAAACTAATGTAGGAGCATAACGATATGACAAGAATGAACAGCAACTGATCCAGAAGGGTTGATCTATGGGATCAGATGTTTATGTGAAAGTAATCTAAGAGCATAATGACAAGACAAGAATGAACAGCAACTGATCCAGAAGGGTTGATGTAATGGATCAGATGTTTATGTAAAAATAATAGAGGATCATAAAGATATGACAGGAATGAACAGCTACTGATCCAAAGAGGTTGATATAAGGGATCAGATGTTTACATGAAGATAATACCGACGCACTGATTTTCATATCATACAGAGACAGAGTTATCAGTGTGTGGAGAGATGCAAAGAAAAGCATCATTTTACCTCCATGACATGGAAACCTATGGTTTTGTTGGATTCGCTTTTGTCGCCTCTTGTATCAGGTTGGCTCATGGAAATCATAATGTCATCAGTGTCTGCCTCCACATTGATCAAAAACTGAAAAGAAATAAAAAAAAACAGAAAATTAAATGAGCATTAAAAGCAGACAATTCTGCCACCATTGAACAGCAACAACCTACTCAAGAACCTGGCATGCTGTTGCAAACTTGAAAACAAGAGGGCAAGCCATGGAGTTGCATATCTCATCGCCAACATGCACATTGATTTCAATACAGGGCTTGCACATGGGAATTTGTAATAGTTTATTGCTAAGTACTTACAAAACTTGAAGTTAATTTGTTTGATAGTTCTCTAGATATGCTGGAAATAGCAATTTTGGGGCAAAACTGACTTTTTCTCTTAAAAATCAGCAAATTTCACTTTTTTTACTACAAAAGTGATATACCCTGAAATTTTTCATTCTCAGGTAAGTTTTTGCAAAATTTTGCATTAAATGCTCAAATTCTTATCAAGATATGCTGGAAATAGCAATTTTGGGGCAAAATAGACTTTTTTTCTCAAAAATCAGCAAATTTGACTCAATTTAACATACAACTAATACATCTTGCATGTATTGGCATCATGCACAACCTTACCGAGTTTCAACTTAATCGCTCACATGCTTTTCAAACTATTCTGGAAAAACCACAATTTGGACAGGTCCGGACGCACACACACACACACGCACACCCATGCACACACATTGGCATGGACACGTTTTCATTTATACCACCCAACAGGACCCTCCTGTACCCATGGTCACTCTACCTTGGGGTACCCCTGGGGTGTCCACTCCAAGTGTTTCCATGGCAACCATTCTCCCATGGGTGCACAGTACAATATATAGCTCCACTAGCCAAGTGACTACAATATCTCATCTAGCCCCTATAGGGCGATGAGATAATAAAATTACACCAAGCAAAATACACCTGACCGAAACATCAATCTGTTCAATCTATAGCCGTTTACTAAATCGAAACAAGTTTTTCCTTCAGACAGCAAAACAGAATGAGTAGCGACAAACCTGTGGATTAAGTAGAAAGGTCTCTTTGTTGTTGATGCAACCTCCTGCTCTGTTCTCAATACGGTTGGGACTGTACTTCCACTCCGTGATGTAGAGGCTCTCGTGCCACGTCCTGCTCAGACTCAAGAGGGTCTTATTGGGCATCCGGCAGACGACCAGGTTCGTGAAGTGGCGGAGAAAGTCCTCATATGGCATCCTGGAGATACAGGGTAGGATGGTGAAAGACTTCATGATCATGGACTCAAAAGTAACAGTGAAAACCTCTTACTAGGAGAAAAAAGGGGAGACAGAAAATTTGTTCTCTTAATGCACAATGGCCTTGAGGTTTACCAGATGCGGAGAAACATGGGTGATGGTGTTGCAACTGATTTTAGAGAAATTCAAATGGTATACTGTTTTTACATTGGAGATGTTGGGCAACAGTCTCTACGTAATACCTTTGTTGCTGTAAATTTAGTACATCTTTATTCAACCTCCCATTTCCAAGCCTAATAGCTGGCAATGGATGGGAAGTTTTTTTTTCCTCTTGGATTTCTTTGTTTTTTCAAAGCTTTTAAAATAATGCACTTTTCACGAGATGAAACCTGCCACAAACTGGCTGCGAAGTCTACCACCATGTCATCTCAGTTCAGTTTCCATGGAAACGGACTGGATATATAACACTGTTTGTCATCAGGGTTTCTAGCTAGAACATTCTGAGCAGTGGTGGCTGAAGTGCTTTGTCAGTGTAGTGTGAATACCACCCTGGGGAGGGTCTATGGTCTACCCTCTGCAATGGAATATGCTGAGATGGCAAATGGTGTAATCTTTTTCATCATTGTTAACTAAATTTGTGTCGAGAAATTGACCCCTATCTTGGTGTCTGAAAATGAATTTTGGCATATTTGTTTTTTGTAAAGGGGTAATTCTTTTTGCATAAATTGTCAAGTCACATCTAATATTCATGAATATTCAGGAAGCTTGCTTTTTTTTTTTTTTTTTTTCAACCTTGGCTTGTACTAACTGTGTGCACATGAATTAGTATTAATGTAAAAAGTGCCTGGTCACAAATTTAAAAAAAAAAACAAACAAACAAATCGAAAAGTTTAAATACTCACTCATTTTTTTCATTTTATTTGACATATTGGATCCTCTTAGTCTGACAACTTGTCATTAGTAACTGAAGGAAACTTGACAGGTTTGGAAATATTTAGTGAATTTCACAAAACACCTCAAGGTGCCCCTTTAATTTTGTGACTTGAAAACATTGATGAGCATTCATCATTGGAACATTCAAAATTAGAGACCACTGATAGGGAGAAATGACTGTAGAGTATGAAATTAAAGGGAAACAACACCAGAATTGTTTAAGCTGCTTTCCATTGTCACCTCAATGACCCCCTAAGCCTGACTTTCTCTTTAATACTAAATTGAAAAACTTTTTCAATCAAAGGGACACGTTCTTTTATTGCAGACGACATTCTTTCATTCACATTAACACATGGCACATAACACATTCTTTCATTCACATTAACACATGGCACATAACACATTCTTTCATTCACATTAACACATGGCACATAACACATTCTTTCATTCAGATTAACACATTACAGATGACACATTCTTTCATTCAAAATAACATATTTCTTTCAATGGACTTAATGCACTCCTTCATTCTAATAAATACATTCTCTTAGTAGAGTTAACAAACTATAACAATCAAGTTACCCCATTCTTTCATTCAAGTGAACAAAACCTTTCATACAAGTCAACTCAATCTTTTTATTCATTGACCTCTATGCTTCACACCATACTAAATCACCATTCACTTACAACACCAGAACTTTTCGAGAAGCTCTTCTTCCTCAGGGCATATGACTTTCTAGTCTGACTCAATATGGCAAAAGCAACTTTTTATTGGAGGTAACATATTCTTTTATTCAATTTAAAATATTCTTTTCTCATTCACCACTGCTCTACACAAAATACCAAACGATTTTTCAGTGAGAACATTTTTGAAAAACTTTCATGTTTCTTTTTTCTTTTCAGCTGGGAAACCAGTTGTTACACCTGATAGTTTGGGATAAAAATATCCTAGCATCCGAACCACTTTCATTATAGGTTTTACAGGTAATGATATTCTTACCATTCAAGAATTTAAAATGTTAATTGAGCATTTCAAGAAAAGTGTAGTAACTTCAAGCTTTCTTTTTTGGTTAATAAATTTCCTTAAGGACATTACTAATCAATAATTTTTGGGAAAATCTTTGATGACTTAAGAAAAAAACACGTGCAATTACCAAAATTCACCATCGTCTTCAAAAGTAATCCCAAGGCTCTTCCTTTGACTCTCAGAAACTTTGTTCCACTCCTCGGATCTTGAGAGAGAAAAAAAAAAACCAGAAAATGTATCAGAAAAATACTAAACCCCAGGGATTACATCAAATATATATTCGATACAATCAGGAAACAGCAGGAAATTTAATTGAGGGAAATCAAACTTATCTTTTACGTAAAAATGTGTAAACAACTGGTAGGCAGATACATGGAGAGGAAATTATAAGTTACATCAGTCATTACTGTAATAAGCACACTCAGTGGGGGGTGTACTTCCCTTCAACAATTTGTCACAGCTCAAAACGAACAAGCTGATGTTAAATGGAAAAATAGATGTACGAAAAACTGCTGGATCTCATAAAACATCTATTCTGGTTATGTCCTAGGGTTAACAAGTTTGGGAATAGGGTATTCATTTCTTCTATGAGCAAACCATTTATGCTAAGTTTAGTCATCTTGATGATGTCTCATACCCTGTGAATTTGGAATTGAACCTGGGAGGGAAATCCCTCTCTAAAAACATTAGTCAGCAATCTCTAAAAATCAAGGAAGGAGTTGTTACTTGGAAAAGATTCTATATTGCAATTTGATGTGTGTCTTTATAATCGTAGCTATGACGTCAGCTGCGGAAAAGTGTGGGGGATTTTCCCGCATAAAATTTATCTTTGCGTGGGATTCAGAAGACAAATGCGCAATCCCACGCCTTAGTGCAAACACATATAAACATTCATATGTATCTGTGTGTATGGATGTATGTATGAAAATGTGCATAAGCACATATAGGCCTATCTACATTATACTCTTGCATTTTGACATAAATTTAATGTACATGATGTTTCTTGCTTTGTAAGTGATCTCGAAAGATGCCACTTTTCGTTATCATATGTATTGCAAAAGATTCCACAATAAAGACAGATGAAGACAAAAAAACTCCATGGCAACCAGATTGGCAAATCCCAATCACACTTGAGAAGGGCATAAGGTATCCCACACTGAACCTGATCATCACCACCACCAAAGAATCAGCACGATACAAACTAGATTACATTGACAGTGACAAGACCACATACCCATCGCTCCAGGCACCGTTCCATTCCTTTTCTCCCCACGGGTTGCGCAGTCTCACCAAGTAAATCTTCTGCTTGTTGAACATCCCCATCAGTCCGGTGTCGGCCAGTTTCACGGTCTTCACTGCCGTGATACCATATGCGTGTCCCTTTATCAGACCACTCTCTGTTTTTGCTTCCATCTCTTCTGCTGTGGTCACCTGGTAGAAACAACACATTAAAGGAATGATAAATTCTCAACATTAAAAAATTAATTCAGTTTTCCTGGTTTACTATTGTAAAATTACATATCACATGTTGTAGTGTCATTACATATCCATACTGTTCTAAAATCATTACACGCTTGTGTCATTACCTTATCCATGCTGTTGGGTCAATACATTCTACATGCTGCAGCGTCATTGCACTATGGATAGTGTCATTACATTACCTGTTTTGCAGTATCATTACATTCTCAATAATCTTGTGTAGTTAAATTTTGTCTCCCACAGTGTCACAACAGTGTCCATTCTCCTGTGTCATGTAATTATCAATATTGTTGTGCCATTACATTAGCCATGCTGCAGTGCAATTACATTATCGATAATGTCGTTACATTGTCTGTACTGCAGTATCATTACATTATTTATGCTCTAGGGTCATTACATATGTATGCTGCAGTGTCATTACATCGTGCACACTATTTGTCATTACATTATCGTATTATTGTGTCATTAGGTTATCCATTATGTTTGTCATCCTCCCCTTATATCATACCTGCACAGACAGACAAAGATAGATACAGACAGATAGACAGATGGACATAATAGACAGACAGACAAGCACGCAAGACAAACAGGTCGATGGATGAATGGACAGAGAGGGCTGCATGCTTTACTATGAACTAAAAGTATTTTGATGACAGGGAGATACCTGAATGATCTTAAAGAGAGTAAGTAACTACTAGTGAACTTCTACGGTTGTTGATACACTCAGTGCAAGCATAAGTTATGCACTTTAACTCCAAAGAATCACAAGACTGTGCGTGAACAAACAAAACCACTTCAAAACGTCAGAAGTGCAACTAATATGACATTGCCCATGGCAAATCATTAACCTCAAGTTCAACAGCACAGTTATGGGGTAAAGCAGCATAATTTATCTAACACAACACATGTGACAACAAGTGAGATTCATCCCGTCGATTTTTACAGAGTAGACTTAAGTCATCACGAAAAAACTGTGCAGAAGCCTTGGCTCTTTCCAGCCAGATGAGTAGCTGCTCTGACAAACTTTTTCTATTGAGCGATGGTGGTGTTTCAGTTTCCAAGAGAATTCACAAATTCGTCACAGACACATGCAGTCCTTGATTTAATGATTAGCACCAAACTGAAATAAATCTGCAAACAAATACATCTTCTTGCGATGTAAATATCAAAGAACGTTGAAAATTACCAACATTAAGAGACTGTCATTAACAAGCAAAATGAGATTCTGTAGAGGTTCTATAGATACAGCTGCTGTCACACTGATGTGCTTTGTAAGTATTTCTGTCTGACAACGTTAACAACGCTTCTGGGGGAAAAAAAAGCCACAACACTTTAGTCTATTTACGTAAATATGTAATTAAAGAGGTTCCTAAAAACTTGCCTCATTATGCTACAATTGAGTTGCTCTTTGAAATGCTTTCACCCCCCAACTGCTGAAATCTACAATATCGCTTACAGACCACCAAAGGTAATCATGACATGTATCTATGCATGTTCAGTTGTAACTGCAGCGTACTATTTCATGAGCAGCATCACTGATCAAAGCATTGGGAGATTTTTCTATGACTTGAGTTAAGAAACAAGGATTAAGATGTTTTTCACAAAGCCCCACTTAGTTGAAATTTTTAGTCCCATAGTACAAAGCCATTTTTCAGCCACCCATGGCTAATGTAATGTCATACAGGGAACCTTGCGAGAAGTGACACACGGTGTATGCAAGGACATATGACAATATGTGTGGAGAGATGTCATCATGATATCTTAAGGTACAACTGACTTGTTTGCTATAAGAAAGATTTTTCTTTTATTTGGGAGTGCAGGAAGGGGTGGGGGAATAATGGAACAAAATGGTAATATTTAGAATCCCGTAACCAAAAGCAATTTCTGGATAAGATTTTTTATGCATTGTGCAATATCCTGTATCAAGCTCCATATGGTACTGCAACACATGGTTTCCTTGGTTCATTGTCACTGCATGCATCTGAATACAGTGTGTGTACAGTGTCAGATCTCATTCTCAAACTCTCAGTTGTAACTCGAAAGTGAGCTACGACGTCCCCTGGTGTCTACTTCGTGATTTTCTGTGCATCGATGGCTGGACGCTCAAACAAAAGGCATCTGACAGTGAGTGCAACGCTAGGCACACAAATGTGAGTTGACGATACTGACCAGAGCAGAATATTGTCTCTAGCTTGAAATGATGAGTAGGATGGAATGACTTGAAAAATAGAGGAGGCTGCACAAGAGAATTGGGAGCTGAGGCACCTTCTACATGCTGCCTTTTGAAGTCTTAATGTGCGATCAGATAGAAATTTAAGATATCCAAAATATCTTGCAAAGGCAAAGAATATAGTTGTATGAAATTTCATTTGCATTTTTAATTCACTCTGAAAATTTAAAAATTTTTTACATTTTATGGGTCACCTAACGTTTTTATATTGTTTCAGTGTTCTCTTTTTGTTTTTTTATACATATTGCTCTTTATCATCAATACCTTTTTATTTATACTGGACTGAATAGAATGGAAATCAGCAGAAAACACAAAAGTCTTTTACTGTAAATGATATTCACAATTTGACCTCTCCATCAATTGACTTACATCTCAGCATTGAAACTCTCCAATTAAACAGTCACTTGATATTTACACTACATTAAAATCCTTCAAATCACATGAATTTTTATTCCCATTCCCCCGGGGCACAGCCTCAGCCTTGACGTAAAAAGTTCAGAAATCTTTACAAACTCAATCTCAAAGCATTCTCACTTTGATTGAAGCACTCATCAGAAATTTCCGCTCAGCGCACTTCTTCATGTTTGATCTCAGCTCTTTGGCTTTTGCTTCGTTGGTCAGGAAGTTATCTGTGGTGTTCTGCAGATCGACACTTTCTGCCACTCCGCCCGTGAAGTCTACCAGGGCATCGGCGGTGTTACCTCCATCAAGGTTCTCATAGCAACCTGCGAGCCTGATGGAGCAACAGATTGACTCATTTCGTGAAGAAGCAAACACAGGAGATTCATAGCAACTACTGCATCTTTAACTGAAAACAATTAACTCACTTTTTTCTCTGGAAATTACTCATAACCTGTTTCCACCACAACTCACTGGTGTGGGTATTCACTAGTAACTATACTTACCCCTTGTTTCAGTAATGCATACATTGAGCCTTGCTCTAAATGTCCTCGGAATGACTTCTAACACCACACCCTCTAGGGTCTAGCCCACCCTCACTAGGCTGAGCAAGTTGCAAATTGATGATATTGGAAATGATCACAGTTGTACGTCATACCACAAGCTGGCATTCAGGAATATAATGTGTTTCTAAATGACGACAAGAAGCCAGGCGCAATGCTTAAAGTTTCACCTCAGCAGACGATCAATCAGACCAATCAAAATCCAACTGGCACACAACACTTTCCTTAGCTTGGTCTGATAATGGAGCATTCTCTTCGGTGAAGCTCCTCAAAGAGTGATGCTCATGCATCCCACAAATGTAAGGTTTCACCTACATGATGCTAATATTAGGTTCATTTGTAGTTTGTATCTTAATCTCTAATGGCACAAAACAAAAAAATCACATTAAGGCAACCTAACAACTAACATCAAAAGTGGTGCCATTCTTTTCAACATTTTTTTGTTAAATTATATCCAAGATTGCTCCAAAAATGAAAAATGTGGATTTGTTTCAAAATGTGACTCAGTTTGCAGGTAAAACAAATGAAGACAGCCTTTTCTTCTTGACCAACTGAAGGACATTCGTCTTTCAAAATTCTTAATCTTCAAAGCTTTTCTGCTCTTTACACAGCAATACTGGTCCTTCGTAAATTTTAATCTCCATAACAGGAAAAATTTCTGACAGTAACACATAAAAGTGAAAGTGTGCTATTGACATCTGACTGATAAAATGTACAGTGCATTAGTTTCCTTAAAATCAACCTCAAACACCAAATTTTGTAAAAATAATGAAATCTGTCCACTGAAGACAGAAAAAGAAACACTGAGAAATGTCGAAAAAAAGGAGCACCAAGAAATGTCGCATGATGCCATATTGGCCAATCACAGCCAAGCATGCAAATGCATGAGAGGTAAACAAGAGATAAAGGGATGGTGATCGACATACTTTGCATATGCTTTCTCCAGTAGTGCACTCCAGAACTCGTTTCCTTCTTGTGAATGGGTGAAAAACAGCTTGTTGTTTGCCGTGGGCAGTCTGTCATCCACGACGACATCCAGCCACTTTCCAAACCGCCAGAAACGAAAGTGAAAGATTCCTGCGTATTTGGACTTGTCTTCATCGTCCCAGTCTTGCTCTTTGGCATTAGGAATGACCTATCCCCGAAAAAAAAAAAACGCATGGAAGGAAGAAAAACTGTCAGAATACAGCCAAAGTGAACATAGACAGTTTGCAGAGTGTCTTGACCTTTCACACGATTAATTTAGTAATGATGTATTGCAACATCCACTACTGGACAAAATGAAGACCAAGCAAAAATATTCAACATGGATGATTAAGAATGTATTGTAGCATGGCAAGTTCACAGGGTTTATATCATGAGTCTTTCCATAATGAGTCACATGCTACAGGAATGAAGGCAAAACTCAAGGCTGAGTTAAACCTTCCACTTTGGATTTCAAGCAATGTCTGTCACTGCAAATTTACGAACACTCATGATGTATAAAATATATCCATAGACCTTTACAAACTTATCTAGTCAATTTGTACTTAACACAGTGAAATTTGAGTCAAGAAAGTTCATGCTTTCTGCCTTGCATTTTTGGAAGCTAGTTTCTGTTACAGCATCACAATAATCTTCACCTATGTTATGAATATTAAAAAAAGTCATGTTCTTGAATAATAGAACTAGCTTCTGAAGTTCTAACCTAAGACTGGTTGTTAGCCCATTAAGTTGTTTTCCACAAGTATCTACACTACATACATGTGTGCAATACCAACGCCAAACGCAGGAGGGTTACCTGTGAATGAACCTATTGTTACTATTGCTCATAAATAAACATCGCATCAGTGATTGGTTGAATTTGAAATAGTGGTTACATGTACTTGATATCAAAGAAGTAAATTGTGCCGCAGACATTTGTTTGGGACTCATGCACATTACCTTCATTTACTGCGTAATTTAGTGATGAAAAAAGAGAGCAAGGTTACAGTAGCAAATGTTTCAGTGTGATATGTTGTTTCAGGCATGCACTGCAAAACTGCATGGACGTGGCAAAATGGCACAAAATAAGTGTTCCAATGTAATACTGTATGTGGATTTACTTTTTACTGGCCAAAATCTTACAGGAATAAAGTTTGTGGGTGAATATACCTCAAGGAGCATTATCAGCATGGAGGTCTGTATTCAGCGCAGAATAGAGTAAATAATACAGTGAATCAAGTAACTACGGCAACAAATCCCATGACCCAGATGTTGGATAAGCTTTTACTTCATAGTATGTGTCACTGTGTATGATGTGCACATAAATATGAACCAACTTCAAACACTCTTCTTCGTTTAATGTTGTATGAGACAGTAACTCCAAATCAAACAAGCCAAGCTATTTGTACTAGGTCTATGAAAACACAGACCTATCATCGATGTAGGCACAGACCTACAGTATCATGAACATACAGTAGGGTGCATGCTAATTCAGAAAAGAGAATCTTGATTACACTGGCAATCTCAAAAAATTGACTTATTTCTTTCTACTGTAGTGTTAGTGGTATGTGGCACCGAAACCACCAGTCTGAACTTGAATATTTTTGTTTACGATAACTGTCCTCTGATGTGACTGCACAATTTCAACAAAAGAAAAGCTCTTGACAAGAATGATCTAAAAATACAGTCGTCCATAGAGGGACTATCCTTCAGCTTAACCAGTGCGAAAAAGCTTTTAGCTTTACTCCGCTGTACTGGCTGCCAACGTGTCAGATCAGGTGCAATGGGTATGAGGAGACAGGTAAGGTGGAGTAAACTGTGTGATGCTATAAAGAAAAAAACATGGCTATAACATCACTCTGATTGATTTTGCCATTGCTAAATACAATCACAAAGTTTCATCAAAGATTCAAGATGGATTGTTGTGGATCAAGCCATTAATTATATACAGGTCAAGTTAAGAATGGCAAGAGAGAGACAAACCTTTTTTTTTTTTTTGAATGGAATGAAATAAATTGCTTTTAGCAAGGAAAGTTTCAACACTTATATCTGGTATAATCAGATCCTGCATTTTATTCCCATCAACTCAGTGTTGTGGGCATTCACAAGTACAGTAGTGACTCGTGCTTAAGCCCTTGCTTACTAGTGCACACATTTAACCTTGCTCAAAGTAACTCCCAAAATCAATCCTTCTGCTTATACTTACAGACCATTTGTATGTGTGTGGTGTCTGTCTACTGTGCATAAAAAGGCAGCAGGCTGTTCACTTTATATCACTATTTAAACAAAAATTCATGTACCCGTTTAACAATGGCTAACACCAGTCTTCTTCTTCCATTCAACTGTGTTTGCTATGTCAATGCTATACCATTTCTAAGCTCTGATGACCTAGGTTTCACTTCTGGTCCATCTACAGTACTATACAAATGTACAGCCTGCTACAACCAACAAAATCTGTGATCTGTGACCGATACAGCTGTTGTACAGTTAAGCGTACAGTACTAGCAAGACTGTTGCACTGTGCACTGTAGACAATAAATGCGGCCATGCGAAATATGGCTCCAAAGCTTTAGCAAACATTAATATTTCCAGGTTCATAATGCTGGATAAAGACACAAGTCAAATAATAGTGAATGACAGACAGCAAGATACTTTAACTAGGACAATATCTTGATGGGGGCGTGAATATCGTTTGCCAAAACGAGGTCTGAATGTACAAATTCTGCTTGCATTTTTTTCTTTTTTTTTATATTGTTTTTCCTTCATATTTGAAGTTCTTTTGTTTAAATCTGTCACCAAGGTTTCCAGACACAGTGCCGTGCCATCATCATCTGAAACGGTATAGCAGGACTTTACAACTGACCATCTTTCTGATAAGGATGTCAACCGACCGTGTTAGATCCTCAGGGTGACTCAACTGAGCTGTTTGTTGATGATTTACTAAACACGACTCAAAGGTTACACGCACTAGTGAAAGAGTCAATTGCAACGTGCACAAGGTAGATTTAATGTTAGTCTCATGGCCATTGTGATGGGTACTGTAAATATGATAATAAAAGCCATCTCTTCAACTGATAAGTGGCAAGAAGGCAGTGAGTTTATGACACAGATATGAAGATAATTTACATTGTTTCTTTTGAAAGCAACTGATCAAGTGGGGTAAAACTGTTTGCATTTAAAGTCATTTAAGAGAGTGCATCGAAAATAAAAAAGTTTTGCCTTTACAGTTTAATGGGGTGAGGTCTCTTGTCGGGGACTGAGGAATGAGATCCACTGATTTTTTAACAATCCTATTAGATGTACACAGATAGACAGTTTACGGTGAACAGTAAGTCTTCTGAAAAAGAACCAAAATCACTGAATCAGGATGTGGTACATCTGTACAAATTTGCACTTGGGAGCATAATGGTATACAGAAACGTACACATGGTTTGAGAATTTGACATAGCAGGAAGAAAAAAAATGGACCCATTCGAAACCCTGGCAATGGACTCAGGGATGAATGGGTTTTGCTTAAGTTAATAATGGCCAAGGTACAGTATAACCAGTCACTTTGGAAAGGCAGTGAGGTCTTTACCAATGGATCAATGCTGTGTGCAAAACTCAGTTTACATACTGTACTGTACCTACCATCATAATTCTTTTACCTGAATATACAATTGTAAATTAGGACCCTGTCACAACTCTATCAAGACTATCTTGTCATGCATGTAAGCTATTCTGCAAACTTCAACTTTGAATTTACTGTACTTTTTTTAGCTCATTCTTCTGGCAGCTTACCCTGGAAATTCACAGCCAACGTTTTTGCAATCTAAGGCCAAGCAAAATGTCACAATATTTCCATATACTTCACACTTTTTTTGGGGGGGGTTGCTAAGTTCATAACTTTTTCAGGCAGGTCTAGAGAGCTTAGCTACACATTTTTTCTAAAATGTTTATGACATGTCCAATTGTTTTCTTTCCCAAAAAGATCTTGTGTCAATGAGATAAACTATACAATATGGTTTAAGCTTCTACCAATCTTATATTTTGGAGGCAACTTCTTTTGTCAACTCAAACCGGGTGATAAGTCACATGGTTTCGGGTTGTTTTATGCCTGCTCTCTTGTGATCACTGAACCAAGATACATGTAGGTTGCAGAGTGTCTGTTCATTGTAGGATTACTCCTCTTTGTCCACACAAACTCTTTTTTGACCAGCAGACAGCAGTTCCTTTCAAAGTCAATGATAAGGACATCATCCCATCCAAATCTTTTGTCATATATTGAGGGTGTGTTCAGATGGAGCTGAATAGGATGGGTCAGTTCAATCTGAGGACACTTTTGTACTCCCTCAGTCCATCACAGAGAGGTCTGGCTGTTTCCCCCATATAGCAATTGGTACAAGCTACCCAAGCAATCTTGTAAATATCACTGAGATTGCAATTCAAGTTGGTAGATAACCTCCAATGGATGAGGATGAAGATTTTCTGTATCATGAGGTATACTGCTTAGGATTTGTCTGATATCAAGTGAAATATAAACTGTTCATACATTCCTGTCTTCACATTGCTACTTGAAGCTGTTCCTACCTTCTCCCAGAGTTCTTTCTCCTGTGCCAGGTTGCCCGTTGCGGCGACAAACCAGCAGTTGCCGAGGGACCCTTGATGGACGTCCCCGCTGTTGAATCCCGCCACGACAAAGTGGGGGTTATCACACAACTCCTGAAACATGAAAGAGCGTTCAAATGTTGCGAGCAGGATCTGCTTCAAATTTATATGTGTAAATTTTTATGAAATGTAGCTGCAATTTTATGCCTGGTTTGTACATCTCAGTTGAACCCAGTTGACTGTTAACATGAATGAAAATCAATAGGAATCATGTTACCACATGACATGATTTTGATATTCAAATGAGCTCCATTCTGCTGACAGGGTTAAGACATCTTCAAGATTTTGACTCAAATGTTGATCTCAAATGACATACATCAATCAAACACAGCAGATCATCTACTACTCACTTGTAAGGGCTAACTACCCACTGTAGCAAGTTTTGAAGTTTAAAACAACTTCCTCCTTGAGATATTGTGTATACAAAGAGTATTTCACACACAAACCCACACACATACAATGACACGATATTCCTTTCTACTAGAATAAGAATACATTGTGGGTTTTGATGATGCAACATGCAAATTATTTACACGATATTTCTAACTGACGATACCCACTTACTATGGATTTCCTTTGTGACATATGAAATTAATATCGACATGAGATTTGACATTAAGGTCTGTCAAACCTGCAAATTAAAAGAATGCAACATGAGCACACAGGCACTAGTAACACTATTGTTCTAACTCTGAAAATAAACAGATGAACTGCTATTGAAAGATTAGCATAGCATTTCCAAGATTTCTACATACTGTGGTTCACTCATAAGACATCATTACCAAACACTATAGTGATCTTCTACTGAGGGTTAGCTACCTTAATGGTGATACATACACTGTAAGACATTAATTCCACTTTGTGGCTCAGTGATTTCTTACAAGCGTTTATAGGTAAACAATTTAAGCCACACAAAGGATCCCTGAATACCAATTATAAACAATATGTGTTGCATTACCTTGCTCATAAGTTTACTTTGCAACCCTAGGATGGTGAACGGTCATGGTTTGAAGTCACGTGATGATTGGAAAAATTTAATCAAACAAACTTTTGTGGGGTCAAGATCACTCTTTCTGCTCAAGGGAAGGTGAAACATACCAACTATTTTTCTGACAGAAGGGAGGGATGCATACACACACTTAAAACAGATCTGATAATATTTGGGAAATATTCTGTTGACATTACAGTGTGTGACAACACTTTCATGTTCAATTTTTGCCTGCAGTTCTTGAAGTTGACCTACTGTAGATATACACTGTCACCAACAGGGTACTAAACTTTGCTGGTATACAATAACAGTATATTAAGTTGTTCACTCCAGGGTGTAACCAAATGATTCATTGCCGGTTCACTACATGGCTCTGTGTTTTGCAGCAATAATGGTGTCAAAGGTATTCACCATCGGTGGTGAGTGATAAAGGACTGACTGAGATCTAGGGTTCTCAACTTGACAAAATGAAATGACAAGTATAATCAGTAATCAATCACCAGTGAGTAGTTTCAACAGCAGGGCTCAACGAAATCTCCTTGTGCAGTACACTGTATCACAACTTTCCATGTAGGATAGACTCAAATTTTAATCTACCTTTCTCCCTGGACATGTAAGTTTGTATTGCTGGTGAATCAAAACTAAACTTAATGACACAATTAACGCAAGAAGGGTAGAAGCGGGAGGTGCAGTAAGTCTAGAGCATTAAACAGAAAGTATGTCATCACATAAAACTTTTGTACAGCATACTACCAGGAGTCTAGCTAAAGGATTCTTACTGGCAGTTTCACTTGCTAGTTCTGTGTCAATGCCCTTTGGACTTTACTTAAAGATCGTGTATACTAACATGGCAAATAGTGCAATCTTTTTTCTGGCGTTGAGGAACTGAAGTTGTTTCAAGAGTCAACTCCTACCTTAGTGCTGAAAATGAATTTTTGGCAAGTTTGCTTTTTGTAAACAGTACTTTTCAAAATATGGTATATATTTGAAAATTCTACAAGGCTTATACAAATGAAACCTGTAGTTTTTTTAACATTTTGTTATAAATTTTTGGACAGTCAGCAGTAGCCAGCAGTCTCGCGATTTACTCTTTTCACTAGCAAGTCTCAAGTGTCAGTGCTGGCTACAGTAAACCGTCACTGGCCAGCATGACTAGAATCTATCCTACAAATAAAGTATACATGGCACTACTGTACATACATTAATGAAACTGTTTATTACAGTAGTTTAAACACTGCTGTACATAATCTCATTGTTATAAGAAAATATGACAAAATTGCATTCCATACAGTATGTTCTCTAATGAATTTTGCTGCTTTGCAACAGCCACAGGAATTAATTTGCTACTTATTATTTATCTACCATACCGCATATTATTTTGCACACCATACTACAATATTGCAAAGATTTCACAATACACTACTCGGATCTGGAAAGGGCAGAAGGTAATTATTAAGAAATATTTCATTTTTACCCCTGGACGCTTCCATGTCACTTGACCTGGAGACTGACGACTGTAAAACAGGGATGCATCGGTCGCCGGGAATTCTGGATCTTCAAACAGCGTTCCATTTTCCTGGTGCTGTTTCTTCAGCTCTTCGTACTTCTGTCCTTTGTAAGGTGTCGGGGCCTTGGACAAAATACCCATCTCTGCTCTCTCTTAAAATCTGAAGGTTGAGAAAAATCTGGAATTCAACTTTGCAATTCTTAAGGCATTTGTTAAAGTGTAGCATGCAGTGATACTGACGACTAGATAATTTGCTTTTCTACTGGACTATAGCTCCTAGGTCATTTCAAGCAATAAGTAAACAGATCAGCCAGAGCTGACGAGTGCTATAACGACAGTTCTGTGCAGGATCTCAAATTCTTGGTGGACTCGATCACCATGGCACTTGGTGGTAACTGGTAACAGTACCCAACAAACTTTACTGCATTTCCTTTTTAATGGGCAAGCAAGATAAACACGATGCTTACAACATAAACCCACAAATTAAACAGCTCGGTTGCATAGGAGCCGACTGCCAGGTTATACTTCCTTTGTAAATTGCAAATTGGATATCCAGTGACGATCAAAAAATACTGATTGACTGCACTATATTAATGTGAAAGTTGTGAGTAACATCACAAACAAGGTGCCTAACACAGAGGATCTCAAAGTACAAAATGAAAATTACAGCAGCGATAGGAAAATCTAATGGTCAATGGCATACATGTATACAGTAAACAAATCACTATCAAGTTAGACCTTCTCAATTAACACTTGACAAGGTGACATCACTTCACAACTGACCATACCACCCTCAGATAGTGTTTTTAGTGTTTGCACAATTAGCTTTAAGCTTTTTGAATATATGGGAGGGAAAATCCCTCTTGGGGAGTAACTTTGGGAGGATTTTTGCCACAACAACAGGAACAAACACTTTACTATTCATTTATTAAACATGGTCTACTGTATGACCCATTGCCTTGTTCTTGTTGGTGGTACTGTAGGTTAATGGTTTTCTGCTTTAAACTTCTTTTATTGCTATCTAAAGCTGAAGATAGGGAAAGAAGATTAGATGACTACTTCAAATACCAGTTTCCATTTAGCTCATGAATGATAATGTGTTTATTATGTGTCCAGAATAAACATATTTAGGCATGTACTGTGTTACTGTCCGACATGATTCTCATTTGGGTGTTTTGCATGCATGCAGTTCACTCAGTTTTCTCTTTAAACACACTCTCCCCCCCCCCCCCCCCCCCAGTTTAATGCAAACACTGCCCTGAGGCATTCAGGAAATCATATGTGGTTTTAGTACGTCTCCTTGAAAGTACTGTAAGGGTTGGACTAATTTAATTACCCTCAAAAAGTTACAAATTTGATGAAATACTGTATGCAGGAGAGGGTCCCTATTGCACAGCCCTTACAATATTTCCCAAACCTTTTTTCCCCCTGAAAGTGGTGTAAGCCATGACACAAGCTGGTGGAATGAAAAAGAATATGGGGAGGGTGAGTACTGTCACTACTATCTAAGCGGAGCGCCACATCGGTTGGTGCAGAGTGTACAAGAAAATTTTGAGCTTTGCAAACCCCCCAGATGGCCGGAAACGGCACTTCTGGTATGATCTAAGATGCATGTAGCCGGCCTTGAAATAGGGATCTTATGTCGACAATTTCTCAATCATAAGGGAATTCCATCTACGAAAACAAACATCAGATGGCTTGATACAATACGTCATATAAAAATCATATAATTGAATTATGCATCCTCTGTTATGTTTTGAGCACTTGGCAAATGTTGCAGCTGAACATACTCCCACCCCCCTCTTCTGGCAGTGTTGGAAAACCTTACTCAATTTCCCTCAAAACAAGACTGAAAATGTTCTGGAACCCTGCTTGCCTTTGTGTACCATGTAACGAGCACGCCAACTTGCGTGGCAGTAAGTGGTGTGTGGGGTCCACCTTGTAACACCAGCTGGAGCAAGCTGTACAAACTCTGATAGGGGTCCAGATTTGCAGTTCCGTGCATATCAACATAGTAAAACATTTGCAGCTGCATGAGTACAATAAGACTAACCCTAATGTTTGCCCTGCATTTGCATTTGTCACAAAAATGGAAAACATTTTTTTAAAGTTGTGCATCTTCGTTATATTCACACTTCATAGCCACAAACCCCCCATCTATTTTGCTGATTATCTACAACTGAGGGTAAGTTTTAGTTTTATCCAAAAAAAAAGTAGAATTAAGTAAGCTACAGCAGTAGACCTGAGGCTCCCTGTTCCCCTCCCACTAGTGTACGGATACTTTGAGCAAAGAATTGAAATGGTGGAAGTCGTGACTCCATTAAGGTTGTATACTTTCTCTACATAGACTTGCATAGCAAATCAAAAAAAAAAAAATGATAAAAATAGATTATAGATCTCAGATTGCAGGAAATGGCACTACTCCATCTCTCTGGCCCTCTGGATCCATGCATGTGCACACTGCTACACCCAGCCTGCACTGTTTACAGCAGTGAATGGTTACTTTAGACGGTACCATCAGAAGTTAGAGTGAACAGTGTCTCAATAACCAGACAGAAGTTGGATGGAAGTATTTAATATAGCAATTTACGCTGTCTTGAAAACATCAGATAATACAGAACTTTATTGCTGGTACAGTAGGATATGTTGATACTGTATGCAACGCAGATGTTGGCTACTCTGCACACATACTGTAGAACACATACAGTGGTGCATAGTGAGCGGATCCAATGCAGTATTTTGTCACTGCATCTATATTACAGATAGAGCTGAGATAAAGGTGATTTGACGTGAAAATGATATTTTGGAGTCTTGGGTGCATTAATCAATGAACGTATTAAAAATAGTCACAAATTCCTTTAGAGCCATTAAACATTGACAATTTTACAGGCAAATCAGTGCCTAAAAACTGCATCATTATGAACATTGGCTAAAAGTATGCAAATTAGTGACATCAAGAGATGGACTCTTATATTATAAATGTTTTTTTTTTTTTCTTTCATTTTTACCTACTCAAGGACATTTGAGAACTTTATACATGCAGAGGGTTTTCATTTAGAAGCATGTATTTTCTTCTTAAAAAATATTGATATCACTGATCAATGTGAAACTCACTAATTAAGTAATCAGGAGGTAATAGGCTTAAAAAAAAGAAATACTGATGATGTGCAAAACTCCATGCATCTGTTTTGCATTTTTATCAAACTTTGAAAAGTTAAATGTCAAAAATGGTAATAGACATAAACAAAATTCAAACAGGTTTTCACTGACTTTCATGACAATATTACTTTTTCCTAAGAATGAGGGTAAAGAATAAAAGAGTATAGCACTATTTCAGATTTTTTGCAGCATGGTACAGTAGTTAAAACAAGAACCTGGACAAGTTACTTTAAACAACAGTCTATTTAAAAGTGGCAAATGAAGTAACCAATGATGCAATATATTCATACTGAACAAATGTACTGGAATGCTGTACACTCACTACTGCAGGGGCTATAATTGTGTGTTTGACTGGAGTAATGGGTGTGAATATGGGATGGACGTGGCCGCCCACTGCAGCCTATTGTAGCTACAGCTCTGCCGTGGTATATCAGTACTGAAAGTACAGTACAGTACATACTGTATGTGGTTCCCTGTTGTTCTCGAAATGGATCTGCTTAATAAACATTTTTTTTTACTTCTAACAGAATGCAAATGACTCATATATCTCAGCATCTAAGCCGGAACAGTTTCACTGTGTCATTTTAATTCATGTGACTGTTGGTCACTGTTCTTATTGATCTTGTTTTTATGATTTTCTGTGAGTATTAACAAGGAATGATGTGCAGTAATGAGAGATTTAAGTAAAGTACTTGTACAGTATACACTGTACATGTTGTACAGTATGTTGATGATGAAGCAGCAATGGAAGAATGCAATTTCTTGTTCACTGTTCATTTGGACATGGCTATAAACACAGAACACTCTGTGCTCCTTGACCCAACATCTAAAAAGAATAATCCAGACCACTTGAATGAAAAAATACAGGTTCTGTTTATAAATTCCATGTGCTCAATTTGCTTTTCTTCATCCATGAAAAATTATAAATCTTTTACTACTTTTAAAGGCAAATTGTCAGTGAAATGCAGCTTGAGTTACATTACAGGTCTGCAGATGGGAGGTGCTGGAGATTTGTAAAATCTTGTAAACTGCGACTTGACTGTTGCCCACTATGGTTTCGGACTGCTAATGAGCAGAGTACTGCGTGCAAATAAACGTGCACCTAGTTCATGCCAGCTGAGGAGGTAAAGTTTGTGTAATCATGAGTTGATCACTGAGTTCTAATAGTCAGTGCAGTGTGTAGACAGAAGGTGATTTCAATGTACGGGTAAGCATGACCTGCAATATTCTTCAAACAAAAGCGCTAGCAATTGCCTTATAAATACATTTTTTATGTTCAAAGCAAATTTGTCACTCATGGCCAAATTTTGAAGTTTCCGCTTAAGCATGATGTATAAAGTTGCAATAATTACCAAAACTGGAGGCCAAAATTGCTTTGATGATGCTTTCAGTATTTAAACATTTGAAAGGAAAGATAACATTACCTTCGAGATGTTTACATGCATTATTAACCTAATGCAAATGTAGTCATTAATTTTGTTTTATTTGCTCCTCTTTGATAGTGATTGACCCAAGATTCCTACATAGACCTTGTGTTGCAAACTGCCAGAAGAAGTATTTTCTAACATTCAGCCTGCAGCGCATCTTTTGGAGCTTAAATCTGTCACCATGAGAACTCTTTGAATTAGACCACTGTAAAAATTATTGAAAGGTACATTATCAACCCCATGATCAATTTTAAACACTTGAAGCTGATCACCACGAAGACATCCTTCAAGTTATAGGCTTACACTTAACACTAGTTACAGGTTCCTTAGCTCACAATGTAGACTGATTTTGGTTGCAGTATTAAAGCTGGGAGCTGCTATTAACTACCTGACTATACTAACGCAACTGTTATTTAGTCTAGCGTCTATATGGCCTGTAGGGTAGGTGGTACTGGTAATAACCCACGCATAAGACAACATTGATTGAATTCAGTAAGGAGTGTCTTCCATTACACTCCCTTAAAAAGTATGTCCCCCACGAATGGAATAGGTTAGCTCACGTTACACGATTTAAGTTCCAAAAATTCACTTACTCAACTGTGTCCCACAAAATGAAAATTTCGACGAAGGTATAAACTTTTCTATTCCAATGTCTTCCACATCTGATAGTACGGATTGCGAGCTGAAGGAGTACTATGTGCCTGACCGAACGTACTCAAGGTTATCCGTCTCGCTGACTTTTCCGAGTCTTTCTCTTGGTATGACTGGTAGGATTATATGCATTGCACGTACAGTATACGTAATGTATTATTTCTCTTCAGTGTATACTGTGTAAGTAGTAATCATGACGGTGCCATGAACTTTGTAAACATATAATCGCTTACCGTTTTGACCACGCCCATTCGATCAATAACAATTGCCAATCTACCAACACTGCTTGGTAAAAATAAAAATTAACGTGAAATGCAACTTTTTATTTTTTACTTTTCAGGGAAAAAATTCAATGGAAAAAGAGGAAGAATTAAATCAATCTCTAAAAACTCTTGATGAAAACATAAATATGATTTATCTACATTTTTGTTTGAGTTTGAATAATTTCCAAGTTACAGTCTTAAACACGCCTGTAAAAATGTCTGCGCCCATGTGAAAAGCCCGAAAACCGAACTGTGTGACACAAATCATACACCCTACACAGTAAGCAATATCACTGGTGAATGGAAATCAGGACGTGCAACCTTGTACTAATTTCGTGAAGTGTGCCTTTTTTGAGGACTTCTTCGCTTTCTTGAAACAAGGTAATCACTGCTTGACTAAGAGTTAGGTTATGCTTCTCAAAACGTAACGTAGGCCTAGTGTGCTCTGTAGTGTAAATGCAACTTACCTATTAACTAATGTTCTTGGACTGTCACATACTGTGTATGTTTGCTGCATGCATTGCAGTTGAGCATATTGAGACATGATACATGTCACTTTCATAGAAAAGTCATACTGAGCAGTGGCAACTGGCATGTGCAAGATTTTGCAGGTGGGGGCACAACCTGTGATTCCCATGACTGACACGGAAGCCAGTCTGCATTTCGTGCACTCAGAACTGAAGATCTTCCGCATGGAGTTGGAATTTTACTTATGTTTTCTATTGTTTTTTGGGAAAAAACTTCGGCGTGAGCCTGACATGGAATGTGGCATGGAAGAGAATCACCTGTGCACCGAAGGTGCACTATGAGGGTGAAATGTGAGTTTGAATTAATGTATGGGGTCTAAGACTAGGCCTAGAGGTTCATGCAATGTAAGGTGATATGATAAGGCAGCTGTAAGTAGGTCCTAGGGCTAGATCAGCCACTATTGATCAGGTGTTTTAAATTCAGATTTTGTGAAATTTGATTGATGGAAAGTTGAATGACGGAAAGTTCAAGTCTCTCATAAACCAATTAACTTCAAAAATATACCCATAAAATGAATGAACAAGTCCTGATACTTTTGTTTTGTCTAAATTAAGAGATGGTTTTCTCATCAAAGGTGAATACAATAGGTAGGGTAATTTACATGTGTGCTATTTTCAAAAGACTTCATGGGAGAATCGTTGTTACAGTTTGAGGCATTAATCAATTACACAAAGAAAACTGTGTGTGCATGCAATTAAGGCTATGTTAGGGTTCGAAGACTGCACGGAGCGTAGATGCACAAGGCGGATTAAATTATCCCTGCCAGTGGAGAAGAAGTTCAGCTACTGTATAAATTGCATTGGATGGGATCCAGGGCCCCTCGTTAGGAGCAAGGGCCAGGGCAGAGCCCCATTGGGGGTCCAGGGGGCAAAGCCCACAGACGCTTATGCAGTATCAGGAGTTTGAATGAACCATGCATGTGATGTCATTGTGCGGTAAGACTTAAACTGAAAACATGTTTTTGGTTAGCCTGGAATTGTTCTTACAATAATAAGTATGAATGATTCCAACACTAGCTGAATACACTGTGGAGTTGTTGAAGTAAACATAGAATCACTTAATTTCTCTGTGGGTACGATATTGCAGTGTGCTAGTATGCATCCCACATCATCTGTATTTTTAGGATCACGAGGCCAGACAAAAAGGTTGGTGAGCTGATTTAAAACTACTGAATGAAAACAAAAGTTAGCACCACTTAACCTCCATAGTTTTATGACAACATTTTAAAGCTGGTTAAGGAGACTTAATGGACACAGGAAAGTTTATGATAGTAGTAGTATCATGTGCCACATATAGCTTCCCAACTTCTTAATTTCTGATGGGCGATTGGAGGAGCTATATCCCCTTGATAAAAAAATCAATGAAACCCACTGTCAATACTAAAAGGTCTGAGTACTTGCTATGTCTCTTCAAACTTCAACTACAGTATGAAGTTGAGCTTCAACTGTGAAGTTCAACTATGAAGTGACCACCAAATCATATAGGGTAAAAAAAAAACCCATGAGCCCTTATGGGGCTAATTCCTGATCCTCAACTTTCAAATTCAATTCAACCAACCCATAAATCTCCCAACAGTAATTTTCCCATTGCATTTGTTCATTATGCTTTGTATGTATCATCACGATTACAATGCAATCTTTTATTGATTTGTTTTTCTTTGTGACTGACAAATATTAATGTCACTGTTTTCTAATTTTTTTCTTTTAGACAATTTTGGTCAGATCGGAAGTGGATGAGAAATGACAATATCAGAATACATCTCTTCCCTTTCGGACAATCCTTATTTTGGAGCTGGATTTGGTCTGGTTGGCATCGGTGCTGTCTTGGCTGCAAGTAAGAAGGGACTGCAATATGGGACCATCTTCCTCAGGAGGCATTACCTGATGACTCTGGAGGTGACCAGTCGAGACAAGAGCTACCACTGGCTCCTACAGTGGATAACAAATTACGCGAGAAAGACCCAGCATCTCAGCGTCGAGACCACATTCAGGCAGAGTGAAAGTGGCAAGATTGACACCCAGTTTGACTTTGTGCCCAGTCCAGGTAATCATTATTTCAGGTAAGAGGATTGACACTATGATAGACAAACACACTCATGTGAAAATGCACACACACACACACAGACTGACTGACTGCACACCTGTGACATACATTTGCAGTGCATGTGTCAGTTTCCAAACTGAAGTAACTGTGTCTGTGGACTGCCACCAAAAATCCTGGACAAGCCACCCTGATCTCATCGTGAATTTCAGTAATTAGAGCAATACTCTGATAGAACGTCATCAGTTAAAAAAGTTGCGAGAAAGGCTTTCAACTTTTACTGTCTTCCCGCTAACAGGTCATAAACATCAATCCTCTAAGGATTATGAGAGGAAGGTGATCTGATGACAGAAATTTTAATGAAACAACTTTTTAGTAGACACAAAGTATTGTGCCCTCTTTATTTAAATCCGCCCTTTGCCTTTAAAGTAGAGCATCCAGTGAAGAAAATTTTGATTTAATTCTTGTTTTCCTGTGACATGTTGACATTAAAGCCAGTTTTTACCCATAATCTTCTTAGGATGTGTACTTATGAGTTATATGAGGTGATCAGGCTCAGAAACATATGTGCAAAGTCTGTCTGACAATAATCTATCCTGCTTAAAACTTTCAATCACTTATTTGGCTAATCTGCTTGATTTCACAAGCAGTCAAAGTGCAGACTTTGATTGTTTGAAGATTGCAAAAACTACAATAGTGTCCTGGAAGAACAAAACAAGCATCTTACACACTTGTTAACTTTTGTCCTAGTAGAAATTGTGTGAGTAACATTTTGTTGTCTGAATTGAAATTTGATTTGAAAGAGCTTCAGGTTAAAACGAACTACTGTACCATGGAAATGAAGAATCCTGTAGCCTGTCTGCCTGTTTCTTGTCATTTGAGGAACATTTCGGAATTTGTGGTGCTCTGTTCAACTTTTGTAGCTCATTACCACACAATAGTGATACAGAAAAGTAACTCTTATAGACACATTGATCATCTTTTTCAAGACAAAAAGTTTATAAATGTCGAGTGTTAGGAATTTAACCCCAGGTCTCAAAGTTGTCATATTCCAATTGAAATGCACAGGAAAGTGGACAATCAGAACAGCATTAATGGTCAGTGCTCTCTGTACAAGCACAGAGAGCACTGATCATAGTACTATTGTATTGAAAATGATCTCCATATAGAGAAGCCACAGTCTTGACAAATCTTTGATTACAAGCAAAAATGATCAGATCTTCAGTTGATCATCTTACTGCATATTTGCCACTAATGACTAGTCCTCAAATTGGGAACAATACTGTAAGTATTGTGGAGATACAGAGAACTGCAGTTGATGAAAATGAGGAAAAGTATCTAGCAGCCGGTCAACACTGCATGCAGATAAAAGTTCTCTCTCTGTTTGAACAATGGTCATTGTCATTGTGGAGTTATACTTGTATGGTTGTTTTACAGACTGTTCTTGTTGTGCCTTCTGTTTATTTCTCCTGTATTGACCCTCTCTTTGTATTTCTTTCAGTTAGACCCTTCAACATCCTGTTGCTTTTATTGTCCTCTTCCTCTCCTGTTTCGAGCAGATACAAAGGCAACTTTATATTCGTGGAGAGAAATCGAGAGAAGCAGATGATAGACCTTCACAGTGGCATTCCATTTGAAAGCGTGACACTGACTGCCATCGGTAGAAATAAACAAATGTTCTTTGATATTCTCCATCAAGGTAATTTACTAATTAATGTTCTTTAATGTTCTCCACCAAGGTAATTCATCAATTCCAGTATGGATTCGTTTGCAAGATTTGTTTGTCCTAGCAGTTGTACCACAAGAACAAATTTAAACAGCAATTGTTGGTAACTTAATCCCTCACCACTATCAATTGTGAAAGAAAAATAGGGGGTGGGGTGTAGCGTGCTAACTTTGGGGTGAAAACAGCAAAATTGTTTTTAAACAACAAATTTTGTGCTACAACTGTCTAAGTACAGCATGTCTTGTATTTCTTGTTGACTCTGAAAATAGAAAGTAAACTTTGTGGAATGTTAGCTTATGAATAGGATAGAGAGGAGAGACATGAAACTTACCTGGTAAAACACTGAAGCACTTCTCAAAAATGGGAACATGGGAAATGGTTCAAAATTGTTACCTTGTATCTTAAATTTGTTTAAAGTAAAAAAGTGCAGAGTGAGGGGGTATTGGCCAAAAACTTGAAGCTATGGGGAAATGTGTGGGTGTTTTACATCATATTGCCTGGCACTGGTTTCCAAGTTTGTTGTACATAACAGATCATATTTTTAAAACCAGTTTTTATGGACACATTGCAGGGCAATTGCCTTCTTTTCAAGAAATAACTTTCTCTTCAGATAGAAATTCAGTTATTTGTTTCTCAAGAATAATTTGTTCACTCAAACTCTCAAAAATTCAAATGTTTCATCTTCGGTAAACTCATATTATGCCTAATGTTTTGAGATGAAGCTATTGCTGATGTATAATGGTGAGACAGAATGATTGAACAATGTTTAAAGGTATTTTCTTTGCATGTCATTTTGGTGCATTTGAAGTGCAATGTGTCACTTTTTGCCATTTTGGTATGGTATGTGAAATGTCAATATTCAGTGAGTATGTAAATCTTCTTTCCCTTTGTTGCTGATAAGGCTGAAAATAATACTGCCATTCAGTCTCCTCCTCACTTCTTTCTTTTTAAACAGCCAGAGAAGCTGCAATTCAGAGACAAGAGGGAAAGACCATCATGTATGTTGCTATGGGAACAGAGTGGAGACAATTTGGCTATCCAAGGAGAAAAAGACCAATCAGCTCTGTTGTTTTAGACAGTGGCATATCTGAGAATATTTTAAATGATGTAACAGAATTCATCACCAATCCCAAGTGGTACTCAGATAGAGGTAAACTCTGGTGTCAGTGAATCAGTGTTCGCGCTAAGATGCCCGATTCCGTGAATCCAGCATTTGTTTCCTGAATCCCACCCAAAGATAAACCTTATGCATGAAAACCGTGTATGCTTTCGATCGCTGAGTTTGTAGCTGCAATTATAAATACACACATTAAATTACAATAGCATCTTTACTAAGTGATGAATCCCTCCTTGATTTTGAATATCTCTTTTGAATAAATCCCTCCTTTTTTTTTTAGAGTGGGATTTCCTTCCCAGATTCTATTCCTTTGTGCAAACTCTGCAGTGAAGGAAGGAGAATGTGGGACTGAGAGTGGTAGTTTTAACTAAGTTAGTCCTCTTGTGTGGGATAACCTAAACCTATGCAATGGAGACAAGGAAAATACCTACTCCATCATCTCAGGCACATCACTGTCCTGAGTACCTCCACTTGTGTGCTTATATCATAACAACTCACTTCTTGAAATTCTGCTAAATACTGCAGTTCGCTCAAACTGTGCAAGTTTTGAAAAACGTCAAGATACCATGGTTGTCTGTAATTAGTGAACCAAGGTGTTTGGCTTACCTGTGAAACTATCTGAAACTCTTCTTGTGTACATGTGAATTCAATAATAATGAAGCAATAAGTAAATACTGAAGCTATGCAATGCGGTCCAGGTAGATGTTTGATTTTGTCACTGTTGGTGCCTATTGGCAACAATCACCCTCAGAAAGTTCTTGTAATTGGATGTTATGATGATATTGTAACAATTACAAACGGCTGTCCCTCCAAGTCCAATCAGAATGTGGCAGCTGTAGTTTCTACTCATTTGAATGTACAAATTCCTTGCACTATGTTTAGCTTTACGTTACACTGGTGATTCAAACCAGTCATTGTTATAATATTAATAGTGTGTTTCATCTTATTTTACTGTGATTTGAAATGAGCCGCATTTGGCAGCAACAAGGCTCTGGTTTACTGACTGTTTTTATCACTCTTTGTCAAGGCAAATAACATCATTACTTCAAAGTGAGTTCTCTTTATTTTCAGGAATTCCATACAGAAGAGGTTACCTGCTTCATGGGCCACCTGGATGTGGGAAAAGTAGTTACATGTAAGTGTATAGAGCGGACATAAGTGTCAATTTTTTTTTTTTATTGTAAGAGAAGATGCCTCCACTCTACTTAAATGCTGCTTAGTTTCCTTGACAAGTTGTGTCACTCACAATAATCCTGATCAATGCTGGAAGGTAAAATATTAATCTGGGACTCAGTTTTGGGAAGGAAATTGCTTTTTGTTTTTCATTGCAAATTGTAAACAATTGTCTCTCAAACTTTAACAAGATTTTAAGTCGCCCAGTGGTTGATGTTCGTGTCTATATGTTCATGTCCCCCCTGATTCTGGAGGATGACCTCAGAATGATATTTACAAGGACAGCTGACACTGGAAAGTAGTTCAAGATACTGTGCTTCAACTTATGTGAATGGTGTTCCATGTTTACATTTTTAGCATGGCTCTAGCTGGGGAGTTACAGTACAGCATCTGCATGATGAACCTCTCCGAGAGAAGTTTAACAGACGACAGACTCAACCACCTCATGAACGTCGCCCCTCAGCAGAGCATCATACTCCTCGAGGACATCGACGCTGCCTTTGTGAGTCGAGAAAAGGAGTCGGAGGAAGACAAAAGTAAGATTTTTGTGACGCAGAATTTGAAATATCATCAACAGGAGAAACTTTGATAATGGTTGATGACAAAACATATATTTGAAGCAAGCTGACAGCATGTCATGCACTGTTGCATACCAACAGATAATAGAGGTTTGCCATTAGAATTTGAATGCAATTTAACTGTGCCACAATCTGACACATCCAAGAACATGTTGACTCACTGAAGACTTTGGTGTCCTAACACATTTACAACCCTATAAACTGCAGTGGGCCACCACCCATTTAGGGCCAAGACAAAGAAACATGTTTTAGTATCGAAGGCTAATGATTCATTCGTTGTTATATTTACAAGGATGAACTTGTACCTGCTTGATAAAAATTCACTTTTGACAATTTAATAACTTTTAATAATCAACAGCTGATATCTCCAAAACTTCCTGCCTGCAAAATTTTGTATCAATTTTCACAAGGTAGATGATACATGATTTACCTTTAACATCACTAAATACCCTTGTTTCAGCAATGATACCAATCGACAGTCTCTCTTGTGCTGATATTAAACAGTATCTATTTTCATTTTCTCTCCAGTACGCTACCAAGGTCTGAGCAGGGTCACATTAAGTGGCCTCTTAAACACCTTAGACGGGGTTGCATCAACAGAAGGGCGTATTGTGTTCATGACCACGAACTATCTCAACAGGTGTGATGACAACTATATTTAATTTGGATCAGTCTCAAGGGATACTTTGATCAAATTTCTGCATCATCTGAAAAACAGTTTCTTGAAATTGCTGCCGTCACATATTACTAATTTATTATCTTAGACGATAACATCAACCAGTGAGACTTCTTTTATCTCTTCTGATATAATTCTCTCTTTGACTGACAAGGTGTTGTCTTCTTAGATTTAGATATAATGTATTGCTCAAAGTAGCATAATTACAATGCGAGTGGAACATATTTTCATTGTCTAATTACACTTTCGACTATGCATTCCTGTCACTTTTCTTTGCCAAGTAAATGCAATGTCTCGTGAGGTTCCTTGAAAATACAGTATTGGTGTTTTGATCCCTTAGATTGGATCCAGCACTCATCAGGCCTGGACGAGTGGATTACATCCAAGAGATTGGCCATGCCACCAGCCACCAATTAGAACAGATGTACCTTAGGTTCTATCCAGAGCTTGACCCAGAGCTTGCCATCAAATTTGCAGAAAAGGTCTTGGAGAGGAACAGACCAGTCAGTGTAGCATCAGTGCAAGGATTTTTCATGATCCACAAAAGCAATGGACTAGGAGTATTTGATCATTTGGACAACCTTTGGAGGTGACATCTTTAGCCATCGTACCAAACATCGTAACAAATGCCCACTGTTCCAGCCTTGGTGAAGCAGATGGTCAACCCTTTGCAGACAAGATGGTCAACCCTTGGCGGACAAGGTGGTCAACCTTTGGTGGACCAGATGGTCAACACTTAGTGGACCAGATGATCAACCATTGGGGGACCATACAGTCAACTAGATGGTCAACCCTTGACAAATGTGATCCAGGAAGACTGAATGATGGAAAAGCTGAGGTTTAGCCAATATGTTTACAAGAAAGGATGAGTTTGATTAAGAGCATGTTTTATGTTCCAGCAATATGTGTGGTTGTTAAATTCCATCCCTACAAAAAAATGCATCCCCACTAACCCACCCTTCTTCAAAGCCCAGATTATTATGGACACAAACATGAGTTGATGACCATACTCATGTCCATAATGGTGGATTTGTTTTCTCCATTCTGGAGTTCAATTGGGTAAACAGCTTCGAAAGCCCCCTTACCCAGGTTACACCCAAGGGTCACATCAATGGCATGAAGAGCTAATATGTATAGAAGGCAAGCTACATGCAGATTTCACATGGGCCTGGGAGTCCGGGTGTCTGGTGCTGAGAATGTATGCCTGGAACGCTTTTCTTTTTTGGAGTCAGTGTTATGTTTGGCATAAGCTCTACTTTAAAAAGGAACAATACAGTCAGTAATAAAAAAAAAATCAGAATTTTGTTTTATGGTGTTATGTATTTTCTTAGCAAAATTTTACAAAACGTTCTTTTTTCTTTTTCTACTTTGTAGAGAACGAAGGTGCAATCAACAGAAAACATTATGTCAGTGTGATTGCATTGCATGATATATAATTGTTACTAAAAACACACAAATGTGATAAAAAAGAAACCTTTGTAAGGAATACCAACTGAAAACATGAAATGCAAAAGTTGAAGAAACAATAATCTTCGAAGGTTGTGATGGGCAATGTTACAAAAATGCACTGGTATGTTACATGTAGAGACCAATGTACTGTAAGACTTGAAATTACGGGCAAACTTACTGAACAACGCAAGTCCAGAATCCACAGAATGTGGAGCAAGGTTACAAAGTGATAACTCAGAACTGGCTACATAGACAGGTTTATACTGACATGAAAATGTATAAAAATGTTCAGAATTGCTGATAAGCGTAAGACTGAACCAATGAAATGTACAGACCAAAAACTGACTAATTGTTCCGTGAGAGCAGAATCAACAAAAGACTTGGCTGCAGATGAACTACAACTGATGTAGCATCCTACAGAAACAAACTGAAGAAAAACTGAACTGTGATAACTTCAAGACCATTTGACAATGTAAGACTAGAATTGACAAAATTATCAGAGCTCCACTTGCCATTTCTCAAAAAGAGAACTTTAGACCTACAATGACTAACTTTTGACAAACAATGTATGTGTATACCCAGATGTTGATATACCTTTTTCTTTTAATGTCAAAGCAAAATCTACCTCAGACTGCAGCCTTGTAATGTAAAATTGCATCACTCTGATAATTAAAAAAGAAATTCGTCCTTTAATTTGTGTACTATGTGGCTTCAAATCCAATTAACAAGTAGTCTAATACTGTAAACGAAATTGGTGGTGTCAGTGAATGATCATCAAATCTCTGAACAAATGCTGAGCATTTACAATCAAGTAGATTCTACTGCATGAAAAAATAAGCAATACACAAAATGAAAGAAATAAAGCAGTACACAATCATCTTATCAGATACATTACAACAAAAGTTGCAGGCAGGAATTTGTATTGATATTCAACAATTTTTTAGTTGAAATTGGGTCAGATACTACCAAACAGATACTACCAAAGACAGGTGAGGTTTAGGCAACTCCCTGGTTTAGGGTGGCCTTTGGTTATTCAAACTGATTTTGACATTTATCAAACTATCACAATTAAAAGCTCATATGAAAAGACCTTTGGCAGAAATGCTGTTGACAACTGAGGAAGGTATCAACTTAATGAGGAAAATGATGGGCCACTACAATCATTCATATGAACTAAACCTAGCACAAAGTTGTTGCAATCTTATTTGGATACTTAGGACCTCCACTGGCTGATCACAGAGACATGGCTATCAATTGCAATAACTACTGCCAATCAATCGATCAATGAAAAAATACCATTCTTAATCATTATTTACAAGCAACACTTTGAAGTCAACACATAGTCAAGCTGAAAAAAAAAGAAGCTATTTGAGCACTCAAGTTAAAGGTGTTCTCTTTCCTAACAAAGTAAAATTCAGATAAAATATGTCACTCAATAAGAGCTTGTAAATTGAGTAAATCAAAACTTCAGCAGTATCTACTAAATTTACAACTATGATAACATCCACCACCTAAATATGATACATTTGAAGAAATTGGTATGTCAGAGGGGTAGCCTGTCAAGAAGAAGCAAAGAAGACTCGCATTGCATGTGAACTTGTTGCATTATTCCTGCCACAGGTCCCATATTGGGTGGCCAGTATGAGCAGACCCGCAAGGCTTATCCAGGGGTATTTTTTCCCCTCTCACCCACTCTCCCACCCTGTGGGGTAAAGGATGCCACAGCATGAAGCTATCCCAGAAAATGCAAGTAACACTCCATATAGGACAGTGTAACATGTACACATAGAAAAGACCAATTGACATAGATCAGCCTACAGATTAAAACACCATTCAAACGTACACAGAAAGGCAGAACGAAATCATACAACAGTCGGGGATTCTGATGAGAACCAACCACTAACAAATTTCTTACCTTGTCTCTACATTTAAGGAGGTAATTAATTCGACTCTTAATTGCACAAATTAAATATTTCTGTGAACAAATATATGATTTTTGCTGAAAACACCTGATTTGATGCTGTGAAAGCCCAGTTGTTTATTTCATGAAGTTTAAAGTGACAGCATTACTGTACGTTACTGTTAGTGAGGGGCAGTTTGCATGGCACGTCTTGTGACGGGGAGAACAGTTCGTACTCGCCCAGCTAAGAATATTTGGTAGTTGTTTGTTTGGACTTGACACATGTAACTTTAGGCCTTGCATGGACATGGGGACTACCTCAAATTATTCAGTCACCTACAGTTACCTACTTTTTCAACATTTAGTTAGCTTCAGTTTAAACACTGAACTTAGACTGACCATCCAACAATGACAGTTCTTCCCTTGCAGACATTCTTTCTAAAAGAAGGTTTACTAAGATCTGCTCTCTTTCTCAAAATCAAACATATCAACGACACACCAAGCTACTGTAAATCTATTGTGTGTAGTAAATATTCCCCAAATCCTCCACACGTAAAGAACTTTGTAATAGTCCCCATTCCTACATTAGTGCCATATTGTGCATGAAAGGTCTAGCTAAAAAGTTGTCCCACTTGTATACTTAAAACCACTGGTGTCAGACAAAACTCCACTCGGGCCACCCCTCCAAGAAAAACTATGAACATCTATAGGGATGCATGTATGTTAAAGAAATTGATGAGATCAAAAACCGAAAAACGTGGTACAGCAACTTACCAATAATTGAGGCTGATTACTGTCAGTGTCAATGACACTAACGTTGAACATTAACTCAAAAGAGCTGTTGGCTGACATACCTATATCTTTATCCTTTGCGCATGTGTGTATTACAGCAAGGTCGCCCCTTTGCTAGTCTCATCAATTGAGATGTCTGACTTTATGATGTCACAGGTTCAAACTGCAACACAGGCTCTACCTTGTACAAGTTCAAAGAGAAAGAGAACTTGAGTTTACCAATGTTGTCCATCAAAGCCGGACTGCGCTCTGGCTCTTCAACACAGTGGTATGACGGGAAGAGGAAAGGCGGGTCCTCCATGCTCAGGTGAGGAGAGAAGCTGTGTAATAACTTGAAGTTATTTTTCACATTCTTCTTGCAGAAGATCGGATCCAAAGAGGCTGGAGAAACCACATACACCTCTTTCCTTGGAGTTTTCTCTGAGCTCTTTCTCATCAGGCTATCAACCTTCATTAGCATGGCAATCCTATCACTTCCCATCATATCGTGGATCTGCAATTCGCTGTCACCGTTCGCTTCTAGTTCCAGCTGTCTCATAAGCAGGTGGCGAGGTGGCATATACGTGTGGAAGAACACCACATGGTAAGAAGTTGATCCAGTGGCAGGTTGGTTTGTCAGCATGCCATTGATATGAGCAAGGCAAGGAATCATTCCTGCCTGGTGCAACAGGCCAAAGACAACACAGCCCAACAGATTCCAGACGATCCAGGGGACATTAGGAAGGCCACTTGGAAATGTGACATACTCTGAGTACAGGAGGACAAGGGGGATAACAGCTGGCATAAGGAACCTCGCCTCTTGGTGGGGGAAAACGGACAACAGGAGAACTGGTGTGAAGAAGCAAAGCCCCAAGAATGTTCTACTTGTGGAAGAAATGAAGGTAGGCATGGAAGATTTACCTTTGTGGAAATAAACTGAGGCCACTTCCATATAGAAACTCAAATAGAGAGGCAAGCAGAGCATTGGCAGGTTGACAAAGAGGTGGGTCACTTGTGGGTGGATGCCATGACTTGCCAAATTATTGCTATCCAAGTTGTAGCGGATGAAGTTCAACGGGGTCAGTGTTACATTCTGCCAGAGGTCCACCTTCAAATTTTCCAGGAAGAAGTCTGCATCTGTAAAGAAGCATGTGTCCAAAGTTTCAGCATACAAAGAGTCCAGAATGAGGTGAATCAGGAGATGGGCCAATATTCCAGGTAGGAGCAAGAGGCTGTTTGTGATTATTGTGGCAAGCGATGAGAGACTGAAGGATGTGGCGTTCCCCGTCAGCCAGGTTATCATAGGAAACAAAGCATAGAAGCCAATTGTTGGGCGGTTAAAAAAGCCTTCTAACAGAAAGACTCCCAGCCAGAATCCAGCTGATATATTCTTTAGTTTTTGTCTTGATATTTCTTCCTTGGATGGCTTTTTGTCTCTCTGTTTGTTCTGAGATTGACTCTTCCCTGCCTTTCCCTGACCTTTTCCCTTGCTCTTCCCTTTTCCTTTGGCTTTCTCAGGCTCTTTTGGCTGAATTTCCTTCTCCTTCTTGTTTTGTGATGGAGGAATAAATTGATACTGCCTGGAGTCAATTACCATCAGCAGAATGAGACCGTAGATGCCCAATTCGATGGAATTAGAAAAGGTCCTTGTAGAGAAGACCAGTACCACATACGAGCTGGCAAAAACATTGAGACTTTTCTCCGGGTTGAGCTTGAGCAGCTTGCTGATTTTATAGACGCAGAAATCTGTTGATAAAGAGCAGAGGACCATTGCCAGTCGAGGAAAGATGAGGAGCAGAGCTGGAGTGATGGTCAACAGATCTGCTTCAGAGAGGGTCTTCAGAATGAGAAAAGGGATACCACTGGTCAGGCTAGGAAAGAACATGGACCTTGTCAGCTGGGTCTTGTTGAATTCCCATGTGCGATAAACATCATATCCAAAGATATCACCTGGAGAAACAGGAAGCAAAGGAGGTGGACAGTAGGCTTTGTGGCACACTTTATGTAAAAATTTCAGCAGTGACAGGCAGCTGAGCACTGAATTTATTGCGTACAATTACATAGGGTACAGTGGGTGCCCACAGTATACAATAATCTCAATACTATAGAAGTAAAGTACTTACCAAACAGATGATGCAATATGCCTAAGCCTATGTACACACTGCTACATACAGTAGGCTATTTTACAAAGTAATTGAAATGTGAGATTCAAGAAAACATTACTATGTACCGACAAAATGTAAAACTGACTGAAGAAATTTCCCGTCTATTTTTCAAGGTGGAATTGTGTCATCTGGTGCATACTTTTATACTAATCCATTTCTTCAAGTTCATTTTTGTCAGAAACTGAAACCAGTCAAGCATGTAACTATGTCCAGTGCCAATGAGTGTTTTTTTTTCTCTGAAGTACTGTATAATTTGACCACAACTGGCATGGATCTGTCACGAAGTCTTTGCAAATGCAGATGAAATTTATCCCACCTCCAAGCACAAACTAATTGAACTCATCCTTATAAGGAATTGTTTTCGTTCAATAAACAGTTTTATCACCAAAAGATTGGCTGTGTCATATTACAAAGTAAAATGACAATGGTTGAAAACTGCTTTCATCTCCAGCAAGATCTAAGTTTCTACAAGAGGTGGGAACAGTTCCACAACTGTTTCAGTGCTTCCTAATATCTTGATCTGGTGGCATAATTTATTAAAAATTATGTTTTTTATGATCAATATTTAGTGTATAATTTAACAGCTTAGATATTTTATTACTAGCATGAGAATTGGAGGAAAAGAGTGAGTCACATGTGTTCAATGCATGAGTGTTGGCAGCCCTTTACACACATTCAAAGATATTATAGAAACAATGAATTTTATATTCCCAGGTGAAGCTACAATAACAAATATAACTGTCTTACTGATAAACTTAAACAGACACTGTTCGTTTTCGTTATATGGGAATGCTGGGTTGGTGCAGAGAATACCCTTGAAGTCTCTACTGCATTGTACCATGATTTAATGAGTCAGGCTACATGAAAACACAGAAAACAAAAATCATTAGGGTAGCTCACCAGCCAGTGGTTCTGGATTCTGGAAGAATTCATCTGGATGAATATACCCTGGTTGTGGTTGAAAGACCCACAGAAATCTCAACAGAAGCAGGAGGCAATAAATTTTGAAAGCCATGTTGCCACTAACCAGTGATTTATTCAAGCAGCAAGTCAATCTCTGTGAGTTTCGGAAGAAACGGTGAGAAGTTATTTACATCAATATCACAATCACTTGTTTACTTCAGTCATCAGAAATGAATATTGTCTCTAGTACTAGGGTTCTCCAAACTTTTGACTCTGAATTCATATCTCCTGATAACTTCATTAACTGCATGAGTATGTATACTGTGGTTGATTTTGGGTGCCAAGCACTTACAGTAAAATCAACATTTATTCTGTTAGTTAATGAATAATGTGCAATCACCAAAAAAAAGGGTGGTGAGTACAAGATGGCTAAAAGTAGGTTACAATTTGCACTTGAATGGGCAATGGAAGAAGGGGCCTTAAAGACTGTCACTCATCACTCTAAGCTATATTTTTGACTAGGAGTAAGCAAAAGTCTCAACTGGTACTGATCTTTGATTAACAGCAAATTAAAAAAATGCAGAGCAGCTCATTTAAAAGCATGCACAAGGGACCAGTGTTTTGATTGCACATGTGGAGGAGTTTCAGACAGGCTGAGGGAAAGGACAGAACTGTAAAAATTCAGGTAAGCTATAGGCTACTGTACGAACTTCATGTAACTGTAAGGCAACCTCAAACTGACTAGAATGGACATCTGCAAAAACTTATTTAGTAAAGGCTATTCAGTCCCTTCCCTTTTAATTTTCAGTCCCCTGAGTTTTGATGTAGGCACGTATCTCCCAAAACTCATTACAGTATAGTGAATAATCATGAGTCAATCAGTATTTTAAATGCCAGCAGAGCTTGTAGAAGGGATGCCATTCAATTTGTAAATGAGACCTGCAATGTACAGTATGCTCCCCAAACAATACCAAAACAGTTTTTTGCCTTAGCAATTTTGATGTTCAAAACAAATACTGTATGTTATTCATGGTGAAATTTTTAAGTTTCTGCTAAGTATGAACTGGAAATTTGCAAACATTGCCAAAATTTTAAATTTGTGACCAAAATGTCTTTGATGATGCTTGCATAGTACAATTTTATTTAGAAAGAAATTATTCTTCTTGATGATAAAAGCATTTTTCCTTTTTAGATGTGGTAACTTTTTTTTTCAATGAAAAGTGATTCTATTGAATCAAGTGGATAAATCAGGTCTTCATTTATAGTTCAAATGGTTATGAATAAACATGCAAACCCCACCTCCTCTCCTAATACTTCTGTGTTTTTTCTAAAATGGAATAATACTCGATGCTTACCAATGGTGAACCAGTATCAGTAAACCAGGTTTCAGTACATCTAATTATTGAGAAATCATGATTAAGCAGAGAAATGAAGGTATCGATATCGTCAAAATTTTCATTCAGACTAGTGCCATTGAGATGAAATGCTGAAAACCTGTTTTCATCAGGTCCGTCATTAAAGGACGTGATGTCATAATATTTACATGTGACATGATCATTTGAAATGTGTTGGTCTTGCAGGCCTACAGTTCTGTTCTCCATAGAAGGCATTGTCATTTTAGGTGTTAAAAGACAAAAAAAACTGCAGACAGGCACCGAGGTTGGCAATTTTCAAGTCAAAGTAGGCGTAATAGTGCAGAAAATTAGTCCACCTACACTTGTCAGTTTTGTAACTTAATTGTTATTAACGCTGCTAGACTCTACGTCGTCTGGGTTGATTTTACAGTTGTAAGTCTTACAATTCACAGTCAGATATACAAGATCAGATGGCTTAAATTAGGCTACCATACCAAGTACCAGGCATAAGAGCGAATAAAGCAGCTAAAGGAGCACATAAAGCAGCTAAAATAGCAAATAGGATTACAGGTATGATTAAGAGAAATTTTTATTTCCTTAAGAAATTGAAGGCATTGTTGTTAGGCTCTATAGTTTGTTAGGTCTCATTTAAAGTATGCTGTTCAAGTTTGGAACCCATATTTTTCTAAAGATAAGGATTTACTTGAGAAAGTCCTTAGCAGGGCTACTAGATTGATAAGTGCCTTCAAGGGTGTTCCCTATAACACTCAGTAGGTTAGGCCTACATCCCTTAAATCTTACTTCACTTGAGCTGAGAAGATTACATGCAGTCCATAAGATTGTACATGGTTTTGATAATTTATCAACTTTCTCATTGTTTAAGTTTGCAAATAGTAAAATTACAAGAGGTCATTGTCTTAAACTCCAGAAGGTTCAAAGCAGGATCAAGATTCGTCGTTACTTCTTTTTTTCAGAGGGTAGTGAATGAGTGGAATGGGTTGCCTGTGGATGTAATTAGTGATGGCAAGAAGTAATGGGCCTAGGTCTAAGTAATGGGTTCAAGAATGCACAGGGCAATTACCTTAAGATTTTGTGACCGGGTTTCATTTTTGTACCTTTTTTTCTGTTCGGGTGTTTTTATCTTGTCTGGGTCCCTGATGGGACTTAATTGTCCCTCCTGATCCTTTTCTCTACTGAACTAACCTATAATTTATTGATGCTTACTGTTACTAACTTTAGTAGTAGGCTAGAGCACGATACGCTGTCTCCGCCATGCTTCACTATTGGTACTACTTACACGATAATGTTAACAGCTAAAAAAAAAAAAAACACTGTTCTTAAAAATGGGAATACGTATACCTGTTTGTTCCAAACTTAATGAAAAGAAAAGTGCCGATGTTTAACGTCACAGACTGACGAAAGTGCAGTTCTCAAAAGAGAAGTTCTCGAATACGTCTCCTTCGAAATTGGAACGGTTTTGCCCAAAGGGTGCACAAAACAAAAGACACCAACTACTAATTACCACACCGTCACTAACCGTGGAAGTGATATAGGTCCCCCCACACCCCCACGCTTCCGCCGGAAGAGCGATAGGCTGAACAAATAACAAGAATGAACTTACTCGTTTCGCTAGTGGCACCTGCAACCAGTTTCTAGCACCAACCTTTGAATGATGTGTGGTGTTCATAGAAATGCATTCAAGTGTTGGCGTTGAAGAAATTGATATTTCGGAATGAAAATTATTTCCCTTTGAATTTTGGTAAAAAAAAAACATAATCAGTGGCATGTTTCGTTAAATTTTGTATGTTTTAACGAAATATCTATTTCAAAATTGTACATTACATAGTAGGAAATACGTATCGTTACTGGAGCACAACTACTTGAATATCTTTTGCATTCCTGTATAATCTCGACTGTCTTACAGGAAACATTTGATAGTGCAAGAGATGCGACCTTAATTTTCACATATATAGGCCCATGCGAGAAACATTAAGATACCCAATTTAGCTTGTCACAATAAGTGTCAAACTCAGTGTAAAGAACCTAGTACCTTTTGTACCCCTTGAGACACATTGGAATTTTTCTTGACTAGGAAATTCTTTCTACAAACAGCAATATATTATGAACAAGATATTAACATGGATTTTAAATTCCGGTGTTGGCAAAATTTTCCTCTTTCGTCTTAGAGCTCCTTTCAGTTGTCAGTGAACTATTCCAATTTGATGAAGCTGTTTGCTCTAAAACTGCTATGACATGCCGTTAATTTCTCATTTCACAATTGGATATTTTACAGTAATGATAACTCCCTCGAACCTCAGTCCACCTAACTCATTCTGAGCAGAGACAACTCCGGATTTGCTCTGAAAAAGAACTATGTTAATGTCAGCTGGTGCCATTTTGAGGTGCCATTATTAAATGTAGCAAAACAACTGCAGTTTTAAGGGACAATTTTTGGAATTTTAAAACAGGAAAACATTTAAAATTTAAAAAAATGAAATTCATTGTAGAAAGTAATTTAAGATTTACTGTTTTCTATGCAGGAATGAGACACTGAAATGCCTCGTCATAAGTTGACCATTTGAATTAGTCTACAAGAGATGCTATAGTCACTTTTCTAAGTAAAAATGTCAGACCACAAAGTATATATTTGTGCAGATCAAGTTAGTAATTTGATAGCAACTTCAGTGATTAAATTTGAATAGAAAATATGTATGACGTTTTAACCATCATAAAGAGATCAAAGTGGGTCAGTATTTGAACACGTTTGTCACAAGATTTCGTTTGAAATAACTGAAATTGAGCATTTTTGATTATGACAAGTAAGTGCAGAAGGTGGATGACACTGAGGACTGTAAGAAGGTGGATATTTTTGTTTTAAGAGGTTCAGATATTCCCCAAAGTGTATGATAGAATTGATATTACTACCGTCAAGAATGAACGATTCATAAGCACACGAACGACCATCCCAGCAGAAAATTCCAGTCTGCCTGTTAATTATAGTGATGTGTTGGTTTTGTTCGTTTTTGATTGGTTTTGTCAGGTACGTTGAACTGAAGGTTAGGTAAAGAAAGAATAACATAAGGCGTATCATGAGTCCCCTCCCTTGACGTCACAAAATTGCATATTTGGTTTATGTTTATTCATGATGCATTTGTAAAGGAGAATGTTTGTAAAATGGCCAATGTTTGATTAATTTCAGTGATGGAAATTGTGGCTACTTTAACGTTTGTTTGAAGGTTTTTCAAGATTAATTCAATTTCACACATGTACTTAAGCTTATCACTGATTTCTCTCGGTCGTTTCGTTCCCCTGCATGCTACCTATATGAAAACAGATTAAAAGGCTGATTTTTTATTGTAACTTGATAAGCTCTCTCAAAAATTGGTGCTTATTTTGCTTATTTAATTCAAGTTAGTGTAGACATATATACATGTATGTGGGTATCTAAAGTTCAAAACCAACATAAAAATATGAAAGCGCAGTGCAGACTCAGGGGCAGTGCATAAATTACACAACGCCACCCTTGTTTGCTTCCCTGTATTTTATTTCAACTTTCTAAATTTCAAAAGATGCAAAGTAGCGTCATATAGGAACATCACTGGGTCCAGTGCAGATCTACCTAGTCAGAGGCGGATTTAGGATCTCTGTAATTTGGGGTTGTGGGTGAAATTGTTCAACCTGTGATTGATACCACTATACCATTTGAGCAGATCTCCCAGACCTCCCAGACCTCCCAGATCGCGGGAAATGGCACTTTCCTTCTCTCATTTTTCCATTTTTTGCTTCATGTAATTTTATCCCTCGACTCTCAACACATTAATTTTAACACAAGTTAACAGAAGAGTGTGATCACATGCACAATGCCTTCCTACAATGCATCTTGTTTAAGGCATCAATCAGATCTTTAGTAGCCATGTTCTAATATTGAGGGTCTTCCTTGAGAAATTTGTGACGCACATCTTAGTTCGACAGGACACATGCATGTGGCAGTAATGTACGTTTGATCCCGTTCACGTTACCCTCTGCCTAATTGTCGCAATCAACATTAAAAATGATGGTCTAGAACTATGAGCTGTGCCGTATATTTCTATATACGGCTCTGGAAATACCCAATACACTTGGAAGACATTGGATGGGAAGGGGGTTGAGTTCCGGCAGGACTACTTAGGCAGAGTGCCACCATCACTTGGCTCGGAGCGCGCAAGAAAAGTTTTGGTTATTTAAACTCCCTACCTAGATGGTCGGAAACGGCACTCTCTGGGTGTTTTCAAACGTGGAAGATCGACTAGTGTAAGGAGAATTCAGATCGAAGTTTTTGGGGCCCAAAGAGTCCGGGAAGTGAGGAACACATTTAATTAAAAGGAGATTTTGTGGGGGGAAAAAAGTACTTGTTTAAGAAAGTAGCTTTCAGCGTCCCGTCTCCATTAGTTGGAGCGTAGCTCACAAGAAAATTTACTTAGCCAGATTTGGAGGAAATGATATTTTGCAGGGCCATTTTCAATGCAACAAATTTCATTCAAGAGGACCTTCTATCCAAATACGTGAATTTGTTAATATACTACTTTTATATTATCTTAGTGGAGCTCCCACCATCTGTTGGCGAGGATCGTGCAAGAAAATATTTGGCCTGTCAAACTCCCCAGATGGCCGGAAATGGCACTTCCTGGGTGTTGTAAGCTGCAAGTGCAGTCTTAAAATAGGAATCTCACGTCCACAATTTCTCAATAAATGAAAACAAAAAGTAAATCTACGGAAAATGTTAATACATATCAGATGGATTGAGATGAAACTAAAATTAAAATAAATTATGCATCCTCTTTCATTGGAGTGTACTTGGCAAATATTTGAATGGTGAACTTATTTATCTTACAGTTCCCCACTTTTTTCATTTGGCAGTGGAGTCATAGGGATTGTTTGCAAGGGCAAACGACTCGACATGCGTCGCCAGGTTCGTGGATAAATTTTTATTCTTTCTGGGCTTGGGACATGAATAAGGGGGCATCAGTGAGTGCCATACCGTATGAAACGGAACTTTACACTATGCCTCTGTTGCATTAGCTCACCCAGAATATTTGATCAGAGGTGAACTGAGAAATGCAAACTAGCAAAAAGGAGCATCAGCATCGGTTTGAGCTGAGTGTACCCAGAGAAAAAAAAACATGAAATAACCTCTCAGATCGCCACCTCAAACTTAGCAAGTAACTTTGAGAAAATGGTACTGTCAGTATTTTCTTGGTTGGAAAATCCATAACCTTACATTATTTGGAGTTTTCCTCTATTAAAGTGTGGTAAAATATGGCACATTTCATCAGTATACTTGCTTGACTGTAGACTGAATATGAACAACACCATCATCATTGTCTGGATGCGGAGCTCAGCACGCCGAAGTAGCTGAGTCTGCATATTCTATGCATTTTTTTCTTATTCTAATGAGTATCTATCTTTTCCTTTATATTTTCCTTTTTGTGAAAAGCTGAAAAGAGCGCCGGTAATCCGTTTCAGTCAATCGTATGTGTGTTGGTGTGTGTGTGTGTGGGGGGGGGGGAGGGGCGTGGTGGGAGGGATGGGGTGCCGGGGATTGCCCCTGACTGCATCTTAGCTCCCGCAATGATTTTGAGCTATGGCCCCCATGCTTCAAGGTTGTCAGTTGCAACTTCTTTGTCATAACTCCACTCCGCACCGTCTGTCTCTCGGTCTCTCCTCCTCTCGTTTTCCCTTATCATGTTTGTTTCCATTTAAAAAAAAAATATGGGACAGGGTCACCCATGCTAGATTTGCCCATGCCAGTCGTTACTTTTATTCCAGTGTTCTTACAAAGTAAACCCCTCGATCCCTGTGTAAACTTAATAAGGAAAAATAACTGATTCAGTAGGTATGAACGAAATGTGATGTAAGAGTATTATTTTTTCCAGTTATTATCGAATCGATCGTTTATTTCCTCGGGGCAGGGTTGTGACAATGTTGCCATATTTACGGTCAGTCACTGTCCTTCGCATCTTCAAGTCTTGAATTATTCGGGGCCTTTATGCCAGCAAATATTGCTCTGTCCAGCATGCAAATCGTAATACCGCCATCGACTGAGTCCCTTAAAAAGTTTTCTTTCGACTCGAGAGTTCCGAACCGCCGGATCGAGCTTGCGCAATAAGTTCAATGAGCTCATAGATCTTAGGCAGCAAGATGGCGGTCGTTTACTCAAATCCGCACTCCGGTACGCCCCTTAGATCACTTGAAAAGGTTCTCGAAGATGCTCAAATGACCGGAATATTAAACATTGGCGGACGGAATATGAGGGAATATCCACAAATTGCTGCAAATTACGATCTGGAGGACACGACAGGCGCTGGTAAGTGTGACAGAAATTAGACCCATTCGCTTGAAAATCAGTATTGCAGTTACTTGTACAGTATGTTGGGGCTGTGCATAGTTACTGTTCGTAACGTGCATTGTACAGTATGCCTGCAATATGCCAAGAGTTGAACTGCCAACTTACTCTAGTTACTGACTTCCAAAACGATCATGTGTTTTTTTTAATACGCAACAAGCGATGCTTAGAACATGGTCCACCACCACATGGTGGTAGTTGAAGTGAAATCAATGCATTCTGCTGTTGATCTGTGTTAGTTGTTTAACTAAGCGTTGCAGACGTTACTCGTGTAATACTCTAAGATCATAGGAAGTACTGCATACACTGAGGCTAGAATGACACATCCCCTAGAATGATGCCCCCCATTGCTGAAACTATTACTTCAGACAGCCGGATCGATTTGATTGAAAGCCGACTGACATCATTTCTTAAACATAGTATGTTGCTAATAAAAACTGTCACCCCTCTGCTTCTTCGATAAGGCTTTTCCACCCATGACTGTATACTATAGGTTAGGCTTCATATCTGGTTAGTTTAAAATATCAACCCAGAATACATTTCAAAGTACCACGCATGTCTTTAAAATGATGGTCTGCCTGTTAGACACAAGTTAACATGATACGTATAGGCTATACCTCATGGCTAATGCTACTCTGCCATTTGACTTTGCTTATGATTCCACAAAAGTTACAATGTGTCAATTTAGGTGCATTTAAATATACTTCTAATATTGAACATTAACAGCAGAAATCTTGTCTTCATGTTGTGCTTGATTTAAAATGAGAAGGGACAGTACAGAAAATCTTTTCATATTTCATTTTGTGAGGTACTGCTTGTAAAAAACCCCACCTAAATGAGTGTTTTGGATTTTTTCCAACTTAATAATCATCGATCAAATCCTTAGGCGTGTCATTCTAGGTGCAAACCATGCTGTTACTTTTCAAAATTTCAGTATTCAGTGGGAACTCATGCATTTGGCATCTATCTAAGGCATATGCCATTATTGTTGAACATGGAGATTCCTTGTTTACGCATGACGAGTAAAACTTACCAAATTGGTAAGTTTGCTTTGCAGGGGGTGGTGTATCCCCCCACTCAAAGATTTCAGCATCAATGCCCAGCTGTGCAAAATGGATACAGATACCCATACATTTTTCAAGCTTTCCTATTTGGAAGAACCCTTAACCCTTTCCTGAAGATTGCCAGTACCATGCTCCAATAAATTTATTTAGTCAAAAAGACTTCAGTATTATTTGCAGTCCTTGATGAAGAAAACTATGGCCCTACATAAAGTTAGCACCCTCCTCCTCCAGAAAACTGCAATATGTAATCTATTAGTAGCCCAGGTTTGAAAGTTTGCTATTTTGGGGGAGAAATTCCACAGGCAGAACAAAGATGAGCTATCCATGCAATTTAAAAAATTGGTCACCATCCTCCCAAATTTTAGGAAATTTTGCATCATCTGCACATTTCTGTACATACTAGTACTACAAACAAACATAAGGGCTAGGATATTGTTAAGTAGGGCCTACTGAATATATTTCCAAACTGACCAATGATATTCTCTCAGCACAAATCCATGGAAGAAGGGCTTATCTGCACACTCTGGAACTGCTAAAAATGTCCCTTGCACAGTTTGGAAACATTCCAATCTGGATAAAATGGCATTCAGCAGCACAAGCATGTACTGGAGGATGGCAAATTACAAGGGTGTACTCAGGGGTATGGTATCCATGAGCCTGGCAGGGGTCTAGATGATATAAATTGTTTCCATTACTCTAAGCCCATGGAGATTTAGAACCTGTTAAAGTTGTATGGTGTTATATATTCCTTATCTGGAGATGCCTTAAGTAGTTTTATAAGTATGCAGATTTGCATGAGTTTGAAGGACCTTTTCTGGGCTTCATAAGAACTTGTAAATGGTCATTTCTTTCCCACTGCAAGTTGAACATTATCTTGGCCTGATTTGCTTCTATATTTCCTAAAACATTGACCTGAATACATTTGTTGTGATTTTTTAACTGTAGCATGAGACTTTTGTAGAATAAGGAGACAAAAGATGCAGTATGAGTCAAGTTGAGACTGTAATGGTCTGGTGAGTTTAATCTTGACTGGGATAATTATCTTTTACACAGAGTTGCAGTGTACTGCGCAACTGACTTTTGTGATATCACAAGCACTGGCTCAAAGTACAGAAGGTTCTCTGTCAGCCAGTCAGGTTAGATTGCAAAATCTTTTTGACAGCATACGGTATCTTAATCTGTGAGGAGTTGCCATATTGTGTGAATTATGTATATCTGTTGTAATATGGAGGCTGGCAGTGTATCCCTCTGTGTATTGTTGAACCACATAAATGTATGGTCAGACATTTCAGGGGGGTGTGGAAGGGTTGGTTGCCCTGACTATTATGCAAATTGCTCTGGTTTTCCCTTCTGCTACGTCAGTACTCAGGACAGGTATTGTGCTGAGAATTTGGGGATTTCAAACTAAGCAGAGCGCACCACCATTGACTGGAACATACCATAAAATTTTTGGATAAGATTCTCCCTAGATCGTTGGAAATCACCTTTCCCAGACTACATAAAAATGGTATTTCATAGATGGAAAGCCTTCTCTCTAACATCATTGGCAGATAGTCAAAAGATGATGATGTGAGGCATTTTTTAATAGTCTCATTAATGGTGTTGGACAGAATTGGATAGGTTTCATTTGACGCTGGTCTTTCAAATAAATTTACTTGAAACAATGAAAATCAACACTAATGCTGTTGATAAATTATGTTTTACTGTAGGGCTTGCATTCTGACAGCTTGAAGAGTTCATGTAGCTCTCACACTCTTGAATGCACTGCAGTGAGTACAGTGTAGTGCCAGTTGGAACTCAGGGAATTCTTATCACGTATTCCCTCCACTGTTGCAATAGCTTTGGTTACACATGAAGTAATGAGAACATCGCCAGCAAGGTTTTCTATGTTGCGACCAGTGATCCAAACCTACAGTATGCCCAACCGCATAGATGCTTTCCCGTTTACCCAACATGCTTGAGGCACGCGCATAGTACCACGTATGGAGGTTATTGTAAAATTCTTATCAGCTATTGTACATGCACATTACTTCAAATTAGTGTTCATCCTTTCCGGTCCCTTGCATGAGCAAAGGAACCTATGCAGTGAGGTTGCATACATGTGTGCATGCATGTGTGTGTGTGCATCTGTGACACTTGCTTAGGTGCTCTGCTCTCTAACTTAATAAAGGAACATCGAACGAAACTTGATATGTAGGTCCACCAGAGAAGATGATAGATTGGTAATGACTGTACTCTGAAGATAAAAGTTAACAATTTTAACACTTTGTGACCTTATTAAAGCCCAACCATTTCAAATACTTGCGTGTCAGACAGGAGAGAAAAAGGTGTATGTACTGTTACATATTGTTGTCTCATTTGAGACACCTGGTAAAAATTTGTTACCAATGTACATGCAGTACATGTACCATCAAATGATCGCTCTTGGTTTCTTTTAAAACATATGTCATACTTTTCACTCATCATTCAGGTGAATTGTAAACCAAATATGAAGTTGATTGACTTGAGTCATGTTCACCCTGCTACCATCATGGATTGTGATATTGTTATTGGAGTAATGTACAGTAGTTTGTTAGACATGGCCTACACGTGTGTAGAAGCCTAGACATGCATTTGTCAATGCATACACATCATAACAAAATGAAGACATACAGTAATGAACGCCAATGATGTACACCTACAGTACTGTACAATGTTAGCTGTGGTATACATTCTGCATCTTTTAAGTTGGCCAATGTAAAATTTCATAGGTACTCCATTAGGTTCCAAAGGTCATTGTGTTGTGGTTATTTCAGATCTTATCCAAATATTTATTCTAGCCTGGTTACATGCATCTGTAACAGCTATTAAATTTTTCGGGGAAGACTTGCATCTTGAATACTGTGCATGTACTAGGATATTGTACAGTACATGTATATTCATTATGTAATGTTCTGTTAATTGTGTAACATATAGTGCCTGTGTATTCTTTGTATTATAATGTAACATGAAATTTTCCCTTCCCTTGGCCCGCAGCATTCTGCAGCACCTTACACTTATAATAATGTAGGGTCTATCTTACAAAAAAAACCAAAAAACTGTCTGTCACCACTCCTGTGATGTGGACAGTGTCATGATGCTCTCCCTCTCCCAGCAGGGTTTTACTTGGACTAGTACAACACTGTACTGTATGTATCAATCATGAGTGAATACAACCAATCGTAGAGATCCAAAGACAGTAGGCACATTTAATATTTTTTTCTCTTTTTGCTGTTCAAAGAGCAAATACATTTGACTGAGAAATCATTTTACGGTATACTTGTAACAGAAACTACATTGATTACAGTGAAGTGAAAATAACTTGTTGTTTAATACTGCAGTATCTTTTATTGCAAAACCAAGTGCTGTTGAAATAATTTGCCAAACTGTGAGTTTCTATTTAACTACATATGGTAGCACTGTGTTAAAGTTGCTTGAAAGAAGTTACACTAATGGTACACTAGTGAAAACTAGTCAGAAACACTAGTGGTACTAACCATATGCAGTCAAACCTTTTCATCTGTGGCTAATGCAGCTTTGAGCTAATTTAATGTTGTCTGAGGAGGAAGTAACAAATCATAAATTTTATATAAACTTTAATTTCCCAGCAGTTTATGATCCTCCATTAATTGACATAGGGAGAACAAGGTGATTCTGTTTTGCAGTCTGAGTCATCACACACAATATCACACAATAGTTGAAATACTGTTGTTTTGATTTGTATCATAGTGCACACTGTTGTTGTGAGCATTCATACATGTATGTGTACATTAGTGGCATGCTACAGAAGAGATGCATGGCAATGAAAGAATCGTCCGACCCATCGCATTATCTATGTTGGCAAGTTTAGTGGCTTCCTGGTACTGTAAGAAGATCTCACAAGTACTTTAGGCCTGTTGTGGCTTCCTTTGGCGATGGTGCATCCCTAGGGAACACCTCAGTGAGTGCATTTCCTACCTTGATTGAATTTCAGTCGTAGAAATTCGTACATAGGTGTGACAAGACTGTTGAAGAGTATTGTTAGAAAGCCATCACTGCAGCAATATTAAAATGGAAAATGATACACGCTCTTTTTTGATTTTGTAACTTACTCCACAGTAATTACATCTTCTTGTGATATTGATCAAAATTTTAGCTTTAACTTCAAGGATAATGTTCCTGTAGAAGCTGTACACTTTCTGAATGTACAGAACTTTATATGTACACACTACACAGGGATCACAAAAGCACTCTTTGCTCTCTGGATATCTCTGATGGGGATTGTTAAATCAATCACAAGAGCCCTAATCCTAGAAACATTTTGCTGACAAATTCGTTTCCAAAGTAACCATCTATGGTTCTCCCTCCCTTCTAGTAACAACAGATGTAGATTTTCCATTCCTTGAAATTTACCGTTTCATTCACCAGCACAGGAAGAAACAAGCCCTGAATTCTGTTGCACAGTGAAGTTGTTTGTACCATCTATTTGAAGCATCTTATGAGAATGTGCTGTATCTCATTTCAATATTAAGCACCACTTAGAACCAATGAAACGGCTGAAGGCTTACCTGCTTACATACGTTGCATAATGTACGGTACTTTCAGACTTTCTGTTTAAAGTTAAATGACTGTGGTTATTGAGGTTACAATTTATCAGAATAGAATGCGATGTACTGTATGAAAATGTGGTTATTGCCTACAAGTAATATAATGGTAACCATTTTGCAATTTGAATAGTTTCTGAAGACTTAATTGTAGACAAGGACCTTTGCAATATGATAGAAAAAATAGAATTGGCCAGTGATTCCCCTCAGTACAGTTGTGAGTTCATCTTGAGACACCTACGGTCATCTATCTGCCCTCTGCACACTTTTAGTTGGACTGCCAGAATCTACATTCTACATTTTACCTTAGGATACCTTAGGAACATCAGTGGACGCAGGTCTATCGACCTCTATGTCCGCATCTTCATAGTCTTGATCTTCACCATTGACAACTAAAGCAACAATCATAAGCATTTTGCCATTTGCTTTGTTCTTGTAGTGAGTGACCTTGCTTTAATTTTGCAAACCAAATAATGCCTCCACATGACTGACCGCCAGTTGCATTTGCAATACATGTATGCACTGTGCGCAACTTGTTTTCGGTTGAGCGAACTTAGCTGTGGTGCTCAGGGAAGAATTGTTCTCATTATTTGCTGAGTAAAATTTTTAAATACAGTGATTGTCTTACTGCACCTGATTTGTTCATTATCTTGGAATGCCTGCTGCTGCTGCTGTATGTCGAGGATAATATTTTAGTGTACACTGAAGTCTCGTTCTTGGTTACGTTTGAAAGTAGCTGTACAAGTTCAAGGCAGCGTACAGTATGTAGTTTTCCAAAGAACTGTTGCTGGGTATACTTGCACAGTTCTACAGTACTTATTGTACAGTATATGGACAAATGGCATTGTTATTGAACAACATTTGTCCAACACACACTGTGGATATTTCTGTTTGGGAGTATAAGTTGCTGTCACACTTGTTCCAAGCCGGTCAGACGTGAATATTATATTTATTGTGACTGTTTAACTTGTGTATTATTTTTAGTTCAAAGTAGTTGTTTACATTGATCAGTTCTAGGGTTTGGCGGTATCCGGGTACCCAAGTCAGTGACCAGTACTGGCAGTACCGGAGGCAGAATCTGTTAGTGCAGTGTACTGGTACTTTTAAATACTTCGCAGCACCTCCGAAAATTATCGGTACCAGTGCTGCCTCCAAAAAATCAACAAAAATTTGTTTTTCAAATGTATCATTAATACAACCATCCAAATGGACCAAAAATAAATTCCAATTCCATTTTAAAGCTTTTCATGTCATTATCTCAGAAAAACAAACCTCAAGGCCTCTGAAAGTAAGTTTATCCATTGCAGTAAACAATCGTGGTTAACCTGGTACACAATACAGTACAGTGTTGGTTTCTGTCTAATGGCTAGCAAAGCATCTGTTTTGCATTACAATGGTAAAGTCATGGTAGAGGTGTAGAGGCAGAAATAGTCACATTAGCCGTGTTCCCATTTGAGTGAGCGCAGTGGATCAAGATCTACCGCGCTAGATCAAACTCTAATGGGAACGCGGATCAACAACGCTCACTCAAGATCAAGATCCACCGATTTTGATGCACCCATCGGGGTAGATCAGATCGACCGCTCTGGATCAAAGTTCGTAATGGGAACACATCGGTAGATCAAGTGACCCTGGATCTCCTGTTTATTCCTTCCCGGCATGCATTTGCTTTCCGGTGGCAAACCCGGGTAATTAGTTCTAACTTAAGCCTCGCTGGGCACGTCGCTAGTAGGGCAAGTGTATACACCATAGTGCAGTAGTGTAGTGTACATGTACAGCGCACATTTTCTGCCTGTATTTCGCTACTGATTGACCGAGAAGGGGCTAAGTTAGTGCAATTCTGGTAATGGTACTAATTTAGAATCGGTAGCAATCGGACAAGGTATCAGGTATAATTAAAAGAACTAGCGAGCACGTTCATATGGTACGGATTTTAAAGTTGCGCCCTGATAATTTATAAGAAATTTGGTCTGTTCGTTGACTTATTTTCGGTATGTTGCTTTTTAAAACAATTTCTTCTTACATCTGCTCTGTTACCGATAAATTGAACCCCTGATATAAAGTGTATATAAACTGCCGAATGGCATTTTAGTGCAACAAGAGCAACATTCGTCAAGTGGTCAACTCCCATCGATGTAATAAACTCTTAACTGAGATAGAAGCACGAGCAAACTTGCCAAACCAGCAATGTTTACCTCCATATTAAAAAACAAATGACGTTCTTGACATGTGTTAATACCTCACGCTCCTCAGTACGTCGTGGAAGTGGGAACAACGTTAGTGCTAAGCTGCAAAATTATGATATGACCAATACTATGCTGCTGTTGTAGTGTGCATGCAGTTAGCAACACCCGCACATGTACATTTTTGTGATACAGTGCTAGTGTGCGATATCCGACTTGTAAACGTTGGTGACCTTTTCGGGCTTACGCAATGTGTTCATATAACATGTTGATCTACCGCGCTCACTCAAATGGGAACGCGGTTCTGGATCAAGTTATTCGACACCACTCGCTGCAATAAAACCATGATCCATCGCGCTCACTCAAATGGGAACACGGCTATTTAGGTCTAAGTGTTCCAGCAGCGTGTTTTTTTGCTTGCATGCGTCCTGAGGGCTCATCCTTCTATGCTTCTTTAGCCCCATGTAATCAACTAAGTATGAAGCTCATTGGGGTACTATAGCAGGTCTGTAATGTAAGTTGATGTCACAGGTTCGATCCCGCTTGGCAATGCTTCTCCAAGGTGTTTTTTTTTTTTCTTTTTTTTCTCTCTCGTTGAACGTATTGGTTTGAAAACCTTTGCTCAATTTCCTACATTGCTGCAAACCCCATTCCCATTTTGCTGATTATAACTGAGTCTGTAACAATTAACGACAGCGAAAATGGAGCAACAAAAAGAAAAACAACAGCAAAGGTAAAAAACAAAAACAGAGAGACTGTGACTACGAGTTGACATTGGGGATACATAAAGTTTATTATCACATGTAGGCTATGGATACTCAAACATAGTACGCACTGTAGGCCTAACTTTGCAGAAATCAGGTTGCTTGGAAATTAAAAAAATAAAGAAACAGAAGAAATTGAAAAGAAATTGAAAGAAATTGCACTGATGGAAAGAGCATGTACTCAAAAAACTTTTTGAAATCACTGTGGGAAAAAGTCAGTATCTCCTTCTGTTTTCAAGATGAGCAGTTTTATGTTTTAACATGTCAACTTTAAAACGCGAATACTGGTACTGATTTTCGTGGTACCACCCAAAGCTGAGTAGTACCGTTACAACAATTTTGAGTAAAACATTGTCCTCGCTGTGAGTAACTTGTAGGAGTGTCAATAATTGTGGCGTGGTTCTGATGCGGAATGAACCAGTTTGAAGTATTCATGGTCAACCATCAAACCAGTTAGTTGCAGAGATGGAGATCGGTCTATGGCATGGAGTACTATTCGTTGATCTGTTACAGTGTTGTATTTAGACTACGATAGTCAAGAGTCAAAAAATTCGGAGAGTTGGAAGTAAGCTCAAAATCTGTCTTCAGTAGCATTTTATATACAAGGAAGAAATGTATTTGAATTGGAATGGGAGAGAGAGATGGAGGGAAAGTGCAGAGAATGTGGATGGCATTAAAAGTGAAATTAAATGCCAGTTTCAGTTTTGATTTAAGTCCTGCAACTTGAGATGAAACAAAGGCACTCCCAAAATACTCTCATGTTAAAAATAGTCTATCATTAAACAATCTAAATCATAAGTTTTTTTCTTGCCTAAGGATGTCAAAAGCTGTGATAGAGTATGGAACTGCATCCACTTGGTTGAAAGAATTTTACTTCATCCTTTGCAATAAAAACTGTTTTGTCGAGGTGTTTCAGAAATATGAGTGCAAATAATATTGACTGTTTGTGGTTTAGTTGATCCTGCATATTGCTGGATGGTTGATCCAAACAGGTGACAGTCGTGTTCAGTGATAACAGCCTTCACTTTGAAAGGAATGTGGGCAAAGAATATTGTAGTTGCTGATTTCATTGACTCCTAGGAGGTTTGACCCTCTCAGGTGCTTCAGTTGTATTGCTTTGACCCTTGATCAATTTGGTTGAAAATTTCCCTCCTGTTTTGCTTACACCTACTGTTGCCTAGCAACCAAAACAACACCCACGCTTTGTGTCTTGTAGGTTAATGATACTGGTATTTTTTGTAAGTACTAACATCTGCTTACACATGGTTACAGGAATACAGGTGTCTATCAAAAGATTCAGAGGAGACATTTGGCAGCAGGTACACTTAGTGCAGCGTGTAAATGGTTTGTGCAAACTTCACCTACGTGTAGTATGCAAAGTCATGTGGACTAATTCCTCTTTATTTCACGTTGCCTACCGCTTAGAAAAGTTTATTTAAGGATTATACTGTAAGTACTTGTGGGGAAGACCTTACATAATTTTGTCTTCCTCCCAAATGCGACTAAGACGTCCATTATGATAAGAAACTGGCTAAATTACCGTATCGTTTTAGGAAGAAAAATTCCCTGCGATGGAGAACTACAGTTTAAATTTCAGATTCCCCTTTCATTGGTTCCTTGCCTCAGGCAAAGGAACCTGTGCAGTCAGGTTGGCGTGTGTGTGTGTGTGCATCTGTGACACTTGCTTAGGTACGCTCTAACTCAATAAGGAAAGTCAGATGAAAGTCAAATGTGGTATGTAGGTTTGCCATATTGAGAAGGTGTGCCCTATTGTTTTTGGTGGAGGTCGAAGGTCATGTGGGGGAACTGGGGGCAAAAGTCTGTTTTGCTTGGGTATGCTGTAACTCAATAGGGGAATGTCAGATGAAAGCCAAACTTGGGTATGTAGGTTTGCCATATTGAGAAGGTGTGCTCTATTGTTTTTTTGGGGAGGTCAAAGGTCATGTGGGGAAACTGGGGGCAAAAGTCTGAAACCCTTGTTATGCTATGGATGCTCATATGTTCCATCAGTCCCTCTCCAGTGCATCATGGAAATATTGTTTGAGTTAGCAGTTTCTTGATCAAATGAAAAAGCAGCAGTGCTGTTTGCAGTACCGTCGGTGGTCACACCAGACAAGTTTTTGCTGGATCAGTTTACCTCCTCGTGCCTAAGTGCTAATGTGTGTATTCATGTGTCTTTTCAATTAGTGAGGTGGGCAGGTAACAATGAAAGAAAATAAGTCAGTTGGTGTTCTTACCAGTTTAAACTAGACCCCAGGAGTTCCTTCCAGGGCATGCTATCAGTTTGTGGACTTAAAAGGGGTATAGATGTGATAAGCCTTATTGCAATTTGCAGAGCCCCTTCTTTAAATGAGAGATTCACAGTTGTTTGTATTTTGCAAAATGAATGGGATATTGCTGTATATTGCAGAAATCGACATCTTCGGTTCATTGCATTAATTGAAATGGCTTTTTTGATATTTATGAACTCAGGCTTATCATTTTACAGTAGGTATATTTCAAGTACAAGGAACTGTAGTGCCCATAGGCTGCTGTGAATTCATGCAAAATACTTCTTCTCTTACAGGTTGTATGTAACACTGTTGATGATAGTTGGTCACATTAGTGCTATGGAAGTGGTTCCATGTTGGTGCATGTTTGTCATGTTTGGGGTTTAATGTCTAAAATGGGCCATTTTATAAAAGCGTGAAATATGTTTCTGTCTCTACAGATTTTATGTTACAGTGAGGGTTCTTGGTCAGAAATGGGCCATATGGGCTATTGTCCAAAATAATGCAATATGTGCCCTTTTACTTCATAATTTACATTATACTCTCCATCTGTGCAAGGAACCACAGTGCCCTTGGGCTCTTGTTGTTTGTCCTTTCCACTATTAAGCAAACCTCTAATTTATACTGTGTTTCGTATGCATTATGTGATCATTTGTGATAATGGTCAGAATTTTAAAAGAAAAGTCAATTTTTAGAGAGTATATGTGTTTGGTGTACACTAGCTTGGTAGGAAGACTGTTAACAGAAATTTAATTGTACACTCCTTCTCACAGTTACCTCTCCTTCCCTTAAGTAGCCCATACAGCGATCTATCTATCCCAAGGTCACTCAGTTTGATTAGTTTTTCACATTTGTTTGTGATGTTCAAAGTGCGTTTCCCAGTTTTCCTGGCATTGCTAACAAGGTTTGGACAATATGGGCTTAAGTAAATGTTTGTTCTCTATTAAAAATAGTTGCATAGCACATGTATACCCAGGGAGCTGATCATGTGCACTTTCAAGCACAGCTTTGGCAAACTTGGGCAAGTGATTGCTGAACAATACACACTTGTGGCTGTGTTTAGCTCAGAAGTGTCATATCACAGTTCTGTACAGCAAGTAATCCTTGCAAGCAAAAACTCCATAGCGCTGCCTGGGATGTTCGTGTACAGTGTATACAGAGGTCCCATACAGTATTGCTCTCTCTGTACAGTGCATAATATAATGTGTGTACATGCAAACTAGAGTGAAGTATGCTAAGGGCTATTGCAGGGTGAAATGTTATTGAGAATTATTTTTTTTTTTTCTTGAAGTCTCTTTTCATAAAGTTTACCATTCTTTCTCTCACTCTTTCTTCTTCATTTACTGAACAACTGAATCAATAATAAACGGAAGGATAGAAGATTGCATTATCCTGCTCTGATCTCTATTCATGAAGTCAAAATATCTAGAGGCCCTCAGTTTTAGTCACTTTTGCCTGGAGAGCTGGAGGAGGGATGGCGTTCATATTTTCGTTGTTGACATTCTTGCTGCAGTTTGTTGATGTTGGCCAAGATCCCCCCTTCCATTCGTTTCCTCCGTTCTGTGTGATGCGAAATTGGCACCTTTGTTTATAGCACAAATATGCCTCCCAAACTCTCTCCACTGTCCTGTAATGTACAATAATACACTGTACAGTGTGTCTGTTGACAGTAGATCAACAGTAATATTTCTTTTGGTGCGAGGTCCTTGTCGGCCCATCAGGCGTTATGAGTATCTCATGGATCATCGGCCACTTGCGGTACACATCAAGAAATTGCTGAGGATGTAGTTAAATAGGTAAATGTAGTAAATTTAGGATAGAACCTATAGTTACAGATACTCTACTACTGCACACTACAAAATGTGTGACATTTAAAAATACTCACTGGTGTCAAAATACCTGACAATATCAGAGAGAGAGATCTAGATGTTGACTGATGGCATATTTGTCTTTAGTGTGCGTTTATTTTTGTAGTGGTGCTTGTCAGTAGGGCACTCACTGGAGGTCATTGGGTTAATAGATAAGTTCAAACTAGGGCTGATCATGAAACTATTGGACTGATGATGGACAGGGTATTAATCAGAAATGGTGTCTTACCCCTCTCCCCCACCCCCCCCCCCCCACCTGGACCAGGCCCTGCAGTCAATGCACAAATTGCAAGTAAACCATGTTCAGGTATAATGAGCACTTTTCTCTGTGATTATTGTGTCTGGTGCCTGTGGTAACTGAAGAGTACAGTATGTTGCTTCCATAACCACTTGTGACCCAGCCCCTCGTGGCCTCATTACGCTGCTTTTCTGATCTGTCAGGCCACCACATGCACAGCATGCTTTGCATCCCTAACAGCTGGTTCATTGTAATCCTTCGTTAGTTGCTGTAGGGAGCTGCTACTCATGAATAGAGCAACTTATTGCCCAGAGTAGCAGGCTCCTGATTGGTTCTTGTCATCACTGCATGTATAAGCATGTGCATTATATCAAACCTAATGACTTTTGGACCCCTGCACTACTGCATTCAAAAGCAATTATCATAGTCAGGTAGACCACTGCACAAGAGAGTTTGGAACATTGCAAGAAGCTTGAGGAAGAGTTGAGTCAAAGCAGAAGGAAGTGGGAATGGGATATCGGCCTTGTGATGTTCACCCTCTGATATTTACCTCCTCCCCATAATTCTTGTTGCTTGTAATTGCAGAGTACTATTCAACCTAATAGGTTTCCAGGAACTAATTGACCAAAAGTAATACCGTGATGGTGCAGTCCAAGGAAGCATTCACTTATGGTGCGGTTTTTGCTACCTTCAACAAGGAGTACGCCCGTTCGTTAAGTTCCCGCTGGTCACCCCATAGATAGATAAGCTCTGTATTTTGTGATCATACTTACAGTATGGTGTGTCTTGAACTTCTTTACATTGTTTTGTCATCAGAAGCTTTGAAGCCAGGGTCTCGCCAGTTGAACAGCTTCATTGTGATAGTTACCTTGAATTGCTGGCTTATTATTAGCAGTATCATGTGCTTGATGACGTGCACGGTAACAAATGCTGAATACTGTACACGTATGCGTGCATTCATCACAGTATCATGCATGTTAACAGCACTGATGGTGCTGTACTTTCTGTTTCGTAAGGGATGGCAAAGTGCCTTGATCAGCTAGAAATTAGTAGAATGAGACAAATAGATCTAAAACTAAACCACAGTCACTTTGTGAGCTGAAAGGCAGAATAGTTCATGCTGTTTAATGGTATGTTAGGCTGCAGTTCTGTTTTTCCACCTTCTGTGGGGTCTAGAGAAGACCAGAAGTAATCAAAAGCAGTAACTTTCTTGATGTGAAAGGGTTTTGAGTCTGCATACTGTAGTTGTATTCTCAATGTACTTCCTTCTTCGCTCATGGTACCCTGTCCTATAGCCTTGTCCTTATCTGTTCCCCTTGAAAGGTAACCTTTTAACAATGGTTTTTATGCTATGCCATGTTGTCATTTCTGTAAAAAAAATTCCCTTCTTCGCATTGTACTCTTCCATAACTGTCTTGAAGATCACAGTAAAATCAATACTCTCAAGTTTCACGTGTCTGACCGCTCCTCCGTAGACATTTTAGTCCCTGGTCAAATGTTTTGCAAGTCATATCTATCACTATAAAACACTCAGTATGCCTAACTGCATCTGTACAGTAGTATAGCAGAATGTAAGATTGTAGCGAGGAACATTTCAAAACCCCACAATACTGTAGGTTAATTGTCTTGGCCCTTATATATGAACAGGGAATAATTTCTCCAATATCACATCCCATTTTGCTCTGCAAAATGGTCAAATCGCTACACACATGGAATTTTGTGTAGCAGATTCTTGTGCCTGCAACATTAGGACTTTCACTCATTTTGCCACAAAATACCCAAGAAACCTGAAAACTGCTATGCAAATTTCGAGAATCAAATTGTTCCCTGATAAAAAAAAAAAATGTCGGAAGCAAAATAAAAAAAGTAAACCCACAAATTTATGGGAAGTGAACTTTCTTTCATCATCTTCTGGAGACAGGATTCTCCTTGGTATTCCAGGACCAGGATTGGCTGGTTCATGTGTCAACAATACTTCTAAAACAGAGGCCTTGTAATCTCAATTTATCTTGAGTTCAACAGCCGACAGTAGCTCAAATGACATAGATGAAGGAGATTGCTGGTACATCAGCCGCTGATTGATGTTGACATGCCTTTAAGTGAATGCTTTTTGGTGTTCTGGAGCATAACAGTATACATGCAACATGTGCAGTACTCTGGCAGGCCACACCCTGTGTAGGAAGCATGGCTTAACTTTGGTGTGTATTTCAATATGAGTAGGTTTATACTGTGCACAAATATGATCTTGTTACCCAGTCCTCAGTTGCAGGGTTGTTGATTTTTTTCAATTTTTTTTAAAAAATCATTATTTAAATCAGTGATTTAAATCGAATAAATCGATTTAAATCATGATTTTTTAGTAAAAATCATGATTTAAATCATGATTTTAATAAACTTGATTTAAATCAAACAACCCTGCTTGATTGTCACAGATCAAAAGCTTATATCCTTTTGTGATTATGTTTGGGTGAATTAGAATTGGGTTATAGGTAAGGGTGTAATTTGTTAACAGTAATGTTTTCAACAAAACTATAAATCTGACCAAATCAAGATTGCTTGATTTTCGTAAAATATTCTAAACACTTTTTTGTAGTCCAAGTCAAGTAGACCCAAGATAGGTCGGATGGTAAGTGAGAGGGTAAATTTTTGAATGACTTCAACTTATGCCTAACAATTATGTTCAGATAGTCAATGTAGATCCCCCTCTTCCACCCATTCATAGTTGTCTTACCCTGAGGCATTATGTGTAATAAAGATGATAACCTATGGGGGGGGGACTTTGGCCAGTAGTTTATCGATGAAATGTTAAATTGTGTGTGTGTGTATTTGTGCATGTCTACTGGGAAGGTTGTCAAGCTTGAATGAACACCTGCCTAGACTTCACTTACCTGTGGTTTATCAGGCTCTGACAATTAGTTCATTTTCATTTTTCATCAAGTCCTGTGTTCCATTGATTGTGTTATAAGTCATCACTGGGGCGCTCCAGCTATTCATTACACTAAGCAGTGTTTTGGCCTTGGGTTGTGATTACAATATGCTATTCACACAGGTTCTGTATGATAGTTCAGTAGCACCTATCCCCTACACTGTAATACACTTAACAAAATGGCCCAGTGATATCATAATCACTGGACAGGCAGTCACTGTAGATGTGAGGATTTGGGGAAATGTGGCAAAAATTTGTACAAATAGGTTAAAAAAAAAGTCAAATAGATATCCAGTAGAACTTTAATGACAAGCATTGGCAAGGGTTGGTTGACATGTTGTTTATCAAGTATTTGTTTCAATTGCTGTCATAATAAATTTTTTAGTCTGAGACCTAAAGAAAAGTCACAATGTTTGTGGTTGTCATACTACAGCACTGCACGAATATGCATAGTTACCGTGGCAATGAGATTTCTCTACGTGATCTACCAACCCACATTTTTGCCAGCTCTCACACACAATTGTTCCCCTACTGTAGTAGTGGGATTTGTCGAGGTTGACAGTAAGTGTACACATATGCAGTGTGCTTGCATTTGTATGATTCATGTTCCAGACTTACTGTAGGTGTAAAGTCTATTTGCCACATACAGCTACTTATCATTGTATCTGTTTGATTCATAATGCTTCATTTGGACTCTGTTCCACTCACAGGGTACAAAGATCATGTATGCTTCTAAAGTCTACATACCTGTGCCATGTTCAGTATTTACATAACACAATACAGCTCACACATACTGTGCTATTTAAACTGGGAAAAGTGAAAGAGAAACAAGTAAACCCCCCCCCCCACCATGAACTCCGCCAGATTCTGTCAAATAATAATTGACCTGAACAAAACACTTTTTGTTTTCTTGGTATCTAGTAATGTAGTCCTTGAAATACAGTGCAATTTGTTGTTGTGTTATGAAAGAGTCTTTATAAAAATGGCCTCACCTATCTGTTCCTTTTACAGTAAGTAATCATATGTTTACTTTCTTCATTTTGAAGAAAAGTTTGTATTGTTGTGTGGCCACTTTGTTCATGTATTGAATTTTTTTTTATCTGAGAGAGTTAAAAGCTTACTTTCATGATATTCATTTAAAGCAGGGTAGGTAGTTGAGACATATATTTTACCTAACTTTTTGAACTTTTTCCCACTAAATTGGGTATAATCATATCTCTTTAACAGGTTTGTTGCAAAAATAATGATTTACCAATGGCAAATTCTGTCATGATAAAGTTCCTCAGTAGGGAGAAAAAACATAGATTTTTGAATATTTCTTATCTTGACATCCCCTAGATAATATTCATTAGTATGATTAAGGAATTTTGTTTGGTCAAAGGTCATTAATGTTTCCTATAACTCTGCAGGTAAACACTGATGACCTTCAACCCACAACATTCCATCTACAAAGCTAGGGAGAGGCATAGAACACACACTCATGAATATTATCTAGGGGATGTCAACATAAGAAAAATTAAAAAATTAACTGTTTTTTCTCTCTACTGAGGCACTTTATGACAGAATTTGCCATGTGTAATTCATTGTTTAACCTTGTAAATCTGTAAAGGAGATATGCTTACACCCGATTTGGGGAAAGAATTAACCCTTTCACAGCCAGTGTCCATTACTTGGAAACCTCAATTTTCAGCAAACTACATAAAGTGGAACATTGAAATTTTATGTAATAGTACTTACGTTGCGGTAAACAGAAACAGTAAGGGTGAAAGAACAATAAGTTATGTAAAATGTATGTCCCAACTACGGTATCTATCCTCCTTTAACATTTCTCCCACGTTTTAAATTTAACTATTCACTGAAGGTAAAAATTGTATCCAAATTTACATCTTTTAAAGGTGTCAAAGAGAAGGACAGGTTTGGTGATACTGTAGGCATTGTTTTAACTAGTGGACCATAAATGCTGATTTTCAAACTGGTAGTTTTTGTTAAATTTCAGACAAAGTCATAGATGGTGTGATAAATGTTGAAATTGAGTGAAGTGCATAGCCAGATGGGCCAAGAGGTGGATTAAAGCATTTCCTTTGATAAATGCTGCCGTTTGAGTACTTTACACTGCCCTTTGGTTATGCTGCTGATAATAACGTCTAACTGTGACTTACTGTTTTCATTGATTCCTAAAAATTGGAATCAGGTACAGTATTTTCTTCGCGTACCCGTTGGATCCTTGGGTACCTGAACAACAGGAAACTTTGATGAAGGTTCAAGTTTAAGTATCAACTCCGTACAATGCCATTTGTATTTTTTTTTGGTTCTGAGGGACCCAGTGTGTATCGATCATTATGGTAATTTTTGTGGCAGGGGTAGTTTGAAGATTATGTAGGAAAATCATTCCAAAAGTTTCATGTGAACAGCAGGTTATGAGCAATGAGCATTGCATGTAGATGTGTATTGCTAATTTGTTGTATTATGTGCTCAGGGTATGTGCTCAGGGTAATGTTCTAGTAGTACGTTGGTGGCTTTAGTTCCTTCAGTAGTTTAATATCTGACATATGCATGTCATTTTGGTGGATAGGTATAATTCACATTGTGGACATATACTTACCCCTTGCTTTTCTAATCCATAGATATAACCTTTCTCTAAATATAAGAGCTAATTTGGAGGATGTTTAGAGCAACCTTGGCTAAGTGTACATGCATTAGTGAAGCAAGGGGTACAGTAAGTATGATTCATGAATACCCACACCAAGCCAGTTGGTGGGGAAACTGTTGTATAGATAATGCTAAGTTGCATTGAAAGCATGGACGTAGGCCTACTTACACAGCTTATGTGCTGTCTTGCTACTAATCATTGGTTTTTGTTGTATAAATAATTACCGGTGCTTATGAAAATCCAAACCTCAAAATATGTCAGTTTCCTTCCTATGCAAATTTGCAAGATTGTTATCACTTTGATGTTTTTGTTTGGCAAACATAATCTGTGGTGGGATTTGTGTGTCAGATACTCAGATACCTTCACTGGTGTGGTTGGACTTAAAAGGCAACATATGGTGTAAAGGTCTGTTTGCAGCTCCACACAGTAAGTACTGTGGAAAATGGGTGTACATAAACTGTACAACGTACTGCGTGTGCTTGAACAGTCCTATCCATCTGTGCTTTGTTGATTGGTGCAACAAGCACTGGTGAAGAGGTTTTTTCTTTCACTTGTTTTCCGTTCGTTCGTGTCAGTCTGTCATGCTTCAAACCAGTGGAAGTAATCTGTGTGCTGAACTTGCTTTTATAATGTCCCAATGCGAAAAAGAAAACTCTGAAAAGATCATTGGTGAATGCTGGTAGTTTCAATCAAGGTAATCAGGGAAATGTAATCAAACAGATACATATTAACATATGTCCCAGTAGTTTGAGTGTAATCACCATTCTTTCCTACTGCTTATTTCTACCTAGCAGATGATAGCCACCACCAAAACAGATGTCAGCCCTCTGTGAATCTTGACCGAATACTCAAGTGTTAATGAACAGATCAAGTGGTTGGAAGGACCAAGCGTGTGATATTTAACCTGCAGTAGGATGTTGTGTGGGAGCTTTACCCTGCGTTATTCCAAGACCAGGGTGTGAAAGCCCACCTCTCTGCTGACTTCTGTAGAGTATATATGTCTAACATGCTGGTACTTTGAAACACGAACAAACCAGATGTTACTGATGGAACTCAAGTCTCTGCATCAGTTCATGTAGACACCTGCAACCTAGCCAAGAGAATGTGACATGCTTTTTATGGCAGCAGTAATGTGTTTGACATTAACTGAAAGCAGGAATTAAGTGTACATTTATGCAGACCTGGCAACTCCCCTGGTTTATGTGGGAGACTCCCTGGATTTTGTCCAGATCTTCTGGCCTTCCAGTTTCAGATCCTTCTCTCCCAATTTATTAATGTTCCCACTTGTGGCCTTTCAGGAAATAGCCAAATTCATATTCTTGACATATGAGGGCATGTACATGTGATACATGCAAGGGCAAATTAGGACGAGCCTATCCTTAGAGGGCGCAGTGCTAGAATTAACTTCGAGTGCATTATAAGCTAGGCTAAGTGAATGCATTAGTGAAGGAAGTAGTAAGTATGGTCACTTGTGAATACCCACACCAGTGAGTTACAGGGACACAGTTAATAGGAACTTCCTTGTGCAATTAATTACAGTTGGGCCATTAATTACAGTTCAGTTCATTGTTTATATTTGCAAAGTTCTGTCACATGGTAGAGTACACTTCAGTAGGTTGCTTCATGAGTTCACACGTGCCTTGTGGCTGTGTAAATGCATGCATATGGTGTATACATCTGCACCATATGTAGAAATTGGCCTTACAACAACAGCAACTTATCCTGTTTATGTGTGTGATGATTCTCTTACAGTATTGGGTAATTTCAAGTAGAAAATTACAGACCTCCATATTTTTCCACTAGTCTCCCGATTTTTGGTCGTGAAAATGTAGATCTCCCTATTTGGGTTTGGACTGGTTGACAGGTCTGTCTGTGTCTCTTAAAAAGGAGAAAACCTCATTACAAATTCATAATTCATACAAGTTGGGAAGAATCCTTGACTGGTATTGGCCCATTACAATCAGGTGACCGTGCATTATCCTTAGGAAAATACACGGTCAATTTCAGAGTAAAATCACCAATGGATAAATACAATAAAACATAGACAGTGTTTTGTAATTTTCTATCTTACACAAAACAATGCTGGTACTTTGCCTATCATGCACAAACATTGTTGACATGTTGTGAATTTTGTTGCCCTTTCCTTGTGGTTTGTGTTTCATGGAAATGCAGTTATTTGCCAATCCCAATTTTAATTTGTTTTCACCTTTTTCATCAAAATCTCAAATTGTAAGCAAGAACAAGTAAACTTTGAACCTGTGCATTAACTGGAGGATAATGCACTCTCGGGGTTAATGCTCCGTGATAGTCTCAACCCCGATTGTGCATTATCCTTTAATTAATGCACGGTTTAGCATTGATTAACCTTTTATTCATGTGCTTGAGTGGTGGCGTAGCGGAGATTCATAATTTGTCACGTTATTTACTGTAAGTAATTTCTAAAGATGACAAGGGACAAAACGATGAGGCTTTTTGCCGAATTGGCGACCGTTTTCAGTTGTTATACAGTTGTTCTCCATAAATACTGTACTTCAATATGGTGTGAAGGATTTTTCTAACAAAACAAATGAATGACAAGATGGTGTTTTGTTAAAGAAGAGTTATTCAAATCCTTGCAACACTGATGACAATGTTAAGCACAGTATTGTAAGTGTCCAATGGCACTGCAGTACAAGTTATTGTACATTAAGTTCAGCAGACACTACCGCAGCATTTTCAGAGCAAGTAAGGTCAAACTTGCTGTCCAAGGTTTTGGTAGTTTAAAGACTCAAAAACTACATTCATTGCTGCACATCTCCCACCACAGAACTGTTATTTGTGTTCGCAGAAAACGTTTGGTCGTATGCCTACTTTGATGAGGTACAATGTTAACAAATTTGTTAAAAGTTAACCCTGGTTTATACTTTTACTGTTAAATTGAAAGGAGAAAGTAATTCTGTGCTTCTGTCTGAGAATTGTAATGTGAATTGTTCCTCTCAAAGGATTCAGATATTGGAAAATAAATAAATAATACCCAATTGATATTCATTGGTTGGCTTTCAATAACATTTCTCATCATTCATAGAAATGTAAATGTAGCACATGGAAATGGGATTTGAACGAAATGTGTCTCTTATCCAACGTTGTCATGTTGAGCATGCTCTGAAGGATTACAGAAAGCGCTGTTCTGTAAGGGTTGTAAATTTTGATGTCCCTGATTTTAAGCAGCTTTTCAAAATTAAGTGTTTGAAGTGTGCTTTCTAGAAAATCATAATAAGGGCAGTTCAAGAACTTCTAGTATGTGATACTTACGCCCTTGTATTATTACAGATGAACTTTTTAGTGTAGAGAAGTAGAGGCTAACCTTGTGTTTATAGGACTGTTTTTTTTTAAGGAATCCTGTCATGTTAAAGGAGGATTCGTAGTTAAAACAGAAAGAATAAAAAACATGATGTTCTTTGCAATCTCCTTTCAACTGAACCATGAACATACATTCTAAGATATGGCTTAAAGTAAAACCTGGATTGATATTACGTACTGTATATCTAGCTCACAGATGTACTCCCAAAGCCCTCCTCATGATTATGTATATATCACCTGTTAAGCTGCACTGTACAGTAGGGACGGAGGTTTTTTGCAAGTGATTTGTAAGTGTGTGGGCTTACAAATAGTAACAATTTAACACAAATAATGGAGACAATGTAGGGAAATATTTATAAACTATTCCTCAGTGTATATTTCTGTACTTGCTGTAACTTGCCAGATGATGACATTTGAGTTGAAAATGTTCGCTGTGTTGAACAGCTCCTTACCATGTAACTAGGTTTGTGAATGATCGCTGCACATTCAACCTGTATTGCAGTGTAGGCACCAGTAGCCTGGGGGTGTCTTCATGTGATTTTCTCAAGACTAACATAGATCTGTATTCAACTGATACTGGACAGCCTACCACACAAGGTCTTTATGTAGTTAGTAATCCTAGGCCTGAGTCAAAGCTTGTGGTAGGGACGAGTAGTGAAGTTTGTTGTTGGCTTGATTAGCATTGCTACTGCAACAACATTGACTGTGCATGCAGTAGAAGTGCAACTGTAGGCCCAGTGAAGTTGATATATGGTGTGTCTGTACATAAGACTCAAGACAGTATATTAATCAGTCTTGGAAATTTCAAGGAACAAAAAACAAATTTGTTTTTTGCAGTCTTTCAGAAGTTGATCCACCATGCATACAGAACATAGAGAGTGACCTTTGACCCCTGTCTTTAATCTCAGCCCATACCCACTGTGGAATGTTGCCCCTCCTTGTCAGCACATGTCCAAACTAATCATGCACATCTGAGCCACATTACTTCATCCCTTGGAAATTTATCTAACATAGATTCAAGTTTTGCATTCCTCTTGATTTCTCTTCTGGCAATTTTAGTACCTCTTACAGTACACATGGAACTATAGAGATAATAGTAAAAGAGTTACATAAGGTAAACCCCAAGAGGTCTGACAATTTGATGCTGTATTTCAAGTTTTTTCTGTACATTGACAGTATTTACTTCACTCCTCACTTACCTGTAACTAGTATTTCAGTTCAATCCAAGGTAACATTAATGTGTGAAATTTTACCAACTCTCTCAAATTACTTCTCTCTTCTTCTTTGTTTAATTTACTGCACAAAGTGGACAGCAATGAAGGAAAAACAGTTACCATTTCATTCCATCAATAACCTTTTAGTCAGTGAGATGATATAATTCTCTGGTTTTGGTTTCACAGGTCTGCTCATATGGTAAAAACATCCATGAGAGAAATGTTGTCTTGTATGTTGCACGTGTATTGCGGCAGTAGAGAAAAGGTCAGAAAAAATCTTATCTTGCTTTGGCACAGTGATGACAGATGCTGGATCAATTAAAACATTCTTCAGATGCATAGGTTTGCCATTTGGTAACCTTGATGTCTTTAATTAAAAAAAATAAGTGCAGTTAGCTCACTCAGGGCAGACAGAATCACCACTTGTAGATGAGCTGGTGTTCTACAGTAATTTTGTTGTGCTTATACCGTGTGCAGGCAGTTTAATAGTTCAGTGTTTTACGCTACAGTGGTTGGTTGTGACTGAAGACACGACAACATGAAGAAAAATAATGACATACAATGTGTACCTCATATATCATGATTAATGAAAGTTAATTGTCATACCTAGTGGAAAGATTGCCAAGCCTGCCAACTGCTTAATGTTTGATTTGAATATATAACAGACTTTTAGACATGACATCAGGTGAAAAAGTCACAGTGTGCCAAACCTTTGGATTTAATGTAAAAAGAAATGTAAAAAAAAAAAAAACTGTAGATTTGACAGTTGTGACTGGCCATATACTGGAATTGGTGTTTCAGCTTTTTTTTTTTTTTTTTTGAAGAGAGTGAATTGAAGGTGACCAGACTTTCAAGACTTTCATTTAGTGTTCTTCCCTTTTCCTCGATCAAGTTTATCTTGGTAGTGGTTTACATACAAGTAAAGGCTTGTTAGTCACCAAGGAAACAGTGGCTTCATTTTGGTTTTAAGTGTCAATCTCATTAGGTAGACACTTGCCACACAGTTTCAACGATATTGGCTCAGACACAACTAGCAAGTGAATGCTACAGCCTGCTTTCTCAGTGACTTTATTTTCTCACCTCTCTGCACACATTTATGGAGTATGGTGACAGTCTCTCCTAGCAATGTATGCATACTAATTTGTTATGAGCTGTGTTTGGTATTTGTAACTCTGTGCCCATCAACTGTGTGTATCATTAACAAAATCTATGACACTGTGCATTTTTCTAACCACTGTGCAGATTTATCGTAATGCCTTTAAGCCTTCCCAAGTGCAACTTGGGACGATGCTTAGCAATGTAAAAAAAAAAAAAAAAACCTTCCCCAGGTGTTTTAGGTGAGAGAGTTCAGTCGTTGTCATGAGACAGGTAAGTCTTTCTCACAAAATCAAACCAGTAACGTTTTGTGGTGTATGAACTACTGCGGTCTCACAGTGATGTCACAGTGTGGATTTGACTATGGTGCATCTTTCTCCTAAATCTGCCAGTCTGGCACAAAAGACATGCATGGTAGTGGTCTTCATTCGACCATGTCACCATGCAGCTTGGTGTAAGCATCGTCATGTCATGTCACCCTGAGACTGTGGTATTGTATTAGTATCTCAGCCCAGAACAGGTTTGTGAATGTTGAAACGTACAGAGACTCTAGTGGTGTTGTTACGAGTCACCTTGACTTGTACATTAAGCTTGGTTAGTTCTTACTGTACCCCATCTTTCAGGAATTTAGTTACTGCTCTATATTTTCTTACCAAGGAGGAGAAGCAAGTAAGCCTGCATGTGTATGTTAGAGTGAAATCAATTTAGCCACAGTTCAATATTTTGCCGATGGATGATGGAGGTATTTAAATGATAACAAACGATCATACCGTAAACTTGACAATATGCAATTCATAGCAAACCAGTTGTTCACCTCTTGCTCTGCATTATACTTGCGATCTGTTTCTTTGTGATGGAGAACTGGTCACACCCTTAAATATTACCTTATCGATTGCTATATGTACATCTGAACACTTCCCTTTCTTAGTCTCACCTAGCTTGTCTGTTCGTTAGGCATTCATATGCACAAAGTCCATCTGTGAAACACATTTACTTAATAAAGATATCTAGCTGCAACATTAACTTTGTACTTGTTTGATTCTCATTCGATGTATAGGTAGAGTCAGTTGCTATCTCTCCTTTCCTGGGTCTGCAAACGTAATCACGATTTAATAAAAACACTTTCGTCCTCCTCCGCTGTGTGAGATGACGCTGGAAGGTTTGATGTCACAGGGAGTAGCTTTTTGACTCATCTTCTGTTGTCGGACATTGTCTATGTTGTTCGTCGTGAGACGGTTTTTCGCTGCATTATCAGGAATTGAGCAGGTTCTGTCTAAAAATAGTAACAGTATGCATCTTTCATTAGAATTGTTATGAAGCTGTATTGGATTCCTGTATTGATGAGAAAGATATTTTGCTTCAATGCTGTGTTGCATAAATTTGCTTTCTCTGTGTGAGACTTACAAAATATTCGGTATCTATGCTGTACACTAACATTTTGTTACTAAAGCATACATTTAGTAAGTAAATGTTTGAATTGTTTAGTACTTACTTATAGTGTATTGCTCATCCATCTTTGCACCCTGCGTCATGTGTTTAGTAGAGTAGCAGGCATTGTAGTAGTAAGCTGAAGTGTGTTGAAGAGCTGTGTATTTAAATTCAAAGTCTACTTTTAACTGAATTAATTCAAAGTCTCAAAGCAACAACAACAAAAAATTATTGGCAGTACAGTAGTCCCCTCTTTTCTGGTACTCAAACCAGTACATTATGGGACATGTATTGGACTTAATTTTAAACAAAGCCATTGTGCAGATTACGGATTGAAAACATAGAACCTTTTAATGTCAGAAGTCACTACAGTGCTTAAGGCATGCCAGCTTGGAGTGCCTCTCTGAGATAATGCTTAGCAACTATTCAGTACTGTTTGCCCAGTAGTACTAATAGTACCATTGCAGTTGATATTTAACACAATCTTTTGCAAACCCAGTTTAAGTCACCACCATCTGCGGAGATATTCCATGGATCTTATCATTTAAATTCCATGCGGACACCCATCACAACACTTACAGGTCAGCACCAATTGGAAAGTGTTTCTAATACAGTACTGCCATTGTGTGTCTGTAATTTTAAATTGTGTAATCTCTTGGAAGCAATTTATAGAAGCAAACATGCACACGCATCCCCTGCATACACACAGGGCCCGCTTCCTCGACCACGCGTCTCGTTAATTGGTTCGTGAGAAATTCCATTCTTGTGACTTGTCTGAGAGTGACTGGCAGCACTGTACACTGTTCTGTCAAGATAAATACTAAGGTCAAACGAAGGTTGTAGTTAGTACCAGATCAACCTAGCAGATAGATCAGTATCAGGGAAACTGTCCTACATCAGTTGTCATAATACCAAAACAAAAAGCAGTAATCAATTCAGCCATACTCAAGTTTATGTCATAGCTACACTTGAAGTTTGCATCATCCATTCCTTTGAGGATTTTTGCAAGATATTAATTTGCTTTCTTTTCATAGATCAGAACTTATCAAACTTGGATGAGTTCTTTTTATTTTTGGTCCCCTTTGAAGAAGTTTTCAGGTTTACTTGGTTCCTTCTCATAGTTCATCTATCAAAATTATTCAAACTGGGACAGCTCTCTGCAGGTTCAGTCACAAATGGTTACTTATTCAGTAGATTGACAGTAGGTTGGTGGATATCAAACATTACTGGCTGGACGCATTGCTGTGTTTGTATGGAAGGTGTGCCAGGTTACTGTCAGGGCTCCCTTTTCTGTCCCATCTCGACAGTGCCGTTAAACACTCCTTCACAATCTAGGCTGGTTGACTTCAGAATGATACATTTGGAAGAGGAGTTCTGCAATTAAACAAATCAATTTGTGATTAGTCACTGTACTAGGAATGATTGTGTCCATTTCCAATTTAAATCTGGCTCATGACTTACCTGTCAATGCACAGCAATTGCACTCTCACACAGTACCTACATGTATTTTGAGTTAATAATACCCATCCTCATTCACATGAATCAGATGGTGGTTTGAACTGCGTAATAATGTGACTTTAGAACTGACACAGCAGTTCAGAGTGCATTCTTGTGCTGTGACATGTAAGAGGGTCATTCGTAATCAGCGTGACAGTGTGAGATGTGGTACCCTATCACTTAAGATGAGTAAGAACCCTCTTTCATGGTTTATGAAAGCACTTTATCTGATGTTGATTCACAGATGTAAAACCTGTTGCAGATTTATCCTCAGTTGTTCAAAGTGTAAGACTCTCTCTTGACAGCTTCAAGGATACATGAGGAATATATTAGTGTATACGCGACTTTATTCCTTGATGAATTCCTTGAAACTGTAGTCACAAATGATTAATCAGGATGAAGGATAATTTGAAACAGAATCTAAAATGTATGCTGGATTTTTTGATTCCTTGCCGTAGGCAGGGGAATCTATGCAGTCATGATGTCGAGTGTGGGTATGTATGTGTGTGTGTGTGTGCGTGCGTGTGTGTGTGACGGTTGCTCGTAAACACTCTATCTCAAGAAGGGTAACTCTGAGTAATTTCATTTTTGGCATGTTGGTTGCCCATATTGAGTAGATGATCCCTATTGTTTTTGGTGTCCAAATCTTGCATATTAATGAGGTTATGGGATAAAACATAAAAAAAATTTAAAACTGCCATAGTTCCTTATCCATGGGTCAGATTTGTTTTAAACTTGATAAGGTTGTCTGTTATTAACAGGTTCACGACCCTGTGAAATTTAATGCTTATCAATAGAGAGGAAGGGATAATTTTTCACTACAAAATAATAGTAGCCTAAACACCATTATTGTGGTTATTATAAACTACCGTACAAATATATATTGATCTACATTGTGCAATAGCAAGTGTTTATTCTCTCGCACACAGTTAACTCAATGGGATTGCTCCCTACAGTACTGCATTTGTAACTTTGTGAGTAACTTCTAGTGTGGGGGGCTAATAAGTTGTCCAGAGAGAGAGTCTTGGTACGGGAGGTCATGGGGTCAGATAGAAAAGCATGTAATGGAATGTTAATGGGTTTATGAAAAATGTGAAGAAAATAAAAAAACCATCTGTTCTGTCATTTATTTGGATAATATCAATATCCAGAGGAACAGCTGGTAGCAGAACAAGGTTTCTTAACAATCAAATTGGAGTGCTTTCAATCATATTTCACAATGTCGGAAAAGATGGAGGAAGCAAAAATATTGCGGAGGAATCATAACTTAGGGTCAACTTACCAGGACTTTGAGTGTGTTAAAAGCTACTTGTAACAAGGAAGAAATTATCCTGGTGGTTTACTAAGAATTTTGAGGTAAATATGGCAGACAAGCTGAGTTCAGATGAGGTAAGGTTGAGTTATTTGATTCAACTAACAACAGGCAAGACTAGAAGCAGCATTGATTACTTGTGTGTTTCTTGGAGCTCAGAGATAATGTTGACTGATTTCATACCGTACTCATACTGTACTTGATGTGTGGGTTGTATGGCCTGGGTAGGTGATCCCTATTGCTTTTGGTGGACATCAAATGTCGCAGTCATTTTAGGTCACCAAAATAAAGGTCATTTTGGGTTAAAGGCTTGTGGTGTATCAAGAAAAATAACTGCAGTTGATCTTATACTTGTCATTTGAATAATTTATGTTTGTTGTAATATAACCATGTAGCAAGGAATCACTAAGCCTTTTGGCTTTCTGGTTTTTCTGGTCTGGTAGATCCAACTCAATTGCATCAGTTGAAGAAACTGCTGTAACAGTTTGCCAATGCTGAAGACAAACAGCAGGACCATCATAACACTTGCTACCATTTAGAAATTCTATCTCAGATTTATTAACAGAAAAAAAAATGACTGCTCTCCTCACTTACCTGTCTCTGCACAGAACCTGCACTTCAATGTTCTTTTGCCAAGATTTTTGCAGCCTCATCAGCATTACCTAGAACATTGTTGGACATAAGTCAGACTAAGTACCCCCTTTTCATTCTGTTCTCACTGAGTGCTCAGAGTGAATGATCTACTTCATAATTTATTGTACTTAAAATTTTATCAAAAGTTTCTCTTTTATTTTCAGATCTATCGAAGAACAAACTGAGTGAACTCCCTTTAGACGTGTGCACATATCTTTCCATGCAGACTTTGAGCTGTTACAGTAATTTTATCCGAGCCATACCAGACGAAATAGTGAACCTATCCGCTTTAACTTATCTTAATCTCAGGTATGGTAGATGCAATGTGGATCTCTTTTACTTTCTTGCTTACCTGTGTCCATGTAACCAGTGCACCCTCATCTTCACTCTGCCTCACAGACAAGTTCTTCTTCTCAAATGAAATTACAGTGGTAAATGTAAACATCGAATTACGGCAAAGTAGTAAAGTTCTGTGGGGGTCGAGAGCGAATGATTTGCTCACCATCACAGAGTATCTAACTGTTGTTTGGTCCCACATGTCAAATGGTTATGTTATACAACAGTCTTGTAGACTTGTGATAAACACGGTGAAACTAAGGAAAAAAAGCAGAGGGTAACAGTTGATGCTAATCGATGATCACCTCTTCCTGTGTTTTCACTTGCCTCTTTATTGTCTTAGTTGCTTGTCTGTTCCAGATCTGTGACTCTGTTTTCCGAGGATGTGGAACCTAGCTGGATGTTTCAGACATCAGTGCCCCAAAAGCAGATGTTCTTCATCTTCTGATAAACCTCTCTTTGAGTTCATCCTTGAGTTGTTATTTCAGACTGTCACATTCATCGAAGAACCTTTTCCATCCAGTGTGTGTTGTCAAAATTTGTCATAGTAATGGTAGTCACATAAGTCTGTGCACTTAGTCAGATAAAAATAAAGCACATCTGGCATTTTGTTGACTTGTATTTAATGAAGCATTTAATGACTTGACCACTCCCTCCGTGCAGTGATCCTTCCTAAACTTTCTTCCAAATGTAGTCTACTTGTAAAAATGCACTATAAAATACCAAGAAATTTGATTATCGTATTTTTGCTGTACAGTATTTGCTGTCTAATCCTAATCATACTGTTCCCACTTCACCTTGTCTTGACTGCCTTGGTAACTTCTTACAGTGCCGTCCGGGATTAATGTGTCTCCCCAACCTCGGTTGAACGGTGCAGTGCGGTACCCTTCTATCCTCTGAACCGGAGTGTAACCGCTTTTGAGTCTGGTTTTAATCCTACTTTAAACCGTGGTAAACATGTACTAATTCTCTCAATAGTTACCGCCCAAGCTGTAACAATAGTCACCTAATCGGAGCGTCCTTTTGACAGTGACAAAAGGAATACAAAACAAATAAGTCTCCTATTATTATGGAGGTAAAATCCGGATACACACGAGAAGTTTCGTATAATAAAGGCCTACGTTAGAATCCACTGTTAGAGCAAACTTTGTAGGGATTGCACGGTTGAACTTAGTTGTCCGATTCTCAAAACCAGCACCCGAAAGTAACTTTGATCGGATATTATACATGTACAGTAGGTCTTACAGTAAAAACAATGAAATAGATGACGAAATCTATACAAGAAACATCTTTGACAATCATCCATGAGAATCACTTACGTGACGTACGGGCTTATCCAAAAAGTATAAAACCCAAATGGCCCTGGCGGTGATTGCTACATTGCCGCAGATTTAAAATGATGTGAAAAACAAACAAACATGATTTAACCACCTGTAAATCACAAATAGGCTAACATATGTTTGATGATAGGCCTGCAACTTTGGGAACCGTTCGATCGCTGTTCAAACATTTTCAACTCAGAAAGTCTACGTGTAGGTCAGTGTTATGCAATACCATGGTCATGTTAGGGTGTGATAACCAAACACACGTGCTTTAAAAAAATTTCTGCATTTACCGCGTATTCGACATGGCCAACTAGGTAAAACTTAAGCCTGTCATCTGTAATACTTCCACGGCATTTGGATTAAGCCTCTTCAGGAACAAATATTTACCATGTCTGCTTCTCAAATTGTTTTATTACAAGACTTTTATACAAACGACACAGCAATTATTTTAGACATTCAAACAATTTCAAAAGTATTGAGGAGATAAGTTTCGATGATTTAACATCAAACCTGTGTTTCCTTGGAAAAATGTGTTATCTGAGTCCAAATACTTTGCAACATTCTACTACAAAAAGAAGCGTCTTATTTTTATTTTTATTCCCAGCGATGAGGTCCATTTGAAGAAAATACTTTTACCTTCAACCCACACCACATTCAAAGTAGCATATTGACTTTTTAACACCTGTTTTTGAAGTATCTTTGCTCTGAGCTCAACAGGTGTTTGACCAAAGACTTCACTGAGATATTTAAAGGAAAAAGTAAAAAAAAAAAAATCATAAGGGCTGTGCTATGGAAAAGGCAAAAACGAGAAATGGGACAACCAAGCCGCAAACTGTTGTTGCTATAGCGACGTAAACATGAAGGGGGTAGGGAGGGGGGAAGGGGTAAGAAAGCAGTACGTTGGTAAAAGTTTTGACCTACTTTTCCAACGACATGTTTTAAAGATAAAGCAAAACATAGCTCTGAAGAAAACAAAGAACAAATAACTAGGCTTTCATATTTCACAAAAAAAAAAAGGTTGGCAAGTTATAAGTGCGGGATATTGGGTCATAGTGAGGTCGGAGCATTCCTTTTTTTTTCGCATTTTTAACAGCTATGACATCTATGAAAGTACATGATAATTATTACGTAAACCCACAACTGAAGTAAAAAATCATGATTGTCACTGGGGAGTCCGATTTTGGGCGCTTTCTGTTGCCCTTAACCCCCCCTCCCCATCATAAATCTGAAATCCTGGTAACACCGTTCCCAGCAGAACACTCAAGGTTATGTCCCTTTAATTACAAAGTAGGCTTACATGTAGGTTTATGATAGTTCAGGCTACTGTGTAACTGCATATCTCAACAGGGATGAAACAACGAAATGGACCAAGTTACCACCTGTCAGCCCATAGATGTTTAAAAGACACCTCAAAATTCAACATGCATGGGTGGTTGCAACACTTGTAATGTGAGTTTCACTTCACAAGTAAGCTGTTATCAATAATTGATTTGCAGCTACGAAATAAAAAGACAAAGAAAAAAAAAGACAATCACCCTTTGTTTCAATAAGTTCTCTTATAATGATATACCCTGCTTGCAGTATCCAAGTTCAAGGCCATGCTAAAATAGGTATGATTTTTTCTTAAACTCGAAAAACTCAAAATCTAGGGCTATGGTGGAAGAGTGCAGATATCTGGAAATATTAGTGTCACGTTTTTGAAAGGAAATATAAATGTCCTAGTCAGTTTTAAGAACCGCCCCGACTTTCTCGAAGGCAAATATAGGCCTATAGTTGCTATACTCTACATGTTTTTTGGCACATTCAGTAAAGTTCATTTGCTGTAATATGTTCTGCATCGCAAATTTTGCCCTTCCCTTCAACAACATAGTGTAGTTTAGAAGAAAAAAGGATCAGAAGGGAAAATTAATTCCCCATCGAGGCCCCTGAAAAAATTTCATAAGTAGCCTACGATAATTCCCCCCCCCCCAAAAATGGGGTAGGAACTTAACAAAAGGGACCCTTCTCCACATCAGTCTCCAGAAGTTAGTGTACATCCCACTTAAACATAGATCTGGTAATCCCAAACGCGGGGATTAGTCTCTAGTTCTGGTTGAGACTAAGAAATTGAAATTCTCAGAAAATAAAAAGCAGAATGGAAAAAACTTGCTATTTTCAGGAGGGAAATGCTCATGCTGGTTTCGAAAACTAAAATTATCATGACCATCCCAGCAAATTGTAACAGTTTTACGTCATCCACGCGATCTACTGCTAACGAAGATTTGGGTAGGCATAAGTTACACCTATATTAACGTAATGCGGAGTCCTTATTATGACCTAGCGTAGGCGTAGCCCAGTGAGGATATATTTTCAAACCAGGCCTACCTAGTATTCCAGCGAAAGTAAGAAAAAAAAAAAATATCATCCACGCACTCTTGTGCACCACTACCTTTGAGCACCCATCAATGGTGCAGCTTACTTAGGCTAACAGTGCATCTCCTAAAGTTAAGAACTCCATTCAGTTCTGCTGCGTAATCACTAATTGTAATTGGCAAGTTAGTCTTGTAATTTACAACATAGGCCTATCCTTATTGCTGCACATTCCAGTCCATTCCACCTTGATAAAGGTGTTTTACCAATACCACCAAGGCAGAAAGACTCTTTCTGGTATGCAAATTAATTTCCGAAATGAGGGATTCGGACTTGGCTGCAAAAGCCTACTAGATTGACTGTGTGGTACTTTAGGCTAGGGCGAATATTCATGACATGAACTTCATGAGGTTGCGGTTAAGTTAAAATCGTTAAGCTAACGTTAGTTGCTTGTAAGTCAAAGTTAGGACATATGTACCATAACCTAAGCTAGGCCTAAGAATGTTTTTTTTTTGTTCCTGGTCCAAAGCCTAAGGTGAACAGCCAACCGGCTTTCGAACTTCAAAGCTCTATTCAATACAGGACAAGATCTATACTTCTTTACACCTGCTTTGAGCAGTTGCCATGCGTACAGATTACAAGGGGATATGATCGCTTTTAACGTTCGACTGCAGTAACGTCCTAGTTACGTTGCATTACCAAAGTAGACTTTGGGTGAGTGCTCTAATGGTTGCCAGAATGCTACATACCTAAACTGCTGAGCACAATCCGGACAATATTGCTCTAAGTACCCTGACCTGTACAATCTCAATATGCTAGTATGGTCACGGCTGAAAGAGAAGTAGAACTTTGAAGAAGAAGAAGAAAAACGCAAAGCCATTTTCATATTTATTTCTTTAAAAAATCAAAACAGTTTGAAGCTTTTCCTCAGAAATTCATGCACAAACAAATAAGATGGGATTTCCTTTGTCTGTGCAGGCTCAAATACTGTAAGATCTGAGAAAAAGACAGATAAGTGGGGTTAGCTCTTCAGCCTGTGGTACGAGCATTGTGTGGAAATAACAGTTACACGGATTATAACCACGTTGTTGCTTTGTTACACGCCGTGCACCTGGTTAACTTTTCAGTACTTATGAATAGGCTTGTATCCATTGTTCACTGCTCAGTGCTGTGATTGTTCGCTATTCATAGTCAAACCGCGGTTAAGTTGCGGTCGTAACGCAGAGGATTACCGCTCTTGGACTCCGTTCGGGTGACACATTAATCCCGCACGGCACTGTAAGTCTCTTGCCAAAGGCAAATGAGGGCGGGCTGGACCTTAGAGGGTGCTGTGCTAGAATTAATTTTGATGATGTTCAGGCTAAAAGGCTAAATTTATGTATTAGTGAAGCAAGGGGTAAGTACATGTCTACGATTTGAATCCTCTTAAGCATTTTACATCTCAGTGACTGGCAATATCTGGTCACATAGTCTTGTCATTTTACAATTTAAAAGTGCCTAGATGCTGAGCTTCCCTTCAGGAAATTATCCCTTTGAATCTTGCTTTCTGCAAGTGTTGTCTGTTCTTGGTGCATTGGTAACATTTACCACATCCAAGCACTCACTGTTACTTTCTGCTAAGCAGCTATCCATTTCAATTTCTTATCTTTTTGGGCATGTTTTGTTTTCCATTTAACTGGGGGTTGCTGCCAATATAATTTGGTGGATAGTGGTCGCACGGGATGACTTTCCTAATACCCTCCCCTTAGTACATCATCAATTGGCTTTGCTTGTCAGTAGCTTGGTAGTGCGATGGGAGTGCTTAGGTTATGAGTAATAGGAAAGCTTTTTGCACCTTAATACCTGACTGTGTAAAGTGTGGAAATATTTTGATGCAGTCTGTTACTTTACTTGAATATTTCTCAATTCTCACTATTTCAAACTCAAGCAATGTTAAAACAGCTTTTGACAGTACTATTTAGTTTCTCCCTTTAGTTTTTGATTCCTTGCTGAAGGCAGCTAAGGAATCTATGAGCATATTTTGATTTTGGTTCGTTGTATGTATGTGCATGTGTGTGTGCATGTTTGTGTGCATGTGTATCAATTATCTTGTTAGCACTGCAGTTTTTGAAGGGAAGGTACATGATAGGTGAAAGTTGGTGTGTGGGTAGAACATATAAAGATCTCGGCTGGGATTGTTTTTGGTGTGGGTCAAAGGTCTTATGAGGTCACCAGCAGCCAGTTAATATACACAGTGTGTTTGCAGTATCTCAGGAACTACATCTTGCATGAACTTTGAGCTTGGAGGGTATGTACTCCATTTTCATTATATAACATTGTGATGATTTTCTTGGAGGTCAAAGGTCACATGGAGTCATCAGAGACCACAATGTGACAAGCTTGTGTATGTTCATTAATGCTCTAATTTTTGTAGGAAAGGCGCAAGACAGATCAGAGTTGTTGTGTTTGGAGGAAATGTTAAAGTCTTGGTTGGGATTGTTGTTGGTGCAGCTCAAAGGTCATCTGAGGCAGATTGTAGTAGGAAGTAGGCAGATTGTAGACAACCAACTTTTGCAGTATCTCAAGAACCACATGTTGCATAGAATTCAACATTAGATGGTGTGTACTTCCTTCTAAATAAATAAGATTGTGGAGGGTTTTTTTTAGGTCAAAGGTCATATGGGGATATCAGACGTCGTACAGTGAAAAACTAGTGAACACACTACTTTCAAAGGGGAAGTAACCCTGCACTTTACAGGTGGTATTAAGGTCTAGTGCATAACCTTTCTTGTGTTTGGTTTTGGTGTAAATTGAAGGTTATTTGGGTCTCCAGGAGGTGCAAAATATTAGCTCTCAGCTTGACTTTTACTCTTCTCTGCTAGTGGGTATACAAGTATTTAGTGTAACCAGCTGGCAAAGACCAGCAATACTTGAAATGTTTTATAAAATTCACTTAATGTTTTTGATCTTATGAATTTGAATTCAGTGACTTTTAATGCAAAGCACAACAGAAGGCAGTACATATCTTTGTCATCCTTTTGTCATCCTTTTTTGATTCCTTGCCGAAGGCAGGGGAATCTATGCAGTCATGATGTCGTGTGTGGGTATGTGTGTGTGTATGTGAGTGTGTGTGTATGTGTGTGTGTCGGTTGCTCGTAAACACTCTATCTCAAGAAGGGTAACTCTGAGTATTTTCATTTTTGGCATGTAGGTTGCCCATATTGAGTAGATGATCCCTATTGTTTTTGGTGTCCAAATCTTGCATATTAATGAGGTTATGGGATAAAACATAAAAATTTTTAAAACTGCCGTAGTTCCTTATCCATGGGTCAGATTTGTTTTAAACTTGATAAGGTTGTTTGTTATTAACAGGTTCACGACCCTGTGAAATTTAATGCTTACCAATAGAGAGGAAGGGATAATTTTTCACTATAAAACAATAATAATAGCCTACACACCATTATTGTGGTTATTATAAACTACCGTACAAATATATATTGATCTACATTGTGCAATAGCAGGTGTTTATTCTCTCGCACACAGTTAACTCAATGGGATTGCTCCCTACAGTACTGCATTTGTAACTTTGTGAGTAACTTCTAGTGTGGGGGGCTAATAAGTTGTCCAGAGAGAGAGTCTTGGTATGGGAGGTCATGGGGTCAGATAGAAAAGCATGCAATGGAATGTTAATGGGTTTATGAAAAAAATGAAGAAAATAAAAAAACCATCTGTTCTGTCATTTATTTGGATAATATCAATATCCAGAGGAACAGCTGGTAGCAGAACAAGGTTTCTTAACAATCAAATTGGAGTGCTTGCAATCATATTTCACAATGTCCGAAAAGATGGAGGAAGCAAAATTATTGTGGAGGAATCATAACTTAGGGTCAACTTACCAGGACTTTGAGTGTGTTAAAAGCTACTTGTAACAAGGAAGAAATTATCCTGGTGGTTTACGAAGAATTTTGAGGTAAATATGGCAGACAAGCTGAGTTCAGATGAGGTAAGGTTGAGTTATTTGATTCAACTAACAACAGGCAAGACTAGAAGCAGCATTGATTACTTGTGTGTTTCTTGGAGCTCAGAGATAATGTTGACTGATTTCATACCGTACTCATACTGTACTTGATGTGTGGGTTGTATGGCCTGGGTAGGTGATCCCTATTGCTTTTGGTGGACATCAAATGTCGCAGTCATTTTAGGTCACCAAAATAAAGGTCATTTGGGTTAAAGACTTGTGGTGTATCAAGAAAAATAACTGCAGTTGATCTTATACTTGTCATTTGAATAATTCATGTTTGTTGTAAGATAACTATGTAGCAAGGAATCACAAAGCCTTTTGGCTTTCTGGTTTATGAATCTATTTCTATTTATTGAGCTATTTTGATAGTTACAAGTGCAAAATTCCCCAAAGACAAAGGATTTCCTTTTGATTTTGCCTTACTAAGGTACAATCCTTTCCATGCAGAGAGAGTTTTTCCAGCTGATAAGTGACCATTGACCTCTGAGGTCACTGAAACAGGTGTTATCAATCCCAGAGAGATCTTTATCCAACAATTGACATTGTGGAATATGTCAGCACATTCAGAGAGAAATGATTTGTGTGTCAGTTTGGACTACTGTACCTATGAGAGATTTTTTACTTTTAACTACAGTATGATCAAATGGTGGTTACATTTTGTGTGTATTTCCAGCCAGGGAAAGAGTCATTGTCACCCTGTAATGGAATGAATTCAAAGATATAAGTTTAACTATAATATATCATGTGCTAGCTGCAGGATATCTTAGGAGAGCATTTGGACATTCAAGTGTAATGAAGGCAAGGAATCACTAAACCTATTGGCTTTCTGGTTATTCCCTCCTTTATGCTTGTTGCACCAAGCTCTAAACTGTTTTATTTAATTCATTTAGTAGATGATGTATTAGTAATATTTAGTAATGTCAGGATATACGTATGATGTCAATGTATGTACCCTGTTTATAAAGTCAACTGTTTCATTATGGGAGTGTTGCTTTGTAATATTTACCATCATAGATATAACCTGAAGGTCATGTGACATGAAAAACACATTTTGGAGTATTGGGTGCATTCAGCATTGAAAATATTAAAAATAGCCACAAATTCCCAGATTGACCAATTTACAGGCAAATTAGGTCTCACAGCTATATCATGAATAAGCATTGGCTACGTACGCAAATTTGTGATGTCAAGAGATGGACTCATATGATATGTCTTATGATAATCCTTTGTTTATGTAACCTTTATTTCAAGGACATTTGAGAATTTTATACGCCCAGAGGGCTTTATTTGGAAGCATGTATTTTCTTCTTCAAAAATATCGATATCATTTACCAATTTGAAACCCAGTAATGACAGTAAGTAATTATGAGGCAATGTGTAGGCTTAACAAAAGAAATACTGACTCCTTGCAACACTCTCATTGTCATCTGTTCTGCATTTTTCTCAGACTTTGAAAAGTCATATCTCAAAAATGGTAAAATATATAACAAAATTCCAACCAGTTTTTCTCAGGGGTTTACTTTGCAGCTTCTGAATGAAGGGTGCTCTTTTCTAGAAGCATGTCACACAACCTTGAAACACTGTTCAAGAGTGAAGCCAATTCTGAAAAAAAGATCTTTACAAGTTTTTCACATTTCTCTCTTTGGTTTTGCTCTTCTCCAACAGTCGTAATCAACTATCAACATTACCAGTCCATGTGTGTAATTTATTTTTAGAGGTTTTAATAGTCAGCAATAACAAATTAGTGTCCTTACCACCAGAGATTGGCAGGATGAAGACACTCATGCATCTTGTAAGTATATACATACTTCATAATCATGATCAACAATTGTCATGGCGCTTTTCACTTCTAATGTCCATTGTAAGAACTCACTTAACCCCCATCCTGACCCCTCAAGTCAGTAACATTTAGCTATACCAAGCTTCCTGACCTATACTACACGAAAACTACTTTCTCATTCTCCCACTGTGTCGCGCTCCTTTTTCTGACCTTTAACACTGGCCCTCTCTCACTGGTGTACAATTCAGTCTGGACTTCTCCCACCTTTTTCCTATCATAAAAATTGTCAAACTTCTGTTTTGAATCCTAACTTAAGTTCCTAGATTGGGTGTGCCTTAGTTTGGGTAGGTGAGGTTTGTCTGAATAAATATCTAGGTTCAGCATTTTGGCACTGGGATTCACAGTGGCCATTTTGTTGGTTTATTGAAGAGACTGTGTTGTTAATTGATAGTTTGACTTTATGGCATTGAACTCTGTAACAAAATGAGTGGTAGGGTTGTACATGGTATTTTAGTCTGTGGTATTGAAGAAAGGACTTGTCTCACAGCCAATATGTTTAGACAAATGAAGGTTGTATGCTTTTCATCTAATATGCAGTTCGGAAACTTCTGCAGTTGATTGTATGATATAATTTAAGTTTGATTTTAAGTATTGATTTAGACCTTGTAAATCTTCAGATAGTAGTTAAAAAACAGAAATGCCCCACTGTAGTGAAGGATAATGTATTTTCTTATCACACTGTAACTTGACCCCCCTGAAAACAACCAGTCGTGACACCACTGGAGCCAGAATAAAAGCTGAGCCTCAGAATTCAAGCAACTTTTTCCAAAAATTGAGATTTGGGCAATTGTCATCCCTGCGGCCCAGAAATTTTGACCCCTGTATGCCTGGCATGTACTACATGGGCATGTACATCTTAATTCAGAGAAGACCCATGTATCATTAGCAAAGGCAGAACTTATCCATCTTGATCATGCTGAATGGTTGTGAAGTCATGACAATGCGTTGGTTAGCTTATTTATTGTCCCTATCCTGAGGGGGATTAAAAATTAGCACATCTCCATATGTGTGATGTCATGGTGTTGTCGTTGTACATGTTCCATTTTACATTCAAAGTGACAGTAAGTCTTAATAATGCTCTGCAAGGATATTCTTTTATCTTTATTACAGTTCCATAACTGAATGTGTGATTGTCTTTATATAACCACAACCAACCTTCCTAATTTTAGTATTAAACATGCTTAAATCTGAAGAAAAACCTAAAGTAATCTCACTTTACATTCTCAATTTTATTGTCCGATCAAAATTTCCTTTTGGAAATCATTCGCACAAAGATAATGCCCATCCCTCCCTCTCTTATGTTGTCATTGATTTGATAACATTTATGCTGCTGACTTGAGTACATTTGTAAATTACTCCAAAGCCAATAAGCTGTTCAACATTTTGTGCCATAAAGTGGGTCATCCCTCCATCTCCTTGTTACCTGGAGGGAAGTCCACCCCCAACTGGAACAGTTTTGACTTTTCTTTTGTGGTATTAGATGATCTCCAAAGGTAATGGCAGTGTAACTTGACCTTCAAATTACCAGCAGCTCTGGTAGCTTCAGGCTGAATGGCACACACTGATGTTATCCACACCAGCCCAGGATTCTCTTTCAGGCTGTGAGAAGCGAGAGACATCCTTGTCCTATCGCCCAAGAGTAAACCTGGGATTAATTCGAGGGTGGAAGCTTTATACTTTCCCATGAATTGCATGATTCTAGCAACCATCAAAAACATGTACATGTCATTTGCCCCTCTGTTTGCGGATCGACTTGGGAATAACCTCAAAACATGTTAACAGTTTGTCCCTGAGATTAAAACAGGACAAAAACTTGTGTGGGTGATTGAATCTTGCAGTAGATAACAATTGCATTCACATTTTAATGTTAATGAGGTAGACGAAAACTATGAGGTCAGAATGTTTATGCAAAATATTTTCACAAGCATGAAATTTGAGATGTCGATGATGTTTCTTCTGTCTCCTAAACATTTTCTTGTTGTATTGTGATTGATGATAGCTAAGGTTTCACTCCTATGTTCAGAGCATGGTAATTCTTCATCTGTCGGCAGATGGGTGCTTGGAGGCACAGTCTTTTGTACAGAGCAAACTAATTACACTTAAAACAGGAAACAGAATATCCACTGGTCCAGGCAGATTTTCTGATTTTGTCAGATTTTGGATTTATGGACTGTGAGGTGTGACAGTGTAGCATGTGTGGGAAAGAATGCTTGGGAGTTCAGTCGAAGCACTCACTTGCAAGCGTAATGTGGTCAGTTGTGATTAAATTACAGACCTTTTGAAGGGTGGATAAAATGTCAAAGCAAAATGCTGCCCTCAATCCTTTTGTTGTATTTTATGACGTTGCTAATTGCATCACTGTTCTTTGTTGGATGAAATCATTTTTTTAAAATTTGGCTATGTTGTCAATATTCTCCTATAAGTCAATCATGTGGGTGACATGAGAAAATGTTTTTCACACTTAGAATGTGACGGAGATCTCATTTCTTGTTGTAACAGTGCTTTGTAATGACATTCTGGTGATCCTTTTGAAATGTTTGTGAGTGAGCTGTAATCATCAACATTCAGCAGAGAAAACTTGATTGCAAGTTCTGCTTTTATAACATCTTCTGCGTACAATGTCGGCTGGATTCTTGAAGATGGCAGACAGTTCCAATAGATGAAAATTCAAATTAAAAAAAAAGTGAAGAAGGCTTTTAGAGTTCTAAAGCAGTATTGTCATACCAGACTTGGAATTAGAGGACAGTATTGCAGTAGGAGAAGAAATGATTAAGTTTACATCATCAAAGAACCAAGTATTACAGAAGTCAGTTGTTCAGTAGAGATTTCTCACTTCACTGTTTGCTAATAGAAAAGTCAGAGTGATGTTTAATCACACTGGCTGGAGTAGCAACCAAAAAGCAGAATGTTTTAATTACGGTTCCTTGAATGGAAACCACTAAAGAATTTCAGGTTCATCATCTGATATGGTTTCAGTGACAGTCTAAATCTCTGTTTCAATATTTTGCATGCAGTATTTTCAAACGTCAGCAATTTGATGATCCTCATCTTAGCACATCATACACCATAGGAGATCTGCTTGCAGAATGCTGTACAGCAAAAATCAAGATTTTCTGTTTTGTTCTTCCAGGTCCTTTCCTTTCATAGATGTTTACATTTTTGGTTTGTCATTTATATTGCTACCATTCTGAAAGAGAATGTTTTAGCTGATACTCCCTCCTTTCAATTCAATTTGTCGTCGTCCATGTCAGCAGTGCCGTTTTTGGACACCTATCTCTGGAGATATTTTTGAAGAACCAGTAGCACCCTAGGTACCTCTCCTTGCATAGCTGCATAGCACAGTAGCCGCACGAGTAATTGACACTGCTACCACGTGCAGCATCATTGTCATCATCTCATTAAACACTCCATAACAAAGACAAAAGGTCTAACAAAGAAGTAATTTATTCCAGCCACAGGAGTCACTGAGACCATGGAGCTATTACAGCATGCTCAAACCCATCAGCATCCTGTGTCTCATTTTAGTCCGAGACAAAAAGTGTTAAGTCGGACGTCGCAAGCTGCATCCATGTATGAACTCAGCGGCAAGTGTGTGAGCAGATGTGACGGTGATGCATTAACAGCACTCAGGCGCTGAGACGCCAGACAGCCGCAACCTCTAAATGAACATTCTCCTCATCCTGGTTGAAGGCAAATTCATACAAGGATGTTTAAAGATCTTGCAAAAGGAGAGAATCTCACAAAGTGCAAGTAACAGTCTCCAGGTAGCAGCAAAAAATTTTGACTTTCATCAGTTCGAAGGAAAGTTCAAAAAAAGTTCACAAGGGCATAAATTATATATTTTAGGAAGAAATTGATATCCCTTTGGTAGTTTAAACCAATATGGATTGGCACTTATTATTATGGTTGAAAAGATGATGCAGGTTCAAACTGTGTGGGAATGAAATGAGTGCAGGTACAGAAATGTATCTCAATACTGTGAAAGCACAGGCCAATGCAAGGCTTTCCAAGGTGAAAAGTGGACTTAATTTTCGCAGTGCATATTATCCTACAACTATGCTGCTTATTAGTTTGATGAGCAATTTGTAATTGTATTAGGTTCCAAAATTTGAATTAGTGGAGCTAACATTTGTTGATTAATACCTTAATTTTTTATGATTTATGTTCTGCTGACAAAGTTTTGCTGTCATCTGTAAAAAATTAGTTCCTTACTGAATCAGTTGACAACTTCATCAGCTATTTCCAACATTTGATGTTTTGGTCCAATCTAGGCCACCTCAGTTTTACTAGCTCCCTCTACAAGCATTCCCTTTAGTCTGACTAACCAAAAAAGGAGCTAGGGAAGTATTGTCTCTAGTACGTGCACTTTAGCCTAACTAGAGAGATATTATGACTTTGCATTAAAAAGTATGTGGAGGTTTATTGAATTTTGATTTAAAATGGGGAAAGATGTTGTGGGTTTGGAAAGTCAATGCAGTATGCAATCGGTACCAAGTCAAAAATAGCAAAAATATTTGCAAAAAATGTTTGACATAAAATTATGCATTGCCTGAAATTCCCTGAATAGTACTGTGGCCCCAAGGGTTGATCAACTTTGTGAGCATTTGTTGGACAGCTTAAATGCATAAACTGGCTCAATACTCTGAGCTAGGGGTTTTTACAATAACTGGAAATTTATGATTTGCGGTACCGTACCCCTCTCCAAACTTGACTGGCATTGAGCCCTGTTATGCCAGGTTCTAGATTTATGTTTAACTCCTTCTGTTGAAATTATGATGATTTCTGTCTTAGCATGTCAAGGTAATAGCATTACATATGCCATCACCTTAGCTTGTGTGAGATTAAAACTCAAATTGGCCTTCTGGAAACAGAGAAATCACCCTCTAGACTACGACCTTTATCAGATTATTGTGTTCACTGATCTGATTAGGATCCGAAGTTTGGTCAGTAAAAGACACACAAGTTGATTGGTTCTTGACTCCGGAGTAGAGTATTCAAACAGTGCTACTGTTAGAGGTAGTGTTGGGGTGAAGTGTATGCATGGTCAGTTGGAAGTGATAATTTCACGGCCTGGAACGGAAGGAAAATAATAAATGATGTAGTATTTTAACAGTTCTTACGAACCCCCCACACACTTGGTTTGCCACCAAGCTGGTTGTATATCTGTTGTTACAAATCAGAACTGTAAGTCACCAGCAGGCTGTTATTAGATGTGAAGTGGAATTGGCCACGACCAGCTTACCTTAAGTTATGGTCAGGAATTTTTTCATGTAACACTGCCAAGTGAGATCGAGGAACACTGCGAACTTGGTACTGAGATATCTTAAGGTTGTCACCTGAAGGTTGGCATCACCTCACAGTCTGTTATCTCTGATTAAAGGACCACATGTAGCTCTTACACTGCCTGTTAACGAGACTTTAGACCCAGCTTGAGTTAAATGTGATGAAGTACCACATGACAAAATCATGTTGATGTAATGTGCCACCATTATCTCCATCTTAATCGGGTGGAGGGGACAAAGGGGGTATCCCTCTCCTTATACCTCTAAATAGTACCTCTTATTCTCTGTGTGTTTCAGAAGTGTTTCTGATACTAAACTATGTGAGGTTCCCCCAAAATGTAAAATGTTTTAGTAAATTTATCTCAACTTGAGGGAACCTTGGAAATCTTTTTTTTTTGTGTGCCATTCCAATTCACATGTGAGTTGTGGGGAAACTACTGCACATTGCATGCCACAAGTGTCGTGCACACCTCTATCTCAGGAAGACCATAACTGTTCTGGTTTTGAACTTGGTTGCCAAAATTTACATAGGAATGATACACATAAGTATCATATATGACTAATTTTTTTTGTGTGTTTAAGGAGATTATCAGTGATTCACATTGCTAGTTATGGATCTGTCATGCTGTACATTGCCACATTATGTATTACATTGTGAAATGCATTCTGGTGATGAGAACGTAAATACAGAATACTGCTTTAATGGGAGAAACAGTGATAGGTGGCAGAGTAAGCACTGCCTTAATAAAGCACATTTAACATTTATGCAGGATTATGCCATGCAAGAGCATATTAGGAGAGAGAAAATAAGGGGGGTCTTAGCCAAGTGACAGCATATTATAAAAAGGGGGAGGGGGAATGAATGAGGGAATGAGGAAAATGATGGTTGTCAATATCAAGAGCTAGGTATTGCTCTTCCACTCACCCTTAGTGGAGTGTTTTGTTGAAGAGGCAGCAAAGACTTCATCCCAAGAGGAAATCTCGTCTCATCCTCTCTTCCATGTACATGAAGCACATACTGCATACACTGTGTACAGAAACATTGGCTTGATACTGCATCACATCTCACAGTACTCAAAAAGTGTGTACTCTTATCGGCAGAGTGATTGAACTGTCTCAGTGTATTAACTTCATAAACAAAATTATCGCTTGCAAATATGGGTGGTGATATGTAAACAATGGTTTAAATCTTTTGAACTGGTGATTTTTTTTTTTCATCTTTGGTACAGACTATGGAATTTGCCCATACATAACACACTACGACATCCAAAGAATGTTTTAATCTTGATTCTTGTATGATGAGTTTTGTTACTAATTTGTAGGATGTTGTAAACGTATGACTGCATTGTTCCCTGTCTTTCTTGGTTATTTGTTAGAGACTGACCAAAGGGAATGTGCAAATGGGCTTCACCCATTTTTTTTTTTTTGGTCTTCGGCAAGCAAGTCTGTCGCTAATTCCATCTGATCAGTGGGCCTTCTTGATTTCAAGAAGATCAAGATTACAGCCCATGTTTGAATGTGAAACTGGTCTCTTCATGGATGTTTACATTTGTTATACTTCATTTAACAATTTCCATCAGCTGTATTACGTTGGGGCTGGGTGATCAGTAAAGTACGTGATACCTCCAAATAGTGCCCAATGCTGTCTTTCTGGAGCCTTCTGAACTGTTCTCAGCTGTCTCTTTTCCCTCCTGTTCCTTGATTGAATTCCTTCGGTCTATGGTTGCATCTATTTATAGGTCAACCTTAAATGCGGTCTGAACCGTGCTGACAAAGATGGCCCAATACTGCGACAACCTGAGGGAGATAGGGTGAAGTCAAGACAAACACGGCGGTCTCTCGCTCTCTTCTGAACGTTGTTTAGGAAGGGGGTGCATACAAGCCTCCAGGATATTTGTCTACTCTTTCAATTGATTTTGTTGACTATCTGGGGGAAATGAACAATTACAAATTCAGTCTAGGGAACATTACAAATAAGAGACAATTGTCCATACATTTTTCACCTTACATAAGTTGCCATGTTTTCCTCACAGCTTATGCACAGAGGGCTTGATACATGTTGATTTTGGATTTCTGTCACAATATTCTTGGAAAAGTTTCTGTTTTTCGGGTAATTCTGCCCTAGGGGGCGTAGTTGTTCGAAAGCTTCAACATTTAATGAACTGAAATCTTCCTGTGAATGAGATAGCAATAGAAAGCTGACTAATTGGCTGACATTTTCACCATGAATGATCAACTGAAAACATTCGTTGAAATTGCTTCAAAAGCACTTTCAATTCCTTTAGACTGGAAAAGTGCCGTTCTGGTCTCATCATCACCCTACCAACAGAGAACTTTTTTTTTCTTCAAAATTTGATAAGCATTGGTCAGTCTACAGTAAGGTATTTTCCTGCCTTACTTTTTCTCATCAAATTTGCACAAGCTAGTTATTATACATTACCTTGTGAGATTCTTGCTGTTTAGATGAATGTAATGTAGTATTGTGAATTATTTTCAGGTAAGTAAATCCACTGTAACCAGAAATTTTGGATTACTCAAGTTGTAATGAATTAATTGAAGCCATATTGATTAACTCTATTTTGTATTGCCATGGTATCAATAAGGCATGCAACGAAACACCTTAAACAGAAACCACATTTGCTTAAAGTACTCCAACATCTCTATATTGTTGCATTTATGTTGTATATTTCAAAATTGTTTGATCCTGCATTTCTCTTACATAGTATGTATGGATTTGTTGATAGATTTGCTGCAACAGGCTCTACGGTATGTGTCACACTGTTAGATGACCTACACCCAGCTTTGATCATAAGGCTGTGACTGTTTAAAGCCCAGGGCTTAAATTACTCTTCAGCAAAACAAGCACCGTCAGAGTCAATTGCTCGAACACTTCCTTCCCTTAAGATGCTGTACTTCGTGGTGTCCATGTACTAACTATTGCACAGTCATGTTTAATACTACCTGCCCCAGTGCACTGAGCGCAATTGTCCTTCAGTCTTTCCTCCTGTATGTATGCAATACAGGAGAGGTTTTGAAATTTTTGAATTGCCACGTACATTTTTATTTCACTTTTTTTATTCCGGGACTGTCAGCTGTCTCTCACCATACTCGATTGCTTCAAAAGTACAGTCATTTTATTTTGATTGTTTTGTTTGAAATCTTTTTTTACAAATGATAAAAAACAAACAGTTATTTTAGGAGGCCCTATCAAGTTTCTTTGATACTATACCTTGTTTTTTTTTATTTTAATTGAAATGGATACCCTAGAGTGTTTACACCAAATTGCCTTGAAGCTGTCACATGTGAAGTTTAATTTTGCCAGCCCATTAAGAGAGGTGACAATTTTCTCAAAATTGTCTCTTTTTTCAGGGAAATATGATCCATGTGAAAAACATTTAGCACAGCACTGGTTCTTGTGGAATGTGGGGCATGTTTTCAGGAAGAGTTTGTTTTGATTGAGGAACTGGGTAATGAAGAAAGGTTTCCTGTACTTGGTCATGATATCATTTTAAAGGAGAATTATGTAGTTTTGGGTAAGAAATTTCTCTGAGGATTTTCTCTAGTGGTGAGCCAAAAAACATGCACTCTGCTGAAAGTTTGAATAACAATGTCTGACTCAATGGCTGACTCTTGTTTGATAAATTCCTGTATCGGGCAAAAATTTACATTGAATGTTAAGTTTTCCTTGAGAGTGGGAGCAACCACTTTGGCAAATTTGAAATTTTAAATCTGTTTTTGGTTGATTGACAGAGGTTTCTTTCCTGTGGACATTTTGATGCTAGGGGATTGATTACAATTTGTTCAGTGAATAGGAAAGAGATCTGTCACAGGAGATGGAAGTGGAATGGGGGGGGGGGGGGTAGGGATGAGAGGAGGAGAGAGGAATGTACATATTTGCAGATTGGGAGATCGGAAAATTAGAATTATTAATCTGTTTAGATGTAAGTTGGAATGATGAAAAGATGGCTACATGGGTAGATGGGAAGATGATAGGATACAAAAATAAGAGATTGGTAGATAATAAATCAGTAAATTGAAAGATAGAAAGTTGGTTAGGAATGTGGATTAGCAGGAAGATGTAAGATAAGAAATGTAAACAGGATGGTGGGTACATAGGGCGATGGGTAGATAGGAAAATCGGTAAATAGGACCATGGGTAGTCTTGACAGTCAGTAGATAGGACCATCATTGGATAAAATGATGAGGAGGACTGAGAGACGAGAGATGTTGCACATACTCACACAGCCTCTGTAAGACTCTGTTAATGTGATTTTGTCTTTTCTCTTTCATAGGATGCTAGTTGTAATGTTATTGCAACATTACCGGCAGAAGTAGGAGGTCTAGAGAGCCTGAAGGAGTTCATTGTGAGGAGAAACCAACTTGTCAATGTGCCTGAAGGTATGTTCTTGTATTTATTAAAAGTTTGGTGGATTCAGCGATAATTGTAGGCCTTGTTGTCAGGATGGCATGCTCTTGGATATGTGTGTGTGTGGATGTGTACATATGTATATGTATGTGTGTTTGTGGCTTAAGAACCTACAGATTGTATTGCACAGGTCTGCCTTACCTGTCTCCACACAGCTAGCACACTTCTAATTGTGTTAACAAGTGGCTAATCACCTTTGACACTGTATTGATTGAGTCAGTGTGTGTGTGTGTGTGCACATGGTGTCATTGCGATGTTCCCCTCTTCTGCGATTTGACTGCACTTCTGGAGAATCACTGACACAGGGAAACCTTGCAGCCTCTGTTTGACATTCATCTAACTAGAGATGAGGAAATTAGAGGAAGATGGCTTCTTCCTACAGAGATTTCTCATCTTGGACTACACATCCTGATGTTAATGGAGTTGCTGCACATGATACAGTAATACATGCACAGTTTCATGACATCTGTCAAAGGAACATCCCTTGATTCTCTCTAAAAATCTGCCCAAAATTGACTCTTTTTATCTTCTTTTTTTTTTGGCATCAGAAGTACCTGTAGTACTTCTTGTTTAAAGTGTTACAGATATTGTCAATTCTGCTTTGTCATAGACTGTAAACAAAGAGTTACAAATGCTTTTAAATCCTCAAGGGCATGGCAGCACATCAAGTACTTTTGATCAGTCTTTTTGGTACAGAAAGCTCCCTATAAGTTGTAGCCTAAAAGCTGCCTGAAAGTTTTTGAAAACCTTATAAACTTTAACTCATTTTATATTTTCCTTCTTACAACTTTAATAAACTGAAATTTACCAGCACTTACAGTCATTATCCTGGCAATAAAATAAAATTAATGTAGACATGTGCCAGTTCAGTTTCCTTCAATTACAGTAGGTATTTCTCTACAAAGAAAGGCTGGTAATGGTTTTAGTCCTACATTGTCTGATTTCATCTAGTAGTGCATGCCAAGCTGATTATTGTTAATTTCCATCTGTGTCTTTGGGAGAGTTTTCATCAAGTTTTAAATTCCTCCTTTGGAGGAAGATTTGACTGTTTCCTTTTTCTTCTTCCAATGATGCAGCAAAAAGTTCAAACAGCTCGAGTCTAAATACAAAGGAAATCGTCGAGGGCTAATTGACTTCCAAAGTCGAGTTGTTTTCGTAAATGACTGAATGTAACAGTTTTCAGTTAAATTGGCTGGTATGGCCTGTCTGTTAATGGAATCAATAAGAAGGTTTACACAAGAGCCGGCGGGCAAATTTGGTTGTGGTCTTTGCACGGTGTGAAGACATGAACCCATGAACTGGGTGATTTTGAAGATTTAATTGCAATATTTTTTTGTCAACTGGCAGTAGCAGGTAAAAGGTCCATGAAATGATTAGAATTGAGCAATTAAAGTGATGGATTGCTCGTTGATCATGCAGAATGATCATTTATATCTCCTGGAAATTATTTTCATGTCTAATTACAGGGAAACTGATTGTCCTACTGGAAGTCAAACCGGTGATAACATTGCAACGGAATGTAGTTGTTGTAATGATGGAGCATTAACTGTATGGAGTCTCGAGAGATGTGTTTTAATTTTACCAGTGGTAGTATTCTTGGGTATTACTATGGAACCTGAACTAGATTGCTATCACAACGTTCTGAGAAAATATATCTGCAATACTGCAGTACTAACAAGTATGCCACTGTTGCAACTACCGCTAGTGACTGCTACCACTGCCAGTAGTTTATGGTCACTGTTGTACTCAGCTGTTGGCACTGTTATTAATACTGCAACTGTACAATTACTGCCACTACTACCACCACAAGGTTATATATTTGATTTAGCTACTGCCACTGTCCCTACTATTGCTTTATTTCATGTCGTATACATACAGTACGCTTACCTGCTGCTTACACATGCATTTTTCATCTTTGCCACATGCGTACCGGAATGGAAGTTGTAACACAGTGTCCTCTATGACTATGACTACTTCTACCTCTGCTGTTAATCTTGCTGCTTTTTTTGCTATTTCAACTACTACAGTACTACTGTTGTTATTAAAACTGCAAAAATGATAACTTTTACCATCACTTCCACCATCAGTGCTTTGCAGTGATTACCATACCACTAAGTGCTGCAACTGCCACCACTTTCATTGGTATTACTTCTGTACTGTTATTGCTAGTACCACAACCAATACTAGGGTAGGGAGTCACTAAATCACTATTACCATTATTTAGCACTAAAAGTGTCACTACAATGACTATCACTTCTGTTACCAACACTATTACTATCGTCATCATTACTGTGGTAGAAGTAACTAATTTACTACACTCCCAACACAACAAATGCATTCCCACTATTGCTACTACTAACGTTGCTGCTACTACAAGAGTGGCGATGGATGACTTTATGATGTTAGTATCAAGGAAGACAGGACAACAAAGGAAGAGAATGTGAAAAAGAAGAATGAGACACCAAATAGGACCTTCTCTGGTCTGGCTCACTTATTAGCAACCACTGCTGTTACTGAATATTATTAACACCATTGCTACTGTAACTACTAATTCACTATAGCTACTGGTACTATTTTTACCTTGGTGCAGTCATTTCTACTTTAACTGTGAAAGCAATATTCACACTGGGAACAACACCAACACTGCTAGCACCACAATTGCTATGCCCTTCCACTATCATTGATGGCTGTCTTTCCCACTTCCTTTATTTTTTTTTCCCTGCAAGTGCTGTAATGTTCAATTATGCCTGACCAAAACATTCACTGCATGTGAATAAACAGGAAGAATAAATGCAATGTGAGAAATAAAAAAAAAAAAATGTGCATGTTAACAAAATGGTTGCCTTTTATTTGTTTTCTCATCTTTATTGCAGAAATTTCCAATTTAAAACTCGTCAAACTAGATGTATCCTGTAACAAGATCACGCTATTACCACCATCGTATAGAAAGATAGAAACTTTAGAGGAGCTGAATGTATCTGAAAACCCTCTAGAGAATCCACCAGCACAGGTGAGTGAGAGTCAGCGTACTAACGGAAATGAGTAAAAAATTCACCAAAGTCTTGGTTTTGCTCCATTTCACATTCCAAATGATCACGATCTGGTTACAGACTTCCCCGTCTTTTGTGGCCGTTTGCACACAGGAGGATGATATTGCATCATCCTTTCACTTGTGAGTTTGTGCATTTGTCAGGTTTCCCCTCTTACTTTGCATGTCCTCTCTTCACTACACATGGTGTACTGTTGGTATATTTTGTACATTCCTTTTTTTACTGTATATTGTAAATGAATACTCTCTGAGTAACGGCAGTTTAGGATTTGGTAGTGTGGGGCAGTTTGGTTATAAAGAGAGGAGGTGAGAGGGGAGGTGAGAGGGGGGAGGAGGAGAAATGAATGATGCAGACCAAATCATTATATTTTCCTATTAACTAGAAACAATGGTCAACCCTGAAATTGGCGTACACTCATTCTCTTTTTGGTAGGATTTTTGGTATAAATGTGATTCTGCTTCCCATTCCCTACTATGAAATCTATTGCCTTTAATTGCAGTATAGGTATACCTTCCAGATTTTGTCTTTTAGCATTTTTAATGCTTAAATTCCTGGAAGAAATCCCTTAGCCCAACACACTCCTTGCATATTCAGTGATAAGCATCGAAAAATGACGTCATGGTCGCAAATTAGGTGGGCTGTTTAAACAGATCCTGCCAAATAGATGGCAGTGTAACTCTCTTGTTGTGTCTAATTGATAGAAGCCTCAGACTTTACCTCCTTAATGTCCTTGAAATTATTTTGACAAATGGAATGATGGCATAATACACAACTTTTTTTTGTATTCCTGGCATTGCTGCAGAGCAGGGACTGCACTTTGTGAAGGACTCGCTGTGCTGGTTAGATCAAACTTGCTTAATTAGATGTGTTCAGTTATGAGCTGTCACTTCAAGGTGAATGTTGTAAACAAGTTGGCTCCTATCAATTTTAGATATATTGAGACTGAGATTAAAGGAATGCTAGTGCCAATTAAAATTACTGGTATGTGCTGACAATGAACAGAACTCATTGGTAATGGTCACTGAAAATTGTTACGGAATGGACCTCATGCTTTATTGCCCAATCACACAAATTTCTTAAATAACTAGCAAATTATTTGTCAAATTTGTGCTTAAACCTTTGAGTCACTTCTCTTACCAACAGAACCTATTACCTGCTAATAGATATTTTTTTCATTGTTTTTTTACACTCTAAATTGTCAATCACAAATGTAGACATAGACAAAATTTATCAAGCTGAGGACAACAAAAAGGAACGTTGGAAAATAATTTCATCTTTTGGTTATTTATACATCAACTTCATTGATTTTTTGCAAATAGGTTAATACATGTTCATTCTCAGTTCTAAGCATACCTTGAAACTATGTATCAGTATAACTGTAGATATTTTCATTGTTTTTTTAGTCAGCAGGACTACCCTTCATATTGCTCGAAATAAATGAAAGCTAAGTTCACCACAGAGACCTATATGCAGCAGCCATAGTGCACATCAAATTGACTTTCTCTGTTGCCAATATCAGTCTGCTAGTGCTACCAAAGCTCCCACACGTTTTGCTTTGTCTTTCAAAATCAATTTTATCTAATTTTGCTATAAACTTTCCCCACCACATACGGGTCTCTTTTGTAAAGTCAACTCAGGTCATTACATATCTCTTCTGGGTATACACGTACAGCTCGGACTCTTTCCGCGACATGTGTCCCACACGTTTTCCTTGCGTGAGATGCAAGGAAACTCTTGAGGCTGCAGGTTAACCTTGTGATTCAAAGCTGACTGATGTGTGTGTGCTTCTGTTTGACTCAGAATGTAAAGGGACACCTCAGGTGAAATCAAAAACAGATGTCTTCCTACTTTGAAATTTGTATTTTAGTTCACTTAAACATCCTTGGTTATGTTCTTTGACAATCCATAGATCTGCAGGTCTGCATGTATGCACTGAAGATGAAGCTCAGGACAGGTAGCTGTCTTAGAGTCTCTTGTTCAGTTGTTAGTCTACACACACAGGTAAACTGCATTAGGCTACTACTGGTAGCACTGATGCAAGGATTGATAATGACCAATAATTAGGGCAAGGAAGTATTCAGTTTGAGAACACTAGTCAGAGCAGCTCTTTTACAGGGTTTCCCCAAGGTCTCCCCTGTCAGTTAAAATGATTTCTAAAGTGTTTTCTCTGTCATACCATAATGAGTTTTAATTGCATCCTGAGAGAGTGAGTCCGTGACCCAAACTGTCCAAGGTAGTGGAGGGTAATTTAAGGGTTTAGGTACAGTAGGCCGAGCAGGAGTCATCTTTACTAGAACACAGCAGACCTGCACAGAGTAACTGCTTAAGACAGACCTACATTTCCTTCAGAGACACAGACCTTTTGTCCAGGTGTGAAATAGGTTATCACATATGTGACAATTACACTGTCACGTCTAGTGTAACTGGGTTTGGTACAGTACCTCATCAAGACACCATACCAGTGCTCTCTTGTGTGCATGTCTTTTCATCTCTGCCTCGTCTTCACTTCTCGATCTTTCTTCCTGTCTCTCCTCCTCTTTCTATCTCTCTCTCATTACTCATGACATGCCACATGTTGGTGAACCCTGTTCCCCCTAAATTCCAATCTTTAATTTCTATGATTTTGTTGTCAAGTACCATCTTTCTAAGTTCCCCCAGAACATTTGCTTGTTCCTTCTTTGCTTTCCAGAGTTCCCCAATCATTTGTTTGGTTTATTTTTGTGGTTTTTTTCCCCATCTGTACATGCAGTCTCCTGCTTCCTTGTCCCTGAAGTTACATCCAGTTGTAGCGGCTGAAACCCTGAAATCTTCAACTCGTTGTAATCAATTCTTTCATTGACTCCTTACTGTGGGTTGTTCAGTAAGTTTATTACTGGAATGACGGCGATGTGATGATGGCTTTACATTACGTATTTATTTCTGTTTTTACAATGTTAAGTTCCTTGAAAGTGGTCCAACTTCAAACATGGGATGTGTTTTTTTTTTCAAGAACAAGAAGATGACCAGCTATTGTTTTTTGTGGATGTCAAAGGCCATTGAACTTCAACAGGCAAAACTCTTGTTAACAAGTTATTGTCAAAAAAGGACTTGCTTTGTTTTTGTACTTTATAGGCATGTAACCTTAGTTTAGAAGGAGACCTTTCATAAAGGCCAATGTCACTGAGGTCAGGATATTTTGAGATTAAGCTTTCTTTGTAATTAAGGACTGGCTGTTTATCTGATTCAATTTCACCCCCTGAAATAAAGTGTGTAGGGTCAATCAGAAGATTTCTAAAAACAGAATACTGTGCCTGCTTGTGGATTTACAATGACTTCAGCATTGTCATTAATACCAGGACTTGACACATTTTTTCACTACATTGTTGGTCCAGTTTATTATCCTTTATCTGACATTCCTATATTTTCTAATTACCAGATTACCAAACCTGATTTGTCTAGTAAGTAATGCTGGAGGGCAGTGCAGTGCAGTAGTGTGGTAACTGTCTGAAATGTGCCGATTGCTTCATAAATGACTTGATCTGAACCCTTAGTTTCACTTCATGAAGAGTAAAATTGTAAAAATTATTCCCAGAACCCCTGGTTGTATGTACTGACTTGAGGATTTGAAATTCTATTTTCCAGTATGAAACTGCAGACACATGCATATTTCCTATTGTTTCATTCATTAAGTGCTGCTTACATGGTTTAAGGGTGGTTTCCTTTTATTTTAGACATTCCTTTTTATGAATCTAAAAGATATATGGTCAGTTGTGATTGTGCACCTGGTCATATCATTTACGTCCTAGTTAATAAGTGGCAGTTTTAAAGGAGAGATTTCTTAATCACAAGGGGTTTGTGGTGATATGATTTGTAACTTTTAGGTGAGTAGGTATTGAGGACTGAGATTAGCGTTATGTAAAATTGTTTTGAGGCCTGAAGTCATTTGGGTCACCGTGCCACATCACCACAGTAATACTCAAGGCAAGCTCTAAAATGCAGCCTGTGTGTGGCAGATTTTCCTCAAGCAGTTACAAGGATACTGTGTAATGTTGAGTGATCCCCCAAAATTCTCTATGCACAGTAGATAATGACTGAACCACTTGGACAGCACAGTCAGAGTGTACTTTGCAGTTACATGTTCTGAGATGTTGCCAGTTCTTTCCAGTTGCTAAAACCATGAAAAGATTAGAAATCATATTTCTGTCACTGGCATGAAGGTGGACAAATTAATCTTTTACTTGTGGTGTTTTGTACCATTCAAGTGATGCATCAACTGCTTGCTTTATGGACTCTGATATAAAGTATTTTTTTTACAAATTTACTTTGTTCCTAACTTACCTGTCTCTGCTCAACTATTGTTCATCTCATCTTTGTCCTAGAGATAACCTGTGACCTCCTGACAATGTCCCAAGTTCATTTAGGTCCAACGTGGTTTCATCTGGAGGAGATGAGATAATCAAACTTACTAAGTACCGCTATGCAGGAATCTTGTGTTTTTGAAAATGAAAAGCTTGGAGGAAGATTTTTCCTTCATCCTCCACATAAAACTGTATGTTACAGTGCAATCACATGTAGTGACCTATGCTAAAAGAACAATAATAGTCAAGTGGACAAACAATAAGTGGGTTTTCAAAGTACCCTGTTGATATCGGTCATATTTGTTCGGTGTATTTTCGTAATTTAATTGTATCATGTAATACTCTGTATGAATACAATGGTAAGCACATGACTGAGTTTAAGTTCCTGATTTGATCTACATTTACACATCTTTCACTTTGGACTGTTCTGTTATTGTTCTTTAGTGCTGCGATGTTTTGTGATACTGTGCCATGGTGTTAATTACAAACAAATTTTGATTTGTTTCACTCCTCAATTATCTATCTTAACACAACTGCACACCCATCTACCATGAGTGCTGGTAGTCTTTCGTGCCATTCGACCCAAAGCAGACTACCACCACCTCTCCATTCAGCCATCTGTGTGTGCTTCACATGTGGAGTTTGGTGTCATTCTGTGTCCCTCAATTTCTTGATCTTAGGCCTTTATTTGAACATTTCTTTCTCTTGTGTCTGCTTTTGGAATAGTTTTAAGCATTTCATGGGCATGATGTACGTTGTAGCAAACGTTATCTGTAACCTGAGCCAGTGGCACCTCTCAACAGTGACAATGGGGAAAACCAGGTAATGCAGTATTAAGAGCAGAACTCTTGCTTTTCAAAGCTAAGTGTGCTGCTGATGGAATGAAGCTGTCCCCATGACAGACACACACTCTCACTCTCCCAGTGTACTCACTACTCAAGTGTATTTCAAAATGTCGGCAATGTACTCACTGTTTTTAATGATCCTTTTACATCCCAGCTTTGTATCCGAGGCAAAATCCACATCTTCACGTTTCTCAGCAAGAAGGCAATGAAGGACGACAAGCACAGAGGGCTCATAGACCAACAGCAAGAGACGAATAACAGCTGGCAGAGAAGGCAGCATTACCATCGGTGGGTATCTATGGGAGGCTAGCTGGGAAAGGGTGGACAAGTTGGATGCAATTTGAAGCATTGTAGACATGTACTGAAAATGTTTATGCCGCAAGGTACTATCAGTGGAGTTTCAGTGAATGACTTGTATGTGGATTCAGCTAAGAGTGTACTGTCAGATCTTCCAACTTAACTATACCTGTTTGATAGCAAGCAGGGAAGGTAACCTAACACACACTTTCAATGTTGGATGTCAGTCCTAAGCTCTAGCTCATTAGTTCAGAAGTTCCGCTTAGTTGCCCTTAGCCTTTCAAGGACCCTTCAGCCAGACAAGGTAAACAAGATGTTTATTTCCTGTGGAAGACATCTCCATGCCTATCCAAAGTTTTGAGAAACTTTTTCTAACATCATCTCACTTGTAGTGGGTTTAATGCAGTGTCGTCAGTACTAATATTTTTGAATCTTAAATTGGCCAGAATGCCAGAGGTGATATCCAAACCTTTACATGCCTATGGCAGGTTGTCAATGTATTGTACCCTTTGTGTAAGAGTGAGGTATTGCAGTTCGAATGCCTATCGATTTGTTACTTTCTTCTGTCCACTGGATTAGGTTGTATCAGGTGTTCACTGTTTGGCATGTAGAACATAACTCATCAAAGTTTGTCTCTTTAATCATGTAGTGGTAATTCCATTGTAACAACAACAACAAAAGTAGAAAAAAAACAAAAGCAAAAAGTAGACAAGTAAAAGATGGATAAGCAAAAACGTAGAAAGTAAAAGATGGATAAAACTTCATCGAAATACGGCTGCCATATCTATTTGCAGACAGAGTTATTTAAAGTTGTCTGAGATTATAGCTTGATGCAACAAAATGAAGATCAGTCATCGTAATACTTCTGCTTTACTATTCTTTGAAACGACAATTTGATGCATTTAAAATGCAGGGGTTTAAATCCTGATCAAGTGGTGTCAATTCCAAAACAAATGAAGCCAAAAATGATATTTTTGTCATTAATTCTGGAATGCAACCGTTAGACCATTTGGCATCCTCTCTTGGACGATGTTTCGAAAACCTCCAAGGTGGGTTTCCAACTTCAGTGGGCAAAGACCTCATTCATCTTTTAAATATTTCCTTCTGCAAAATCATAAGTTTTTCAAGTCAGTCATCTGTGTCACACGTGCATGGGATTCTTTGTGCTTTCATGAATGTTTTGTCCCATACTTTGCATTTTTTTTTTTATAGTAATTGAATCTTATTAGAGACTCAAGAACAAATGTAAACAAAACAAAAAGAATTTGCCTAAAATGCTCCTTTAACAAAATGTTTTAAATGGGGCTTCAGGAAGTATCAATGGAGTTTGGGTCCTGGAAGGGACCTCCTCCAAAATAAAACCTCACCTCTCATTTAGACTTCATGTCAGTTTCGTATCAGAACAATACTGTCAGTTTGTCAGTAGGCCATAAACAAACAAATGCAACTTGGATGCTCTTCAGTGGCATTGGTCCAATTTTAATAAAAGTTGTAATGTTGTGAGGAAATTCTTAATTTATCAGTTTACCTTCTGTAAACACTCTTTCAGAAGTCATTATTTTCAAGTCGCTTTCCCATTGGAGTTACACGAATAGTTCAGGGCCTAATTGATAACTTCCATCAAATGATGGGGTAGTTATGACGAGGCACATTTTTAACTCCCTATGTAGTATTCCCATTAGTGTTTTATTTATACTTTAAAGGGACCAAAGGTCGTTATTTTCGAGCATCTGGAAATAAGCGCTCGAACGCGCAGCTTGTTCTCGTTCATTTCTTTACACGTTGCTTGCACACGATGCTTGTTTTCTGTGTACAGTATCTGCTCTTTCAAATGTGGTGACTTTGCCATTGCTTGTGTAACAATTGCACCCCGGGGGGGGGGGGGGAAGATAACTTGAGATCGTAAAAGATGCAAGAGATCACTCTGAACGCCGCAAGATTCGGCAATTTTGCAGTTCTGTGACAAAAAAGAGAATGACTTAATCAAACCAGAACAAATACAATAGAAGAGTGTGAAACACATCATGATGCTCTTCCTCTTGGTTTCCACGGATACCTTCCTTTACTCTTGTATTCCCGCTTTTTTGTAATGTATTGCCAACTGTGTAGTGTACAGAAACTCTTTTTCACCATGTTTTGTGATGACTACCCTCTTTTGATATTACCCTGAACAGATGTTAATGATATGCGGTCAAAGGTCATGTCGGACCAGAAATTCCACTCATATAACATTCTTTGATATCGATACTCTTTCATATTTTCATAATTTTGGTGGATATTAAAGAAGATAAACTTGGTTCATGCTGTTCCTGAAAATGAACATCTTTCCTGTCACTTGTTTGTAAGTCATGTAGCAGGTTTTTTTTTTTACTTGGATATGGTAAAGTACAAGTTATTTGTTTTGCCTACTCCCAAATGGTTTTCATTTGTCACTAAAGTTTATTGGCCAACAAATGCTTTCCATTCCATCAAGATCACATAGCTTTGAATTAAGCAAGCACTTGAAGTAATGTTCAAACTACTCTCTAAACGTTCCTGTGTGCTTGAGAATTTTAACATTTTCCCTGGGTTTTAGGGAGTGTTTCCCTGGGAATTACAGCCGTGCAAATTTGTTCCGGTTCTCTTTGAGTTATCTCTTCAGACAGTGTATGCCAGCAAATATTTTATTGATCACACAAAAGTAGCAACCAGTAGCTAAGAGCCACAAGACCATCCATCTTCCCTTCATTCTCTCATTAAAGTTGCAAACAACTGACTTAAAAAAAAGGAACCTTTTTGTTCTGTTTGTAAATTACATGAAATGGCAATTGTTTTTCAGAATTTCGTTTAGTTCAAAACACAGCGTGTTCTGACTGGAGTTCAACAAACTCCCTGAGAATTTTACAAACTGAATTTCATTTTTACTCACTAAGCAGAAAAGTTGCTGAACTCTGATGATTCTTAGTGTCGTCTCTTTTTTTTTGTTTTTCGATCTCAGAGCTGTGGCTTCGTGATGCAGTAATGATTCTGTTAGATATCAAAATTTGTCGGTTTTTGATACTTTTCTTGTATCAGTAATAAAAATGAGGTAATTATGGAGAAGAATAAACGTACTTCTCGCAAGAAAGTAATGTATGAATTAGTTTCCTGGAGTCTTGAAAAGCAGGGATGAAAATCATGTTGTGAGCATTAAGTTGTTGCATTTTAAAATCAGATTGTCTGATCGAGCATTAAGTTTTAAGTGTTAAAATTCATCGTAAGTGGTCCTTAAATTAAAAAGATGGGCCCATCTTGCTGATGCAGTTGATTATGTTCTTAATGTCTTTTAAACTCTTTGTTTATTCTGGTCAAACATTCAGGCCAGAGGTGGTAGCAAAAGATGAACATATTTCAGGACTTTCAGGAAGTGATCTAGAGGACATGTAAGTGAACTTATTCTTAGCAGCTTAAAACATGACACCTAAAACAAAAGAAATGTGTAAATAATAATTTTTTCTTACGATTTGAGTTGTTCTTTTCTGCCAGTCGCTAACAGCTCTCTTCATCACAAAATATTTTGGTTGCCAAAGTAAGGGGGAAAGATGATTTATTTGCATTGTTACTTTCTCTTTTTTATTATATAATTTTCAATTAGAATTAGACAAACTGCTTGCTCAATTTTAATTTGCATGAGGCTCCTTCAAACTTCACGATGTGGATCCAAAAAAACTAAAACCATCTTGTCTGGGAAAGCCGAGGGTTTCAAGGCCGTAGCTTTCAAAGTCTCGAACAACGGTTGAGGCAATGATCGTCATTAGTAGTCCTCAAAGACACCATACTTTGAAATAGTGCATGGATGGCATTTCCAAGAATACACGTCAGTGATCTCAAGTGACAATGCCTTTTTTGCAAGACGTTTCATGCATGTCAAAAATATTACAACAAGGCCAGAAACATTACTAAAGTAAAATTTCGATGTTGCTGATGTGACAGAAAATAATTTCTGGTTAAAGTTATGTAGCAAATATCGAAATTGAGGGAATTTTCTGTTACTTTTTTTTTCTGCCCATTTTGTTAGAATTTAGAGGGGACAAATTAATACACTTATTGGAGTGTGAACTAACTATTGGAGTGTGAACTAACTTTCACCTTGATTTTTTTCAATAAAATTCACTTACTTGCTCCAAGTCTGTATATTTTCCTTCTCATACTAAGTGACAAATGTTTAAACTAAGGGTGGTCTAATCCGTCCCATATGAATGAACATAAGTAAGTGATTAATCAAAGATTCAATTTGGTTTTTTTGAAATTGGTGACCAGACACTTTTTCACATCAGCACCGATACATGTACACTCAGCCAGTTCAAGTCAAGGTCAAAAATTCAAAAATTTTGACAGTTTTCATAACTATTGGTTATGAAAATTGACTAATTATGCTACTTTAATTAGCATCGTCATGTGAACATTGACTCTTCAAAATACTCACAAACTTGTCACTATCAACTCAATGTGCTGCTTTAAGAAGGTTTGGTTTCTCTGTTATGTTTACATTTTCATTCCTTGTATTCATAGTTAGAGCTACAATTGCAGGGAATGATTGGCACAAAGCACTCCACTACAGTGACAACTCTATATGCAGTTTCAACATCAATCAATATAGTCACCTAGATCATTGAAATTTTCTCGTTTGAAACTTTTTGTTTTACTGAATTTAAGCTGAATTACATCGAAACTTAAATAGGTATGTAATTCATTACAGGCTAAAACCAAATATTCCAGAGAAAATTCGGACCAAAAAAATTTTTCTTGCCAGTAGTAAGGTTACCATTGAAAATGCCTTTGCATATGAGGAGTGATACTTTAAAGGTAGCCTGACAATCCAATCTCTGTCTTTTGATAATTTTTAGTGAAATATTGTTTCAAAAAGTTTGAAAAGTGTAAAGAGACCAAACAAACTTGCCTCCTCTGTTTACATTTCAGAGTCCCTGTCAAAATGCATTTAAATTCCACACAACTTCTACTAGTTGCTGATAGAACTTGAAAAGCTGATATCATATCAAACATGCATTTGGTTTTCATGGTATTTTCACAGTATAGGTAGAGGTTATAACTTTGTGTAAGGTTTTACTTCTGGCCTGCTGTGTTCAGTATCAGTCAAGAGGATTTTCGTTTGCCAGGTACCACATGGAGATAAAGCAGCCCGATCCTCCATGATGAAGTTTGATGTGTTGGTTTGGTCTCAAAGAACACTGAAATTTTATTCGTTACTTTTGTTAAAACAATGTAAATGGTGAAAAAAAAAGGAATGATGGGAATGAAAAATTTTGGTCAGTGATTTGATTTACTCAAGAGATAAAATCTGGTGACAGCTCCAAGGTCAACATTTTCTGGGTTTGTTGGTCATCAAAATTTTAGTATGAATCTAGCGTCTAGTAACACATCTTGTTTGAAGTGCAAATGTCGGAAGGCATGCTACCGGGGAAGAAGTCAATTAGTATTTTACTAACAGCTCAGCTCTGCTTCCTCAATTTATAATTTCTTTTTGCTGTGACTGACGTGAACTTACTTACCTCTTTATACATTTTAATTCCCTTACATTGATATGGAAATCACTTGAAGCCAGAGGGTGAAAGAGAGAGAACATGTACGCTGAAAACATGAACTGTAAAAACATTTTTCTTTTTTGTATGGAAATGTTTCATGAGTAACTGATCCTGGAAGGTATTTGAATATTAAAGTTGTAGATGAACATTCATACTGTTACCCTAATATAAGGAAAGAGCAAGACTATTTTTTATGTGATATAACCTGCTTCAATGGTATTGAGACTTACATGGTTTCCAAATAGATCCATTCTTCTGTGAGTAGCGTAAGAAAACTATCATGTAATGTTCTTCGAATAACCTTGTTTTGAGACCTCTCTCCATCCTGTATGAATATTCATAAAGTTGCAAACTAATAAAAAAGTGACCATTGTGGCTTATATATCCTGTGAGAAAGCTGCTGTTGGACTTAGCATACCACATCACCCAGCCAAACCCTGTGTTACATGTGTACTTACGACATTGGTACACTCTCATACCACTTTGCAACATTTCATTCTTCCTTATCAGCACTAAAAGACATCATTTTCCCAGGTTACCAACTGGATTGTAATGGTAGTACGATTGTCACATCGTTATAGAACCCTGATCTTAATTCTTAACTAATGTTGATAAGTTTCCTGAAAGTGACTTCTTTAGAGTAATAGCCCTTACCTTTGAACCTTGTGCTGTATCTGGTAGTATTAAAGGATGAATCTCTTTTCATGTCTGTGTCACATGAATATTCATTTTATTTTGAAGGCGGACCGCCAATCCTCACATGATATCATACATGTTCATGTCTTCTCGAGAGGAACATACCATAACCATTATGGTATATCTGGATATCACATCATGTTCTATCATGCAGAAGAAGGTCCTCTCGAGACATGATTTTAGCACATCATGTGTATTTTGTGAGGACTACTAAAGGTGAGGAGGAAGTCAAATCTGAGGAGACAGGGCTGTATAATTGGTCTTCCCCTATTAGTTTGTCTCAGTCATGCTTGTATCTCTTGCCTTTGTGAATCTATTCTTGTTTTGTCCCTTTATCTTCGGAAACTCTCGCCGTTACATTTCAAAGTTCTATCACAAAGCTAGCTGTTTCACAACCGCCTACACACTCTCTGGTGTGTTGTAGCTTTTTGCCATGACGTTTCTCAATGTCTCTCACGTACTGTACTTTTTTATGCTTTTTTTTCAAATTCTCTTCTTTTTCTTTCTCTATTTTTGTTTTTTTTTTCATCTGCATTCTGCTCAGACCAAACTGGCTATTCATCAAACCACCCTCGGAGAGCCCTCCTTCACTAACCATCAAATCTCGAACTTTCCCAGAAATCACCTCCGAACAGAATGGTCTGTTCTACCCCCCTGGCTCTCCTCCAGAGAAAGGTTCCATTGCTAGGTATTGCAACCCCCCTTCTCTATTGGATGTGATTGTTTGTCTGTTTGTGTGTATGTGATTGCAGTGCTTTTGATTTTCTTCTTTTAGGAAAAAAAAGAGAAAAAATATGGAATGGGTGGGTCAAACAATTTTCTGGTTGACTATTAAGTACTCTGGTTCTATCCTAAGTGCTGCAGTTTCAGTGGTATGTTCGGTCTAAACATTTCAGAAGTAATGTTGAGAAAACTTGAATACTTTTAGCGTTATAGTTTGGGTGGTGTTTAATGCAGATAATTTGGAGAGATTAATGGAGAGCAAAGGGACCAGAGACCTTTCAATGGGGGGGGGGGGGGGAGTAACGGGGGAAGACCTATCGGTAAAGAAGGGGAAAAACTTGGTTAGGGCAAAGGGTTATATGTTGTTGTTAAGTTTAAGAAAAACATTCTGTGGGTTAGGCTAGGAATCCAAGTGGTGGAGGAGGTGATATACATATGAAGAAAAGACAAGAAAATCTGTATTAGTATCAGTAGGAGCATCCAAAGCTCCTTTTAACATTCATTAGAACACACTCGTTAAAGTTTATCACCCTTTCAAAAAGTAAGGGGTTGTCTGTTATTGTATTTCTGCCTTTGCAATGTTGCATTCTGTCTGGTGTTGTTGTTGATGTGTGACTTCTTTCTTATATTTTCGTCATGTCGGAGGGCATGCGGTCTCTGTTTAAAAGTGACTGGTTCAGTGTTTACAGGCCTCTGGTTCGATGAGCATCAATTGGTGTCCTCTCCCTGCAGTGTCGAGAAGTGTATATTTGTCTCAGTCTGATGTGAGCTTGTTTTTCTTTTCTTCTTTGTTGTTGTCATGAGTATTGTTCTTTAAATGGATGATCTTTTGCTTGGTGCATGTTGTCCTCTTTGAAAAGAGGGGAAAAAAAGGCTTTTGTGTGTGTTGTCCCCAGATTTTATTATCTAGGATGTTTCCATGGATTTTCCACTTCCCAGCCTGTTTATCCGTGCATCTCTCTGCATGTACGTGTTAACTGACTTCTTGTTTGGCCTAGACTCCTGACTGGAAGTCATCCTATCGTTTGGCAATTATAGTCTGTCCATGGGCTTTTCAAGAGAATTTTATAATGCACTTTCTACCCCCACTTTCCTATCTTCAAATAACTAATGCACTCTAATCTCCACTGCTTGTTTTTGAATAACTTTTCTTTTGAATTTAATACTTGCAGTTATTACTCATTTTCCCTTGATTTCCACCTTCACAGACATGATCAGCACAGACATGCAAAAATTCTGAGTGCCACTAGAATGTATTAAACATGCAATGTCAAAGTTTTGGTTTTGTGTTTTGTTAATCCTCTTAAACGTTATCTTCAGCAAACATGTTGGTGTTCAAGTTTGATCATAATTGTCGTCATCTTTGTATTTTGTAACCTGATTGTGTTGTCGTGGTTGCACAAATTTGTTGTTAGAATTGATAGAAATATAGCCAAGTCTGACTGACATCTTGAAGTCAGTCAAACTGACAGTTTGTAAATAGTTCAGTTAGAATATGTGGACCTCAAAAAATGGAATCAGTGAAATGTCCAGCCCCACTTCCCCTACCTCCAGGTTCTTTAGTTTTCAGAGTGACTTGTTTTCAAGGTTTTATTGCACTTCGACCTTCTTCTTTTATTGCATCGTATACAAATTGACTGATTGTTAAATTACAGTAGATGTTTTTGGTATGAACCGTGAAGAGAGCACTCCTGGGTCAGGCTGAGTGTACTTGGCTAAAGGGAAATTGTTGACATCACACAAAAACTTGATAGATACCTTCAAACAAAGTACCATATTTGCTTTCTTATGAGAAAAGGTGATCCACGTAATGACTTTGTACTACTTCTCCCCAAAACAGTAATCTGTGATGGAATGATCTGATTCTCATCTAATTTGCATATATTCGTTTACGTCGTATGTTCATAATAAATAACCTTTGCAATTGTTTATCGTATGGACTGACCGTAATACTTGTTACTGCTTTCATCTTTTGGAGGTGTTATTACTGTACCCAGGCCAGGGTTGATTTCTGCACTTTTAGGTCTTTTTGTGGTCACATTGTATTTGTGCACTCCTTCATAAGTGGGACATGCACCCTGTGCGGCATTACAGCATGGAATGGCATCCACTGTACGCTGCAGATTATATTCCTGTTAACCAGTTCTACAAATAATTTCATTTGAATCAGCCAGTGATGTGAATCACTTCTGTTTACATCGTAGCAGAATCGCATCATTTGCTGGATGCTTCTGTAATCCTCACCAGGATTATGAAGAGATCATTGAACATGGACTATTTCAACATACTTCACGTCTCCATCTGGGCCAGGGGGTGGGGGCACCTCTGTCAAAATGGTGTCTAGGCGGTAGATCACGTCATTATGTCGTTCACCCTCTAGGTGACAGCAGTCCTTTGACAGGTTAAAATCACTGAGATGGTCCAATTGCGATTTGTTTGTTGAGTTGCAACTTTCAGATTGAACAGGTTTGCACAACAGTGAGCCATTTACCACATGCTCACTCAAATTTGGTCATCAAGAAATATATCAAAAAGTGTGTCAAATCATTCCGCATCATCACTCATAGGGGAGAGAGAAGATGTACATTCTCTTTCTTGCCAATCTCCAAAACATTTTTCAATAATTTTCCATCTTTTTGAATGATACATTAAAATATAGCAGTCAATCAATCCTTTAAGTGCTTCTCTCTTGACAAAACCTGTTGATTGCTTTTGTTTTTTTTTTTTTCACATGAGGGAATATTCTGAAATCTTGCAAATTCAACCATATCTTTGTTTTTTTTGGAGTTTGATAATTATCATCAGTTCTATGAGATGTAGTGAGTAGCATGCTTTCAATGTTCACAGCAATTACATTTCCTCCCCCCTAAGGAAATCAGTCTCTTATCGTTTCAAGTATTTGCTATCAGAAGCTGTTGTGCATTCTCTTTCTTAATCATGAGGCCTATATCACTTTTCATGATTCTCACTTCGAATGATGTCTTGTTCGTCCTTTCCAGTATGGCCGACGAGCTGGCTTACATGAACGACAGAATGGGTGAATTGAGGAGGGGTCTATCCGGGGCTGATTCCGGATACATTGAAGGGGACAAGAGGTGGTCGTCGTCAGAGGTACGGTGGTTGGACAAGGATCTTGCACTCCTGAGGATGTTACATTGCCTTTCTTTGTTCTTTTTTTGTATCAGGCAGAAACTTGGCTTGACTTAAAGGTTATTCTCTGCAGAGAGTGCATTTTGTTGCATTGTGGGAAAAAGTTATGGCCGAATATGTCGCATAATGTTGAAATGATATGTAATTATATTGTGGTTAAAAAAAAAAAAAACAGGCTGTTGACACTTGACTTGGCATTTCTGCATTGATGGAAAATGCGATTTGATGATGAAGTAAATGCTATTTTGAAATGTAAATCGATGAAAACTTTGAATGATAAAGTGTTTCATGGTGACAAGAAACAAATCAGACATATGCCAAGGTTGATGTATCTTTGCTGTGGGTATCCGGAGATTCGTTGCTTGGTTCAGCAGAGCTCCCACAATGTGATGTATGCCGCTAATGTCAAACAGTACACTGGAGAGAAATTTATGTGACGTTTGTTTTATGGATTCTATTGAAATCACTGTCTGACATTCAAGAAACAATCGTACATGCTTTTGCTCTCAGATGCAATTATAATTTCCAAATCTTTGCAAGGAATAAACTAGAGGTGCCTTCCTTCTGTTGTACTTCTGTGTCTTCCATAACTGATAATCAGGGTGGGGTGGGGAAGTTGGGTCGTAACCCATTTTTCCCTCCTTATGCTGATAGGACTGCTGATAGGTCGCCTGCAGTCCTATGATGACTGTGCAGATTAAGTATGACGTTAGGAAATTGTTCCGTCGGTCAGCGAGCTATTTTGTCAGTATGCACAAGCCAACTTTAGTAAAAGTATTTCAGTTTTTCACATTTTTGAAGGCAAATATTTCATGCTCATGTTACCAAAAATAAGAGCCATTTTCTTGGACCAATGCATGTTGCCACAGGATGTGATTGTCATCAACCGTTTGAGCTGTGATGCACATAATTGTTAGAATGTGTTTTTCTTACCCGTAACGACTCGTTAAGCCTTCTTTCAAACATCACTTTTCTCATTGTAGACAAATACTTACCCCTTACACAAGAATACTCAGGTTTTTGGGGTCAGACACCTTGGCACGAGGCCAAAAGACCGGAAGGACAGAAAGATGATGTTAAAAACTTGAGTGAAAGGCAATTGAGGGTGGGCTAGGCCTTAAAGGGCATGGTGCTAGAATTAGTTTTGAGGACATTTACAGTAAGGTCAAATGTATGCTTTAGTGAAGCAAACAGTGTATTAATATAAGTTTATTCACTCTGAATACTCACACCATGGAGTTGTGGGGAATTGTTGAACTCTTGTCTTTAATATTTAACACTTCCTTCAAGCATTTTTTGCCTTTTCCAATACCCTCATATTCACCTTTCCTTCTCTAAATTCATCAAGTATGCAAATTATTTCTTAGTGAATGCCATTTCCTTTTGTCTTACTTTGCAATAACCATCTGAAACCTTCATACAAATAATCTCCATGCATCTACCAGGCTAGCAACGAAGACGAAGAGGCCAGGCAGTTGGCAGAGAGGGCAGCACAACAGAAAGAGCACAGGCAACACAGAGGAGACTGGCAACAGAAGATCATGGACTCCAGGAGCTACCAGCCGTCAGAACCCATGACTTTCATCGATGCTGGAATCGAGGAGAGGACCTCCGAAAATGAGCCGACGCCCGTTCAGTCGCCGGTCGTCACCCCGAAACCCACGCCCATCACCACGCCGACGGGTGAAGTCGACCCTTTTACAAAGGTGAACACAAACAAAGTATGTACATCTTTTTTATTACTGTGCACCCCCTGTCTTGAATGCTGTGCACAAAATGCTGACGTACATGCTGCTGAGTCACATCAAGCTATGCTCTGCTGGCTAAAAGGCAAGTAAGCATATTCATGAATATTCATAACGTATCAGTCAGGTGATGGGTGGTTAGAAGTCAGGGCAGTGAAAATGTTAAACAGATTGTCCCTGTTTCCCATTTTGATGCTTTAAAATTGATGATAAGTCATGATACATTGACTAAGGTTGAGAAACTAAGCACAGCAGGCCTTTGTCAACACTTCTTTCATGTGGCTTCCATGTGCAAAACCTTTGGATCCTGTATTGAGCAGGTGAACATTAAAACTTCAAAAAACCCTTAAGAAATGCTGACTGTCAAGATGCGTCCTCATATGTTATATTTTGATAAAGAAAACATTTTGTAAGATGATCATTTTAAACCATTTCTGCTGATTTGGAATGCATCTTAATTTGGACAGTTATTTCAATAAGATTAAAAAAAAAAAAACATTTCATACACAAAGCCATTTTTATAGATCCAGTAAATCTTTTAATTTGTTACATGTGCCACCATCGAAGAACTAATTAGATTTGATTTGTTTTGCAAAAAGCCAAAAATTTGGATGTCTTAGACCATCCCTGACAAAATGATTTCCTCATTGCTGCCTTCATTTCGTTTGCTGTTTCGTATCAAAATATCAATATGTTATTTTCCACATGAAAATGCTCATCTTGTCGCTTTCTATTGCTCTTGATACAAAGGAAGTTCAACTGACCAGATGGTCCCACCCTATCTGAAGTTTGCACCACTGTTAGCATTAATCCAATTTTTTTTTATTATACTGCTGTCTATGTGGCTCCTTTTTTCTCCTAGACTGCTCAATTGAAGCAACTTTTTGTCTGGTTAGGAAAAAATTAAAAAACTCTTCCATCTGTTATGGTTTCATTCCTAACTATGTGCTGACCATGGTCATTGAATGACGATTTGCAAGATTGTGAATAAGGGGAGTCACGGAGCAAATTTTTTAAGCAGTTTTTTTTTTTGAAAAAATAAAAATACAAGAAAAAGCAAAAGCCTTGCTATTTGTTATGCATTGTAATCTTCAAATTATGAATCAACATTTATGTAATAGAGAACAAATACTCAGGAGAAGAAATTTAAATCCTTACCCAATGTCAAATCACCCCTTCATATAAATATTTATGCATTCTTGTAAAACAACACCTAGTCCACACAGAATTTCCATAATGTGCTAAAATCATGTCTTGAGAAAACCCTTTTCTGCGTGATAGAACATGGGTTGATATCGAGACATACCATCATGGTTAGGGTTTGTTCCTTCGATGAAACCTTATCATGCATTATATCACGTGAGGATTGGCTCAAAACAGCTTTTCTTAAAGGTATATTCAGTCAGTATCCACACTGATGGTTTTATCAAATAACTTGTCATAGGCTGGCAGCTTTGACAACTTTGTTTTTTTGTCCAATCTCAAAATAAATCTCATTTTCTCTGTCTATCATTTTCACTGCCTCCTCTTCCTCTTCCTCGTTCTTGAATTGCCTGCAATACAGACGAGATGGTTTTATCTCTCATTATCTTGTTGTCCTGTGTCCCTCTGGAATTTGTGCATATCATGGTTACAGTTTTACATCGTGTATCTTGATGCATACAAGTGATTGTTATGAATATTCATTATCCAGCTTTCTTTTTCTTCTTATTACTTAAAGGTGATGCCTAGTAAACAAGAATATTAATCTTAGTAAGGGGGGAAAGTGAAACATTGACAAAGCATTCTGGAAAATGGTTTTCCATTCCAGCGTTATCTTTCACAATTGAATTACTTGAAGAAAATGATAAAATTGCAGCTGTTTGCATCTGCAATATAGCTTTAACTGCCATGTACAAGTTCATAGTAGATGTTATCCTACGGTCAGGACAGAAGTAGTGATCACTGTTACTACATGTTCCTTTCCTACCAGTTTATATGATGAGATTTGCAGTTTAAGGATTGGGAGTTCAATGCTAGGGGCGAATATCATGGTGATTGTTATGAGTTTCACTCATACGTTGTTTTGAGAAAGTGAGCCGTTTGCTTGCCACTGATGAAAAATACAGATGTTACTGCAGTGAGTAGAAACAGCTATTGAACACTGCATAGTGGCACATTAGCTGTAGTATTGATGAAAAGTCAGACCAGTCAAAAGTGTGAAGATGTTTCACTTTCTTAAATATGTTGTGCTTTTTTTTTTTCAATAGTATTAGACAGATGTCATAGTTGATAATCATTTAGATTATTGCAAAGTATGTTAAGCTCGCACAGAGTATAGATTAGTTGAAAATAGTGCTCACACTCTGCTAATCACTAGCAGGAGGTATATGTAGTCGAAAGGCTCCTGATGACAGGCATGCAAGAGTTGGCCCTTCGATACTAATCAAACTTACAATCAGCCAAGCCTTACTCTCATTCACAGTAACACTGCCACTAATGCATTACTGAACCATGTCCTCTTCAAACAGTTGCTTGGAAATTACCAGTATTTTCATTTTATTTTTGTTGATTTTGTGTCAGAATTGCTCACAGTATAAGGTCTCGCTGTAAGTTTCTACTTGGGAGACTTTTCCAAATGACCTAGATGTGAGATGGAGAGTGACAGAGCAGGGCAAATTTGAAGGAGTGCTGGTTGGGTAGTAATAGGAAGAGATGAAAGAGGGCTGGTAGGGTAGGAGGAGTGATGGATTGATGGAAGACTAAGGAGAGCTGTTGGGCCCATAGTTGGGATAGAAGAGTGGGAGGAGGGCTGATGGAATAGAAGTGAAACAACCAAGAAGCAGCTTATAGGTTCCAAATGTCTGCTCTGTAAAATGTTAAGATTATCCAAAATCATTCCTTTTAGTCAAAGGATTCTGGAATCTGTTCTCAAGAGCACAGTTGCTTCAGAGGTCAAAATCCTTCCGGGGGGAAATGACACGTCTGTGGCGGTGTGACCAGCATCAAAAGTTTTGCAGATCAGACCATAAAGCTTACCTAAAAGGACCCATTTAAAATGCAAATCTTGCTGTTTGTCAGTGACAGTGTTTGTAATGCTGACAAATATTCAGCATATTTAAAGAATGCATGCTTGTAGAGTCTTGGGTGTGTTCATTGCTGTGTTCAGTAGATGAGGGAATTTCCCTTTTGCATGAGATTAGCCCCCCCAAACAGCATCTTCATATTTTACTCTCATGTTTGCAAAGATGATCTTTATCAGTGGATGCATTTCACCTTGCCATACCCTGCAAGTTCATGTCAAGTATGGATGCTTTGTAATGTTACCAAATGATATTACTGACGACCAGACAGGATTCTTGTCCAAGCAGCATTTTGCTCATCTATCTGCAAAAAAATACAGTCGCAAAAATGATAGAAATGTTAAGTCACGTAAGGAAGCATTTTAATGTTTAGAGTATCATCTGTCAGATTTTAAGTTATGAAACAATGTGGATAATGTTCAGATAATTTTCAGAGCTGGTTTTTCCCATGTGCATTTGATACTGAGTGCATCCTGTCGTAAATGTCACTGCCTCTTGGATAGACCGTCATCTATCAAATGTTAAAAGTCACAGAATGCAGTGGCTTTCCTTTCAAAGTGAAATTGGATTTTGTTGTCACTTGAGTGACATTCTGACATTGCTCTCTTGCCAACCATATGACTGTGAAAACTGATATGGCATCAAGCAAAGTATTAAGATGTTTATCCTTCATAAGTCCTATAGATTTGTTTTTTTATCTCATTGCCCCATAGGGGCTAGATGAGATATTGTAGTAACTTGGCTAGTGGAGCTATATATTGTACTGTGCACCCATGGGAGAATGGTTGCCATGGAAACACTTGGAATGGATGAGTAGCGACACCCCACGGGTGCCCTATGGTAGAGTGACCATGGGTACAGGAGGGTCCTGTTGGGTGGTATAAATGAAAACGTGTCCGTGCCAATGTGTGTGCGTGTGGGTGTGTGTGTGTGCGTCCGGACCTGTCCAAGTTGTGGTTTTTCCAGAATAGGCTGAAAAGCATGTGAGCGATTAAGTTGAAACTTGGTAAGGTTGTGCATGATGCCAATACATACAAGATGTATCAGCTGTATGCTAAATGGAGTCAGATTTGATGATGTTTGAGAAAAAAAGTCTATTTTGCCCCAAAATTGCTATTTCCAGCATATCTTGAGAAGTACTTGAGCATTTAATGCAAAACTTTGCAAACCTTACCTGAGAATGAAAATTTCAAGGTATATCACTTTTGTAGTAAAGAGAGTGAAATTTGCTGATTTTTGAGAAAAAAGGCAGAGGTTTCTTTACCATATTCACTTCATTCCTCTCCTTTGTGTGTCACAGACACTAATGCCTTTTACTGATCTTCCCCAAACACAGTTTGGTACAAGTTCACCTAGATCCATGGTGACCCTTCTTCTAGGTCCAGGGAGAAGTGTGACTCACAGTCCCACAAACCAGTGAATTTTAGAGCCTTTAAAGTGGCATGTCAGGAAATTTGCAAATTGTGTGGGCAAAACCATGCTGATGTTTGCTGTTTCTGGGGCCATTACAACGATGGCTGCCGTTGATGCTGTATAGCTAAGAACTGTCAGTCACTGATGCTGATCTGAGTTAACATTGCTCAGGAACAGGTCCAATTGTAACTCTATATTGCCCTAGTGTAAACTTTGAAACAAATAGTTCTACTCCTCCTACACCCACCCCACATAAATTATGTCCATGCCAGTTCTGTTCTACAAGATTAAGACAAATTCTACTGGTATTCTGAAATTTGTTTTTCTTGAGTACATATTGTACAATTTATTGTTTGGTTCATTATTTTCCCCCAGCTTACACATAATTCACTCTGTTTGTGACAAAACCATATGTTGTCAGCTATCATTTTGTTTTCCTCCCACGCCTATGAACGTGAATTCAGGATCCAATCTTTTCCCTGTTGATGTTGTCAGTTATCCTCATTTCCCAACTCGTGTAGAAAAAGGGCAAAGGACATAATTGTGGAAGTGTTTCGGTAATATTCAGAGAAATGGTTTTTGTTTTCATTATCATGGAAAGGAAGCAGGTAGGTTGCATATTGAGAATTTTTGTAATAGGCCTCAGATGATAGGAATGCAAATACCGTCAACTTATGCAACATTTCTGTTCAATATTTGATCCAACTCAGGAATTAGAGCGACAAAGAGCAAACTATGAAGACCAAAAGAGGAGAGCAAGGGAGGAAAGGTTACGGAAGGAGACGGAGAACGCCAAATCCCCTCCACACAGGTTGGAGATCTCTCCACACAGGGGCGATGTATCCCCTCACACTGGTGAGGTTTCCCCCCACAGGGCTGAGATGTCCCCTCACATGATAAACCACATACCGCCCCATGTGAATGGTGTACACAGTCCCACTGCGGCACCCCAGAGGGTCCACACGAACGGTCCCACTCTCATCCCCCCTCAGAATCCATTACCAAATGGTCCAACAAGTTTACCAAGCAATGGACAGATAAACAATGTTCAAAGTACGGATCCATCGAGGACTCCTCCCACCAATCCTCAGACCATGCCGGTGATCAGCTCCACGGTGGTGAAAGAGGCGGTGGTGGTGAACAACTCTGCAAATGAGAGCAATGGCAGCAAACCCCTGCTGAGCGAGAGGCGGAGGAATGACTCATCAAGGACTGCCGTCAACAAACAGTCAAATGGAACCGCCAATGGTGCCTTAAGAAGTAGTAACAGTGTAGCTCAAAGGTTAGCCACTTCTCACAGCTGTCATGTCAAGTAGTTGTTTATGTCTGTTTGTAATCTTGGGGTGAGGTAGTCTGTATCTTTGGTAAGGACAGCATTTTTCCTTGAATGTGTGAAATGTCAAATCATTTCAAACCAACCAACAATATTACTTTGGAGGGAAACTGCATGCAACTGTACAGTCTTTGTTATTTTGCAGCAACATACCCCATTGTATTAATTATCCAGATATGAATTAGTGTGCCATGTTTTTTCTTAAAATTGTCAATTTCAGCAATTTTCAGTTTTCGTCATTTCATTTGATTTTCACCCACTGTAACAGGAGAACTCTATCTAACTCATCAGTCTCCGAAAACACGGCGAAAGGAAACACAACATCCAGGTGAGTAAAATAGTCAACCGATTGAAACTTAGATATTAGAGACACTGCTGATGCCACGTCTCTATATGAGAATTAAATGTATGTAGAAAGTAACATAGATATAAAATCCTATTAAAAAGCTTGGTTTTGTGACACACAAAAACAAAAAGGAATAAGTGAAGGACAGACCTTGAACCTTTAGAAGTGCATTATATAAGTTTATGGGAAATTTTGTTGTTCTTTTGGCACCCTATTTCTACAAGACATTGGTTGTACTTTGTGGATGTGTAGCCTTGTAATTTTTAAGAGATTTGGTGATAACATGCTGGCCTATGAAACAGCTCCAATAAAGTATAAATTCGTACAAAAGAAGAGGAAGCTCAGACACAAATTTTTGTTCTACCTTATATATTTCGAAAGATGAACATTCGTCAATAAATGAATCTGTGGCAAAAATAACTAGACAGCATGTAGCTTGTGGTAAAAAAAAAAAAAAAAAAATTAGGCCACATCATTGACGGCTAGCTATTGTGTGTCCCCATTCATGGTGTATCCAAAATTATTGTGCTCTGTTGAACATCCACTTTACTGCTGAAAATTTAGTTTATTGGGGAGTCAAATAAAAGATTCACTGAATATTTACTGTGAAGCAATTGATTTCAGAGAGTATTTATAGCACCCACTTGTTGGTACCCCCTTCTGTCCTCAGTATGAAATAGGGGAAATTCTTCATTGTAATAGCTTTTCAGATAAAATGCATCTTTGAAACTCAAAATTGGTGGTCATTATATTTCCAAAAATTACATGCTGCTTGAGTTAGGTGACAAAACAGATCTTTTGTATAGTTATTTAAAATTTTTTAGTGTTCTATAGCCCTTTTTGATTATCGAAAGAATTTTTACCTAACCCCCCTTGAAATTTGCATGCAGCATGCATTTTGTCTGAAAAGCCAAGATGGCCGAAAGCCCCATTCATGTGTATGTTTTCCCACCTGACATGCAACCTCTTAACAAGTTTGTGTGCAGTTGTATTTTCTTTCACTGATTGATCATGATCTTAGTAAGATCCTATAGTGCAATCTATAAACAAATAGGTGACAAGCATTTCTAGGGATTGGATGACACAGTCTTCCCCCCTATCCCCACCTCTCTAAAATAACACTTCTTTTGATTAAAGCATGTGGAATGCACTTAACACTCAGATATAAACGGTCACAAATTTTTGTTTCAATAGTTCCTCAGTTTTGCTCATCGCGTTACCTACATTTTCGTTTCTTCATAGTTATCACAGTTCATGTTTTCTTCTTTTTGTTTTGTTTCCGATTTTGAAAAATTATTTCAACTTTAGCTGGCATTACCAGTACAGGTGTGTCCTTATAATCTTGCTTCAACATTGAAATTTCTTTGTACACCCATTTTAAATTCAGTTTACACAGCTTTTTTGTCCCCATTACTATATTTGCTTCCCCCTGCTTTTTACATAATTACATTTGTAATATCCTGCACAGTTACATTTTATACATTTGCCGTTTATTTATGGTCCATCAAATTTTCGTATGACTTTTTTGCAATTATTTTTTATTTTTTAATTGCAATTATTATGATCATGCTCATTGTTTGAATTTTTCATTTTCAGTGATGTTTTTCCTGCAAACTTTCTTTTTCCAATCCATTTTTGATGTTTCGGTTCCTTGCATCAGCAAAAGAGCCTATACAATCAGGTTGGCATGTGTGTGCGTGTGTCTGTGACACTTGGGTATGTCCTAACTCTCTAGGGGAAAGTCAAACTTGGTGCTTACATGTTCACCATATTGAGAAGGTGTGCCCAATTGTTTTTGGTGGAGGTCAAATGTCATCTGGGGACACTGGGGGCAAAACTCTGTGTGTCTGTGACACTTGCTTGGGTACGCTCTAACTGAATAGGGGAAATATGGGTCATAAAGGCCATTAATTATTACATTGTGCAAAGTGATAGTTTTTCTACAGATTATGTGTTACAATGTTGAGGATTTTTCGGATTAGTACTAGTGTGACATCTCACTGTTATATGGTGCCTCAAAGTAATGTGGTGTCAAAGAAATATACATCTCTTGTATTTGCAAATTCTGTCCTTTATTTCACACTTCAATACATTCTTGCATAGGCACATTAATATGAATGAATGAATTATGGGGAAGCAAAATCAAGAATATTGCAGAGTTCGTGACTTTTTCACTGCTATCACAAATTCTGAACTGCAAGGACATAAAAGAGATGTTACACATGAAAACTAGCTCTAATGTCACCACATTTCTGAATACTGACTTCTCATGGCTGACAAGCCTAGTCTGCTTGAGTTAAACCAGGGGTGAACTACAGGGTATATTATCTGGGTCAGTTAACAGAGACTATGAAGAAGTTGCTGTAAATCAAAGTAAAGTTATCAAACCTCTGTGTCCATGCTAACTACAATTTGACTTTCAAGTCATCATGGACTGGTCATTATTTACTGGGTGGTGGAATGAATGCATACCAAACTGTCTTAAAGGAGGATAGTTTGTTTCATGTGAAGCTGCAAATTTTATCTTGGTTCGTGGTACACAGTGATGCAGTAGTCGCACTGCAAAAACCCTCTGTGTAGAGTGTACCAGAAACTGCATTTGGTGATAATGTTTGGATGTCCAAAACCTTTTGTTGAAGCTCCAAATAGTTAAAATAATCTTCAGTCAAGGAACCACAGAGGTCAGAAGACCATGAAGATGGATGATACTTGCCCATTGCGGCTGGACCGTTTTGTCAATTTCTTTTGAGTGTCGAATTGAAAATTGCTGTCAAACTTTGGTTTATATAGACCGACCTCTGTCTATGTTGTTGATCATTTGTGATAAGCTGGTTGGATTTTTATTAAAACCTTTGGTTGTGTTTCTCCTGTCTGTGTAGCTTCAGTGTCATCATAGTTAATGTTCCATAAAGTTTTGCATCATTTAGTCATCAAGTGTTCAACCATTTCAGCTTCCAGTGACTACTTTTCCTGGACATTTCATAGAAACCACAAAAGTCACAAGCAGAAAGGAAAACTTTTCCATTAAAAAATGCAGAAAATGGCATTTCTGATGTATCCGCAAGCCTCACCTCTTTGCAGTCCATCGCCAGATGATGTAACCAATATCATTTCCAAAATTCTGTGACATACAGACAGTTCTGTGAATCTTACTTTAATCTGAACTGTGGGCTCGTCTTTTGTTTTTGGATATCTTGAATTCGAGTCGGATTTACGTGGCCGTTGCGACTGAGACCGGTGCAGCAAAGTTGAGAATTGTAATAAAAAAAGGAAGCTGGGGGGTATGAGTGAGCTATAGGTGGGTGAGAGTGGTCTAAACTGGGGAGTAACTCCTAAAATGGGAGAGGCCATCGAAATATGAAATATATTTTGAAATAAAAACTAATGAATATGAAAAATTGGAAGTACTAAGGGGAAGAAGCACTACAAGGAGCAAGGAGCTGCTCTTGTAAAGATCAGAAACTTTGTTAGTTGAAATGTTAAACCTGATTGGTTTATTGGTACCACAGCTGCATCTTATTCTTTGTTACTTCCACATTTCCGTTGAGTCCTGTCGGTGGATCTAACCCAACAGTAGAGATTCATGTACTCACTGCTGATTGGGTGTTTGGGTCGCTGCAATTTTGTATTTTTATACTCCAAAGTGACCCAACATGGGAATGGAAGGTTCTCATGTAGTCCAAGTATCACAAATTGGTTGCGGGATAAACAGTTATTGATGATTTTTCACTATGCGTGGAGCTCTCCACTCTCCTCTCTCTAGCACTGGCCCACGTCAGCCTGCTTCACAGCCTCGCATCATGTACCAATAACCCTCTTTATCTATTTCAGTGGAAAGAAAGTCGTCCGAAGGAGCACCGTTGGCATTACGCCAACGACTTCTGCCAACAAAACCAAGGAATCTAAGCTAACGTGAGGATGGGGTCTTCAGTTTTTTTTCTCACCAAAATTGAAACAGTTTTGTATCTTATTCCGTTCCATCGTTTATACTTCTTTCATTCTCCTTCTCTGTAACGTCCATGCATCCCAGCTACTATTTTAATTCAGTATTTTTGCTGCATCCATTCTGTGTGTATGTGTTTAGTCTAATAGGTAATAGATCTGAGTCACTAGTTTGTTAGAGCAGGATGCCAAGATTGAAACAAAACAACTGGACTAGAAGTGCCACACTCTCTTTGCCAGTCAAGTGATTTATGGCTGCTTCATCTCAGCCTTTGTCTCCGATCAAAAGGATCTGTATTTGGATGGGGGGGGGGGGGGGGAGAAGGCAGGGGTATAGTGGAAGCGAACTGTATGTCAGTTAGTGATATGCAAAAAGTCACTAATTTTAGAAAATCATTTGTCTTTGGTTTGTTTGAATTCAACTTTACTCTCTAATTATTTATGTAGCAAGACAGGTTGGTATATTTAAACAATATGCTATGTCAATTGATGGCTGTGAATGGGATTTAAGAACCAAAATGTTAAATCAGAGATCACATAGGGTCAAAGATTACAGAAGGAAGTATGTGAAGGTTGAGTTTTCTGAAGGGGTCAAAGGTCATTGCACTTGTCTGGTTGTTTTGCATGTTTCATCAGTAGAGGAGAGATTGGTGTGAGTCAGTTTTATTTTTGGGACATGTTTCAAACCCCAAACCTGTTGGTCGCCAATGAGGACTCTCAGAAACCATGATTAGCATGCATGTTGCACATGGTTACCTATAGCGGCTGCATCAAAACGGAGTTATGTGTTCAAAAGGGATCTGTGGGTTTGATTGTGAGTTTGCAAATTAGTCCTGCACAAGTAGATGTAGGTGTTGTCAATTAAAATATCTGCTGAGGTTTTGGAGGAAAAAAGAAAAAAAAAAAGGAGAGAAATTCAAGCTCAAGGCAAATTTAGAAAATACCGTAACCCACAAAATCTATCACATTCACTGTCAGGCACTTAAATGTTGTCTAAATGCTTTATAAATTTCATTTTCAGCCATTAGTGGGTAGGATTAATGATTTTAGGAGAAAGTCAGATATTCACCCTCAGGTCTTGTTTCTGTGACGTTCGCACCCAGTCATGTTGAGCAATTTGTGGCATCGCTTAAATATCAATCCGTCCTATGGAGAACATCATACAGATGCTTGTTTTTATGCCTTTGGCAGCGGCTTGCTCCATTTTCAGAAAGTTAAAAAAAAAAAAAAAGAAGTATGTAACATTGTCTTCCACTGCTCATTGCTTTGAGCTGCAAATACCTTCATATCTGCGTCTTATGAAATTTACATAATAAGCCTGCTGCTCCCTCTTCTACTGTCGTTCGTAACCATTTCTTTTATAGGTAAAGGCAGATGATTAAATGGGTAAAATCATCTGCTGGCTCACTATCAGATTACCTACAAACCTGGCTCTTTAAAAGGCTCTTATACTTGTCTTTTTGCCTTCAGATTTAGGAGTAATGAAAACTGGTAAGCCTTGTGTCATGGTAGAGAGCTTTTTAACATGTTGCAAACCATGGTGGAATATATCGGTGGTCAAAACAATTCCCAGATGTCATTGTGGGTGATATGGAATACCGTATCCACGGTGGTTATTTTTGTTGGGCTCATAACACACTTCTTGGGTAAATGGGTCTTTGGTATTTGTGGGTATTCGTCTCTGGCAAACAACTCTGTCACACAAATAGGCTTCATTTCTCCAAATCAAGGGGAAATGCAGGGTTTCATCCACGTGTGGCAGTACGACTGAGTGTGTGCTTTGCAGTGTTACATGCCCAGGCAAGTGTTACGGTGAAATGCTAACTTACATCTCGAATTTCACATTGAAAATGTGAATTAAAATGTTCATGTTCAAGTACCTAACAAGCAGAATTGAAATGTTGATGTCGGAAATGTTTATGTAGGAATCTTGCAGCCAAGAAAGATACTATCCAGCTGATGTTTTACCCTCCCTCGACAACTGAGGTCCTCAAAGAGAACAGTGTTCAGCACTGCTGCACGTGCAGCAGAATTACCAAAAAGTTAGTTAAAGGGTGGGAAGGATTTCCTCCCGCTCATAGACCTTGTTATCCTCTGCCTCCTCTGCTCACTGTTCTTTTTCTCGTTCGAGCATAATCGTTGCATGTCAAAAGAAAAATTATATAAAACCGAGGAAAATTGGATGTCAAATACAAGTAAAGAAAGTGAACATAATGTGGTAATGTTTTATGAAGATTTGAACCCATCTTGTGGATTGACATTGAAGTCTCTTACCTGATGTTAACGATTGGTGCCATGGGCAATGCAAACACCTCTGTGATCTGTCTCATGGGAGATTGTTTGATAATTGCCTGATTCAGGAAAGCGCACCTGAAAACACATTTTCCATTGTGGCGTGTAAATGAATGTTAATTTAAAAAAGCCATCAGAAGTGAAACGTGCCAGACGCACATGCTGTTGCCATGGTTACTGTGAATTACAAGACAACGAAAAGCTTTTTGAACCAGTGTAATTTTTTTTTTTTTTGATTTGAAGAGGCATTGCCAAGTTTTCTGACCATGCCAAGTTTCATAGTTTAACCAATACCATAGTGATAATGATTTACAGATGTCAGTAAACGGGTATGTAAGGGTGTTTCCACCTAACCTGTGTTTCATTAATGCAATTATGGAGAAAGAAATAGAAAATGTGCAGCCAAATTTAGAACCTGTCTCAATAGGACATTAAGACAAGGAAGTTGCAGTATAGATAAAAGGCAGAATATGAGGAAGAAAAAAGAATTGCCCTCTCCAGACGATTCCATTGTCTTATTGTGGGTTTGGCAGGTGGAGATGCTTTTTCTTTGTTGCAGCAGTTGGCTTTGTGACTGAGGAAATTTATATAAATCTGGGTATCATGGTGACAAAAAAAAAAGTAATTATTGAAATGAGACAAAGTATAATATTTAAACAAAAAAATTGTAGAAAATGAATTGAAAAAAAAAATGTAAGTTTGTTATTAATACTGATATGGAAGTGCAAATAATGTGAATGCAGTCACTTCAAATTCCTATGCTGATCATGTGATCATTGTGTTGTAGTGTGCATTATGCCGAAACAGCACATAGAGTTGATATCAATAAACTTGAGAGGATGAGAGGATTTTGAAGGACACAACCACATGGCAGTGCTTGTGATTGGCATAATTAGTCTCAAGCTTCCCGCCGAGTAATTTCGATAACTGTCAAAGGTCAGAAGTTCTGATGGAGGTTTTATGCTGGCTTTGGTGACACGAACCATTACTAATGTGAAAAAGTGTCTGCTCACGAATGTTGAAAAAGCAAATTGAACAGTTATTAATTATTCAATCATTAATGTTCCTTTGTATGTGGCATATGGGGATAATCTTAGTTCAACCATTCGTCATTAGAATGTGAAGGAAACTTGACAGGTTGATAAAACTTTCCTGCTAGTCAAAACCAACTCAGTATGGCCACTTAAATGTAGCGCCCAAGTGTAGCGAGGTCTCCTAAAAGTTGCTGTTTCTGTCCAAGATGAGTTAAATTTATATTGCATCCTAGAGATGTTGTGTTGTTTGGATAATTTTTTTATCTTTTGGGGTTGATGGGATGTTTCATCTAAGGTAGTAATACAGAAACTTGTCTGTCGTGCTGTGATTGTGCAGTGGATTGGATGTTGCGTACTCTCAGAGTTGTGATTCTGTGAAATATTTTGAGGTGCAGTAAAATGTGATTTGAATCGTTACATTCTGAGCAGTGAGGGAGAGCCAAGGAAGGAAAAGTTGGCAAATACCTTGCAAGTTTTGATCTAACAAAAGGTATTTGTTTCTTTGGGGTACAGTGTTCCTAAAACAACTGATGAACAAATAAACATTCCAAGGTTGAGATCCCAATATTTATCTTTGATAAGTCAACAGATTCCTAGTGTAAACCAACATATTCCTTGGCAAGACCAACGTATCCCTTGCATAAACCAACATATACCTATCATAAAAGCAGCATAACCTAGCATAAAGCAACATATCCCTAGCATAAACCAACATAAACCTGGCATAAACCAACATATACCTGGCATAAACCACCATATACCCGGTATAAATCACCATATACATGGTATAAACAACATATCAAACCACCTTCTCTGGGAGTAACTGACATTTCCCTGGCACAAACCAACATTTTTGTCATAAACCAACATGCATAGAGCAATATATTCCTGGTATAAGTCAACATACCTGGTGTAAACCAATACATCCCTGACATTAACATATTCCTAACATCTTGAACAGTACCTAAGTCTCTAACTTTGACATATTTCTGAGTTCAAATCCTTTACTTTCAGGCATCAGTCAGCATATCAGACGTTCCTTTAGGCTAGGAAGGTATGTCTTCATATTTGTATCGCGGGAAATGTTTCACAAGCAACTTTAAAAGAGAGCAAAAGGAAAAATGATTTCCATGAATTTTGTGTTAAATTTTGATAAAGAAAAATATCATTTGAATGTCTATTGGTGGTCCAGAGTTGATCGAACATCAGAACAGCCGTGCACATATCCTCAGCAAGTGCTTGATTCTCTGGATGTTCTGTGATAGTGCTTCACATACTTGCAAGGGTCATGTGACAGGAACACAAAATAGTAGTGTGTTCTTAGACCCCCCCGATTGGGGATTTAATGTGTCTGGTAGAGCTAGAATCACATCCGGATGTCACCAGTAGTAGTTCTCAGTTTGTTAATTTTAGAAGGATAATCTACCCCATATTTAGAAGCTTGCTTCCTTGCATGTCATGGCCTGAAAAGTCTGCAGACCAACAAAATATTCCCGTCATGACTTATGCGAGCCCTCACCTTTGCACACATGCTACAGTTCTGTTGTCATGATGTTGTGTCATGTGAGAACAGATAGCCCAAGGAACTTTGTGTTAATTCAGTACCACCAAAATGGTGTCAAAGGTATGATAGTCAGAGTCTGATGTTATGTAGTACAATATTCAGAAATTTGTTTTAGTCAATTACTTTTATAAGAAAACTATTACAGATTTTTATAATATTTCCTATTGTGTAACGTTCTTAGGTTCTTTCTCATTTAGCCATCACCGGCGAGAAAATACTCATTCTTTCAGAATCTAACCTTTCAGATAGGAGCCCAACCTGCATATAATCTCTAACTTTCTTTTTGCACATTAACCATACATACTATATCCCCTTTCAATAACCAATCGCATATTCACATCACATTTACACTAAAGCATATCCCATTTATGTGCTCAGTATGTGTATCCCTTTTTTGATATGTGCCTTTGAATATGACCTTCCCTCAAATCCTTTTTTGTATTACAATGTCAATATCAAACCGTATAACTGGATTCTGTCTCCTCACCAAGTGTGTTGATGTTTTTTACATGATCGTACTTCTATTCAGTTTTGAGACTACCTTTTTGTCGACACTCCTGCTGTGTGGGTGGAAATCTTTGGTATCACACAAATGATATAACATGTTACTATCCTGTAAAAAACAAAACATTAGAAAAGTCATGGAAGGTGAGCTGACTAATAAACCAAAGTTTTAATGGTTTGATTTCTTTTGTGGAACCTACCAGTCGTAAGGACAGTCTCTCGAAAACGTTAAACAGTTTTAGCAGGAAGTCTGTGCTGTAAAATTGTCATATGATTTTTGCACTTATGTAAAATGGTTTTAAAATGTTTAATTGTGTCAACCCTCTTCCATTGCTCGTCTTACTAAAGGGCAGGATGTGAAGATTGTCTGAGTCAAAGAATGTAATTTATTTTGGATAAATCTTCAGCAGCATAAGTGGTCAGTGATTTTCCCATCAAAGCAGTAAATCTTGACAAGTGTACAACAAAAACTGAATTTAAATTTATTGCTTGGTAGTTAGTATGTTGCAACACCTTGAGACAAATGTCAGGACTATCCCCGACCATGTCACTCATGTGAAGACTACAGTACATATTATATCTCACGTGAGTTTAAAGTGAGGAAGGTGCTGATATTTCGTTTGAGACCTTACAATCTCATTGGATATCAGTAAATGAATGTACACCAAATCCATGTCATATTCTCTTTTATTTTATAAATAAAGTTTAGTTTTCTTTTTAGTTCCTCCTTATTATTAACAACCTGGGTTTGCGGTTTCGTTTTACGTTTCCTGTTCCGGTTCAGATAACGTTCCTCTTTTTCCGACCTCTAACAGTCAACCAAGAAATCAAGGGAGAAGAGCAACGACATCAGTGTCATCAATAAGAGAGCCAGTTCAGAAGTTAGTTCTCCCCTTTTTCGTTTCTATCCCTACCATTCTTTTCCTTTTTCTGGTTTACTGTCCCCCTCCCCATTGTTTAATTTTCCTCTCATTCCTCTCAAACCTAGGTCATGGGCACTGTTCTCTCTTGTAATGAAGTACACCTTTTGTGGAGGTCAGGTGGTTTGTTCTACAGAGAGTAACCATATGTACATTGTCCATCTCAAACCTGTTTCCACACAACTGTTGCACTCTGATCCACCTTTGTCTTTGTTAACCTTCCTGCACGATGGCCTTTTAACATATCGATCCTTATTTTGCCTATCCCACACCCATTTCTTGACTCGCACTCACTTGTTCAAATTCTGCAGTTTGGCCCTGTCTGTTTTTCTGTTTCGCTGAGACTTTGATAGTCACATTTTTGTGTAAACTGTGAAAAAGAATCTCTGTTTGAACTTTGTAATTCACTGTTTATATGAGTAATCTTTAGGGTGCATTGGTTGTGTGGAAGAAAGTAAGACATTCATAACTGGTCAGTTCAACCAGTGATCACCTGAAGTCTGGCTGTCCAAATCAATCATCAATGATTTAAACTCGCTTTAAGTGAAAGGGTTGAAAGTTTCACAGCTGAGAGAAGGTCGTGGATCAGACTTGAGGTTGGCAATGTTGTCTCCATAGTTGTTTTCTCAAGGACAAATATGCATGGCCTCAACAGGCCCTGTGCCCTCCAAAATTTGATCAATACTGGATTAGGAATTGCTGAACCCTGCTGTTTGGTTAACATTTTAGTAACCAATGGAATCCCAAGGCACAAGTTCATCATAATTTTTAGGTGGCTTTGTCATCCTGACATGAATTATGATGAATATTGGCAAATTGTGGGATAGAGTGAACTCTGGAAGTACCATGTCCTGCCCCCCCCCCGTCATCCCATATCCCCATTTCCCTCCCTCTCCTTCATTCACTGCTCTGTTCCTTTTAAGCGATTTGTTCAACATCGCAAAGAATGAGGTCAGAGGAAATGAAGTTCTGGTATTTTTTTTCTCACTCTAATTCATGATTTTAGTTGTATCCCCTCACTGGCAATAAGTGAGGAGTGCATAGTTGGCACTCAAATCAGTTAGTCAAACCTCTCACTATCTGCACATCATTGTTCTTTTGCATTCATAGCTTGTGTCAATGAAGTCACAAAAGTGTCACAGGCTCAGAATGTTATTGCTTAATTACTTAAAGCATCAAGAAAAAAAAAAAGAGAAAAAAACTACATTTCAGCAAAACCTTTTTTTTTGTAGTGTCTGCATTTGCAAGCACCAGTCACAGCCTTTCATGCCTGATCACATAGTCAGTGTTAAAGTGGTCCCCTATTAACCTTTGTGTGCCCGTGGGATCTGCAGTTCAGGTGTCAAACTGGTCCGACGGTAGGCCCACAGTCTTTTTTTGACGAAAAATTGAGAACGGCATCTGATGTGTGCAATTTCAATAGAAACCATTTGAGATTTTGCTGGTCTGAAAGCTTTGCAAATTGCTCACCTTTGTGTACGTTTGCTCTACCCCAGTGGACCCACCAAACCGCTGTCGAACGGACCGCTGCGAAAATCCTCCGAGAATTCGTCGGTGATAGGGGGCAGTGCAGTCAGCCAGGAGAGACATGAAGCCCAGCTGGCGAGGCGAAAGAAGGAAGAAGAAAAACAGAAGGTCAAACAGCAGCAGAAAGATGCTGTTATAAACTATGTTAAGGTATGCACAATACACTTCTAATATGTTAAAGCATTGATTAATCCACCCCCAGACACAGTATTGATTTTTTTTTTATATGAGTTGGATAACCACCCCTTTGTGCGGGGTAGAATTTAGAATTGTGGTAAAGTCAATGAAGCAAACTACTGCCTTGGAAGATTTACGTCAAAATTAAACAGAAATAATCACCAGGGTTATCCCCTTTTTTTTTTCCAGATACTGTGCGGATTTCCATGTCAAAACATTCACAGTGGTTAAGATGATCTTAAATTTAGCTCCCTGAGGCTGGGTCATACATTGCCCCAAGAGTTGGATCTGACCCATCAGGGTCTTCTTCTTTAACTTTGAGTGATGATCGATCAAATTTAGAACATACCTAATCTGTTTTTTTTTCTTTTTTTTAGTGTAAAAGGTCTTCAGGTCTGGATACTGTTGTAAATTTGTAAAAATAAAAGTGCATGTGTTAGTGTCCTAAAATCTAAGGCTGATCTGGTACCCACAGTTTGATCTCACATAGATATGGAATTGCATTAGTCAATTTTTTTTAGTTACTTGAAGTGAAACAAATAGTTGATATGATACCAGAAGCATTGAAGGATCAATGCTTTAGGATCATTCAAGCTTAGATAACTTACAAATGAGTATAAATTCTAATTAACTTGTTTCTGACTTACATAATAACTTCAAGTTGGTACTCTTGATTTTATGGGGGATCTTTCAGGATACTTTTTGGGGGTAAAAGGTGAAATTCTTTAAAAGTTGATGGGTGTTTGGCCACTTCATCTCGCCATTGAGTCTCTGGATTAGGTGTCATGCTCTCCTTTGACTAGAAGACATTTCTTAAATTTTGCATATCTTTGATCTTGTTGCTCATCATTCCTCTCAGAGAACTACCAAACCAGCAGGCGCCATGTCATCCTCCACAAGCAGCAGTGTTAAGTCCTCCATATCAAGTGAAAGGAGGAACTCAGGAGGACGCTCATCCGGTCGGGGTTCGACAAACACGTCGGCCCCGTCCAACTCATCCACCAGGAATCAACTGCCTCAGAATTACAATGACTCTGCATTCGGTAGCATTAAACCCAGGTCAGGTGAGTCACCGCTGTCTGTCTCTGAAGGTCTTATAACCAGAGCTGGGAATGAAAATAGGCCACCCTGACTTCCAGATGATCAGAGTACTTAAAACGTTTGATGATGCATTTAGTCTGTGACGATGGAAACAAACAAACTTTTGTAGTGATGATGAAAGTTATATTATCACAACTTTTGAATTATGCAATACTTTACTTTGCCAAAATTACACTGTCACACCGTGCGGTTACATGATCACACACACAGGAAAAAACTAAAAACTGAAATTACATCAAAGCCTGCGACTGAGGCTTTAAGAGCATGCCCAGAGGAATTGCATCATTTAAAAATGCCAAGATGGATATGTCACGTAGACACAGATAGACGCTGCATTTGGCTTGGTCTGTAACTTCTAATCTGTTTTAAGTCTCACAAGGTGGTAAAAATCTGAATTCAAGGATGGGAAAGTGATGATGTGTATTGTGTAGCCCTCTTCACAATAAGCGATGTAAGATGAGAACTGTTCTCTTTTCAGTTTCATTAAAATCAAAGATGTTATTGGCCCTCAAAGAGCCATGGTAAAAAATGATAACAATTTTTGAATTGAAACACATGAAGCTGATGGTGTGATTGTAGTATACTTAATTGTCACCCAAGGAAAGAAAAGACTTGACTTCAAAATTTGGAGTTTGCCAGTATCAAACATATAAATCAGCTTCCAAAGTCCTATTACCTTGAAATTTAAACTGCCACAGATTACTGCTCAGAACATATGATTTAGAGGATACTTCTTCAAGTATAGCTCAACCGATGATCACATCAGATGAGCAAAATTCAGCACCAGAGGAGGTATTAATGTGTAAGCCAGGGTTGAAGTTAAGAAATTTCTGGGGCTGTTACCATCTAAAAAGTTAAAAAGCCCTTGTGAATGTGGTTTTTCTTGATAAAGGTACTCCGGTGACTGCATTGTACCCAAAATGAACAATTTTCAGGAGAGGCCACAGGACAACAAAAATATCAAATTGGATGTTGACCCATGTTGGTATAAAAACATCTGCCATCTGATGGGCAGTGAAAAAAAAGACTCTGTCAACCCGTATTTTCAAGTTACTAAAACATCAACGTTCACTATCTTTATCGAGATGTATTAGCTGAATCAAGTTCACTAGATATTGAAGTCTGCCTGTCGGTTATGTGCCAGTCAAATCTATTTTGTTCTTGAAAATTGTGAAGATTGGAAATTATTGCATTCCAAAGTTGACTAGACGATTGATTAGTGTACAGTATGTTGACATTGGTGGCTGCAGTGCATTCTAATCTAAAATACATTTCATATTAGGTTGTGACTTCCTTCCCTCAAACCTACCATTTCAGAGATCCTGTGGAATTAGAAAGTTGCTTTCCTGTTTGTTGGCTTGCCCTTATATGAACTAACCAGTAAAGTGGTCATGAGACTTTGATAAAGTAATTCATTATTCATCATCGCAGGTAATGGTGTAAGTGGTCTGAGGGGTAGTTTGGAGAGAAAAGGGTAGGTTTGCAAGGCTCACAGTGAGATGCTCTCATTCTTAATGCATAATGTCATATCCTCCTAAACCTATTCCCCAAGATTTCTGAAGGTTTGTCATCTAAAGTGGAACATGGTTTCTGTGTTAAATGCTGTGATCATGAAGACATGAATGATTATGGGGGGGGGGGGGGGGGGGAGCTCTGGCCTCTCATCTCTCACAACAAGACTGTTGATGCACTGTAAAATTCCTCATCCATAAAATAATGCACTCAGGTGCTCCACAGTAAAATAAAAGTATAGCAGGTACCTTTATCGATGGTTTTGAAAGATACCTGTGTAGAGTCCTTGTGGTCATTGTGCCGAAGACAGCAGTCAATGTGTTTTGTAGACAAAGGGAATGGCTCTGATTTGTCTTTCATGTTGTTGTTAAACTTTGCCCCTTGGATTCATTGCAAATAAACTACTATATGTTTCAGGAAAAGTTTCTTTGATAAAATGTAATTTAGCACAGTCTTTCAGCTGCTGTCAGCTATGAACAAGATTCTGGACGTGCAAATACCTGAGAAAGATTCTTGTCAGAGGGTGGCATGAGAAAAGCAGGTTTTAGAAGCAGAATGCAGAAAATATTAAAAAAAAATAAGACAAGGAATGGGCTTAACAGATTTTGTTTGGAGACCTCCTTCTTTCAACACTTATTTTGGCATTCTTCTTTGCGTAGCTTTCAGCATCGGGACCAATAAATCTGTCCCGGACAAACAGTCATCGAACTTCACGGTGAAGAGAGAAATGAGGCAACTGAAGGAAGAGATGGACAGGATCGACCAACTTAAAAAGGTGAGAGGAATTACCAAAAAGAACAGGGAGACAGTTATTGCTATGGCAACAAAAATGTGTTGCTATTTGACTTGGGGGTGGGGGGCATCTGGGACCTGGGACAGGGAGGAAAATGATGTTGGTGGCGCTATGCCGTGCTAGTTTCAGGATACTGAACTATCCTGTCTCATTGTCTGCGCTTTTTAAGAGACAAATATCCCAGAAGGACTTATCAAACACTTTCATGACTGCCCAGAAAAAGCCTAGATAACAAAATATGAAGTAAAGTAATAATAAAGAAGCAAAACATGAAAATATCACTGACCTTTAAATATAAGAAATGTATAACTATTTTGTACAGGGTGTGATGATTCCTGTAATAGGTGAGGGAAAAAAATGCTATGATTTGTTTCATCAAGACAGAATATTACAGAGTAATTTTTTTCTTTATCCTCTTGCTGTACACCATTTGACCTTGGAAAAGCCAACGTTTGTGAAATTTCGTTGAAACGTCTAAACGTATTTTGTCTTCATTTAATCCTAAAGGCTGTCTTGTCAAAAGACACATTTAGTTTTACTCTTCTCCTTAAATTCTATGTCATTAATTAGCAAAGGTTTTTTGTTGTTTTTCTTTTAAGTCATCGTACTAGAATGTTCATTTTTTCCTTCTCGTTTCCTCACCTCCTCCTTCCCCTCACACCTTAATAGTCCCAGCAGTCTAACATCCTAAGTAATGTGGTGTCCTCAGAGGATGTTAAATCAGTTCAACAGATGAAGAAGGTAAAACCGTGTCACTCTTTTTGCCTTGCTTCTGAATATTCATATGTGGCTCGTCATCAATGAGTATGCAATGCATATTGATATTGCATGTGGGTGTGGCCATCCTTTGTTATGACTTTGCTCTCTTTGGGCAATGTTTTTTGTATTACTTGTGTCAATTTTCTTTTACTTCTGAATTCATTAATCCTTTATGTTGGTATTGGAGTCTTCTTTTTATCCTTTTTATCCTGCTGGTATATGTTGACCACATGTTTTATTTATTCCATTGAATAAATTATTAGTGCTCTAAGTATTTTCTTTAGTACTTGGAAATATGAAAAGTAACATTGGAAACTATGAAGCCTGTCTGTCAGTGGATCAGTGTTCAGGTTATCAAATTTACTGATGTGTTAGGTTGACAATGGTTTTTCTTAATCTTTCACTGTATTATTCCAGGACTTAACCACTTTAGAAAAAAAAAAATGAAAAAAAAAGTCTCTGATGAGAAGGCAACTGACTTCTTTGAATCACAGCATGTGCAGACATTAAGCAGAAGTTCTATTAAAGCTGAATAAAGAAGCTGTGTACCGTTTCATACTGGAGGTTGCCTTCCAATATTTGATACTTACTTAACTGGGGCACAGGTTGACATTTTGCCCTCGCATGTTTCCTATCCCCTTTGTTAGTGGTAGCTGCCTTTGGATTTGTTTTTCAACATGTGACATTTGTTTGACTGTTGTCTGGTTTTTAAACTTGAGGTGAAGTGTTAATACTATAAGATTCAGTTTCCTAACCGCTCAGCTCATTTCTCCCTTCCCTTTTCCATCTTCCATATTTCCCTTCCCTTGTAGTGCACTTATCCTTTTTCAGGGTCATGCACGGTGAGCAGATATCCTCTCAGGCACCCTCCTTGCCCTCCTTTTTTTTTATTTTATCGTGGCCGTTGGTGATCGCTTTTTGCTGGTCGCTCTATCCTTATCGGACATTGATCTTTGCTGAAATGCTTGCCTATCTTCTTTATTGTGTGTCATATATTTTCATTTGAATTGTTGCAGTGTGTTTGTTACAACATAAGTCTCGGTTTTGTTAACAACCATGTTGTGATGCACACTTCCCATGTGGTTTTTGACTGTGAACAGTTCCCATGTCATGTACTTCCACCAGTGAAAAGCTAAATACTAGAAGTTGGTCACTAGTCATTGTATGCAATCATTATCTTACATTTAAATTTAGATCTTTGGAAAGTAAATTCCCATGGTTAATTGATAGTACTGAGGACTAGTAACCTTTAGGTCAATTGTAATTCTATTTTCAGTGTAAAGTGGACATTAAAAATCTGGGAATAGGATAGAAGTTATCACATTGTCTTTGTTTTTCATGAACTAGAGGGGTTGCTATGGTAATAGTCTGTGGTTGAGCAGAAAGTTGTAGTATTAAGCAGGTATTGGAATAGCAGAGCAGAAGACACAGGATGTCATCAAGCAGGATTTTTTTTTTTTTATTTCTTCACAAATTTATCAAGTTCATAGTTTTTCATATTTTTAGGATTATGACAGCCTATCCTCATAGCTATTGAAGAGCAGTGCATTACACCACCATACAGAGCTGTACACATTTATCAACAGTTTTGGTACTTTTATCGTTGCCATGTCTCGTTGTTTCAGCCTATTTTCTGTTTCTGGCATCCTTTTTTCATCCTTTTGGTCTCCAAGCTTTGCAGGTGACCACTTCAGATTTGCTGTTTGAATGTTTGGCTTCAAAGTGTTTTTTTTTTTTTTAAAGTGACCTGGTGTTTGATCAAACTTATCTATCCTACAGAAAAAAAAAATCAAAGTATTTTCGGAAACAAGTAGCAGCGGTCCATGTTCATCAACAGCAGTGGTACCAAACACTGATTTTGTAGTTTGTGAGGGTGTGTGTCTTTTTTTTTTTTTTCTGAGGGGGGAAGTTGGGTCAGGAGAGTGGGAGGGTCCGGGGAGAGGAAAGAAAACAGGGACTTGTAACCTTATGAAAAACTTTAAGGGAGAAATCACTTGACAAGATTGGTTGCTTGGGTTGTTAACGATTCAGCTAGCAGAAGAATGCTGTTGCATTTAATGTGACATTGGGATCACTTGGTCTACCTATTGTGGAAAGGTGAAATAAGGTTCAAGTTACTAGTGGAATAAGAAGTTGGCAGAATGTGCCGTCATCCATCTGGTCACATTGTAATCCTGATATTTTCATCATGAGTTTTAAGTGTTTTGAATGAGTCACTGATGTAAATGAATCTGTAGTTTTTATTTTTAAAAACATCTCTGTTCAAAAGATGTGTAGTTTTTTCTTTCCATCTGGTAACTATCCATTCGGATAACTTTCCATTTGGGATTAAATGTAAACTTTATTCTTTAATCTTGGTTCTTAGTCTTGAATCTTCTTTAAAAGTTTATATCTCTCTTCATTGCTCCTCATCAGTACATAGAGACAAAGTGTAAGATGAAGCTGTCGGACGATATTCCAGGAGATCTGATGAATGGTGTGGCTCTCTGTCATCTCATAAACAGCGTCAGACCGCACGCCGTCTCCACGATTTATCTACCAGCCGGATCTGTGAGTATTTTTGTTTAGAACCTTGAACTTGGAAAGCAGTAGGCCAGTCAAACATGTTGAACATTCTGAATTTCCAGAAAATTACCAGCATCGTATCGCTCTCTGTCCTTTTTTGGTTCCTTGTGTTAAAGGAACCTTTGGAGTCAGGGTGGCTTATGCATGCATGTGTGTGACGCATTTGAATGCCAGTTATGTTACACAATAACTCAGTAATCAAGCCATCAATTTTTCTCATCCTTAGTTTGTACAGTATATGTATGATGTTGAATAGATGTGCCCATTAATGTTTTGTGGAGGTCAAAGCAAAAAGTGAATTTCTTTGAGTTGCTGTAAAGTGGTGTTCATTGTTGAAACTGTGACATAATTTTAATGTAAGATAGATTAGGGGGGGGGGGGGGGAGAACATTGTAACATTACAAAAGGTCAGAAAGTCGTGTTTTATTGATATCTCCCCCCCAAAAAAAAACATTTTTGGGGAGTGGTGTGGTAGTAGATTGTGTTCATCTATTTTAAGTGGATATGATGACATCATTTGAATAAACTTCACCCCATTCTACTTTAGACGTTTGTGACTGTTTTTGAGGTGTCTGGATAGGTCTTGTTAGGACAAACCAAAATGACAATTATGCTACCCTCATCTGATGCACCTAACTGTACTTATTGACATTTCAGTGACATCTCATGACAGGTGAACTTCTTACCTAGCTACTTCATACAGGCATGAGTTTTTGCACTTCTCATTAGATGGGTAATTGGGGAAAGCAAGGTGTCTAAATATTCATAACAAAGTAGCAACGCTGCTACCATCGCACAGCGTTACATACAACCATGTGTGGTTGATGTAATTAACTCCGTCCTTGTTCTCAGTTGTACCATGCCTGCATGCACACAGTACAGTGACAACTAATATTACTAACACTGCAGCGCACAGCCACGAGGAAAGAGAGACCTGGTATTTCTAAACCAAAAATTCCTTTTCAACTTCTAAACGACTTCTTTGGTAGTTGACATTGTTTGTAAGAGATCTGCCTACCTCAGGAATAGACCAATGGCCGTTAACGCTCATGAATATTAAGTTCATCAACTTTGGGCTCTGTGAAAGGAACTCTTGGCAATCGCCTGCAGGATTTTAGTCCCGGCAGCCACAGAATTTCCAGACAGACATAAGGATTCACCATCCTGAACATGGCACAGCAATTAGCAACGCAGATTGGAGTCGACCTAAATAAATTGCACAGACATGTTTTTGTTTAGTGTTGCACACATGTCCATGGCTATCGTTTACAGGGAGCCCGAGTCTGAGAACAAGACCGAGGTTTCCTCGGAGGTAATCCTGTAAAGTGAAACTTTTCTGGTCATTTCTCCCATCTGTTCCCCTGTGATCAGTAGGAGCATGCTGGTTTTACTGAATGGTATCATTTTTCAGTGTCACATTGTCTCAGGTTTCTGTTACTCTCTTGCCCCTCTGTCGACATCTTCACTTTTTGTCTTTTTTTTGTTTCAGAATAAATTGGCACCACCAAAATGCAGAAGAAATGTAGACAATTTTATAAAGTCTTGTCAGCTGGCTGGAGTTCCCAAGGTGAGTGTCACTAATATCAGAAAGTGGATACTTCTTTTCAATCTCCCTTTTTCAGAACAAGGTTTGTACCTAATAAAGTACAGTTACAGTATCATCTGTTTACTTGTTATAATGGTAGCAATGTTTCTTTCTCAAGGCAGGGCAGCTACATTTAGCCTCAGAAATTCATTGATGTTATCACTGTAGATGTTCTTCTCTCCTCAAAGTCCTACCAAGCAGAATAAAAGTTTCCTTTTTGCCAGGTTTCATCGTTACAGTTGCATTTTGTAAACAGTAATTGACTAATCAGCTGTTGACCATCTTCATTTGCTTTCTTCATTCATACAGGAAAAACTTTGCACCTCAGCAGACATTCTGGAAGGGAAAGGCTTAGCAAAAGTGGCTCTAACCGTCATTGCCTTAATGCAAATGCATGCCTCAAACAGGTCGTCCATGAGCAGTGCATCCTAACGTCGTCTTTCTGTTTTCTTCTGTTTGTCGATGAGAAAGTTGGTGCCCTCCCTCAATGGTCTGTTTTGAGATTCACAGACCTGCAGGTCTGTGGCTGCACTCTGAAGCCTAAATCCGTCTGTCGGCGGATCTGCCTGGCCGGGCTGATGAGGAAGGTGAAAGGTCAAGAGTGATGTGTGGACTGTCTCGGTGTTTGTCGTGGCTTCATCGGCGTATGTGGCTGACATCTGAGCTTTGTACCATCATCGCAGAATTTAATGTGGAGGTCGTCGTCGTCACATTCATCGTGGAAGCTGTATGTGTCTCTCTGCATAAATGCGATTCATGTGTTAATGCGTCACATATCATTGAAACTATTTCCAAACCTGCTCTGCTGCCCTCTAAACTCTCTATTTTATCGTCTGAAATCTACCAGAACTACAGAATGTGTTAATCATCATACATCTGTCATAGCTTCACTGAACCTCTCAATTGCACACTTATGATAAAATGTGTTATGTTAAATTTTGGTAACAAATTTATAGAGTACAGGATGCTAAAGGTCTAATGGCATCTGTTCTCCCTGCAGCTCTGCAATGCCTTCACAAAATCTGATAAAGTGATGAGGCTTTGGACACTTTATAGGGTGACTTAAATGTAGTATCATCCATCAAGTTTTGAATGACAGGAAAAGTAAGCTTTTCCACCATGACCTCTCCCGCTCCTTCTCTCCCTTCTCACTGGTTATGAAGAGATAATTTACGCTGACGAGGAATTCTTGTGAAATCGTAATATGTTTTGGAATTTTATTTTCCAAGTATTGAATTTTCAGCATGGGGGGGGGGGATTTTACATCTTGTTTGGTAGTTTGCAGTCATTGGCAGAGTGTTCTCTTTCAATTATTTGGTATATTAAGTCTATGCAGGTAATGACAGATACCTCATTTTGAATAAATTCCATTTATGTGTTTCCATCAAGCGTTCTTGTCAGCAAAGTAACTCATTTCCAAAGGTTTTGTTCAGATGGAGTCTGGCTGGTTTGAAAGTCTTGTTCTGGAGTCGAGTCTAATTCGCGACGTATTCTCATGTCGAGTCTTGCTAGTTCATTGCTGATGCGTGTCAGTTCATTTAGCGTCTCTCTAGGAGTGTTGTCACACAGTCAAGAATGAATCTGAAGGAGTTTTTAGAAAGTGTTTTGAAATTCCAGGTTAGTTGCAGGCATCTAACCATGTTAATGCCAAATATAGAAGAAGAAAAGATTGAATGCAAGAGAAGGGGTATCAGTTGAAATCACTGATCTCTATAATAAGTAGATGGGCAAATAGGTGTTTCTCAACATTAATTAGCCTCTTGTAAAGCCACCATAAGTATTTTGCCTTTACCCAAAAGAGTAAAGCGTAGTACATCCCTCAAAGAGGTGGTTCACATGCGTCGCTGCACTGCACGTCTTGCTACTTTGATGGCCAGACGTTCATTGTGCAACAACTGTAACCAAGGCTGTGTTATGCAACTGTATGGAACATACCTTCTGCACATGTCTAGTGAGAGCCAGTATGCCAAATCGAAATGCAAATGACAACATATTGAAATGCAAAGATGTCTGGTTTGTTCACCCTAAAGACTAGTTTCCGTTGGCTTCACAGGAATAAGGTGTCCTACCAATCCAGTTATTACAGGGATCAATTGGTGAAACTTCCTGTAATTAATATGACTAAGATTGAATATGGAGGGTGCACACATGTATGAATATTATCCTGACAAGCACTAGAACACTACGGCTACTCTAGTTTCCTCACAGGTTTGTGGAGGCTTTTGTAGATATTTTATTTCTGCAGGCAGAGAGCTAAAATACAGCAGGATGTACTACATACCATTTAAAGTGTGCCAAGAAGTTATGAACTTAACCTTAAGACTTGTGTTGCAATGAACATTAGTGACAGTTTCAATTTGCCTGCAGGAGACATGCAGGCTGTAACATGCAGGCTGTAACATGGAGGTTGCTGTTACTTGTGATGAACTTGTATTAAATATGAAATTGTTGATTAGATTTTAATATCAGTGTGTGATTCTATTTAGCTTTACTTAATAAATGATATTCTTGCTGTGACATAGCCTTTTATAAAGCAGAATGCTTTGTAAAGATACACTATCAAACATTTTGTGTCTTTCCTGTAATATTGGGTCGATTACGTTACCAGTTCCATAGCCTTTCCATTGCTTTCATTCCCTAGTTTCTTACAGTGAAAGTCACGGTGGTATAAATGTTACTGTCACACTCCCATCTTTTGAGACATTGGACAGCTTAGGCTGTTTAAAACACCAGCTTTGCATGACAGGATCGTGTGGATGACTCAAGTCAATTAGCGACTTTGCTCCTGGAGTTTGACGCACAAGTTATTGTGCGACAAAAAGATTTTGGTGTTGTTTGTGCCAAAGAAGTGTAAGTTCAAGCAATATGGATTCAACTTATGTCTGTAGAGCCTCTTGAGTAGTCATATAAAGCTTTAACATGCTTGTAGTAGATTTTTACATTGGAATATGATACTGTTACCAGAGGAAGAGGCACAAGAATAGTTGGTTTGAAGTTAATCCTTTGCATCATAAATGAAGAGCTAATTTTATATAAAAAAAAAGAAGCAAAAACGTTTTCTTTCAGGCCAAATGTTGTTCAGTCAAGTTTTTTCATATCTTTACTCAACATGATATTTCGTCATCGAAGTTGAACTTACATACACAAGCGTTGCCCTTCTGTCATTGCCAAATGCAGGTGTTGAAATCTGACTCTGTTTTCAAGGAGTGAATGGGAAATTGATTTTCTGAAACCCAGAAATGACAGAAATATGAAACTAAGATGCTGAAACTTATGGAGAAAACAGAAATAGGAGAAAAACAAAGAAAACAGCAGAATCTTTGGCAGTGATGATTCCCCTGCTTGTCTTAGAGATGTAAGAGCATCAAAGCTGAAACTCTCACAAAGCTGTAAATGTACATTACAATACAAAGATGACGACTGTTCATGCCTTTTAAAAACTTGAGTTAGTCAATTTCAAAAGCGTTTGAATCCATTTCTTTCTTGGATGATAAGCCATATCTGAAGTAATCGACTCACTTCAATCACTACTGCATATTAATGTAAGTTATATACCACCCTGTAAAACAGTTCCAGTTCAGTTATAAGTAATAAAATAATTGTGTTACTGATTGAAGCACACTGCCAATTTGTAATGTTTAAGATAATGACTTTATTGCCTTTCGTATCTTTCACAAGTAATCTACTGATGGATAGGTAGAGATGTTATTTTTTAAGACTATGCAATTAATCATTTCACGCAGAAAATTCATCTAGCTGAATATTCAAACATTTTTGTTTTCAAAGTAACTGTATGTTCCTTAAATGGTTTTCCTTTACTCTTTTTTTTTTTTTTTTTTTGTGATGACTGGTTTGAAAGAATATTTTTCATGATTCAAGTGAAGATGGTTGTAGGAATCACCTTGTGGCTTTCTGAATTGCAGGTTTTGGTCATAAATATTTGAAACTTCACTGTTCTACCCAGCATTTTCTTGGGGTCAGGAATAATAGTAAGGGGGGGGGGAGGAGGGAGGGGAGGTACTGCAGCCCAGTAAAATGATGGAATGCTGTCACTGATGATCACTACATCAGTTCCGAGATGTAAATCAAGTTTGTCAGATTTAGCATGAAGGAGGAAATTGCCATCAGGTTTGCTCTGTTTTGGGCGACCCTCGGCAAAAAAGTTGCACAGAGTTTCTTGCACCAGAATTACTTGCTTGAATTTGTCACATCTCAGGTTAATGGATGCTACCGTGATGTTGAAATCTATCCAGAGGGTCCCCTGTCTCACCTTCTTTTACATTCGAAAAGTTGGCCAAATGGCGATGGGGCATTTATTGTCAAATTGCATAGCCTTCTCTGCTTCCAGTCGTCGCAAGACCATAAAGGCCAATCGTATGAAAGCCACTGGTGTAGCTTAATCACAAACTGGATTGTGGTCCAACGCTATCATAGCTGGTTAAGTGAAATGGATTCACCTTTTCTGTGGAAATGATGGTGATTAGATCTAATTGCTTTTGAGTAAACCACCTATCCATTTACAGTCCAGCACGTTGGGCATATGCCAGGACGGTTCTAAACATCGGTTATGTGTCGTGCATTTCAATATGTGAAGAAAATGAGTGAAATTATTAGTGGAGAGAATTGACACAAAAGACATGATAAGTTGGTATTCATACCATGGCATCAATGGAAATCTATACATATGATAGTAACAGAGAACTCATATACGGATACCTGTCAACCTTGTGTCACACAAAAGAAAAATGTTCAAAATTTGAAAGTATCAGTCTTGTAAAGGAGGCAGCTTAGATGGAAGGATAGTGATGACAAGCCAGTAGGTATATCAGGAAGTTAAAATCTTGCTTAGTATGGAAGCCTTCTTAAGCATTTTAGTCAATTTTGGATTGTCAAAGTCAAAAAGAGTGTTTTTTGTTTTGAGTTGTCATTTTGTGAATGCACACATTGGCCACAAGATGTGATTTTATTCTATCATGTTCGTTTATAATCCTCATCACTTGTGTCGAAGGTGAACGGTTCTGCATATCAGTTTTTTTTATATTTTTGTTCTTCTTCTTTAAGATGTAGCTCTATTGTGGTCTTGCAACACCATTCACTTTCCAATCATTCTATAGGGCTTTGTCAGAATAGCTGTCCCTTCCCTCTGTTATATTGAAGGAAGTGATTGTTTAAATGATTTGCTTTATACTAGTAGCAGTATTCCAATGGATTTTTGAAAAATTATTTATTACATAAGTCAGTAGCTGTGGTGAAATAGTCATTTGTGTCTTATTTTTGGGGGGTAAGTGGTTTTCTTTTTTATGTGTAGAATGGTATTATGAATAAAAATGCAATCTATTTTGAAACTGATATTACCTTGGCATTTGAAGAAATACCATGGTAACACGGTGGTATACAAATACTCTCCCCATATTTGACTCTCTGTTTGTGAGGTAGGTATGTGTTACTTACTCAGCAGTTGTTTTGGCATCCCCCCACCTTCATCTTCCCCCACCCCCATGAATGATGATCTTTTTTCCTAGTCCCATCCATTGTAACATCACAAATTTGAATTTGATTGTCCAGAATCTTGTTTTGCGTATACCGTAGCCTTCAAACTCATTTTAACCTGAAGCTGTCAAGCTGTTGACTGTATTTTAACTGGCATACTTGTTTCAGGTTCCAGAAACTTAGTGTTTTTCAAATCACTCTAATGTAGGGTTATTCAGACTACTTTTTACCAATGTTACCTTCAAGATATCCTCAAGTGGTACTCCACACTTCATATGTATCAAATATATATATATAGAAATAATAATCCAGACATTTATGTTACCTTGTTTGCATGTATGACACTATTCTTGAAGGGTTGGGTTAACAAGACATTACTTACAAGTGTTGGAGAAACAGTTCAACCATATTCTCCTTCACCTGTGCAATTGAAGATTTCTCATCTTTTGATCAATATGATACTCAAATGAGTTTTTTTTAAAAAGAAAATATAAAGAGAACAAGAAGGCAAAATACAAATCTGAGGAAGGTAATATTTCATCTCTGAAGAGGGTAGAGAAACACTCCAGTAGGTTTTTTCTTTTCCTTTCTTGAAAACGATGATGGATTCGGCCTGAAGTGACAATATATAGTAGGCTCTTTCCTGAAGGAGTTTATTTGAAAGTTAAATGTATTCCCCTTTTCCATGTTGTGTATACTTCAACACTGTGTATGTATATCATGATGTAGCCATCTCTGGGTTCATTTCTCTATCCTTTAATAAATATTTCTGTAACATAAGCAAAGCCTTATCTTTTAAAAAAGTTATACAAAAGTAAGAGAAAAAAAAAAGAAGGAACAACCTCTTTAGGGAATTAATTCAAGTTTAAAATTCATGCAAAAGAAAGAAAGAGACTAAGTTTTAAATATTTTGTTTTCATTCACAAGTTTTTTTTTTTAAAAAATACTCTTGCAAATAGATGTAAATGTGTCTGTATTATCATTGTATAAAGTCGACTTGTAATATGAGTATTGTACTAAAATCAGAGAATAAAGGCCAGGATAGCCATTAAGTTAAATTAGCAAAATCGTGCATCACGTTTTTTCTTTTTGTTTCCAACATTGTTTGAAGCATGTCGTTGTGTGCAATCAACAGTGAGAGGAAAATATGTGCTGGCCCTTGTGAGTTTATGTGTGTGTGTCTGTGATGTCTTTGGCTTGCTAAAGGTTGATAACATGTAAGACTTGATGGTAGAGATCGGAGAGAAGGGGTCAGGATTCAACAAATTTTACCGTCTGGAAACCTTAAAAAGTAGTCGTACTACAATTCTAGTGAAAAAGTAGGAAACTACAAAATCAGGGTATGAAGTAAGTGACACCCTCACATTTATCATTGTGGAGTTCAATGTTCACTTTGGTGTCCTAAAAGAGTTGAACAATTCTGAGGAGTGAGACTTACAAGCCCAAAGTATAGACACATATCAATTAGTTTTGCAAGACCATTGTAATTCTGGTCATTCCTCGCTAGTTATGCAGAATCTCTGGAAGACTTTGTATCCCGCAGTCAAAAAGGCTCACATAGTTGATCGATTCTCTGGTCTTATAATCTTATATCTCCATCTGTGAGTACTTAGTCGGTGTACTCAGTTTATTCTTTTTTGGTTTCCAAATAGCAAGTTTTTGGTTTCGATGATAATCGTAACCTTTGTAATCATGCATATGTGTGCGTGTATGTATGTGTGTAAGGGAGGGTGCGTGCGTGTGTGTATGTCCGTGACGCTCTACCTTGTAAACACGATATCTCAAGAAGGGAAGCTTGGACAGATCTCATATTTGGTATGTAGGTGTACCATATTGAGAAGAACAACCCTATTGTTTTTGGTGGAGGTCAAAGGTCATTTGGGGTCAACAGGGGTCAAAATGTGAAAACCTTGTAAACACGATATCTCAAGAAGGGAAGCATGGACAGATCTCATATTTGGTATGTAGGTGTACCATATTGAGAAGGAGAACCCTATTGTTTTTGGTGGAGGTCAAAGGTCATTTAGGGTTAACAGGGGTCAAATTGTGAAAACCTTGAAAACATGATATCTCAAGAAAGGAAGCTTGTAGAGATCTCATGTTTTGTATGTAGTTGTACAATGTTAAGTATAGGAACCATATTGTTTTTGGTGGAGGTCAAAGGTCATTTGGGGTCAACAGGGATCAAATGGTGAAAACCTTGTAAACATGATATCTCAAGAAGGGGAGCTTGGACAAATCTCATATATAGTATGTAGGTGTACCATATTAGGAAGAAAAACCCTGTCGTTTTTGGTGGAGGTTAAAGGTCATTTGGGGTTAACGGGTCAAAATGTGAAAACCTTGTAAACATGATATCTCAAGAAAGGAAGCTTGTAGAGATCTCATGTTTTGTATGTAGTTGTACAATGTTAAGTATAGGAACCATATTGTTTTTGGTGGAGGTCAAAGGTCATTTGGGGTCAACAGGGATCAAATGGTGAAAACCTTGTAAACATGATATCTCAAGAAGGGGAGCTTGGACAAATCTCATATTTAGTATGTAGGTGTACCACATTAGGAAGAAAAACCCTGTCGTTTTTGGTGGAGGTCAAAGGTCATTTGGGGTCAACAGGGGTCAAAATGTGAAAACCTTGTAAACATGATATCTCAAGAAAGCAAGCTTGGACAGATCTCATATGTAGTGTGTAGGTGTACCATATTGAGAAGAACAATCCTATTGTTTTTGGTGAAGGTCAAAGGTCATTTGGGGTCAACAGAGGTCAAATTGTGAAAACCTTGAAAACATGGTATCTCAAGAAAGGAAGCTTGTAGTGATCTCATATTTAGTATGTAGGTGTACCATATTGAGAAGAATCCTATTGTTTATGGTAGGGGTTAAAGGTCATTTGGGGTCATCAGGGGTCAAGTTGTGAAAATCTTGAAAACACGATATCTCAAGAAAGGAAGCTTGTAGTGATCTCATGTTTTGTATGTAGTTGTACCATGTTGAGTAGAGGAACCCTATCGTTTTTTGTGAAGGTCAAAGGTCATTTGGGGTCAACAGGGGTCAAATTGTGAAAATGTGACACATACTAATGCTATTATATCAGATTCAGAAAAAAAATTTCTCTTCTATAGATCATCGAAACCACAATGCATTTCTGCATTCTGGTTATATTTGTGGAAGAAAAGTACGGAAATTATAAAATACTTCAAACGTTATACCAACCAAAGTGTAAGTTCCCTCCACTTTCCAAATCCTGTACAAGCCATGACCAAGACCCTTTGTATCCCTCTCTTCAACAGACAAGTGTTTGGTGTCAAATCACCGTGGACTTTTCAGTAGAGCTTTCACTAGCAAGAAATGCCACCATCTCAAGATGTTGGTCAATTAGCGAACTATAAAGGCTTTCATAAGAAACGACAGGTCAGAGGTTAAATGATTTTAAGGTGATGTCTACTTTATTTATGCAAAGTGTGCTCTCTTAAAATAAGCACATAAATTACAAGCACATAAATTAGAAAATTAATTCCTTCAAAAAAAAATCACATTTGGATACCTTTCATTGCTTTAAAACAAATCCAGTTTGATTGAATCAAACTGTATATTGTATTTGGTATTAGTTACATTTACTTTTGTTTCTGTCTTAAAAAGGAACAAGGAAAGGACGGCAATGTTCTGAAACACACTCTTATAGTGTACCATTTATTGAAATAAAAATAGGCTTTGAAGAAACTGGCTGTTATAAAAGGAGCTCCATCATCCACTCCTTTACAACAAATAAAAAAATAAATAAATTCTAAGCATTTTATACACCATGTGTATGAGTGTAGCACAAACACATCTGAAAACTTTATCAATGCACCATTTAAGCACACCTTTTGTCTTGAGAGACTTTTCAGCTCACAGATAACCTCTCAGACAGCATCTAAGCACCGTGGATGCAAGCACAACGTGAGTTTGTGACTCAACAAATACTGCATATCGCTAGATTTCACACAAAATATTGACCAGAGTAAAATATACATGTCACCATAAAAATGCCCAAAATAGAACAGCTTTCATGTAAACAAGCACTGTGTTGGCATGGAGTCGTTCTTTTTTTAATCAATCCTCAATTCTGTATCAACAAGCCTATACAATGAGAAAGGAAGGGGTGAGAGGGGGGGGGGGAGAGGATGGGGAAGGAGTGGAGATAGTCAAAGGGTCCATGGAGAAATGAGATAATTATTTTTATTTATCAACATAAATGCTGTCCAAATTTACATTACATAATTAGTTTGAGCGATGGACATAACTTGGCACTCCACACCCTTGCTCACAGAGGAAAAGAGGGGGGGGGGAGGTGGATGTGATGGGGGTTAGATGTTATGCCTTCTTGACTTGAAGATGATCTCATCAAGGTGTAAACAAATCAAGGGATTACTCTTGCTGTCTTTGTTGGGTTCATTTCCTAAGTAATTAAAATATTTCTTCAGCAGAACCATTCCAAGATAAAGGCAGGTACGGTGACATGAATGAAGACAGGGTATTTTTCCTGTGCCTCCATTTTAGACCTACTTGTTTGCCACCCTCAACAATTCTCACTGTCTAGCAGTCAAGATTTGGCCCCCAGAAGAATGAAGGTATCGAGAGATAGACCTCACTCATACCACACAGATGATTGCATATTTTTGGAGTTTAAGCTGAAAGACATAATGTGGTGGATCAAATCGGAGGAACCCTCAACAAAAGAAAAAAAAAATATATCTTTTTACATGTACACTTGGAAAGTCCTTCTGTTTCCGCATCAACGGTAGCACACAACTAACACAAATATTTTTTCTGTAAATTAAATGAGTCGTTGATATGAAATGCCCCCAAATGAATATACCACTTCATAGGGGTAGAATTAAACCGCCCACTTAAGTGGTACTAGTTTAATAACTGGGCATTCGCGTTTTATAGAGACTTGTCATGCAAATGCAGTATAGTAACACAATGCTACATGTAGAAGCCAGCTGTACGATACAGAAAGAGGTACTCTTCTGTATGCATTACAGGATTCATGGTTTATCACACAATGGATGCATAAATTATGACAGGACAAGGATAGGTTTCACCCAACAATTGAGTGTTTTCCAGCGATCTTTGGCTAAATAGGCCTTTTTGATTCTAGCTGAATGTAATACTCGAGTTCACAATTCCAAACCCAGTGAATACCATTTAATACTCAAGCTGGATCCATAACTCATAACTCGCAAGGTCACAACGTTCTCTCAACCGAAAGAATACCACTTGATACTCAAGCTACACCCCTGACCTGTAGTCCAAGGTCACAATGCTTTACCATTTTTACAAAACTGATACACAAATAAGTGGAGGGCAGTGCAGACAAATTTGTAGGTGAATAGCTGAGAGTCCAAAATAGTTGCAACTGCTGTACAAGCACTGATGTAGTTTCAATTGCTGTCCTTTTGCTTCCCGACCTCACTGCGCACTGATTTAAATATTCTATCCAACAATAAGCCAGATGTGAAGCTAGTGGACTGTGCAGGTCCTCTCCTCTGAAAGCAGTCAGATTTCAAAATCAAAAAAAAAAAAAAAGGTACACATTGAAACTCCATATTTGCTCAATATTTCTTCACATACAGACAACACTAGTATTCACTGTTAAAAGAAACCACCCAGTAGTCTGTAAATAGGTCACAATTTGACTAAAGCTTTCTTCCTTAGACAGCAAGTTCAAGTGACTGTTACGACTGGTGCTCCTTTCCCAGTCGCTTTACGGCTACAATTGTCACGTTTCCTCCTCTCGTTACGGATGAGATCATTTTTTACCTTCCTCGGAGGGTGGATGTCCCCAAGCTTTGGCGACTTCGAAAAATGAAGCTGGTTGCCGATTTTGTCCATGACAAGCCTGTGGAATATTACAAAGTAAAAAAAGAATAAAAAGTAACCGTTTGCAAATGTCAAGTCTTTCATCTCGCCATCTCAGCATGGGTCACTTCAGTACACATATTGCAGTAAGATTTCCAAGGATGTGGCAACGCTGAGCTTTGATGCTTAAAAATTGCCATTATTTTCACCTTCCCAGGCAAAGTTCACACAAAACTGGCTATCCCTAAACTGGAAAAGAACATTAGAGAAGACCAGCGATTCATGCTGCAAGTAAATCTGTATTTGTACTTCTTTTAAAAATTTGACTGATATGTAGCTAATTATCATAACTGGAAATTCTTACTTGAGTCTTATAAACCGACAACTAAACATGGCAAAGCTGATAGGCAGATCAAAAATTGTTTCTGGTATGAGCTGAAAAATTGAAGAGAGAGAAAATGGGTAAAAAAGCACTCACTGAACGTAGGCTCTGACTTCGGATAGGTACAGTTCATCTTCATCAATTTCTGGTGCAGGAATATTTTCTGGAGAGACCAGCTACATAGGGAAAAAAGTAACAATAAATTCATTTTAAGATGACCCTCTCCAGCAGAATACAAGCTAGATACTTCAGAAGTAATTTCAAGATCACGATTTCAGTTACATATACCACAAATCTTTTCATTTCATGACAGAACTTATCCAAAAACTATCTGAATAGCTGTTGAGGGATATTTCATTGACCATTAGGTACCATCTAACATGGCTTCCTTCAACTTCTGTTTTTTTTTTCTGTTTGTTTGTTTTTCCTTTTTTTTTTTTGCTAGAATGTAGTGATGGCCTTAATTTATGGCAAATTGGAATCAGGAAGGTTTCCCAATGATGTCATAATCCTGTTCTGCCAAGGTCATAAAATAAACTCCTGCATCAGGCTGTTAGAATGAACGAGCATAGCTCCTTGGTTGTTTATGCATCCAATAACCTTGAGAGAACAATGCATACATAACTGAGTAATATGTCAGGTGCACAGCTTAATTAAAAAGTACTGTTTTCAAGAGGAGGATTGGATTTATTCATGAGATTTTACTTTTTGGAGGGGGGGGGGGGGGGAGAAGAGGAAAAAGGGAAGTAAGGAGTGGCACTCACCTTTAATTTGACACCAACATTGAATCTGATGTTCATCTTATCTTGTGAATAACTAAGGTATATTTGGTCCTGCGCCAAGCACCGCACACTCAGGGCACTGTTGAGAGCAAAGCATATGGGTTGGAAGGGAGGGGCATGGACATGTGTGGTATGGTCCCACCATTGCCAGCGTTTCTTCACAGCTCCCTTGGAGTCAGCAAAGGTCCCTTCACTTTGATCCATATTTAACCTGAAGAGCAGAAATGAGATGGCAAGAGAAATACACTAAACATATGCCATGGAAAAGAAAGCGAACTGTTTTGCAGCAATGTCACCTGCAAAGAATGTTTTTAGGATGGTTGGCCTTAGAAGGAAAGAGCAGGAGGGATTGATGACAATACAAGATAAGAATGTCATTCAAGAGTGTCTTGCAAGATGTAAAGGTGGATTAAGAGAAAAACATACAAAGATATTTTCAGTGCCTATCCTAAAACTGTCACTGAATTATTACAATTTTTAATCCACAGACCAAAAATTTCCATCACCGAGATTCCTACCCACTGTTCAATGCCGCCTTTTTATTTACTTTTGCAATGCAAAGTTTGAAAGGGCCTGATGTTTACTTGTTGGTTCACTGATTGGGTACCCTGTGGTGCCAGATTTTTATACAGGCTCAAGAAATTACACCTTCAGGTTCTCACAATATGCAGAAATTCCCCCCTCCCCCCCAAAAAAAAAATGTCAGATTATTCAAGAGGTTTCCCAAGTCTTACCATTTGCAAAATATCAAAAAAAAATTGTTTTGCAGACAAGTTTTACAGCTACTTAGATTTCCTTAAGCCAGATGACCTTGAAACTGAATGATTGTATGAAGGCACTTGTTTTTTTGTTTGCAACTTTTATAAGACTTTTTGCTGTTACAGTAGACTTTTCATTAGAGGTCTCCTCAAGTATACAGATTAGGCCTCCTCAAGTCAAAACTTGGCACTGGTTTTAATTGAAAGTTAATTAGGTGAGGTTGTGTGAGGTCTAAGTCTTAAATCCCTATAAAATAAATATTGATTTAAGAAGCCACATGCAGCACCTATGGTGACATACCTAATGTTTCCATTTTTGTGATAGCATGTTCCTCTTCCTTGAGGTTCAAAGACGGCCAGAAGGGCACCCCTCTTAGAGCCTTTCTCAACTTCGTCTTGGGCGATGTACAGAAACTGTCCCTCCTCTACCTTTACGATGTGGAGAGCAGCATTTCCACTGGAATAACTAGAAAGATCACAAAGTCAAGGCAAATTCTTCACTTCGAGCAGACACAACACTTGTACCTGCTTAACAGAAAACATGAAGTGTTTTTCCTGGTTAGAGAGGGACTTGACAATTATTGCATTGTCACAGCAATAAGCAAATCTGAACAAAGTGAATTCCTTCCCACTTTTTTCTCCACTACGAAGAAAGAGAAAAATCTGCTGCACTTGATCCTGAAAAAACTTACAAACATGCATGTATCTTGTACAGGGAACGATTCCAACTTGAATATTTTTTGGAAAGCACATTTTAGGTCATTTGCATTTTCTTAAGAAACTCTTTTCATAATCTCTCATGTACGAGTAGACAATATCCACTACACATGCTTGCAATTTGCATGTAACAGCATTCTGACCACATTTTGTATCATAGTTCAATAAGATATCAGATAACATTCTAACTCACGGTGTGATACAAAGATAGCCAAATTAATACAAGAAGACAAAAACTGCACCACCCCTCTCAACTCCACACTTGTCCTGCTGCTGGTTTACAAAAGGATACAAGACAGTTCCTGAGCCATCTTCAAACAAAATCATGAACCTCTGACCATCAGAATAAAACCGTTCTACAATTGGTATCCCGTTTGGTTCAGTTCCTCTTAGCTGTCACACAAGCAAGAAAGAAGTACAGTTACTTTTGGCTTAACTTTTATACACTTTTTTAGGGGTAGAAAATGGTTACATGGAGAGTAGTCAGTAAAATGTGGTGAATAATTTACAAAAAAAAAAAAAATGATTGAAAGGTCATCAACATATTAATCAAAGGTGAACAGCAAAAGCAATGTACTTTTACTAAAAATAAATGAATTCAGAATGGTTGCACTCCATCTAGTGATAGCCTGAAATGTCAAAAAAAATCCTTCACAGAGCTTCCCTATGGGTTAAACCAAATCTTCACACTTAAGAACAGTGGTTCCAAACCATTTGAGACATCTGGCAAGCCAAAAGTACATAATGATGAGTTACAATCACCATGAACACATTCAACACGATGGAAAAGATTTAACCACGGTTAGAATAAGGTCATAATTTCACCCAAAAATTAATGCTTTTACATATCATCTGCTGATGTAGCTACTCCTATGTGAGGAAAAAAACACGATGGTGAAAGTTACTCCTAAATCAACCATCGCAAGTGACTTAATTGGAGGTTGGGAATCAAGGCATTACCCCAACGGTAGAGCAGTTCTTGTTTTCCTGAATTGCAAACAGAGATGTCTAGCAGAGTTTTCAAAATTTATGAGGGAATTATCTCTGGATATTGTCACCGTGGGTAAAGACTTTATGAGGTGCTTTTGAATTTCTCCATGGTTAGAGGCCTTTCCATCTTGACGCCTTTCTTGAATGTGCAAAATGAAAGGGTGAATTTTTTTTCACCCCCGAATTTTCCACCATTTTTTTTTTAATGAAAAATGGTGAAAGTGTTCACAGTGAATGTGGCACCCTGTTAACACCATCTACATAGGAGTGCCTCCATTATTGGTTGGTGCTGAGCATCTCAAAAAACTTTTGGGGCTAAAACACCAGGACATGGTGCTTCTGATGTTCTTCTAACTTAAACAAGGCATGCAGTTACCGTTACTTCATCTTCAATCAGTACAAATGGAACAACTGTAATTTTCCTTCAAATTACTTGCACTATGGTAATAATGACCATAATATTATACAGTTTTTATGCTTATAAAGTACAGAGAATAAAGTCAAAACACATTTGTACATTCTTGATTGATTGACTTTACTCATTTAATTTTATGCTGGCACCCACCCCAGAGAATTTACTGGCACCTATGGGTGCCACGGCATTCCTCTTGGGAACCAATGCTTCTGAAGGTCTTGTGAAAATGAAAGACCACGGGATCTTAAAAAAAGAAGATTCTACAGCAAAGTTCATGAGCTGTTTATTTAACTGAGGTAAAGTTACAGCACTCATTGCCACTGCATGTTGATTAGATGCACACAAATCAGGTGCTTTAAAACTCTAATAGAAAGTGAGTCATTTCTGCACATGCCAGACATAAATAGGCTGTTATAACCATATTCTTTTCAACAACCAGACAGGTTCTACCAAACAAGAATTGAAATGAAGTTATTCTCCTGAAGCTGTAAGTTGGCCCATGCTTAAACCTCGTCTCAAAATCTCAAGGCCTCCAGTCTGCTTTCGGAACATGACGCTTTCAGAACAGACATTGCTTTTGATCACACCTTCGAGATTGCCATGCCTTGCCCATCAAGTTTAATTAAACATGGGAGAGGGTAATAATCCTCAATTTACACGAGTGAGTAATATAACCCTGTCAGAAATTCCATATGTTTGGCCAACAGTGCAAACAGGAGACAGTCTTGCTTTGCCTCATGAGGTCAAATTTAGTTTGAACACAAGTTCAAAGAATGACTACTGGGGCTAAATACATGCATCTTTGGGTAAAAGATCAAGTTAATAAGGTGAAAGCAGATGCTGCCAGGCTGATCTCCTAAAAATCAGCGGAAAGTTCAGCTGTTCTTAGTATGGGTGAAGTTCACTGCATGGTTTGCTTCTGCCTTTTTGTCAAAAAGGAACATGACAAGTACTACCAACACCTGCTTCTGCTTTGAAATCTTTGCAAAATGTGTAATAATTTCAAATCAAAGAAAACTGCATGAGACCCAAAGGAAAAGGCCTCAGACACAACTGATATGTACAGAGTGGACACTGTTTCCCAGGTACCTTTTATCTGCATGCGCAGAACAAAAGAAATTTCAAAGGTGGTTTACGATGATCTCACCGTTTGTCTTAAAGGAGGTGTCGTTGATGTGACAGGCTCGTAGGCCAATGGAGGAGGCGGAGAGTCGTCAGGAGTTTGAGGTCGTAGCGTCCAACCCTCATCTAAACATTTCTGAGAGGAGAGTGAGTAGTTGATGGTCTTCATCTGACGAGCAACTGAAAATGATGCACAAAATTGAAAGCAACTTTTTAACAGTCGGCAGAAGACAGGCCAGGTAGAAATGTGCCACTAAATGTGTCGTCTCAGGAACAAAAATGCTACATCACAAGATCTCCAAATGAAAGTATGTGCGTCACACCTAAAAAGGCTTGAATTGTACATCACAAACTATTTGTAAATTCTATTATACAAACAATTACATTTGATAACAGCAAAAATGAGAACAAGACTGACACTGACAACGTATCATTAAGTCAAACATAAACAAACCTAAACTAGATTATGTCAACAAGTTTGAATTTTTAAGTTCCAGTTCATGTTGAGCCTGTGCAAAACTAGTTGAGATAAACATCTTAAATGTTTTAGTAATGCCAACCAAATTTGAAATGTGACAGTAATGCCCATGTGTATAAAAGACTTATACCTACAGTATGTTGCCCAAATTCTGAGGTAACGTAGAGACACAATCATATACAAAGAAGTAATACTGATTTATACTTGTAAGATGTTTCAGATGAACAGACATCTGAATACAAAGGATGAAACACTGCAAAAATCGTTGTTGTTGAGAACAACCAATGAATACAATTTTATTAAAGAAGTTCCAGTAACATTCCAGTCCAAAAGTCACTTCTGAGACCACAATAAATGCAATCTTAAAGTTACGACAAACTGGTGAATTTCATACAACAGTTACTGACAAAAAGTATCGTCTGTTTTAAATAAATGTCAGCATACAAAACACTGATTACCTTTTTGCATAAATAATAAAGTACACAAATAAAAGGAGCAAAAAGTTAATAGGGAATGACTCTCACCTTGCACTGCAGGAAACAGAGAGGGTAAGGATAAAGGTAGGTGCCATACACACAGAAGGGTAAGTGAGGGTTGAAGGAACAGGCATGCAAAGAAAGGATAACAAAGACATGAATTTGCAGTCACCCGATAAATGTTAAAACAGACGTATCACATCGTCGATATCGTGATTGGTGATCAATATTCAAACTACCACAAAATATGACAACGTTAATGAGAAAATTTATAGAATATGAACATGAAAATGTTGGAGTTAATTCACATTTGACCTTAGAACAAAGGCAATAGAAGAGTACTTAACAATTGTATGTCTCTATGATAGGCGGTCTTGTTGGCCAAGGCCACAATCAAATTATGTCATCACTTTTGGCGTAACATAATGTCTAAACTCCACTCAACAAGCAATGTCAAAGCTGTACCATGTACAATTAAAAATATAACTGACGTATCATATACACAAGAAAAACATTTTAAATGAAACCCCCCCAAAAAAATAAGAACAAAATTAAAGGCAGGACATCAGACAAAGTGAGTCTTAATCTAAAATAGTGAAGCTTACTCTTTAACACTTATCTGTAATTGAAAAGTGAAAGACACTCACATGCATAAAAATTTGCCTGGTTGGCTCCTGCGGCACGCTGTCTCGCGATCTCCCGCTCTCTGAGACGGGCGGCTGCTCTCTCCTTAGCGGCCCTCCTCGCCTGCTTGCTGCCGTAGGGGGCGTGGGGTGCTATGTCGATCAGTTCGTCGCTGGGCTGGGCAGACAGTGGCGTGTTTGTGATGGCATACTCCACAAACTTCTGATAATTTTCACAACAGTACAGCTGTACAGAGCAAGAGAAAGGAAAATAAATAAACAGAACTAAAGAAAATAACTAAATGAACAGAACTAAAGAAGAAAAAGAGGCAAAAGGAACAGTTAAGATTAGATAGTACTATTAGTAAATGATTTATGAATGAATTCAAGACTTTAAAGGGGCTCATTGAGTTGATATCAGTAAAGATTGCGGTGATTTTGAAGTATACAAACACACGACAATACTCACAATCAGCATAATTAATCAAGTTTCACATCCAATAGTTATATTAAAACTGTCAATTTTTTCGAATTTTTGACCGTTACTTGCTCTGATTGTGTGCATGTGAATGTACTAATGTGAAAATGTCTGGTCACAAAGTTTCAAAAACCAAATTTAATCGTTGGTTACTCACTCATTAATGTTCCAACGTATGTAAAACTTTAGGATCCTTTTAGTTTGACTGTTTGTCATTAGTATGTGAAGGAAACTTGACCGGTTTAGAAAAATTGAGTGAATTTCACAAAACAACTCAATGAGCCTCTTTAAGATATTTAAACCAAAAACATCAGTCTGATGTTTTGAAAAATGTTAATTATTAATCAACCTGGCAGCAGTACTTAGAAAGTGTGTGTAAGGTAGACAAATAATCCGCACAAGACAGAATGAAACTGAAATGCCTGACTTATCAATAAAAAGTACTGTTTACAAGGTAACAGGTCATCATTCACTTACATGTTATAGATACTTCATCAAGGAGGTAATAGCATATTGTTCATGCACTATAATTTCCTTAAAAAGGACTAATTTTGATACAATACCAACCTCTTCACTACTAAAATTATCCCTCATCTCAGGAGTTGGAAACTGTTTGATTTCTCCATGACAGAATTCACAGACCGCACCCTCCTCCTGTATCTCAGAGAGGGGCAGACTGATATCACTGACCCCTTGGATGGGGGTCAGGCCATCTCCCTCTTCTTCCAGTGGCTTCAACTCCTGGCCACGGTATGGACGTTCCATCTCTGGCTGGTACTGGATGATGCGTGGAGGACCGATGCTGGGTATCAAGTTATCTCTGTCTGCTGCCTCTGCATCTGATTCCTGGTGGGCAACCAAATAAGAACAAAAATTATTCAAGTTCTCTGATGGACTGAATGAGTTTTTCCTCATAACTAGATGCCTCAGTAACAACATGGTTAGGGGTGGGGGGGGGGGGCATGCAGCCATGAGCCCAAGCAGCACTTTGTGGGGGTGTCACAAGTGTGAAAGACTACCCTGTGGAGCCTGGGAATGGGATTTCCACTGATATAGGGGTATTTTCATCCAAACATTCAAAAGTTTGCTGGTACACTCCATGCCAACCAATGATATCGCTTTGCTTAGACATACTTCCCTCAATTCTAGCTGGCATGTAAGTGATAATGGGCACCACTTGAGCCTTGGCCCAATCAAGAAAAATGCAACCACACTGCCACTGATGGGGCTCTTAAAATGTTTCCCACTAAAGGTCATGCCATTCTTCCAGAATAACATTTTCTGCGAGCAAGAAAAAATGCATTAAAGTGATGGCTACTGTAGACAGGTATCAATCCCACCCAAACAGTTTATATTTATCAGAACTTTGTTCTGGAAATACAAGCAACTACTAAAAAAACACCCCCAAAAAACAAAAAGCAAAACACCAAATCAAACAAACTTACTTCAGAATCAGCGTCTATCTGGAGAGGGGGTACTTTTCTTTTAGGTTTCTCTTTATTGTCCTCGTCCTCCTCATCATCTGACTCCTGATCACTCTCTTGATCACTTTCATTGTCCATATTCGAGAAGTTTGAGTCATGGCTCGGTGTCGAAAGGGACTTATGATGAAGAGCCTTCTGCTTTGACAGGCTGCCTGCACTGGAGGGTGGTAATTCCGCATCTGTCGGTTATGAAAACGACATTCAGGTTGCAACAGCAGTCAACTAAAATGATCTTTAACCAGTGCTGGAACTCACCTAGTGTCGTATAATTTTGCCATTAAAGTCTTCCATATTAAAGAGGATGACTCACCCTCATCTATGCCAGCGAGCTTTAAACTCTCCAGCCAGCTCCACTCTGTCTCTGTTGCTATGGAAACACTGACTTTTTCCAGTCCATTGACAAGATTCCGATGGACTTGCCTCACTGCTGGTGATTCTGCCAAAGGTAGCAACTGCTCTGAAGGCTTAGCTGAGTCTTCCCTGGTCACACAAATAAAATATAAAAACAAGAAAACATTTCTCACACTTTTGGAAATTGCATAGGAGAATATCTTCAAACAAGGACAGAAATTAACAAATTGTTACCTGAAGTTACTTTCTGACAAAAAAACATGGTGAAGTCGGGCCACTTGACCTGTTAGGATGTAACCTTACCATTCTTTGCCCTCAGATGTATCACAATGGGATTGCACAATGACCTGAGATTAAGACTGAGTAACTCCCCATAATGCCACATAACCATCGTTTTACTACTTTTACAAATTGCAGCAATAAATATACTCACAAGTGCAAAACTTGTTTTGCTGCTTTTAGAGATCTCCATCACTTTTGCTTACTCTCCAAAAGTCACCGCACAATGCTAACAGGTTTGAAGTTTCTTGAAGGGACTTAAATTAGTAAAAAATTGTAAAAGTTATGCATGCCTTTTAACACTATTGTTGCAAAGTACACGACTGGCCAAATTCAAATGCATCATTAATTAACGTAAACACGAGTATTAAGCTGTATTTTGTTATTTTCTCTCAACAGAATTTTTGTGAGTACAATTTTATCATCAGTGAACTATTTATGATGCAGGCGTAAATCCACTCATTTTGGAAAAGTCTCCACAATTTGAGAAAGATTAAACTCAAGATGCTACTTTGGAGATAACAGCTTACCTATCTGGATGATCCTTGAAAGATACAGACCTCTCTGATCTGGAAGATTTAGCAGATTTAGCAGAAAAAAGTGTCTCCCTGTCTACCTCCTCGTTGGTGTTTGACTCTCTTCTAAACGGACGTTGCAAGATGGTTGGGTGACCTGTTTCGATATCAGACACAAATCGAAGAGCGATATAAATAAGTGTACCGTACAGCCAAAACGAATAGACACCAAAAATAGCCTGAAAGAGTGGCATTACCAAATTTATCTGAGATATGTCCAAGTTTTTCCGTGGACCGTCACTCACTCAAACTTTAATATGACCGCAAAAAGGGTCATCTATACAAAACAGAAATGGCTTGACATACAGTCAAATCACAAAAAAAAAAGAAAAGGGGTGGGGAGAAGTCTCAGGTATCTCTACCTTCAATGATATGTTTTTATGAATTCCAGATCATATCAATTTGAAGTTTTGATATTACTTTTGAGACCTGTCACTTTTTCATGTTTTCATTTCATGTTCAATGAATTGATTCGAGGTTGGATCATAAAAATTTCTAATGCAGAGAAGGTAGCACTGGTAAGGCAAGCAAAAAAGACCTTTAAAACAGAGTTTTATGTACATTTGATAAACAGAACTTTATTTGACATTAGAACACCATGTGATACTTTTGGAATTTGAGCACAAATCTATTTCCCTGCATGTTGCTGAGACCTCTGGGTTTATGCCTGCCCTTGGTGAGTAGCTCTGCCAATTCTCTATAAAGATACTGACAGCAACTGTTTAACTTTCTTGTCATTAATACAATAAAGTGATCACAAGAAACTCACTTGAGTTTATTTTGAGGTTATTTGACCTTTCTTCAACTCCATCATCTTCTTTTCTATCGGCAAGAGCCTCATCTTGGTGAGCACCATCATTTTCTTCTGATCTGTCCACCCCGATCGGAGGTAGAGGCTTACCACTCCCAGTCCTGAGGGAGTCTCCTGGTGTAGCTGGTATCTCGATAACGCTATTTGAAGATTTCTGACCTGCAGAGTTTTGTCTGCTCTGACTTTGTACAGGTACTAGAGGGCTACCAGTCTTATATGCATCCAAAGGGGTCCCTCGGCCTGAGTGAGAGCTCCCTCTGAGTGACTGCTCTTTTTCTTCCCTGATGATGGCCTCTTCGTGACGACGGAGATTTTCGATCGTCAAGTTCGAGTTGGACCTTCTGATAGGTGGATGTGATGGAGAAGCATTATGTTGTGTGACAGAAGTGAAGTCAGACAGACCGTCATCCTGAAGATCTTCGCTCACTGCTTGTGATGTTTGTTCTTGGTCTTCTCCTTCCATTTACCTCCTAAATCATCAGCACACTAAGATCTACATGGACAAAAACAGTTTAACGTTTTGGATTTAGAACTGAAAATGTTCTTTGTGACTCTAAAAGAACTCCATAAGACATCACACTAGAAATGAATCATGCTGTTTCAAGTATGTGAACTAAGTAAGTCATAGACTTTTTGTATTTTGGTACTGAAGATTGCTGCTGAGGTCCTTTACTGTATTTAGCACATAAATGTATGATATGTCATTCTGTCATTTTTGCCAGTTCTTGAGTTGCCATTATTCTTTAGTGATCAACCTAATACTACCCTCTTAGTTAAATATATTTAGCCAAAACTGTGTAACTCTCTGTTAAATTAGCATTTGGTACATTCTATATTTTCTTGAGCAGTGTGTACAGTGCATTACGTGAAAAATAGTAATTTGTTGTTGCTTAATGCAGAAGCAAAGCAAGTCTGCTCGGTGACTCATTGAAAGGAAACATTTAGAACTGAAACCTATGAAAAAGTGAACACTAAGAGCCAGTACCGCAAAGGACTGGTGCAACCAGGTGAAGGGTAGTTTTTACCAACTAAATTTTTACAAACAGTGCCCTTTGTGAGAACAAAAACTCTTCCTTTAGAAATGCTGTGCACACTGCAACTAAATTTAAGTTGTAAGTGGATCTTATACTGTTTAATGTAAAGTTATAAACAGTTTTTGTCCTTTTAAAGACATTTAGAAAAGAAAGTCTACATCAGTATTATTCCTCACATGACGCTGTAGGCCTTGTACATAAAATGAATTTTGCCTCCTGTCAAATTGTATATTGTAGGGGTCTCATGTTAATGAAACTTGGTCAAGTCAAAATTCCTCCTGCCCTTGTAACTTTCTCACTCATTTCGACCACACACTTGACTTTCACAACAAGCCAAGAGGATGTCCTGCTTTAAAGTTACTGTAGGCTTGGGCTGTGTGGAATAATTTTCAAATAGATGAGTCCCCAGCTGGTTAGACAATTGTCAAGGTGCTAGGATAAATCCAAGCTTCCTCTCCCCTCCAGTAAGAAGGCGGCTGAAAAGGTAATATAATGTACAGTTAACAGGTATTTCACCCTTTGCAATTTTCCCCCAACCACTTTGCTTGAAATGACCAGTTAGTCCCAAACAGCTTACCAGTCCACCCTCCCCCCAAAAAACCTACCAATTTCCCCCCACATGCAGACCCTCTTCTCCTCCAATCTGTTGGTAGCATTATGTGATAAAACAAAAGGTGGTAATGAATAAATACTTTCATTTGCTTAAATTGTAACAGGATATACAAATCACTCATAACAAATGTCTTGCAAACAGCAAGAAATCAATGAACTTCAATTAGCACAAACATTGGAGCACTCATTGTTTTATATGGTGGTAGTATATTAGTTCCAAAGTTTTCCTTTTTTCCATAGAAAACAAGTCTTTTGGCTATGGCAGAAATCACTCATAACAAATATCTTGCAAACAGCAAGAAATCAATGAACTTCAACTAGCACAAACATTGGAGCACTCATTGTTTTATACGGAGGTATTATATTAGTTCCAAGTTTTTCCTTTTGTTCCAGAGAAAAAAAGTCTTTTGGCTATGGCAGAAAGACTGGCCGAATGACCTCATTTTTTCAGGCGGAAAGGAGCATTGATGTATAAAACTTTTTGTATTTAACATAAAAACCTTGAAATTTCTAGCTGTTAGAGATTCAAAATGCCTTTAAATCTAATGATCCTCTTTTAATAAGTCTGAAGTTCCATTTACTAGTAATTTGACCCAATCTGGTAGGAACACGTATCTGAAATCTGTTATTTTAACAAACACATTTCCTTGGGTTAACAATGCAATGTGTGTATAAATGACAAAAAATGGTGGCATGCTTCACTATTTCAATCTGCTGAACCTAAGCTTGTAAAAGTTGTGATTTGTAAATCATAATGATAGGCCTGCTATATAGGCCTGCTAAAGGCGCGTTCGACGAGCCCGCGCAGTAGTTGGCTACCTTATAATACATAAATGTACAACAATTAACTGTGAACGGGCTTGCAACAAAAATAGTCATGATTAAGTCCATTGAATGATCAAAACCATGATTTGGAAACTTGTAACATCAGGTGGCAACTAAGAATAGGTTGATTAGACCTAGCCTAAATCTCCTGTGCAAATGTAGTGCTGTAAAGTTGACTGATCAAGCAAGGGCAATTAAATAAACCATGCTGCAGCTTTAAGTCATTGCAATGTATGATAGTCAAAACTTTTTCAAGCTGCTTAGGCCACTGCATTTTCTGGCTCATGTTTTAGCAGTGCGCTAATTTGGCAGGGCGTGAAGCTTGGTGCATATACCATGATGGCGGAATGAAGTGGCCCCAGGTCTAGCAAGGCCTAGCCTAAGGTTATCCAGTGTACTCTTCAAAAACTTACAAATTGCCATTATGTTAAACTTATAAATATTCGGGCGAACAAATTAACTAACTTTGGTAGATGCTAGCCTAACACTTAAGGCACCAGCATACTGCTGAGGATGCCAGGATATGTTGGTTGTTACTTCTATAGCCAAAGTTGAAAAATAGATGGTTGGACTACTAATGTTATGTGTGCACAGGCTACAGTAACCGGCTTTAGCCTTTTCTAATTAGTAAACGACTGTAAGGTGTAACTTACTGTACAGTCTGACAGTACTCTGTGGACAGTTGATGATACACAGTCACGTCTTGACACTCTTAATTTTTCCCAATCTGATCAAATTCGAGGCGACCTCGTTCTAATATCTTTTACAAGAAAGCATTTCAACAAACAATTATTCATGTTTGAAGAGTAAAGCTGAAGAAAATTTTAACTGGATGTCATTTTCGATTCAAGGTTAAGAATTTTATCGTGAATTTGTTTACAAAGGAGCTCATGGAAACGGTCACGTGATACTAAGACTTGCCGCAAATCGTTTCCCTTACTTTGCTTCGACTATCTGCGATCAAGCATTCACGCCTTATATACTTTTCTTAACATTAGGCTTAGGTCTATAATATGTTGTTAGCTATGCATAATGTAGTTAGTAACACACAGAACTCCCAGGCCCGGTACTGTACTTACTACTAGTGAGTGCACTGTATCAAGTAACATTACCCATCGACAAACACCGAGAATGAAAATGGAAATTGACGGTCACCCACCAGACAAGAAACTCATTAATCCAGTAATGGCTTCAAGCGGAACGAATGGCAGTGTTGCAGTAGCCCTTCATCCGCTTGTCATAATGAATATTTCTGATCACTGGACCAGAATTCGGGCACAGGAAGGAAAACCAACACAAGGTAAACAGAGGCTACGGTTAACTAGCCTAGGCCCGCTAGGCCTAGGTCCCAGTTAGTTAACTTAGCATAAGTTACATTTAGAAGAGTCTCGTTAGATTTGCTAAGGCCTAGCCTCAGGCATTGGTACTGTTTACTATCAGGACTAGTGTGCTTGGAATGTTGAAACGTGGAGTCAGATTTCATAGCTGAATACATTACTGGGTACAACTGTAGAATACAATGGCCCAAATGGTTTCCACCGTGGAACTGGAGGCACAGTCGCAGCAGATCAACGTACCAACAGTTGAGGCACTAAGGAGACTGGGCTCACTGTGGCACCGTGATCGAGCCTCCGCTTATAGGCATGTTATAAAAACATACGTGGAAGTGACCATTGTCGCTGCATTGTTCTCAAAAAGCCCTTTGAGTACATACAGTATGATCAACATTGTATAAAGGGGTGACCGTCGAAGGCGCTATTAGGGAAATTTATCATTCCAAGTTTGTGACAGTTCCACCTACAAAAGTCAGAACGTTTTCTTATGAATCAGTATTGTCTGAAATGAATGTGTATTCATTGCAATGAAAAAGTGTGTCACCGAACATGACATTATCCCACCTTCTTTACGACAATTCAAACAAAATTAACTTTCCCCAAGGTGCCCGTCGAGCGTGCCTGCCATTGACTTAGTGTATAAATGACAAAAATGGTAGCGTGCTTGACTATTTCAATCTGCCAAACCTAAGCTTGTAAAAGTTGGGATTCGTAAATGATAGGCTAGAGGCAAATTCGAAGGACTCGCGCGGTAGTTGGCTACCTTATAATATTCATTAATTCATATGACGTCATAATCATGTGACTTTCGTCACCGTAACTGTGCCTCCGCTTGGGACACTTTCTCCCTCATTAACCTAAAATAACCAAATTTCTACAATCATTTACTGTAACATGAGGTCATAATCAAGTCTTTCCTCACTGTGGCACCGCTTGGCACATGGTCTTCCTCATCAAGCTAAAATGATCAAAGTTCTAAATCATTTACTTTAACATGATGTCATTTACATGTCTTTCCTCACCGTGGCACCGGGACTGTGCCTCCGCTTGGGACACGGTCTTCCTCATCAAGCTAAATGATCAAAGTCCGACCGTTTATTATTTTCCATGAACTTGATTTTTTTTTCTACAAACAGCTCTATCCATCACTGGTTGAAATTTCAAACAGGGGCTTTTCCCCATTTTTATTTAAAAAAAAATCTTTGATTTGGGTAAATTGCTCATCATTGTTAGGCATCGTTAGGATTGAAAGAGGAAAACAAAAGCAAATGCACAAGGAATAACCCACAGTTATAGTAACATTTGCTTAGAGCACGCCGGGGGGGGGGGGGGAGGGGAAGAGGGGGAGATAGGATTCTCGAATGAAGATCTCTATGTCAAATGCAGACTTTTTTATCTGCCCAGAGAAGATGCTAGCATAGATATATCATTATCTTATCTCTATCAATAACTCGACAGGTAGTGCTGGCTAGGTGATTTCTGATTAGTATTATGTATTAATGCTGTTATGCATTGCTCGCCTTGTCTTCAAGGTGTGTCTATTTGTCATCTGTTCAAAACAGATAATTTGCTTGCCCTTTTGCAACTTTTGTTGAAACAAAATTTAACCATGGTCACAATGATCACCCTACACTATAAGGAAAATTTTTCAGGGTGTTCAGGGAGATGAGACCAGAGTTCACCAAGGGAGATACATTTGGCAATTTTTGGTTTCGATGAAAGAGAAACTGATGCATTCACGATGGCGTGTATGTATGTGTGCATGTGCATGTGTGTGTGTGGATGTGTGACACTTAGCTTGTTAACACGATATCTGAAGAAAGGAAGGTCTGAATGTTTTCAGACTTGGCACATGGATGCTCCATAGTCATAGGAAGAACCCTATTATTTTTGGAGGGGGTCAAAGGTCATTTGGGGTCACCAGGGCTCAAACTCTGAAAACCTTGTTAACACAATATCTTGAGATAGGAAACTTGGATTAATGTCATACTTTATGTGTAGATGCATTATCATCAGAGGAAGAACCCTATTGTTTTTGGTGGGGGTCAAAGGTCATTTGAGGTTAACAGGGGTGAGACCCTGAAAACTTCGTTAACACGATATCTTGAGATAGGAAACTTGGATGAATGTCACAGTGGATATGTAGATGTGTTATTGTCAGAGGAAGAACCCTATCGTTTTTGGTGGGGGTCAAAGGTCATTTGAGGTCACTGGAGGTCAGACCCCAAAAACATTGTTAACACAATATCTTGAGATGGGAAACTTTGTATGTCATACGTGGTATGTAGATGCAGTTGGGTCAAAGGAAAAGGAAAAACGGAATCGTTTTCTGTGGGGGTCGAAGGCCATCAGAGGTCATAACATGCAAAAAACATGTAAACACACTATTTACAAAGGGGAGATAATTACACTATTTACAAAGAGGAGACAATTTCACACTTTAAAGTTCTTTTTAGATGGTGTATATAAATATCATTATTGGTTTTGGTGTGGGCCAAAGGTCATCTGAGGTCATCTGAGTACAAAATGTTAGGACCTTTGCTGGTGTTGTTTCACTTTTCTGTCTTTTCCTATGGGTAGAAGGTATTTGAGCTTCCTTCCCAGCAAAGGCTGGCAATGCTTGCACATTTAGGAAGTTCCAATTTGAAAACTTTTATCTCAGTCAGGTTATAAAGTGTACAGTAGTTGCTGTACTAATTTTACAAGTCTTTGACTTATAATGATAAAACTTCATCTATGCATCTTCAGCTGGCATTATGCTGGCTTCTGATAAAATATGTCTGAAAACATCTGTAAAGTATCTGAAAGCCCAATTTGGTTGATTAAGTTCAGCAGGTAACATGCACCCTTAAGTTTCTACAGTATTTAGTCCACGAATCAGCATTACAGTATTTGGTATCATGCTTCTTTTATTTATTGTTCTTGTTTTGACAGTGAAAAGTGCTCACTTATATAGTTCCCAAAGCCATAATTGGCTTCTAATTCCATCTGAGTCATTTTTTTTTGTCTGAAAATGGTGATTGACCAATGACCTCTGTTGAAAATGGGGAGAAAAGGTTGACCTGCTTTCCCAGAGGAATCACTATCTGAAATACAGCTCTCCTTCTGTCATCAAGCAATATGGAATAGATTTGTTTTCTGAAGTGGAGATCAAAGATTTCTTTGAGGGAAAAGTCTTATTGTACAATGGAGATATTATTTGGTCATGTGATGGGTTACATGGCGGAATTTATGTAGTTTATATCATTAGCAATATCAACTGTCATATGAGTACATCTCTTGTTCCTGGAAAATTCGTTCTGTACCTAGGGTACCACTGTGCATGCTAGAGAATTCTTGGCCCCCAGTGTTATCTTACATTACATGTGTGCAGTAGGTATTGGAAAATGATGTACAGTATTAATGGCTTCATCTGGTAGCCTGTGGTCACTACAGTATATTGCATGTATTAGTGGCAAGGAATCACTAAGCCTCTTGGCTTTCTTGTTAACTGAAAAAGTTGCATATTTTAACCAATCAGATTCTTTGTCTTATAGCATTTCGGTAGGTTGCACTTTTCTTCAACAATTAAAAAAGCACGTACTGTAATACAGGATGTAAACATTGATTTGTCAACATAAAAAGCAGAGCTCCGTGGAGGAAGATGAAGTGTTTTGCCCATATTTGTGGGATTCATGGCGATATTAGACCAATTCTAATGAGATGCGTGGTTGAAATGTATCTATTCAGTTAGTTTGTGGAAAGATTCAGAAGGAAATCAGGCGAAGATACTAAAATATTTCATTAACAAGTTTGCCGAAGTTATCGATAGTACAACACTAACGATTAATGTTAATACGTATGTTAGGCCTGACACAGTACAGTGTTAAAGGTATCTTAACCATACCACAGCCCGGAGGGTGTCACAGATTAGATTGTGCCATTGATAGATATCATACTTTGTAGATGGATTTATTGATCAAAGGAAGAACCGAATTGTTTTAAAGGGGTTGCCTGTGGTCGAACCCCGAAAATCACATTAGCACAATATCTTCAAGTAGGAAACTTTGCTGAATGTCATACTTCAAATGTAGATGTATTTTCATCACAGTAGGCAACCTTACTGTTTTCAGTGGGGGTCAAGGTCATCTGAGTAACTAGAGTCAAAACCTCAAACCTCATTAACATGATGTCTTTTGATAAGTAAAGCAGAAATGAAACTCAGATACCTTGTTAACATAATATTTTGAGACAGGAACCTTGGGATGAATATTATACCTAATATAAAGTAGATGTGCAATGATTTCCATGATCAACACAAAACTATATTTTGCCAATATATCCAGATTTACCCGTGCACAAAGAAAAGAGATAACATTTCATTATTCAGAACCATCGAAACCACAATGCATTTTGGCATTCTGGTTTATTAAAACACAGGCTTCTCATTCTGTAATTTTAATGGGTGTGTCAAAGTCACCTTTGAACGATGTTGACTTGCTATGCTCTAGCACTGGTGGACAGTATTGTTTCAAGTAATGGGTGAATGGTCAGGACCATTCACTTTAGCAAGGCACCACCCATCTGAGGTATCGCAAAGATATATTGGGTAGTGTTGATATTTCCAAGGTATTCAGTGTGAAGTGTGTATTATCTCAGATCTATACTTTTTGTTGTACAGTATTGGGTGCAATCATTGGTAAGCAAGAAGGCAGGAATATTGAAGTCCTAAACTCATTCGAGTTGGTGTTTGACATCGTCGAAGGAGACATTATCGTGGATCTACAGTACTACAATACAAAAGAAGAACAATGTAAGTGAATGCTTTTAATTCTTGTCCTACAATGTAAAATGTACAAGTCTAGCACAGTTTAATTGTAGGAAACAATACCTTTGCTGTTAAAGGTGAGTTGTGGATAAACACTGCATTGGAGATGCCATTGCTCTGCAAGGTTAATAAAGAATAATAATAGTACAGTATGTATAATGCACCATCTATCTATGTAACATAAACCGAGGTGCAGAAGGAACATAGTAGATTAACTACTAAGAGCATGAAATATGGCAAAAGGCACTGGTCAGTTCAGTCAGGATTAATCATAAATCATAAGGTAGATGAGTAACAGCCAATTTGCACCACATTTCATGTACTTGAGTTATGTTAAAAATACTGTTTTCGTGGCACAACACACAACCTGGTCAGGTGCAAATGATGTCACGGTATCTGTACACAAAATGCTGTTATTCTGATGGTATATGCAAGTAAAAGTGCCTTTTAATGTTGAAGTACTCACACTGGCTCACTGTGCAAACTGATATTTGTGATACTTTGATTCTCCTTTTTCAGTTAAACAAGTTTTCAAGGACCTAGAATTTTTGGGCTGGTACACAACTGGTGGACCTGCAGATGAAAGAGACATCAAAGTTCACAAACAGGTGAAAATATTTCTCTTCACCGTTCATGATAATTTGAGATCGTTATATTTTGGAGAAAATGTTTCCACAGGAGTCCATCACAGGGCTTGTAGACTTTTGAAGGTCACTTAACAGTTTATGATCTGTTCTTGTGAAAACTGAGGCAAAAAGCATGTCAATATCAATTGTATTCAAATTGTAAATGCTCAGTGGAAAGTTTCCACAGCTTTATGAAGTAACTTGAAAGTAATAAATTGCCAACACACAATGAAGTAAGCTACTACATTCCATAACCCAGCGTTCTGAACGTAAACATTTTACCTACAACAACTGTTGACAGTGAAGTTAAATGCCCTTTTCACTTCACCCCAAATTCAGCTGCAAATCTGGTCAGGCCAATCTCATGGCACTAGTGGTGAAATTGTCTGTGTCTGATTTTAAATTAAGCCTACTTGGATGTGTAATTCTCTTGTTCTTGAGTGGTACAGGTCTTTTGAATATATGTTGTAGATAATTTTACAGGTTGCAATGCATATAGTCTTTCTGCATCACAATCTGCATCACTGTTTGATAACAGAATTCTCTATCATTTTGCAGATCTGTCAAATCAATGAAAGTCCAATATTTTTGAAGTTAAATCCTCTCTCAAGAAACACAGATGTAAGTATTGTTGCAGTATGATTCATCTGTTGTATTAAATTGGTTGCTGTTGCCAGTTTTTTGCCTTGTAGGCCATCAAATGGTATCTTTTTTGGGGGCTAATACTGGTTTTCTTAGTCATCGGTCCTGCAGACAATATGACTCACAAGGGTCCTTTACATTGTAACTTTTTAGAAAAGCATTTGGTCAAGAAACATCTCAAACTGAACTTAATATCAGAGATAAATGTTGCATTTTATATTTTGGACATAAAGGAGCAGCCGTGTTTGGAGTCATTAGTAAAGGCAGTTGTCCATTTCACCAGTCTTGTTGTTTGACTCACACAGTTACCAATATCATGCTACGAGTCTGTCATAGACTTGGTCAGCGGAGAAGCCACAATGCTCTTTGTGGAGCTGCAGTACACCCTCGCTACAGAAGAGGCTGAGAGGATCGGTGTTGATCATGTGGCAAGGGTGGCCAGTGCAGAATACATGGAGAATTCCATCGGTAATGCCAAATACCTTTTTTCTCACCTGACAGTCGCAAAGAACCATAGTTCAGGAATGTCAGGGTTGATGTTGTATTGTTAACTGCACTAACATTTACACAATAGTCATGTAAGTTCCACTGTTGCTAATTGAGCTTTCACCGTTTGCCAAGGACAACTGGTATAATACTTTACATACATGAATATAAGTTGATGTAGTCCCAATATTTGTATGCCTCAGGGCACTATATAAGTGCTCCTCTGTCCACACAAACTTTTTTTCTCTTCAATTTCAATAAATATTTCCACAAACATTTCACTGCAGCTTTCAGTATTTCACAGTTATTTTTGATATTTCACAATTATACTACCAAATTTTTTTTTATATTTCTCTCATTCTTCAATGTAATAATCAAATCGAATAGAAATCACTTATTACCAGTCTCGGTTATATAACTGGCTCACCATGGAAGCCAAATGCTACCTTTGAAGTTCAACTGCCATTACCCTTGTGGCCTTATCTGATAGTCAAGTACACATTTAATTTTAAGTGTGTGTAGGTTAAAAATATTTCTGTAATTTTTCACAAACTTGTGAAATTTCTCGTGCTTGCAACGGCAGTGCATCTTCTCTCCTGCTTGTCTCCTATTCAAGTTGCTACAGCCTCATTCAGGACAGGTAAATGACATCTCCAGAGACTGTCCCCTTCTCTAAACAATTTTCCAACAGTTTGTGCCATTTCATGGACGATAGAATTGTTAATTTTTATTTAAGTCTGTTAGAAATGTATATGCCTCCTGATCTGAACTTTGGTATTATCATTTAATATCTTCCTATTTGTCCCTCATATTGACAGTGGCCGAACATCTCGTCGCTCAGCATAATGCAATCAAAATGTTGCACAGCAGAGTGAAGTTAGTTCTGGATTATGTCAAGGCAGTACAGGCTGGTGAGGTCCCCAGAGATCATGCCATACTGCGAGAGGCATGCAGCCTCAGCCAGAGGTTACCCGTCCTCAACTCGGAGCAGTTTGACGTCAGCTTCTATGATGTGAGTAAATGTAGTAGTCTTTGATGTTAATTCATTACAAGATGAGTCGCCTGACAAATTGTTTGTGAGAGTAGTAGCAAATTTTAGTGTTGAAAAACATTCCAACAGCAATGGTCAAAGACTTTGTATCCTTTATTTCTCTGTCTCGGGCATTTTGTGCCGGCAGAACCCTCTAAGAATGGCGCCCTTTTTCAGTTGGCACGGATCAACCAAGAAAAGTTTTGGCTCCATATACTATGGGATCACAGGAAATGGCACTTTGTAGGTCTTGTGAGATGTTTCCAAATGTTGAGGAATCTGCTTGAAAACTTCAATACTAAGAAGGTCTCTCTTGTCATGAGACTTTCAGCATCAATGATGCTTTTATCTGAGCCATTATTAAAAACAGAGCCATTAGGAAAAGGCAGTCTCTTTGCTAAGGATGATTGATACTGTAGGTTTTCTTCATGGGGACTCGACCGACAGGTATCACACTTCAGCATAAAGTTTGTATTGGGTATCTCAGAAAAAACATGCCACATTTGTTGTTTAGTAGACATGGGTAGAAGCAGAAGATCTTTCTGTTTAAACAGAAGACGGGTTTTGCTGTGATTTACAGCTTTGAAGTGGAGAGACTTTTGTACTGAGCATGTGATAAATTTTGGTTACTGAGACAGTTAAAGGGATATCTTGTGATCAAAATGCACCAATGTGGGATACAAAGAAAGTAGCTTAAAATCATTTGTTAACAACTCAGTCTCACAAATACAAACATCAGCAACAGCTTTATACCCGTAAACATTATGTAGATGAGTCATGGAAGCATGTATCACTTGATTTTTTGAATTTGGTTGAAGCTAATTATTTGTGAGCGTCAAATATTTAAGTTTCTATCTGTGAGAAACTTTTTGTTGAAAAGAAGGCTACGGGTGCTCTCCAGCGTTATTTTCTGTCTTTGTCCACAAATGTTGGTTTTAAAGTATGATTTTTTTATTCTGTAAAACAAATGCATTATTTCCCTATCAAAGCAATGATGTTAATCATTGATGAGATTCCTGCCTCTGGTTTTGTCGAAGGAATTGACAAGGAAAGTTAAACCTCCAGATTCAACGCTATATATCTCAGACACCAACTGACGATACTCTCCCCTTTACATTCTCCTTTCTTTCTTTTTTTCACAGCAATGCAGTGACGTTGCTTTAATGGCTTACCTTGGAGCCATTACTAAAGGTTGTGATACCATAAATCAGGTAGGCACTGAAATCCCAGATGGGTTGTTTCCCATAAACTTGCGTTTAACACGAAGATAAAAGGCTCTACATTCGATCGTGACTTTCTCATTGAGCATTCATTACTTACTATTCAGTCCAATGTTTGAAGAGTCACATGTAGATGGGAGGCCATGAAGTGCATTACCAGGTCATCTATGAAATGAGACAAAATAAAGCACAATAGGAAAAAGCACTGCTTTTAGTTTGGAAATGATTTTACTTTACTCTAAGAACTTGTAAACAGGAAACATTTAACTTGACATCGTTTGCACTAATTTTAAGTACAGTTCAACCTATCCTCTTTCTTGTTTTCTCTCTGCAGTTTGTGAATAAATTCAATGTGCTCTACGATCGACAGGGAATGGGGCTCAGGAAGAGGGGGCTCTTCTTTTGAAAGCCTTCTGCCAATCGAGGAAGCCGTCGGCATATCAGGAAGCCGCCGGAAAATCAAAGCTGTCGATAAATCGAGACCTTTCATCACCAGATGAGATGGCATGTATCTTGCAGTTGAGAGTTTTGTATCATTCTAATGCTGAAGCTGTCATTTCTGTTCTTCACCAGAAGTGTCAAGACTTTCGATTTGCTCCTGCTGGTTCTCTTCTGGCAAAACCAGGTATAGACTAGAACACCTGACTGCTAAAAGATTGGATTTTTAACCAGCTGGAGATGTCGCCTTTTATGAATTCAGTTATCTGTGGCGACATATTTGGCTGATTTTGTCGGACATCCTGTCTATTGTCGGATTGATGTCACAAATAGTAGCCCGTATCTATATTTTCTTATCAACCAATATGGATCCATATACAGATGTTCAGGCAAAGGGTCTGTTGAAACAATAGGATCTTGTGTACGGCGATCACCGTTAATACATTTTCATTTATTGCTTGGTGCCATGGCCTTTGTATTGGTATTAAATGTCATTGGCATATGGTAGTTACCTGTGATGTTTATGCAAAATGCAATGAACTTCTAAGATCGAAGCTGAGTAAAATATAAGTAGAATGGACTGGCTAGAGATCAGTAGGCCCAATAGCAATGCTGTAAGAACATAGCCAGCACAGAATGTGTGTACATTGCTGATGAGAATGTGTTGGAATTTTCTACTTTGTGGAGTGCAATGCACAAGTTAGTCTCATGACTCGAAAGAGCATTTTAGAGATATAAGGGTAGGAATTAAGCAGTTTGATTTGTGGTAATAGAACTGCATCTTCTTGTCCTGATGTCAAATCTTTGGAAATTTTATTTGTCAAAATGAACCTTTGCCTGGTTGGAGCCTTGGCAGCATTATGTAGGCAAAGTTAAACTGATCACAACCAGTATGGACAGATGCTGAGGTTGTTTTGTCCTTGTGGTCATTCCCTAACAAGGAAATACCCATCATGTTGATCTTTCTGTGTCATGATTCCTTATTTCCAGGTCTCGTTTGTCTTCTGATATTTGCAAACTGAAAGAGCTTATTGCTCTCAGTAACAAACTATGGTCAGGCATGTTGCCTGTGTCACCCTTTGTTGTTAACAGATATAAGGAAAAATTTATTGAAATCATCATGTATGGTACCTTAATACATCTATGTCAGTTTAAACATGTTAAAGTTAAGTTCCAATAAACTGAGTGGAACAGAAATTGGCAGAATCACAGTTGAATAATTTTCAACATCCTTGTCAAGTAGAAAAGACTTTTACACAGAGGAAAGGAAAGAACATGCCAAGTTAACACAGAAACTCATGTCAGACATAAATGTGATGTTAATTCCCTGCAATTACAATTTAACACAGTCATGTTGCCAACCCCCAAATCTTTAATCAAGTGTCACTTCTTCAACCCAATGACCAACCACTCTACCGACCACTCTTCCGACCACATCCATTTCCATGTAAGTTCTGCTTTAGGTCGCATTATTTTGACAGGAAGTGAGACATATTCAATTCCGACAAGCTACGTAAATGTGCAACATCGTGAGGGAATACGACAGTGCAACTTCATATGTTTCACTCAAAGTTCGCAGGAGCTTGGACACCTGCATGCCTAGTCCAGATCTAGTATGTTTGTGTAAATAGGTGTAATTTCATCATTTTCCCCATAGTACTGTCAGCATAAGCAAATACTTCAAGGAGGTATGGACAGACATAGGTATGTACAGTGTCACCAGTGTTGTGGTGTTTCACATGTTGATTACTGTCATTAGCTCGGCATTGCGGTACATTGTATTAAAATTCTGAGCACGTCATCAAAATCACAATGCCTTGTATTCTGGTAATTGTTTTTGCTGTGGTAGCTTTGTTACATTAACGTCACTTAGAAATTAGTGAGACACAGTAATCTGTCAATTGGGCATTGATTCCTCCTATCAATATCTTGGGGGGGGGGGGGGGGAACGGAATATCCATCCCACAGCAAGAAGATAAAATGATTTATGGTGTTTACATATTTTTGGCATGTCTTTGGAAGCATTTCTGGCACCCTTGGCACTGCCACATCAAAACAAATTTAAAGACCTTAATGACAAACTCAATTTGTCACATCTCTCAGTACGATCTTACATTTGAAGGTTATTTTCTATATTCCATGTCAAAACTAGCAATACATAAGTTAGTACACAAACTGATTATATTGCAGGTTAGCAAAAATTAAACAGCAGAATAATACAGATGATATGGAAATATGTGGGATTATATTTCACAAAGTTTTGTTTGAAGTTTTGTAGGGGCGCAAGCAGGCAAGTGCCCCCACGACAAGGTCATTCCCTCCCCCTGCAGAAAATTTTTAATTTTTTTTTTTAATTTTTAAGTAGCGACATGTGCATACTACAGAGTGGAGGAAATTAGTTGTCCCCCTGGGAAAGGTTTGTGATCTCCCAGTGTCCCCTGCTTGAAAAATTCTGGCAATGCCACTGTTGAAAGTATGACAGTGGAATGGCTTTAACAGAGTGATTTTCTAATTTTCTGTTGCACACTTGTTTACATATTCTCATAAGTATGTCTAGACTTTGAATTCAGAAATCGTAATTAAACCCCTGCACGCCCCCCCCCCCCCACGTGTTGCCAGTTAGAGCTAGTTAAAAGCAAAAACAGCTGAAAATACAGAGATCTGTTAGTTCTGCAGTCATGCATATGCAGTGTGTACCATCTGATTAGATTACAAGGACCTTGAAATATGATCGAATATTTGAGTGACAGCTAGCTCCCCCCATAGAATGGTGAGATCTGCAATATCCAGTTCCTCTTTTGAAATGGAAGCTTCCTGGTAGTGATTGAGTACATGTTGATTTATGTTGCTCTTCTGATTGGATCCAATGGTTCGACACATAGCCATCTAATGAAACTAGCAAAACAATATTTTTTGTACTGTCTTGGTATGAAATTTATTATACAATCTGTTGATAACAAAAATATAATACACTTTTTTATAATGAACACAGCATTTGATCATGAAAACTTTTGAAAAAAGGTGCAAATAATCATAGCTGTGCAGATGGTTTGTCGTGCAGTGATAATGGCAAGGTGAAACCAAATATGATTGTAGTCTGGTCGTAAAGCTATCGGAGAACATGACACACACTTAGCAGGGTATAAACAAACATGGTTCCATCAGATGTTCTGCGAACGACACAAACACCATGGGATGCAAAACAACAACATCAGCAAAGGAAATTCTCATGAAAAGCAACACAGTTGGAATGAGTGTAATACTAAGACAAAGAGCAGTAGTGCAATAAATCATGATGGATTCTTATTCAGATGGGTCACTGACGAGACAATGTGAAACATCGAAAAGGGACAGAAACGAGACAAGCATCTAAAGTACTTTCATTGTATACTTGAGAGGCAGTTGCAATGATAATTGTGTCACAAAACGCAAATGTGGGGGACAAACACTGAAAAGGTTCTGATGTGCCACAAAAAAAAAAAAAAAACAGAAAATGAAAAAGCACTTAATGGAATTTGGCAATGCACTCTATAGGAGTTGGACTAATAGCATGTTACATTACATTTCCTTAGTGTTGCTAAGAGACTTTCAAGGGTGATGATTTCACAGTCATTAGAATAAATTTTGGGCTCCTGTGGCAAGCTTTTTGTAAAGGTCAATGAGGTGATCAAATGCTGTTGTGAAATGTTTACAAATTTATTGCACCTTGACAAGAAAAAGACACATTGTACAGCCCAGAAAATTTCCTGACAGTGGGAGATGTTGGAGACTCTAACCTTAACTTTTTAAAAGTGGACAAATTACACTGCAGAACCAAACGTAAAACTGGCTCTTGCTGTAATTCAAGGAGGCAACACAATTTTGTGGAAAATGCAAATTAATCTAAGACTAGAGGCAGAAAATTTATTGCCACACTGGTCAGGTAATTTGGAGCTGTCTTTTTTTTCTTTTTTTTTTTAATAATCCGCAGTGAAAGAATTTCAAAAATACATTGGCAATACTGGCAGGTACTGTATTTCATGAATAAATGCCATAAAGAAATATATGGGCAAAAGCAAAGGACAAAAAAAAAAAAAAAATTATTGGTGGTGCAGCAGTTTCTGGTCCCAGTGTTTGATGGCTTGCAGAGATCACATTATGATTTTTCAAAGTCACCTAATGGTGCTGGCAAACAGAGACCTGCTCTTGGTTTCTCCAGAGGAGGCTGGTTTGGTTGTCTTCTTCTTGGCTTCACGGCTGAAACAGCGCCAGAAACGAAGCGTCTCGTCCCCCGCTGCAGACACGACTGTTTGTTGATCAGGGGACAGACACATTGTTAGCACTCTATCTGTATGTCCTGTAAAGAATAAGAAATTGATATTCTCCCTGACTTTTGTGATGTTACATACACTACCTGAGACACCATGTTGACAGGTAAGAACATAGAGGACACACACACAAAAAATTGTAACTAAAGCATGCTGAGAGAATAAGGCCAATGTGGCACATGCATTATCTGTTCTAAAACATTCTACATGAATACCTCACAACATCAAAGGTGGTGTCAGCAGGGTGTAGTTAGATGTCTAACTTGTCAACTAACCTGTGCCCTCAGTGTTTTGGCATTCTGCTTACAACGCAGAAGTAATGAATTGGAACAGGAACCTTCACAAATAACGGTTTGGTGACAAGAGTGCAGTGTGCATTATTTTGTCACTGAGGTAGTAAAGTATAATCACATAGAGAATGAACACATAACAGACTTTGAGAGGAGCAGTTTCACCATGAAATCTTTAATACATGACAACATGACATAATTGCAACCATGAATGTCATGTTAAATGGTTAAAGACAGGATGTATCCCTCGATGTATGTAGGAGAATACGTTCTCTCTGTGAGCACATGACCTCCAGTCACGCCTGCGTGGCACTCTGAGGGACTAAATGATGTGAGATGCTGGCATATGTAGTGTAGCCTTATGTAAATATTTTCCCTGTGAGTTAACAAACGCCTAGTATTTTCCCTGTGAGTTAGCAAACACCTGTTATTTGTTTGACTACAAAAAGTATCTGGTAAAAGAAATCTTCGACTGAAAAATGATCAGTTGGTTCCTTTTTTTGTAGGGATCTAAAAAGTGCTGCGTTTACTCTGGACTTTTTCCTGGCACAACTCTCTCATTCAGAGTTGACTGTCATTTGAAGCTGCCCGTGCCCTCGATCGATGGTCCATACCTGTCAGATTGACTATTCGATCCATGTTTGGGTACTTCCAGATGGTCAGTTGATTTTGAGAGAAGCCATGACCTGAGATCACTTCTTTCCATTCCTTTGACCAGAGGATGCTGCTGACCTACACCAAAACAAAAACCACGTAACTTTGTTATAAAGAGCATCCATGCTACCTGTACTTGGCCATGAACTAAAAGCAAACCACACTATAAGAGTTCTTCCCTTGAATATCTTAAATGAAACCAAAGACAGATTTTCACAAGATGAGAGCCAGATGCCACACTTCTGACACCAGCATGTGAACCATAAAGTGTGATTGAATCTCATTTAAATTGGAAACAGACATCAGTGTATATCTGAAAGATGGTTTGAAAACTCAGAGACAAGTAGAATTAACTCTAAAGAAGCAGATATGCGATATTGATGACATATTCCGCTGTCTCCAACAAGCACTCAGGAGATGACTGGAAAGTAACCAAAAGTACAGTGAGTCATTAACTCTAAAATGCAGATTCATGGGATATTTAACTGGAAGTAAAGTTGCTTTAAAACTATTTGCAAGTTTTACAGAAATTTTCATAGAAATTTGCAAAATGTGTTGAAGTTGATGGAATGGTGCTTCATACTTCAGAGGGTGACTTGCCTGGGATCCTGTGTCCACTGTTTTGAGACAGGTACCAGTATTTGCTGCCCAAAATCTCAGCGTCCTGTCCGCAGTGCCACCTCCGCTGGCCAGCAAGTATGTCTGCCACGGACACCAAGAAATAGCCTGTGCCAAAGAAATATTCAAAATGAGGACAGACGTCAGAGAACTGATTGGTACATTGCAACGATAGCTAGACGATCAGATATTCTGTTGCAATCACAGAAAACAGTATGCAGAATGATTAATGGATGTCACCAACACAAAGCTAGATTGACTTTTCTTGGCATATGTAGAATTTGGCAGGGTGGGGGGTAACAATGTTTTTTTTTTCTTAAAAATGTGAATGCTAAAAACAGAGACTGTTTGAGAATTTGAACAAAATAAGGAAATTTGAGCATTTTGATTTGAACGTGATTTTGACAGACACCATAGGGAAGACAGCTGGTCTGTTAAACTGGAACGTGAGGTAAGAATTCTTCACCACCGTGACCACTGACAAAAATTTGCTCTTTGCAAGCAGTGACAACATTTTACTAAGAACGAGAATAAAAGAAGTAGTTCTTAGTTATTCCTGTCAATCAAGTATTTTTGAACATTGAAAAACATGACCCAAATTAAAGTCTACTTCTCTTCACCTCCCCTCCTCTCCTTATGTTCCCCTACTCTGATTTTTTGCTGTTTGAGAGTGTGAAAGTTAAACCACAGTAGTGTCCTGTTTCCTTGAAATTTAAATTTACTGGTAACTGAGACAAAAATCTATTTTCCCACTTTTCCCACACATTATTTGTAAAAGCCAAGGGCTTTTTTCACAAGGATTGACTCTGCACTTTCTGTGGAAATTGTTTGTCTTCCTTCCAAACAATGCCTCCTGTTCAACTGCTTCCTCAGATTTTGAAACTTGTCACCATTGACTTCAAGACCTAATTTCCTTGCCTAATCACAATTTCTCTACTGCAATATTTCCATGAGGGTATACATTGGTGGTGTCATTCAAATGCATTTTGGGTGGATTCTTTCTTTCTGAATCTTATTCCTCATGAAGGACTAATGGATTTAATGAACAGGTGGTTTCATATTTCATGAGATACAGAACTAACGAGAACACGCATGGAAACGATCCGTTTAACAGGCACAGGATTTGATTTTCTGTTTTGACCATGTTTCCTAGCACCATGATCAACATCTTTCAAATCGGAGATAAATTAGCATAAACAAATTACTAACTGAGATTTATGGCAAACTTTTCATATTTAACACATGTAACAGATTATGAAGATAATGGCAGTGCTACTTGTCTGGCAATATTCATCCTTAAACAATTCTGACTTATTTAAACATCAAACCATGATCCTGTGCAACAAATGCATAAAGTTGGAGTATCTATCTATGTCGCGAAATTGAAATATTTAAATCATTTAAGCCTAAAGGCCTTTCTTATGTATACATGCTGATACCTGGATGTGGTGCAACCATCTAGCATGGTAACCACAGCAACAACATGTTCTGTTCTGTAACATAACCTCCCTGCTGGCATAAAAAGCTTTATTTCTACAAAAAGAAAATCAGAGTTTTTGATTAAAAATTAAGTGACTGATTTGTAAACGATTGCAGACTTTCCAAAATGTCATTTACTGGAGTATTTAATGATAAATTACAACATTGCTTGAAAATACTTCTGAAAATTTTGAGAAACTTTGGGGTAGCTATCAAACATGCATGTATACATCTGTAAATGTTCCAGTATTAGAATTGTGCAGCTGGGGTACAATGTTACATTGTCACAGGCACAATTTCACAGGAAGAATGAGGTTTACTGGATTAGCTCAACATAAGCTGTGAATTGAATTCTACAATATAAGTATTATTTTTTCCATAGCATGTTGACATTTTTCCCACTGACAAATCATATTGTACTCACCCCTGCCCTTAGACAAATACAGAAAATGCGCAAATGCATTAGGTTTGTGCATTAGGATGTGTCACAAGCTACTCATGCTTCCTATGATATATGAGATCTGTACAAGCATCCTTTCTCGAGAATTATCATGATTACACAGTTTTCACAATTTGACCCTTGGTTACCAAAAAATGACCTTTAAAATGACATCAGAAACCACAGGTATCTTCTGCTAAATGAGATGCATCTACATACTATATGAGATCAGTCCAAGTTTCCCTTCTTGAGATATGATTTTTGCAAGAATTTCAGAATTTGACCCCTTTTGACCTATAATGACCTTTGAACTGCACAAAGACACAATTCCTGTACTCAGTGAGAGACATCCGCATTAAATATGAGATCTTTATACTAATCTGAAGCTTTTAACCTTGAGATACTGTGCCTACAAGGTTTTCAAAATTTGACCCCTGCTGATCTCATATGACCTTTGACCTTCATCAAAAGCAATAATTTTCATTTACTTAACGAGATACATCTACATGCTACATATGAGATCTGTCTAAGCTTTCTTGAGATATCAAGTTTACAAGGTTTTCATAATTTGACCCCTGTTGCCCTCAAATGACCTTTGACCTCCACCAAAGTCAATAGAGGTCTTTTACTCAATGTGTTTCAAATACGGGACTTGTCCAAGCTTTCTGCCTTGAGGTATTGCTTACAAGGTTTTTACATTTTGACCCCTGTTGACCTCAAGTGACCTTTGACCTCAGCAAAAAACAACAGCTTTGTTGAGCCTACTCAGTGAAGTACATATACACATGCACATGCTACATATGAGATCTGTTTCAGCATTCTTTGCTGAGATATTGTGTTTAGGAAGTTTCACAGTTAGACTCCTGTTGACTTCAAATGACCTTGACCTCCATCAAAGTCAATATGAACCTTGCACTAAATGTGGTACACCTACATACCAAATATGAGTTTTGTCCAAGATTCACTTCTTGAGATATTGTGTTTACAAGGTTTTCACATTTTGACCCCTGTTGACCACAAATGACCTTTGAACTCCACCAAAAACAATAATTTCCTTGTACCTGATGTGGTACAACTATGTACTAAATATAGGATCTGTCCAAGCTTCCATTCTTGAGACATTGTGAGTTTACAAGGTAGGCATCACAAACACACATACTCCCACATACCATAGATTTTTATGGCGCAGATCTGATCAGGGACATGGGCTTTTACTAACCACAGCCGGGGATATCCCCACTTTGCAGATGAAGTAGTCAGTTTCTTGGTATTCAGTCTTACATGTATTCCTGATTCCCACCGGCAACAGGATTGTGTGTATTACTGTTGACATATATGCACACAACCCTAAACACAGGTATAGCTCCATAAAACAGTTAACTAGAGAAAAAGTCAGATCGACCTGTAAAGTTGAGAGTGCATATCTGATACCACAATTTGCATATTCCCAATTACAATGGCTAACTGTTTGTGTGTGTCCCTGTTCAGCACCCTTTACAAATCCATGCACATTCACACACACATATACAGTGCAGTGTGATTACAAACGATACAAGTACCACTGAAACCAAAAAGTTAACTTTTGGCCTATATATCCCACACATACATGTAGTACATGATATGCCACATAATTTTAATCATGTGTTTAACTGGGTTCAGCATAGATATTCTCAAAAACCATGACATGGTAAATATGACATACTAGAGTGAATTTTCAGGGGAAACTGGTCCACAGAGGGGTGATCAGTTTGCACAAACACTGGACAGAGTAATAATTTCAAGGATTCATCCCGCTCTGATGTACATGCCAGCAAAATTAACATGTTGACAAACAACTGCCACATTAAAGGCAAAGTAAGTTTGAGTCTTGAAGGGAAGTACACTTGCGGGTGCTGTGCGAGTATGCACAGAATAACAGCATTGAGGACGTAGTACCTGTAATGGGTGTGTGTAAGGCTACCATGCATACTTCTCAAGACAGAAAGTGGAACATAACTTTTTGAGACTGATATGAGAAAGGTTCCAGTGTTCATGTCAGGAGTAAGTCGGGCAAATTGACATGCAGTGTAGACGCTGACGTGAGGTTCCCTGCACGCGTGTCATTACACAGAACAAACTGATCAGCACAGTTCGTGCAACCAGCAACAACTAATTAGCACACACTGCTGAAATGCTGCCAGACTAATCCCTCTTTCTTCTTTTCTTCTTTTTACCAAGGGTGGGGGGGGGGTACATTGCCAGACAGAAGCGATCCATTTGCGATGGAGCTAAAATGAATGATTTTTTACAGATGGTCACCCTGGTTGAGTGAGAATAACACAGCAGAATTTTCCAAAACTAAGTTCCTCAAAATGTAGTGTAAGTGTTGGGTGTGTGGCTTAACAATAGCATGATTCATGAGGTGGTTTAAATAATTGGGTGTGTTTAGAATTGCATACTAGTGTTCACTTGATGACCAGCTCAGTAGAATTGTGATCCCTGAGGTGTGGTGCAAGTGAGAAGGTGAGTAAGAATGATAAAATACGTACTGACGTCTGAGTACAGCCTACGCTCCTGAAGGTGGAGTACAAACACTGTACTAGCTGTGTGAATGATCTTGAGATGAAATGCAAGTGCTCAGTGTCTTAAAAGAGCGTGACAGACTGATTCTCATTAAATTGCCCTTTTGAGTTGTTTTGTGAAATTATGTAATTTTGTCAAAATCTGTCAAGTTTCCTTTACACATTAATTTTAAATGGTGTAACTAAGAGGAGACCACATGTCACATGTAACAATTCCATTTGGTTATTAAATAGGTTGTGACCAGGCACTTTTCACATAAATACTAATTCACATGCATTTAACCAGAACAACCCATGCCCAAAGAACTCAAAATTTTGAGTTTTCATAGTGAACCTTTGCTAGTTATTCATATTGTGATGTTTTTAGGCTCTTCAAACTGCTCACCGACAAATTTCTTTTTTAACAACTCAGTGTGCCACTAATAGAGGTTGTGTGACATGAAAATGTCATTTTGGAGAATTGGCTGTACCAATCATCAAACATGCCGTTAATAGCCATTCCATTAAAATCCATCAAATATTGACAATTTTTCAAACATATTTCTGCTTTGCTTCTTGTATCATTAATAAACATCCAACAACTTGCAAATTTGTAACCTCAAGGAAGGGACTCACATGACATGTCTCATATTATCCTTTGCTTTTGTGATGTTTCTTTCAAGGACAATTCAAAATGCGAAATATCCTGAGGTATTTATTTTATTATTTTTTTGAAGTGACTATTTCCTTCTTAAAAAATATTGATAACACTCACTAATGTCTCCAAAAAAAAGGAAGTAATTTAGAAACGATATAAACATACATATCACCACCAGAAGAAATAGGCTCATGTGCAACACAACACACGGTAATATTTGCATAAGTAGTCAGCTCAGTGAAAAATCTTGAAACATTGAAAAGGAGTGCCTTGGCAACAGTAACAGATATTTGTCATTCGAGGCCGTTCACTCTACAACTTCTGAGTGAAGCCTACAGATTTGTAGTTGCATGCCGCATGATCTTTGAGGTGTACGTAGTACAAGTGCTGCTGTTGGAGGTTTGTAGACAGAATGATAGCCACACTAATTATGGTGGAGTGCAAGTGGTGTTTGCATGAGAGCAGTGCATTCTAAATGTACCTTGATGGCCGCTTGGTGATGGGTCAGGGTGTACAATGGTGACACTCCAGTGGACGTAGATGCATCCCAGATGTTCAACACATTATCGTTACCACCACTGGCCAAGTAGGAACCGTCGAGGTTCCATTTCAGGCCACAGACTTGCTGGGTGTGGTTGTTCAGGGTCGCAATGTGGTGCTCTGCAATGCGGACGTCGTGGTGATGTATGCGGCCTGTTCCAGCACCGCTGATGAATCAGAGTCGAGAGATGATTTTCAAAATGTTACAGTGACGCTGGGTCTTAATATTCTCACACATGTGTCTGGACAACTTCGCCCTTGACAATTGAAGCCTGAACAATTTACAGCTGGAAAATTCCCCTTTGGACAACCTCCCCCTGGAAATTCCCCACCTGCAAAATTCCTGACAAGGAGAATTCCTGACGAGGAGAATTCCCGAAGAGGAGAATTCTCTCTTGGTCAACTCCCTCTTGATAATTCCTTCAGGGAAAGGGTAGAAGGAAAGGGTTAGGGGACTTTACGAGGGGAAATTTCCCCCAGCAATGTATTTGTAGCTTCACTTTGTACTCCCATTAACCAACTCACACCTTACACTTAACATGCAACAGTGAGTGCAGTTGGAGAAATTAATACCTGCAATATTGCACCTTCAAAGATAACAAGTAGTGCATTAAAAGTAACTGTGCAATTAGTCATAAACTCACTTTACAAAAAACAAAATCTAGGTGAGTAAATCAACATTGTAATGCTTTCCAGTCAAATGCATCTCACTTTTCCATTTGTTGCAGTGTATTTGTTGTTTTTCACAATCAAAGTAAAAAACTTGAGTATTGCCTTCAAATGACTTTCATCTCCAACATTTCCATATTTATATCATCATCAAATTACACACAAAATAAAAGATTATATATCATCAACAGCCTGCTAGAACTGCTTACCTGGTAACTATGTAGTAATTCCAATCGATGGCACAAACCCTTGCAGAATGGCCTTCCATGTTACGGAGGCACTTTTGAGCTTCCACGTCCCACAGCTAATGAAGTTGAATAAAGAAAAAGAGTGTTTCCAAAATACAACATGAGTTGGACATTTCATTTTGTTTCATCAACTGCAAACCACAAACAGAGTGCATGGATTTACTCTTCAGAAATCATCAAAAGTATAAAATATAACATAAGACATTGCCTCAACCTTTCTTCTAGCAAACCAAGTGACTCAGAAAATCAGCATTAAACAGAGAATAAGTGTAAATGCAGTGTGCAAATTGTGTGATTGTGCCTGAAGACGTCGTGGTTGTTTATTTTACATTTCAAACTAAAAGTGGATGATGGATATGATCCACAAAGTTCAGGGCACTATTGAAGCTGAGCCAAAACATCCAAAAATTGACATTTTTACTGCTTGGATAGCTTCTAGCTAAATTGATGACTATTGAAAAATTTATTTCTGATCACACTTTTTTCCATGTGACATGGACCTGAAAAAGTAGTGATTTATTCTTAAAGGAGAAGGAAACCCTGGGAATATATTAATCAAAATGAAGCAGAAGTGTTTGACAAACATCTTCCCAAAGTTTCATTTCAGAGATATTGTTTCCTATCCAAGTTACACACTTTAGAAATTCAGAGAAGGGTGCTACCATTTTTGCCTAAGTTGAATGTAAAACAACTTGAGTAAGTCGAATAATGATGTCACATAACCACTGATAGCAAAAAATTTTAATGCATTTCTTTATATTCTTTACCTATTATTTCTATCAATCCAAAACACACTTGTACACATTTTGTGTTGAATTACTGAGGTGTATCATGCAATAATCAAATCATTAATACTATGACTTGAATCTATGCATGACTGTTAAAATTTATTGACAATGAAATATAAAGAAAAACAAAAACTTTTCAATCACATGTGGTCTGGTGATGTCATCACAATTTCAAAATGGCAGCTTCCTGATAATTTTTTATGAATATTCAAATTGCAATATCTTGCAAAGTAAGCAACGTATTTAACTGAAATTTGGTAATGGTGTTCACCATATGCTAGTCTCTCATTTAACATTGTCAAAAGTCCTGACTTGCCTTCTCCTTTAAGTCTTCAGTTTTGACCAAAGACTTTATGTCAATCAAAAATTTCATTAGCATGAATGATATCATCAATTCCTTCTAAATTCAGAGATCAGCACTATGTATTTCATATGCAATATAGGACCAAAGATTTTGTGATTCATGAAGCACAAAAATACATTTTTTAATCCCACCATAATCCATTTCACGTGAAGCCAAAATTTCTTGATTAGCCCTTTTCTTTAGATGGTGAAGTTTTCAAAGCAGCATTTGCATAAGGCCTGTGACTCTCATATCTTGCATGGATTGTAACCAATCAAGCTCCTACGATTACTGACTTTTTAACTTTAACGGTTTTTCATGGATCATGTGTGTTTCCTTTCCATACTTGAGGTTATTTGATTCACAAATGTAAAATTTAGTACTAGAAATAATACTAGAACTGCTCATGATTATAAAGATAAACATGATAAAAAGGAAGAACATTGACAGCAAACAGCAAATTATTATTTTTTTTTTGGGGGGGGATGTAGCAACTTCCCTGTATGTATTCCATTTTTTCAGTGCAATTTCAGAATAACCAATGACACTAGAACTGAGACTCTTTTCTTCATCTCCATGTTTGTTCGAACAAGTTCGTACAACTTCAGGTTGGGCAAAGAAATACAGACCATGCAGTGCTTCCCTCTGGTTTTAGGAAACGCTTGACACAAGATAGCTTCCCCAAGATGAAAGCAATTACAAATGTACAGATTTGTAAGCTTAAGTGTGGGACAATCATGATTGCAAACATGCAAATGGTGACAGCAGTGGGATCGAATGACAAGACCATTAGCCATTCGAAACAGGTGCTATCGTTTCTCCATCCGGTGTAGTGAAAGCTAGCCTTGTGATTTTGCATGATGCAGTATTTGGAATGAATTCACTTGAAAGGGAAAAAGATGTAGGTGAACTGTGAAAGGCATACATACCTGAACATGCCCAGATGAATTGCCAACAGCCAAGATATTTCCCTCTGATATCCAGGAGACACTAGACACATATTCATCTTCTCCTTGGAGTGTCAGAAGGTGGCTGATATTACTAGAGCTGGCATTCCAGAGGTAAACCTCTTGGTTTAGAGCAACAGCTAGAACATTTAATGAACTCCAGTCAATCAGGGACAAGTCTGAGAAAGAGAAATAGATAAGTACATATATCAACTATAGTGTATGCACTGGGACTAAAATTAGACCCTGGTACCTGCAGTTCATAGACTGTTGAGGAAATGTAACTTTTAGGCCACAAGTTCATTGTGATGTCGTAACATGACATTTTGCTCTACTTGCTAAAGGGAAATGGTTGGTTTTTAAGTCCTTGTAATGAAGTCTCCCTGTTGCCTACCAAGACTAATGAAGGCAATATACCAAATTACAAAAAAAGGGGAAAAAGAAACAATTTGCAGGATATCTGGGTACATGTTTCCAAGAGTTTCAAGATTTGAGCTTTGGATGACTGTAAAATACACAAGAGTTTGGTTATTTACAATACACACTTAATTAGCTGAGCAAAGTTAACAAATTATTAGACCTAAACTATATTGCATGTAATGTGTATGATTTCCCACAATATTGAGAGTTGTAGAAGTACATATATTTTCTTTTGTTATGTATCTTATATTCTAGTCATTAAAAGTGACCTGTGATGCCCACATCATTTGCACATGCAAATTACACATACTTGCCAACTTGACTGGTTCTGAGGCTATACTGTATGTTTGCATGGTGTGACTTGACATGAAACCGAAAAAAAAAGAAAACATGTCTGCTTTGACCTAACTGGAAAGAGCAAAAACGAGGAGAATTGTTTCTGATGTGATGGTTAGAACAATTTGACTAAAGGCTTAATATGGGTACCTCATCTCACTCTGTCAGAAAGCAGCTACTACTAGTATAAAAAGCCAGGGTGGAGTGCTGTTTTGACTGTGAGCTATATGAACGATATTATCTTAATGAAGTTTTTTTATGGATGTGTTTGCTGCACTGCTAAACTGCCAATGGTTGAAAAGAACTGAAGATGCTAATCAAAGTTTAATTCCGTGACACAAGGTCACCTAAACTTTTCAGGACTCAAAGTCGTGACTGAGCCTGTCCTTTCAGTGATGAGTGACACTTGATCACACTGCTTAACTTACAGTAGTTAAGGCAGAGAATATCAACAAAATGGCTCCTTCTGATAAGAGTTTTTAAAAAACCTGCACAGCTACTAGCCTAAATTCAAAATGAGCAACTGACTTGCTACTTTAAGCAACTTGTTACTGTTTCTTAATTTGTCTTTGTTTGTTACTATATATCCTGTTACAGTGGGCTATTTCTGCAAATTCCATTGGGGCTTTTCTGAATCTCCTCCTGGTTCTTTTTCCACTTAAGTTTTTGGCTGTATTTGCTTCATTATAGTATATATTTCAAAAGAACTTTGACTCAAATAAAAGTTGTCAAAATTGATGAATTCAAATTCTGCCTCCCCTTGACATGTCTGCACAACATTTTGCACATGCACTGAAGATGAATGCCACTGACCACTAGCATAAATTCCAAATTGGAATGATACAGTTACAGATTTGTGATAGCAATAATCCTCTGTCATTTCTAAATTTAGGAATCCTCCAGACAGATCATAGGGACTCTAACATATAGCTGCCACCAGTGATAAATCTTTGACAGCTGGTTCAATCACCTTCAGTTGTTTTGATACATTCTCATGGATATATGTGATATGTTGCACGCAAAATTTCAGACGATACAATCTGTGGAAAATGGGACATTTTGGGGGGCAAACATCGTGCTAACTTCAAATTATTTCTCTCTTTCTTTTTGCATATGTTTTGATATCTATTCAAACTCACAGAAGTCATCCCTCAAGTCTGGAGCATCCAAAATCTTTTCTTCTGTCTGTGGAATTTGTCTTCTACTTTTGCCGGCATTTGATATGGTTTTCTTGGCGCTGCTGTAGAGAACCTTGTTTCTGTTGCTGAAGCCTAGCACATGGATAAGAAGGACAAGATCAAGCAAAATATCACAATAAGCCCAAAAGATGAATAAGTGTGAGAAAAAGGATGATTTTGCAGCCTACTATAGTTAGAACCGTACATTAATGATATGAACTCTAGCAGTATGTAACTGCAAAACAAGCATATGTTCAGTGAAGTTCCTCGGCTGGAAAAGATTTTGTGTGTTTAAAGGGAAGTAAGAAATTTGTTTCACAGAAGACAACCATATTTTTAAAACCAATGTTTGTGGACAAAGAATAATGGATTACTCCAAGTAAGGAAGAACAGTGGCCTTTGTTTCAAGATGTAAGTTTCCCACAAGTAGAAATTCAGTTATTTGTTGCTCACCAATAACTTGTTCACTCAAACTTTTCAAAATTGAAATGATGCATCTTCCTTTACTCATCACATGCATCATGTTTTGAGGAGATTAAAATTTTAAAGATGTTTGTTGATGACACCGAATGGTTTAACAATGAATAAAGCTATTTTCTTCATATGTCATGTTGGTATGTTCTAAATGCCCTATTTTCCTTTAATTAAGGTCAAGCACAAAATGTGATTGCAACAAAAATGGCAGGTCACTGGGGGGGGGGGGGGGGCAGCACAGTTAGCTGGCTTTGATGACAAGTGCATTTTCTTAACCCTCTTTCATTCACACATGAAATACATACATGTGACTGAATATTAAAGAGAGATTTGATTTATCTGGTGCTTGTCAAGACAAAACAAAAGTGAATTAGTACATTAGCCTAAAGGGAAACAGTTTGCAACTTTAAGAAGAGAAGAAAACACTACAAAAGGGCTTTTAAGCATACAACGTTCGTAAATCAGTCAAGCATAACCAGTTTAATTACTGCATCTTCTTCAGTCATGTACAGCTGAAAGAATACGATGTAATACCAACCATGTCATATTGACAGACTTCACAAGTGATAACACTTGGTAAATGTAAAAAAGGAACATTTGAAATAGTATAGTAGAAAAAAAAATGCAGAAGAAGGAAAAATGGAATGCCTGAGAACCAACCCTTGAAAAATTCCCAATGTGCAGTTATTATTGAAAAAAAAAACCCAAACCGACCAAGTCTCATACTTTGTAAGGCACTTCCTGACCTGTCTTAGTCCAAACACTACAAGCCCATAGGATACTGGCAACCTTTTCACACAGTCCCAGATGCTGCCAAACAGAAATGAGCTCATGGAGCCATCCAAAGTGTGTTAATCATGTGTAGATGAGAGTGCAGTTGGTGTGATGAAATGAGGCAAGTGAAAAGTGAAGAAAAAAAAACACGACGATGGAGAGCACATACACTGTACCTTCTGCTGCTTTTGGGACATTTTGTTTAAAGGTCAATATTTTACAGTCCTTCTTCTGTTTCATGTCAAGTCCTTCACTGATGGCAGTCTGGTAGCCGTCGCTCTCTCGGTTCTCGTCAACCTCTACATCTCCGTCAAGATCCAGTTGGGCCACCTTGTACTGGGAGAGCTCCATATCCATCAAGGCTCGATTTGGGATGAATCTGGGTGAGGGGGGAAGGGAAATGGTGGAGGAAAAGAGAGAAAGTTTCCAAAGACTCCGGTAAAGATGCAAATACTGTGATGAATGATTCCATTAAATGTGTGATAAGTGTCTCATGTACTCAATATTGTCAGCACATTGTTGATTCATCCACCAAACAGAGAGAGAAACAAATGGATCGTTCCACGCTGATGAACGACATGCTTGATGTGTTCAGGTATGATGCCAAACTGTATCTCCTCATCAGTGGTTGCTAAATTATGGAAACGACAGAAATTGCAAATTATAGGCAAAAGTAAGAAAAAAAAAAAGACAGCTGATGAAAACCAGTTGCTGTAAAATTTAAAGTCTTTGGTGCCCAGGGCTATGTCAGTGTATCCAGAAACTCATTTGAGATGCAAACTATACCTTTCATTTGACAGTAATGAATGCAATGGCAGCATGAAAAGTTCAGTATCGAATGATCTGCTACGAGAATCCCAGCCAAATGAGATTGCCGATAGAACTGTCTTTGTTTGACATTTAGATGGCAGTCTAGCTTCATAGAATCTAGAGTTCCTTACAGAGACAGCGCCATCGACGTGCACATCCCAAACATGGAAACAAAATGGCGTAACTCTCTGTGAAAGGACTCTATTCGAACCTCTGCTCTGTTTCTTGTGAATATATAATGAAGGGACAAATGATCTGCATGATTTTATGCAGGATAACAGTTCCATTAATCCATCAAAGTGTTAGTCCTGTCTAAAGGACAGATCGATCTTATGCTCCTGAGAAACAACACGCGGCACGATCACATTGCGGGGCAGGATGGGTAGCAATCTGCTCAACGTTTTCTGTGCTTTCGTTCATCAAAACTGAGCATGACCTATGAAGGAAACATATGTTGGTGAATTTTGCTGTGAGTGTGGCAAACAGTTTTGGATGTACCCACATGTTAAATGTCTTGAGCAAAAATGACATTGTAAATTCTGTGACAATATAAATTTCTAGTTAAACTTTCCGTTAATAACTTCTCAATAAATTTGTAAAAACTAAATAGACACATATTATTTGGGGGAATAAAGACTTACTTTGACAAAATGACATAATTTCTTGTCAACATCAAGTCAAACTTCATTTCATTACCTGAAGTTACAACTCTTCCAATGGTTGCACCAGTCATACTGTTAAAGTCAAAAATGATTCTGTTGAAATATTTACAGTCATGCGGTTACAGCTGTGATTGAGAAGGGACAAGAAATAAATTCCTATAGAGTCCACTGCCTTGAAATTTCAAATTAACATCTCAAAATATCAAATATTAAGTCAAAATAGTATGTCAACATTTTAAGATATTGAGTCAAAATTTGGAGACAGTTATTCCAAATTCTGAGATGACAAGTCAAACTTTTGAGATAATGAGTCAAAATTTTGAGATGTAAATAAAACTTTTGCAATAATAATTCAAATTCAGAGATAATACATAAGTCAAAATTTCGAGATAATAAGTCTAAACATTGAGATATTGAGTCAACATTTTTAGCTATTAAGTCAAACTTTTTAGGTATTAAGTCAAAATGAACTTTTCTTGTCTTCTCTTGGCCACCATATGCTGCCAATGTCAAAAGACATTTTAAAACTATCAACATTGATAGGTATTTATTGTCAAGGTGACAACACCAAAATATCATACCATCCTAACCACAATCTGACTGGTCAAAGTAGTTGTACTAGCTGTATGATGTTCTTCCTTCATAGGAAAATTTTGTACTCAAATATTAACCTATACAGGAAATTTTGGAAAGGCACAAACTTGAAACATAACGTTTTTGCTATTTGTTCCCTACAGGTGACAAGGAACTTTCATCACAGAACTAATTAAAAATCCTTTGTAGTTTTTTTTTATAATCTCAACTGCCTTAAAGGAAACAGTTACTGTATGTTTTAAGAGCTGTGACCTTTGTTTTCCAACATCTTTTTGTTTTTCCAATCAACCCACAAAAAAAGACCTTTCCAAGTTTCCACTTGTGTCAGATTTGTTTCAAGAGCAACGATTGACGACTTTTAAAGATATTTGCTGATGGCACGCACTACAATTTTAAACCTTGAGGGAACTTTCTTGATCAGAGAAGCTGGTCTACATTATATAAACATAACTTATGAAAAACTGAATTTTGTACTTGGGAAATGTGCTCTTTCATTTAAGAACCCCTAACCCTAATTGTCACTGGAATTTTCTTTAAAAGAATATAAATTGAAGCTGTTTGCTGTGTTTAGCAGGATGCCATTCCCTTCTGATCACAATGTATTTATACTTGGATGTCTACCTGACCACATCTGAGGAACACCATTTACCCCATATGACGTGGTGTATGTATTTAAAGTCCTTGCATCCAGTTATATTGAGCCTGTTTCATTTTGAAAACCACATTTTAAAAGGATTTTAGCACAAAAAAATGAATAAATAATCACCAGGCACTTTCTTTGCAAAGGATTTGGTGGCCCTCAGATGCTGATGGAATGAGCCCCAATTAAAGAGGTTTTCTCAAAAAATGTATTATTTCAAAGGATATTTTCACTCAACCAAAGTGAGATGAACTGCAGACAGGGGTGAACCTCCTTTTTCTAAACCAAGTTGTTTGTCCAGATGCTAGTGGTCTGAGATCTACATTCCAACTATATATTCAGACACTAAATTGCAATTTGCACCTCCTCCCATCCCCACTCCATGCAGGCTTTTTCCCTCTCCTCCATGTCTGTGATATATCAACAATCTTTGCCCTGTGCAGTCCCTTTAAAAGAGTGCAGAAAGATGCTTTCCTTTTTAAACTAACGTAAAGCAAAAGTGTTACAAAAATTAAGACACAAGGACATGTTTTATGGACATATTTACTTACCAAACCAACAGAAAGTGAAAGTGCAACAAAAAGTTAAAACACAAGGACATGCGTCAATCCACACCTCCTCCCCCTCCCATGCAGCCTTTTTCCCTCTCCTCCATGTCTGTGACATATCAACAGTCTTTGTCCTGTGCAGTCCCTTTAAAAGAGTGCAGAAAGATGCTTTCCTTTTTAAACTAACGGAAAGCAAAAGTGTTACAAAAATTAAGACACAAGGACATGTTTTATGGACATATTTACTTATCAAACTAACAGACAATGAAAGTGTTACAAAAAGTTAAAACACAAGGACATGCGTCAATCTACACCTCCTCCCCCCACCCCCCTCCCATGCAGCCTTTTTCCCTCTCCTCCATGTCTGTGACATATCAACAATCTTTGTCCTGTGCAGTCCCTTTAAGAGAGTGCAGAAAGATGCTTTACTTTTTGAACTAACAGAAAGCCAAAGTGTTATAAAAAATTAAGACACAGGGACATGTTTTATGGCACACCATATGTGTATCAATTACCTATTGCACAATAATGGATGACATACATGGCAAACTTGAAACCTGAAGGGTCATATAATGGAGTTACTGTAGGGAGTAGAAACGGATACTAGCCATTATAAACTTTAACGGTTAGTTTTGAACACTTCGGAGAATGGCAATGAGGAACGAACTATGCCAAAGAAATTTAAAGAGGCTGAGGGGTGAAAAGTAAGCCATCAGAGTAGGCATCATTAACAAATTGTCCACCTAGCTCCCTGTCATGCTTCATTCAAGTCTCATAACATGTTTGTGCTTGGTGATGATTGAGGAAAAATTTGATTCAATGAACCTCTCCGTGTCACTAAATTTATGTCAATATTTACTTCACATTTTTCATGGTGATAAAAGGTTAATGTTACCTCCATGCTTTATATAGACTTTTAAGGCAATGGTTAAAATATCTTAGCCATATCTTTTGAAAGACACATGCACATCCTTCTACATGTATCAATCAAAACCAGTAAGTTCCATCCAAAGGAAAATATGACAATCAAATCTACCTAATTTGTTTCAGAATAACTCTGAAGACTGGCAGCCTCTATATACAGTAAATGCATTCACAAATTAAACAGTACATGCAGTTGCTGTGAGGGGACAGGTAAGAGATGAGTGAATTAAGTAAATTATACTACACAATGTGTTGACTCAGTGGGTTGTCATGGTGATTCTAAGGGAAATCATTCATGCTAACAGATAAAAGCAAGGTTGATTCTGGGATTCCTTTTCTCATAAAAAAAACCATCTTTTTCAGAGACGGTAAGTGGAATTCTTCTTTGTAAGTTCAATTTCCAAATTTCATCCACAAACATGGAAATTTACCTGCGACCCCACTATCAAAAGATGAGATTTGAGGAAGATATTATAATGGAGTTCCCTCCACTCCATTATGTAGTGAGGGAACTTTAGCCATCTCTGACACAGACGCCCGTTACAGTCCCTCGGAAGGCATATTATAGCACTGGTGATGCAATAGAAGGCTTCTCTAAGTAGAGTTGATGAATATTGGTGAAGCCACAGTAGGATTACCCTATTGGGGTAATACTTCGATCAGGCATACACCATGGATGTGAGTCAGGGTAATATATACTTCCATGGATAGTTAATGACAATACTGCTTGAAGAAGTTTCCTTTTTAACTGGGGAGGGAGAATGGGGATGGTAGGACTGCAACTGAGATTTGTGACAGACTGAGTTATTTCAGCTGATGACAAATGGAAAAAATAATCTTTCTGCATGTTTTGCTTCTCGTCATACATTTGTAAAAAAAAACATGTATATGCACTCACACACACACCATGACACACATGCACAGAAAAAGAAAGAAAAAGCAGCTTGACAATTAACAACTACTGGCAAAGTGAACAACTTCATAAGAAAAAAGAACTGACACCTGTCATCATTTCTCACAGAGATAAGTTTGCACTTTGAGGGGTGGGAAGGTGAGATGAGATTAGTTCTAGCAGAAAGTATCTGGGTTTTTTTTCTTTACGATCTTCATCAAAATAAAGAAGAAAAAAGGGATTGTACAAAAATCTGGGGGAATTTCAGTCCAGTTTAATCAAACAGGAACAAAATAAAGCCCGACCATTTTTAATTTTCTCTAAACAATCGATTAGAAGCTAGCTGGGCCTCTTGCAAATAGATTAATCAGAAGATGGACTCTGCTGCTATGAGTTACAAGCTAGTGTGCGCCATCAATTTTAGGACTGATGCGCACCCATGGAAGATGATGAATTTGGAAATTGGAACTTCAAAACCTTCTGGCTGTTAATTTGCATGGTTGCTTATATCTTCAGGGGGCCACAATAGGGACTTGCACTCACCAACTATCACACTACGGCTGACTGATCTACTGTACATGCAAAGCAGTGCAGCTAACTGCTGAAACACTGAAACAGCAGTACAGGAACAAAAGAGCATTTATTTGCATGTACAGCTACACTTCTTACTGAATTTGAGAGAATAAAAAAGGTGGCATGGCCAGGAAGGGGGAGGGATTGGTGAGGAAGGCAGCAAGCAGACAGTCACAAATTTAAAAGTAAAAGCACTTGATGCTATGTCACTGAAAAACTTAAGCACGTATTCCACTTTTGGGAAGATTTTTAAAAGAGGTAATGGGAATAGAATAGTGCCTTAATTCACAAGGCTATGTTGCTTCATTCAAGCACACAGTTTTTAACCATTATACCGTTAAGATTTTGGTTCAAATTCAAACAGCACTGAAAGATCAAAATTGGAACTGTTGAAGCATTATACGATCAGATTCACATTTTGATAAAAACAAAGGAAGGTTTACAGACCACCATGAAATCTATGAAACATTGAATGAGTATTGTTTCAAATTGTTGGCTGTAACCCCGATAAGAGCTTAAAAATGATAGTTTATTTCCTAAAGTTATTGGTGTAGCGGCACTGATTTCCGTGAAAAAAAAGAGGGGAAACTCCATTTTTTGTGCTTTCCAATTTCCAAACAATTCCATGATCAAAGAGCTTCCATTCTGTGAAATCCTGTGTTGCTATGTAAACCATAGATTTTACTGCACTGAAAGTCGGTGTATAGCACATTATAGAATCTTTACTAGAAACAGTGCAAACTATGGATGAAAACCATTTCAGCATTACAAAAGTTCAATCAGACAACAAAATCATTGACAAGTTGCTTCCAAACTTTATGTTCCATGCACGGAATGTTGCATATGTGATGTAAACCAAACTGCATTGCATTTTGTAAGACAAAATATATGTGTCTGGTGAAAAAGATACAAAAGATTGCATAATGCCTTCTTAAAATTTACAATAATAAAACCTTATGTGGAAAGATGTACAGTGAATAGGCTTATTACAACCAGTAACCATCTTTCACCATCTGCCTGTGAAAGTGAATAGCTGACTATGTTTAAATTACAGGGTTCACATTACATAAAGAAATCTTTAAAATGTCACTTTATTTTCGATCCCAGTGACTTAAAATATCTAGGTTCAAGGTTTGAACTTGGAGGAATATGACTGTTGAATTGTGAATCATACAGTGCTACGTGGGTTAGGCAGTACAGTAATTTCTTCATTTGTCATTGGTAGGCTCAGCGTGGTATTACTAGTCAGTGTTCATAGCAAAGATTCAGCTAGATCGATAAACGTTTAACTGTTACCTTGAAAAGTTCATGGCATTTTCCAGTTTGAACAGTTGCACATCACTGTCATGGCTAATATTAGCTGAATAGCTTCCATTTTCACTACATAATTATTCAAAAAAAAAAAATAAATAAAATACAAGCGATTCAGCTCAGATTTCCCAACAGTCTGATTTTATCTGTGACAACAATTGTTAGGAAAAATTGCTTAAATTGCCGGCAATGTGTAAACTTTTTATTGAACCTTGTGAGTTTATCCATTACCATCCCAAATGAATAGAAATGAGGTAACCTTTCTCTTGGACGTTAGCCCACAGGCAGTGACCACAAAGCAGAGAGTCAAATACACTGCAACGATTGAGATAAATTCACAATTACTTTTTTCCACTTTAAAAAAACAAACCGTACTGTAGCTTTATGGTTAGTACAATGCACCCTGTCTCAATACAAACTAGCAGTCTGGAAGTCTGGTCAGTGGTCATCGGCATTTTTATTTCCAATAAAGCATTCAGTCCTCCAGTCCACCTACATATATTTTACATCAATCTACTTTTGTTCCCATGGTTACATCTATCCTCATGTGGATGAATCGCGACCGTCTTCTACAATAGTTTCGTAATTGCTTCTGCAGAATTTTCTCTCAAACCAGTCACCGATGTTTAAGTTTTTAATTGTTCAAGTTTTGCGGTGCATGTTTGAAATCGATGAGTATCTTGTGATGTCATGAGTAGATCTACTTACAGTAAAAGATGGGCTACAACTCAGATGTGAAGCCATTTGTTTGTATATCTCATAAAATATTGATTAACAAGTGAGTGAATGCCATCTCTCTTGGCCTGCCCTGTTTTGCTGTGTGTCAGTATTTTTCGCACATATCACGTACATGCATCTGACAGCCAACATCTCATGCCATATTAATTCACTTAATGGCAGTTTGGGGAAGAATTACCTGTTATGTTAAAATACCTCCAGGGGTTTGTACACCTTGCCTGTTATCCAAAGAAGTTTGATGGAGAATTATAGAATGGCAACATCTTCACAATAATCCAATGCATACTAATGTGTTAAATGAACAAACATGAAGAAAACACAAGTTAATAACAAATTTTTGTTGCTGTTTACATAAATTCGGTAAGCCTTATGAATTGTCCGAAATCAATTTGCCCTAATTCATTCACATGCCACCACAGTCGGTGACTAGCAGTGAATTTTGGCATGACTATGTCCTCAGTACAGTCAGTCATGAAGAGAACTAATGGGAGACGATTGAGGAATGATAATACATACCACTGACAAGTGATACTGCTGATTGTTTCAATAGATAAAAGCAAAATAGAAAGAATTATTGGAATTAAAAATATGAATTTGAAAGTTGAGGATCAGGAAGCCCCATATGGGCTCATCAAGGACCCTATACCATGTTGATTCAGAATGACCGCCCGAAAAAACTTCCAATTGAAAATCAAAATTAAATAATACACTACAGATTTTATCCTGGGGATGATGTCAAGCATCTTGATACATATTTCCTATTAATCGTGAAGAGATGTTCTCACGCATGACAGGTGGTGGCTGCTTGGTAAATTATTACCGTCCTCTGACCCCTACCCTACTCCATGTATCTGAAATGCTTTCCCTTTATACAGTAGTATCGTCACACCATGTTTGATGGTGTCCTTTGATTCGAGAGGCCGAGATTTGAACAATCCCCGGCTGGCATAGATAAGAATTGTCCCAAGGGCTGGTTATTGTTTCCTGAATTCCTTTGTTGAGGTAGCAGATTATAGAAACCACATCTACAGACACTTCAAAAGAGCAATGAAAAAATCACGCCTGAAGTAATGATGGCCGGGCATTTGAGCACCATCTGATGTCATTTCAATTTGGAAGGTTTTCATCAGTATGACATAATCAGTACAAAAACAAATTTATGATAAATGCACCATCAGAATCGGATCATGGATATGGTATACATGTCTTGGATACTTCTACAGAGAGAATGGTGAATGGTGGGTTTCTAAGAGAGATCAAATTTTCGACAAATACTGCCAATTTAAGATGCTTCTGGACGGATGTAAACCAGATTACGCTGCTATTAGATCTGACGGTAACTTTTGAGAATATCAATAGAAAGAGATGAAACATAGCAAAACCAATATTCAATCATGCTATGAATTTGAAGAAAACACATATATTACATCCACAGTAGTGAATACAACGATAGTACCTTAACAAAATTGATAAGAATAAATTCATTAACATTATGGATCACCTCTCTAGGGTGAGACTTAACTCATCTAAACATCCTTCATTGCCAACCTTTGCCTTTCTGTGTTCTAGCCTAATTTATGGCTTTAGCAATATACACCACTTGCTTCCTGCTCAGTCTTGTTCGATTCTAAAACGGCTACAGTATTTGTTCCATCTGTCATATATTGAGTTTCACTTAACCTGTATTTTAGGTTTTGTTTCCCTTTTGAAAAATTTAACCATCATACATCAGACTGTCAACTCCAATGGTCACAACTCCAAAGGTATGAGGCACAGGGTCAGGCACAGATATGGGCACAGGGTCACCAAAGGTGGATTTTTCAAATGCAGTGGCATATCCACGATGTTGTGATAGTGGGGGAGGGGGGAACTGATACATTTCTATAAAGGGGAAGGGTCTAAAGGGATAGGAATTCCTCCTCTCTGAGAAAGTTTCGCCCTCAGAAGAGTATCACATGGTGGCATGCCTTCATCTGTACTTTATAGTGACTGTCCTTTTCCACCATTTTTAAGTTCTCTCTCATCATATTTCCTAATTCTTTTTTATTTTTGAGAGCGCCAATAGCAGGAGGACACACCTCTTGTATCCTGTATTCACCACTACAGGTACTGGTGGAACCGCTATTTGGGGAATCCTCCACCTCCAGAAAACACACTCAATACACATCATCAACTTGCATCAGCCATGACCTAAGATCGGCATGAATTTGCTTGTCAATTCAAAATTTTCAGTAACTTCAAATTCCAGCATTCCCCATTATCTAAAATGGTTGGTGTCGCTGCCACCCAATGTCTGATTACAACTTGTCAGTGATCAGTCGTAACTAAAGAACAAATCTCACCGATCTCCTTGGTTTCTCATAACTGGTTTGTTCGGTGGCACATTGTTGTTATTGGTCGCCTCTGTGGCGGTTAGACCGGTCTTCTTCAGCGGCGTTCTCTTCGGAGTCTTCCGCCCAGATACAGCCTCCATCCTCATCTTGGTCACGCTTTTGATGCTGCTGGGAGGTGGCGACCACACCATCGAAGCATCTATAGAAACTACCATGAAAGGAAATATTGGTATGGCACAATGCTGAGATGATTCAGCCAAATTATTTGTTGAAGGAGAGGTACCGTGGCACATTTAACTGAGTATAAAGAAGCGGGGAAGTGGGGGAGAGAAATTGTGTATCAATACTTTTTTGAATGGTACAAAGTACAAATTAAACATACGAACATGTGAAATCAGTCAATTAGACTGTGGAATAAGCCAAGACTCAAGCATTTAGTTGGATCACAGAGGCCTAAATTGCACGTTCCTGATTGGACAAAATCGTAATTTAAGTCGAGGGATGTACAAAGCATCTCCATTCCTGATCGAGAGCCATGTGCAGCATCTCATTCCCTCAGCTTGTTTATGTGGGTGCTAAATCTTTCTACTCCTTGTAGCTGAATATCAAGACAGTTCTTTAATGTGGAAACTTTTGGGTTTCATGACAGCCTATTAGTGGTCATGTATGCAGGGTGAAAACTAACTTCTTTTAATACCAATCTGCAGAGTTGTTAAATGAATTATGTGATGTCACTATACAACATACATGGCAACATGCAAAATTGCAAACAGAATTTAAGTCTCTATCGAAGTAAAAAAATATGTAAACCTGTCCTTCATCTAGCTTAGTTCAGAGATCACTTTACCTCTTCTACCCTTCTGGATATATGGTTTTCCATTCAACCTTGGTTGAGAGCTCTTCAGTATTGATGCTGGTAAACTGTCATTATCCGTCGCTGCTAACAGGTCAGGATCACACTGAAACTGTGCCATGAGATAACTTTGTCTTTGTTGCCTGCAGAGATGCCAAGGAAGCACCAAATTTTGCTAAATCCAGTCTGAAATTTAAAAAAGAAAAATTTAATAATACTTGAAGTCTAACAACTGTTAACAATTTGAAGCATTAAGCCTGACTTTCCATTGCTTTTCACTTCCCTCTTCTTGTCTTCCTTGCTTCAAGTGTGAACTTTTGAGAGAAAAATTACACAGACATTCACATGATATGTAAATGGCTTCATCCCTCTAATTTGGTGATGGTATTTGGTAAAATCTTTCATTCAGGCTTGAGTGCAGGCTTTGAAAGGACTGAACTGAAAACAACAACCATATATTGACCTCCAGTATTTCTTCCCTATAAAATTAACAACACCCAATTAAGGGTATGAATTACCATGGAAACTCCCCACAATGATGGTTAAATCTACCCATTTACCGCCAGCTTAGTCTTGACCAGCAGCCACTTGCTTATGAGGTCAAGATCAAACAAATGGGGAAAATCAAGGGTATACTAAGTCCTACTAACTGATCAAACCTTCTTTCCTTTCTGATATGTGATGAAACGTCATCTTGAAAAATTGTTTAGAAAGCTACATTTGCTATTACACTGAGATCATAGAGAGCACTTAAAGCTCAAGGTAAATCCAAAATATTAGGCATGAAGCAAGATGCCTGTCACACTCTAATTAGCACAATTTTCAAACGATCTGTTCTTAACGTCTACAGTCGCTTCAGACGAATCTGTCACAATTTGCCATTACAATGATTGAGACGGGCGATTATGGTCCGGTGACCAGACATTGAATCGTAGGTGGAATATATGTTATTTGGAAGCTTTATGGGGACTAATGGCTTGTTCATGGCTACAATTTTGTCTGCCTTCACCTTTTTAGAGTAACTGACTCTAATTAAGAGAGTCTGGCCTCAAAAAGGGGTGTCAGCCATCACAAACTGGATGTACTTCTCTCGACCATCATGAGGACTGACACCTTACTTATCTTTACAAAACCCTCTGCTGCTATCATCAATTGGGACTACATCGTCACCACACCATTGTGAGCGCACTGTGCAAACCTATCACACTGGAAGGTAGCGACATTGTTGTTACATCGCATGCAGCCTCAAAAATCAGATGAGTTTGCTGTGCATGGCAGGTTTGATTTATCTGCATTCCAGGTGTCATCCTTTGAGAGTCAGTTATCAAAAGGAATCAAGAGCATTCGAATGGGGGGGGGGGGGGGAGAAGGGATCACTTGGAGGACAGTCCAATATGGAGGGGCTGAGATATACCTTTGTCCCCTAGTTTCCAAAGACAAAAACTGGCCCTTTTTTTGTGAAAACTGTCGAGACAAAAATCTGATAAATGAATCAGAAAATAACAACTTATTACGAATTCAGAATTGGTGGCACTAAACAGCATCTGAGGGCCTCTGAGATTTCAAGGAAGTTCTCAAGAAGAGGAAATAGTCACAATTGGCACAGCTTTCTTTTCTTTCTTTTTTAATTAAGAGTGCCATATTGCAATCCTTTGAAATTATCTAAAAACATTGTTAGGTTATTTGCAAGGACAGATCTTTTGCCCTCATCACTTTCTACTGAGATGACAATAAAGTGCTAACTTGTAACTTGATCGAAGACAGCTTCTCGCAAACTCATCAAAAATTTTGTTCTCGAATGCTCCCCCTTCATGAGGAAGTTGCAAATTTTCCTGATTAAAATTGAAATACCTTGCAGTATGACCACAATGACATGTGCTTTGAGCTGAGCATCATTTTGTCATACAGCTACTCGCACCTTTCATTATATGCATATCATTCTGACATCCTTGCTACCTTTTATATCTCTAAGTGATTTCTACTGCCTGATGCATGTATAGGTGCTCTTTTCTGGCAATTTTCTGGAATTTTATAAAATTTCCCGTAAATGACACTTGCAACCCTGCCCGGGATGACTGACTGCGTCAGCAGACCGATAAGGGTTACTTCATGTTGAAACATTTGACAGCTAACACTGAAAAATTAAGGTTGAAAACGTGTCGTATCTTCATTTCCCCAGAGTCATACATTTTATGTACAGCAGTGAAAATAAAAACCACAGGTTCTCTCTTTCAGAGTATGACCAAGGTCACACAAATCATGAAGTTCAAAATTCAATACAGCTAGCTGTGATTCCCATCAGGGATATCATACTTGTTAGGTTGTTTTTGGTTTGTTTTTATATCACAAATCTGGTGAAAAGTGAAGTAACATACACACATGTATGTATGTACTTATGTAAACACTAAATGACAGGGCAAAACTTGGAAATCTGGCATGTTGAAACCTGATGCGGATTTCACTGGGATTCAAACTAACAACATTTCCACTTTCTAGTGTGGATGCTCTTCCAACTGAAGTGTAAATTCCTGATAGTTGGTAAACTTAATTCTTGCTCATCAGATAACCAAGGCATGGGAGAGTATAAACCATTTCAACTCACTACGAGATGAGCGCATTATGTCTTTGAAACACTGTTATTACCATAATGCTAACAACCATAGCAAAAATAAGAAATCATACAATTAAACAAATTCAGTCAGGATCCACAGATAACCAACCTCTGCATGAAGAGCTATAGTAACAATGTTTTAAACAGATTCACTTGAGATGCATCTACACATAACTTTTGCACTTTCCTCCTCCAAATCAAGTGTATATAACAGATTTGTGGGGAAAATACTTACTAAAAGAGATCTACAAAATGACAAATTCTGTCCTCCTTTAATGCAATAGCCATATGAGATTGAGGATAGCTGCAGGGAAAGCAATATGGTTTTAGTATACGCAACTGTTCTTCCACCGATGAAACAATTCAAGTATAAAAACAAGAACCTTTAACTGATAACAGAGTTTGATCAAACCTTACAGAGGAATGTCTTCTGCAGTACATGCCACATTCTCACAATGAAGTATTTTGTATCTAATGCGCCCTGCTTGGAATGTTCCGATAATGTAACTTCAGGAACAGTTTCCAACCCGCTTTCAATTGCATTAAATATGCCAGATATCCCAACCCAGCATCCTCCTTAAAGGCTGTATTGCATCACCCTAAGCTATATTTTTTCCTCCCGGAAAGGAAAATTCTCAACTGGTTCTAAGTTACAGTACTCTTAGATTGACATCGAATTCGAAAGATGCAGAGCAGCTGGTATTACACAGCGTACACAGGGATCCATTGTTTGGATTACACATGTGGCGGAATTTAAGCAGGCTGAGGGAGGGACTAGAGGTAGGTGGTTGGGAGAATTGGAACTGTCTGGGGTGATGCCTTAAAGCCTTTAATTCATATTTCTGGGTCACAGGAAAGCATTTGCATATAGGATGCAAACTTTCACCCTTACAAGTCTCTGGTCTCAACTAGTATGGATTGACTGCAACAATCTGCTACAGTATAATTGAACCCTAGAGTGTATGAGTATTCAGTAAAATTGGTCAGAAAATGTGATTTACTTCACTGAGTTGAGCCAGTATTCCTTGTTTTGATGATGTTTTGGTCACACCCATACTAGTTCATACTTTTTACGAGTGCCTGGATTCATAGGCCCCGGCAATGGTGACCATGCAACGACCAAAGAAATGAATCCAAGTCAATGATATATTTTACCATCAAAAACCAGTGATTTCGTTTCCAGCGATTCTTGATATCTGATTGACTATACGTGGTCAAGTATCACAACAGTAAGGGAATATTTTGTCGGCAATGTAGGGCCGACTGTAGTCGATGTATCCTCGGCCGACAAACAGTAACATTTGTCGATATCAAATAGTATGCGTCTACCTTGGTCCTGATCATTGATGTTAGCGTTCTGTTTTACCGTCCGTTGAAACTCAACTTGGGAAACAGACAGAAAAAATAAACAAACGTACGTAAAGAAATTTACTGTAACTTGGTTTAACCTTGTTGACTTCAGCTGGGGCTGTGAAAAGGTATGCACTCAGTTCCTCTTTTGCGCATCAACGTCCATTTGGTTTTTGCAACTTGCCGATGTATATAGTACTCAATGAAAGCTTTGAAATTGATCACCGACACCATCCGGTTCCGTGTTATCGTACAGGCCGCCAGCTGCAGCAGGTACGGTACGGTACGGTAGCTAGCGCTGTCATTACATCACTAGCACTACACCGAATTCTTCCCGCGAGCAATAGCTCCTCCCCCAATGTGGCTCTTTCCAAGAAAATAGGGAAATAGTTCCCGCCCTTACTTCGTTCACACCCGAATGCATGTCCAATCATCATTCAGAAAGGAATTATGAATATTAAAATTCTAGTTTTTCCACGATAATGCATTGTCAATGAACCCACAGGCATGTTATGTTACGTACCGGCAGGTTTATTGAATAGGGAGCTGAGACTAGACTAGACTGTTCGCTGTGTAGTATTTAGGCATAGCTAGGCACCTGGATACGGATTAACGGTCGAATTTCACGTGAATGAACAACATAGAATTTGCGGGTTATGGTTATAGCCTAGTTTAGAAAACAACGGTGAAAGACGTAGACTTCACTTAGCCGGTCCTGCTTCTGTGTTTCTTCTAAACGATTTGGCAACAGCACTGCAAAGGAAATGGCACCGATAGACGGAGATCAAGAGGGATATTGGGGAAAACCCACTGCTACGTTAGACTGGTGTGAAGAAAATTATGCTGTCACTCCCTATATAGCGGAATTTTGTAAGTTATACTATACTTATCTTCTTATGATCTTACTGATCGGAATAGGCTTGTTAGGCCGAGCAATATAACACTCGAGGTGTGTTATGTTCCCTTCGCTGTAACTTACTGTAAGTGTAACAGTTCCGGTTGTTGTGATACGGTTCAAAGCACATGCAACTAACGAAACAAGTTTTCGCAAGCGAACTGTTAGAATGTTTTCCCGCAAACGTCGAACGAAGTTTAGGCTCAAGTTACGTCCTTGTATCGTGATAGATACAAGTTTTTTTTGTTTTTTTTTCTGTGAGGCAAACCTTAAGTTTAGTTGGCCCTAGTTAGACCGTATTGGTGTAGTCTATAGCCAGGCTATAGGCCTACAGTTGATTAAACTTTAAGCCTAAATGACCCCTCAGTCATGATGTTGATTTGTCAATTTTTTCCCCTGTAAAAGAAGTGCCCCCCAAAATCCCAGTGGGATGAGTGGGGGATGACAAACTTCCATGGGGGGGGGGCTGCCTCCGCCGCATTCCCCTTCTATGTGCTATGATTACTGTTGACAACTATTCAGGTGAATTTTCATGTGTGCTCCTTTGCTGTGAAGAATGTCATAAAACGTACTACAGGCAGGCATTGATTTACTAATATGAGCTCACTCAACATGACAAGACAAAATAAATTCTGGAACCAAAGAGCTGCTTTTGTTAATGTTCAAAGGTCATGATAATTATTTTCAGCAGTGAAGGACACCTGCGGTGTCTATTTTACTTGATTTCTGACAAATAATCATTTTAACCATCCACCCACCTGCTCAAAGTCAGATCTCTCAATAGTCTCTGAAGTGGTTTGTTTTCCCAAAGTCTCCTTATTTACATGGCAACCTGATGATTACCCTCCAAAACATTAGGTACTTTGCTGAAGGGCACAAACTCAACTTTCAAGTAAGTTTTCTTTCCTATCCTCTTGTGTCACATTAATGCACTCTTGATAGGTTCTGGAAACTCTACACCTTGCCCTGTGAACATGTGAAAGACATACTAAAAAGATTTCAAGTAGTATTTAGTAGGGAAGGTGATAAATTTAGAGGAAGACTGCATTGTACAGGTCTATTATAAACTGCCACAGATATTTTGGCCTCATACAGATCACTATGCAAAATCTCAAACTCTGGTAGATCCACATCTCCTTTCCATGCATCTCAGAATTAAGGGAATTTTTTGTTTTCTTTCATTCATGACATTCTGTACTCTTAGTCACTTTAGTGGACAACGGCTTGCAGGAGCCTCAAGTCTCTCTAGTGTTAGCGTGAACTGATAGCCTTCACATCATATTGAATCGCTAACTTTGACCAGTCTCATGGCTGACTCATGTTAATTCCTTGTAGAGGTGATTTGATTCACAATATTGTAAATTTGAGTAACATTGAATTAACATAGTGGTAACTTAAGTAGAAATGGTCAGAAAAGGGTTTCTCAGGAGATTTAATAGTCAATTTCACCTTTCTCCTCTTCCATAATTTGGTAGATTATCTGGATATTTAAAAAACTCAGTGGTGCTGAAGATATGGTCATTGCAATGTGTGATATGAAGCAAAACCCATGAAACAGTTTGGATACATCCCTGAAACTTTACTTTTCCATGTTTATGTTTCCAAACATTACATAAATGAGACAAAAACAGCCTGCTAATATTGTGACTTCATCTGTTGAAACTGATGTACAAGCGAAAAATTTTGCAAAAAGCTCTCCCACTTGGCAAAAAGAAAAGAACAACTCCCTAAGGTTCAAATTTTGTTTTTGGAAACTATATTGAGGGAAGTTCAGATTATTAAAACTGATTTTTGTGTCTTTTGTAAGGGAGAATGGAGAGCGATTGGTGGTCAACTGTTTGGTCTGCTCTCAGGTTAAAAGTTTTTACTCTCAAAGTCTTTGCAGGATGGATGAAGATTAATAGTAATAAAATATGGACAGGAACCTTACTGAGGCCCATGTACATTTATGTCTTTATCTCAAAATTTATCCTTCTTTCAGTTGCAATAGGATATATCTCTCTGTACTCCATCAAGTCTGCGTCTCAGCATTTCCAATTTTCTTTTGAACAGTAGCAGGTTTACCAACATGATGTTGTGAAAGAAGATCAACTGAAGGGAATAAACATTTGTCCCATCCTTAGTTTAAAAAGTCATCAAAATCTTGAAATTCTCTCTTAAGTAGTTTTTATGATGTTTGCCTATAAGCAAGGTGTTGTCAGAGAGTTCCTATTTGACTAGCAACTCTTTGGTGATATACTGCAAAACTACAGCAATTCAGCAACAAAAATGATGTCACACAATGAAAAAAATACCCTTTCATGCATTAGCATAGGAGGAGGTATACGAACAGTTTGGGGTGACTGCATATTCCCTTTAGTATGCCATAGATCTGGCTGTGGAAGGAGTCAGATTGTCTCGGAGGAATATGTCTCGCATGGGACCAGGGACTTGCTTTTCCAAAATAGCAACTCCCTGATGTGAAACTGTATTAAGAAGAAGCGTGTGCCTTCATCTGGAGATCAAGAGAATACTGTTTAGCACTTTGTACATTGCTAAACATGTAGTCTCACCATCAGTTTTTAGAAAGCTGTAGTTGGTTTTTTTGCCTTGAGTAGGCCTCTTTTTCATGTAGAAATAGCACTTCATGCACGTCATTGCTGCTAATTATTTTTAATTCAGCTGGTCTTGTGGGGTACATTGGTCTCAACTTCATTATTCACACAATTTGTGTGATTGTACATGGTCGACGAACCGTTGAAACTTTTTTTTTCAGAATTGCCTAGTGGTGAAAGATACACCGGTGGTGACATGAGACCAATTAATTGGTTTATAGAGCCAGTGAGAATAAACCTACATTTATTTTTAACGTAATTATTGTTTTGCAATCCATGCAAAGCTCTGAAAATTATGAACCCTCAAAGTCAAAGCAAGCAAATATTTCTAAAGACAACTTGGACAAGTAAAAAAACTTTTGCAAACCTGGTAAACCCTTATCCTATGAAATTAAATAGCATTGCGTACTTGCCAATGGCCTGCGATATTTATTTATTTTAGCCAAAAACACTTGCTTATCCTCAAAGCTTTTGTCTGTGCAACTGTCTGTGCAAAAATTCCTGGAAATGCAGATCAAATTTCAATTTAGAACTCCTAAATTGTGGGTGCCACTCATGGAAAGGAATTTTTACGCAAAATTGAACCCGGTAGAGCCTGTCGGTCTGAGTCTACTGCAGACTTTTTAGTACCACATTCCACTGATGTGACATGTGCTTGCAACAACATTAGTTACAGCTTCTCGTGAATGTTTTCCTGTTATGGCATGCCATTGTTCAGTTTCCTTCTGTCAGGATAAAGTTGCAATTCACAGTCAGGGCACTTCACTTTATTGATTGTGGACTAACAGATGTTTTTTGAGATCTTTAGGAAATTCTTGTCACTATTAATAGACCATGGAGTCGTGGCGATATCTGGGATTTGTAGGTGCATGGATTTTCCTCCCACATTTTCATGAATTTGGTAGAAGGCAGAGCTTTGCAGGTGTTATGTAGGCTTACAGTACCCTCTGATATTAAACATAAATGCTGCTAAGTTGTCCATGGAAGTCGTCAGATTTCTTGCACTCGAGGTTTGTATAATAAGTTCCTAAGTCAAGACAATTTACATGTTAATGTATAAATTATATTGTGTATTGTTCCTTGAAATTTCTGGAAGGAAGGTATCATAGTGGCAATGTTCATGCCTTTGTTTTCTAAACACATTAATGGGACTATTCAGCAGTTGTTTATTTATCAAATTCATCTTGTTTGGGTGTAAAAAAAGAGGAGTTGTTCAGTCGGTCCCCAGAGCTTATGTCAGCACCAGTGTTTAACATTTTGCCATGAACATTTTAATTGTGCTGTTGATGACCTCAGAGGAGCATTGCTGTACATAGTGCAGGAAGCTTATTAAACTAAGTCTTTCTTCTCAGCTCGCCTACTTGGCCATTTTGAAAACACTTGTCAAAGTTCATGGATGGTCAGGTTCAAGTTTGAAGGCGCCAGGTGTTTATCGGTTGACAAACGTGTTTTTTTTGTCTAAAGTTGATCCTCTGACATTACTTAGAGCCAGCAACCTGTGGGAAACTGAAAATACCATCGATGACTGAAAAACACATTTGATTTGATACCCTATAAGTGCATAGCATCATGTTATTGATATGACTGATGGCATTTCATTGACATACTGTCCAGCATATTTTTTTTTTTTTTTTGGGAGGAGGGGTTTGTCGTTTCTCTAGGTTTAAACAAGGCAGAGCAATTTTGGAGGCAAGTGACCACTGAATGGTGATAAAGCATGGTATTTCTCTGTGCACTGGTATTTCTATAAGAAAGTTCTGACCCTTTGAAACTGGTTTTCTGATTTTCATATTGTTATATAGTGTTGTATTGTGTTTGTTAACTGCAGGAATAAAGAAAAACCAGAAACCAGGCCTTGAGGGCATTGTTTTGATTGGAGTTCACACAATGACAAATAAGCATCCTAAAATAGAAGAAGTAAAAACAAAAGTTGTGACAGTGTGCAGTGAACATTTAACTACAGGATTTGACTACACTGTAAGATCTCTCTCCATTATGATATGAGAAGTGATTCATTTTGTTTGAAATTCCAAATTTACAAACATCACTGTGTATATAACACCTTGGTGCAAACTTGTATGTAAATTCAATTATTTGAGCCAAAGGACGCTGTAGATTTGAAGCAGCTGTGCCTACCTGCATCATGCACACAGCAATCATGAGCATTTTCCTACGTGTAGAATTTGACAATCACCAGAGTAATATCCCTCTTTCTCACTCCCTGTACGTACTGCAGTCCTGACGTAGCATTTTTCCTGTATGTATAAAATCCTGAATATTTAATTAGTCTGAGTCCCATATGTCGGTTCCAACCCATACATGAGGCAGTTCCAATGTTTGTAATTTGCTTTTTAGTACAGTGCAATAAAAAAAAAAAAAATAATGTACCAGCACCTTGTAGGCAGCTACTGCAGTCTCGTCTATTTTGACTGTGAGGAAACATGCAACTGGGAAGGGTGGAAGCTTCTTCTTATTTATGATCTTCTGTGTTAGAGTACCTCATATCCAGCAGTATAAGCGCATGGTTTTATGCCTGAGAGAATTAATGATCTCAGACTCAGACTGTTATTGTTAGCAAGCTTGCTTACAATGTAAGTGAGCCAGCTGGCAAATTTTCACAGTAACTGCTGTGGCATGTATCCATCTGACAGCACATGTAGCCACAGTATACATAGCTTATAGTGTCTACACCATTGAGTTATACTACAGAACCAACCTGATTACATAACATGGGAGTGTGATAACCATGAATGGATGAATCCCAGTGGTGTGCACAGGTCATTTATCTGGCCTTCACACTGTAGTCTTGGTACATGTATACTCCTTAGTCATTGTTGGGATACACACATGTGTGCATGACTAGACTTATGGGATGTCTGTTTGTTTACCCAACAGGTCCACTTGTGTTCTGTGGCCCAGTGTCTGAAAGATTATTGATTTTGCTTGCCTCTGCATGTAGTGCTAAAGGATGAGGCAGCGAGAACAAATATTACAGGGAACTAGATACTATAGGTTTGCATGATAAAACTCTGCCTTACGGTAGGAGGCAAACATAATTTGTCTCAGTCGATTAGTTGAATGCAGATCATTACTGCACTACCTTAAGACATTAGGAGTACAATACTTTATTGCTCTCTGATTACTGGAATATGGGAGACAGTGAAACACTCTTCTATGAAGGTGATGACATGTCAGCAATTCAACGTAAGTGTAGGCTATATTCGTCAACATTTAATAGTGGTGTTGTGATGCATGAAACTTTTCTTGAAATATCACTAACATTTTTCCTTCAATCACCAAATGATATTGTGATATCACTGGGGTGTAAGTTAAGGTTACCAGACAGTTCTGGATTACGGGGAGGGGGGAGGGGCACAAAAGTATGTTCAGTCCTCCAATATTTGCCAAGTGCATATGAAAGTGGATGCATTTAATTCTTGTGATTCTTGTATCATCTCAACCCAGATCTGGTATATTTTTCATTGACTGATTTTTGACTCCTTGTTGAAGGCATGCAAGAAATCTATGTGGTCATGACAGCGTGTGTGTGTCTGTGTACGTGTGTGTTCATGTGTGATGCCTTGGCATGTAAACACGATAATTCAAGAAGGGAAAGGTGCCTGAACTTCAAAGTTCTTGCTTGTGCAGATGGTCCAATGTGAGTAGATGATCCATATTGTTTTTCAGGGAGGTAAAAGATCATTTGAGGTCACTATAAGGTTAAAGTCTGAAAATATACTAAGGAGGATATCTCAGCAACTGATTGCTGCTAGAACTTCATGCTTGTCATGTATGTAGCCCTTGATGAGGGGATAATTTCTGTCATTTTTAATGGAGGTCAAAGGTCATGAGAGGTCAAAGGTCATGTGAGGCCAATAGAGGTCATAGTTGCTGGGAAGTCGCTGGAACTTCATACTTGATGTGAAGGTTTTTCATCATTAGTAGATGATCCCTATTGTTTTTCATGGAGGTCAAAGGTCATTTGAGGTCACCAGAGCTTAAAGTATGAAAACCTACTAAGTGAAATATCTCAGCAACTGAATGTTACTGGAACTTCATACTATATAGTCACATTGGTAGCCATATAGTCACATTGGTAGCCACTGTTGTTGGAGCTTCAAAGGGTTACCATAGGTAACTCTTAATAAGTAGATGATCTGTGCCTCTTTTTATCGAGGTCAAAGGTTATGTAAGTTCAATAGCGGTCATAAAACCTTGAAAACCTTGTAAATACAGTATTTGTATGAGGGAAAGTTGCTGGAACTTCAATCTTGATGTGTTGGCTGTCCATTGTAGTAGATGTTTCCTGTTATTTCTTGTGGAGGTCAAAGTTCATGTGAGGTCAGTAGAGGTGAAAATTGAAAAGGTCAAAATTGTGCAGTCCTACACATTCTCGTGTACTATGTCGATTATTTGGTGTAATGATATGTACTCAGTGGTTCCTTTGATTTGACATTATGATACATAAATGGTACCTACTGTAACCTAAATGAGTCAGAACGGGCAATATCTAGACCACTCCTTCATATTGTAACACTGGATCTAGTGTCCCAATAATATGGTCCCCTTAGGGTAAGTGTGTAGATGATATCATATCGCTTGGGATATTTCTCAAATGATATTGGGAGCAAAGTCTTGTGTATCAATTTTTTTGCTGATCCCAACAACACTAATGTGTAATGTTGCTTGTTCTGTACAGTGCTCTCCATAATTATTTAACTTGTTTGCAGTGATGACATTGACGGAGGTGGCCACCAGAGTCATAAATTCTAGGCAGGAAATTATCTGCTCTCAAAAGTTTGTCAATATGCGAATATTTCCACATGTGACATTTAAAGTCGCTTAACTCTGATTTACAACGTGACTCATTTCAAGTTTGATTCTCTCTTTTTTCTTTCCATTTCTTTTAGGGAACACTGTCAGCAATCTGGTATTCTTCATCTTCCCCGTTGTCACTGCTAGTTTCTTCGTTCGTGATAGGGTGGAGAAGCGGTTTCTACTGTCATGTCTAGGTTTTTTAAGTAAGTATCTCTATCACTGTGTCTGCTAAACACAACTTCTGTGAGTGTGCTTCAAGCATAATAACTCCATGCTTCAAGCAAATGACAAACAAATGGTAAGTGGGAGATGGATTTGAGGGGAGAATGGAGGGGGATTGCTGAACTTGAGGCGGCTATACAGGGGCTAACATGGAATGGCAAGTGCCAAAGGTGAGAGTAGAACTGTCAAAGGTGAGAGTTCTGGCTAAGCTGGAATGGAACTGCAAAAGTTTGGCACCAGTACTTACCTCACTTCTGTACCAGTGTTGTGTATATTACCTGTGCTGTCCACTTGTTCAAAATGATTACAAACAGGAATACAGTTCTGTGCTCCTTACTGTTGTAGTAATGTGTCGCCACATGGTTCAAATAACGGAGTGGTGTAAAGCAAAGGTCACACTAGAGCGATTCATTTCAGATCACATTTTTGCACTGAGTTTCAAATTAAATCTTCTCCAAATGTAGTCGAAAAGAGCCAAAAATTTGTGATCTTATACTGTCATATACTGTATGAAGCAGATTGTGACTGATACTAATATCGTAGTTTGATCTACACCTAAGCAATTGCTTAAGTATGTACAGACCAGCTCTGCCCCACTTGCCCCCACTACGTTGCCAGTCATCATTGCATAGTAGCTTGTTGACAAGATTGTGGTCTGTGATGGGCAATTTCAACCATACTTCTGTTGGCTAGCTAGCTAGTATGTCCGTCAACATGAGCAGAGCCCAATTATTGTAACTTTTCATGGGAACAGGTAAAGAGAAAACAGCGGTAACTTCAGCGTGTTACCTCTGTAAAGTAGCTGGGTTGAAACCCTATCAAGCCCACAGTGTACCAGGCTCCCTCATGCAGCACACACTATGATTGTTAGGTTTGTAAACTATTGTAATGAAATAAATTGGTCATTTGAGGTCAAAAGAGCTAAAGTATGTAAATCAATTGAGGGATCGAGATCTCTCAGCTACTGAATGTTGCCATAACTTCAAACTTGTGACAGTGGTAGCACTGACTGTTGATGGAACTTTGAACTGTGACCATTGGTCATTCTTAAAGGGAAATAGGGCGTTTAGAATACACCAACATGACATACAAAAGTAAACAGCGGTAATCATTTTCAAACCATTCAGTCTCATCAATAAATATCTACCAAAGTTTCATCTTCTCAAAACATTATGCATGTGATGAGTAATGGAAGGTGCATCATTTAAATTTTGAAAAGTTTGGGTGAACAAATTAGTGTGAGTAACAAATAACTGAATTTCTGTCTTTGAGGAGCTTATTTCTTGAAAAGAAGGCTACTGCCCTTCCTTATTTTGAATAACCTATCATTCTAATTTCATAAACATTGGTTTAGAAAACATGGATGTTTTCTCTCAAACAAACGCCCTATTTCCCTTTAACAAGCAGATGATCCCTGTCATTTTCATGCCAGTCAAAGATCATGTTGAGGTCAGTAGAGGTTAAAGTTTGAAACCTTGTAGATGTGGCAGTACTGTATCTCAAGAAGGGTGAGGTGTTTTAACCTCAAAATGGGTATATGTGTAGTTCTGTCCTTTGTTTTTTATGCTTATTTGCAAGGAATCACAGTCATTTTTACTTTCTTGTTAGTCTATGTTGATATGTGAGACTATTAATGCTTCATTTCAAGGATAATAATTGTTAACTATCTTGAGACTTTACTGGTGCTGATAAATTTGGGAGGTACCTGGTACTGTAGCAGCTAAGGCTAAGAATGGCGTACATTCAGAAATGATAAAGAACATCAAGTCATGTGATGTTCATGGTTTGGGTTTCTTTTTAGTCAGTGGGAGAAGAGAAATCCTTCTCACTGTTTCATTAATTTCATGTGCAATCAACCTAAAGACAGAACTGTTCACCGATCAGCAGAACATGGACAGAACATGGACAGCCATGCTCTAATGATGGTCGATCGGGGCTGAAAGACCTGTGCAGACGTTTTTCATACAGACATGTGCTACAACTAGATTAGAGGATGAATGGGGACCTTAAAATTTAGCAACTAGATTCACAGTGCTTACATATTCTAGCCAAGTTGAAAGCATTTGCTGAAACTAAGACCTTTAGGTATTAATCTCTTTGATATCACAAGTATAATTTTCACTTTGCCGCAGTTTGAACCCTCTGCAAGTACTGTATTCCACCCTCCATTTTGCCAGCTTTTAAGACTGACAATGCACCCAAAGGGTATATTATTTTCGAGAGTCACATTTCATCTTGTAGGTAATTTTTTTTTTTACTTTTTCTGATATTTTGCCCACTGCTTGAGGCTGAAACTGATATCTTGTCTATGGCAGTTCATGGTGAAGTGGCTGTGCAGTATGTGTAATGCAATACACATAAAACAGGCTATCAGTTGGATGACACCATATGAAGCTTGCTAAAATTAGCTCATGCAATGTCAGCTCTGTAAAATGGATTTGAAGGTAGCGGAGTGTATGTGTATGTTTTGGATAGATCTTCGATGTCTGTCATCTAAAATACTGTAAATGTGACATAAATGCGTACTCATGTAGCTTCCATTCATTTGATGTCACATATTGGCCAGTAGAGAGATCGCGAATTTTTTTTTTAAAGAGACTGCTTGCTTTGTGAAAATTCGCTTAACTCTTTTACACCTGCCAAGTTTCCTTTACATACTAATGACAAATGGTCACACTAAGAGGATCCCAATGTTTCACATACAATGGAAATTAATGAGTGAGTAATTAACGATTTAATTTGGTTTTTGAAAATTCTTGATCAGACACTTTTAACAATAGCACCATATTCACATGTACACAACCAGTACAAGTAACGATAAAAAATTCAAAAATTTTGATAGTTGTCATAACTATTGGATGTGAATCTTGACTAATTATACTGCAAGTATTGCCACGTGTTTATACCCTTCAAAATGACCACAATCTTTGTTGATATCAACTCAATGAGCCCCTTTAAAACCAAAAGGCTAAATAACATCCGCACTTGTTGGGGTACAGTATGTAACTTGCAAGCCTTTATGCAATACTTGAAGGTTGTGTGACATGCTACTAGAAGAGAGCAACCTTCATACAAAAGTTGCAAAGTAAAGTCCTTAGTGAAAATCCATTGGAATTTTGTTTATAGCTATTACCGTTTTGGAGTTGTAACTTTTCAAAGTTTGAAAAAAAAAGTACAGAACAGATGACATTGTCAGTTTTTCTTTTGTTAACGATGTATATTGCGCCTCTTCATTACTTAATTACTGAGTTTCACATTGGTAAGTGATATCCATATTTTTGAAAGGAAAAATACATGCTTCCAAAATAAAACCCTCTGGACATATTAAATTCTCAAATGTCCTCGAAGTAAAGGTTACATAAACAAAGAATTAACTTAAGACATATCATGGGAGTCCATCTCTTGATGTCACAAATTTACTTACTTGGCTACAGTAATGTTTATTCATGACACAGCTGTGAGACACTAATTTAACTGTAAATTTGTCAATCTTTGACAGATTTGGATGGAATTTGTGGCTGCAGTATTTTCAACATTTTCAATGCTTCAGTGCACCCAATACTCCAAAGTGTCATTTTCGTGTCACATGACCTTTACGAAGTCACTTTATTTGAAGAAGTAACCCTCCAGTTTACAAATCAATGAGATCTCTGATGCCTATATAATATGAGATTGTCATTACATGTGCATGGTGTCAATGGCATATATTGAAGAATAAGCCTTGCAGACCCCTTAATCCTTAAAGGGAGCATAGAAATATCTTGAATCCAACATGTTTTGGGAGGGATTTTCCCCTCCTTAGTAAAATTAGGTAACTGTGAAAGATCTTTGACCTTTGGATTTTCCCTCTCCTCTTGTGAACATGATACGTAGGAGCTATTGGAAAAGGGTAAAAAAGCTCAACTTTTGTGGGTTGAAGAAAAACAAAAAGCCCACACAAATTGAGGAAGTTAGAGAATGACATCATATACAAACTTTATAAGAAACCTATAAGTGTAAAAAAAAGTGTCAAATTACATTGATTGTCCTTTATCAGTTTCCTCTGTTTACACAAGTGTACAACATTCACTCTCTATCACCTTTGCTCTTCCTATTTTGGTAAGGTAGGGGGGAGGAGGGGTGATCCCTTTTGAGGATTTGCACATTCTGCACATTCTGGTGTGTGGGAACAGTCTGCCTAATAGATATACCTCAACCATTTCTTATCCCTTTACATAGTCTTTCTGTTCTGTCTCTAACAGAAATATAGAATTTTGCCATGAGAAGTTCAGCAATTTAGACCTCAAGGGTTTCACAGCTCCTAAAAAATTGATCAACACACTTGTTCACGCTTTGATCATGTTTCATCTTGTATTATCCATCCTACATGATATAACCTACTGTAGTCGGCTACACAGTCTGCCATGCACACCTGTTGCACATGCCGTGTATTGTTCTCATGTGAACAGTGCCATATTAGGTGTGTGAATTAGAACAAAAGTGGCCAGAACATTCAGATACCGCTTCCCACAGTTCACCTTCCATTCAGACTTTTGGTGAGAATTAAAACGTACAGATAATGAATATTTCTGCCCTGAATGTGTTTTCATCGTAGGCAGTAAGGAGGAGGGACAATGCCTGCCCCCCTGTTAACAATGTTACAATGAAGTCATATCAGGACCAATTGATCATTCTTTAACTTCAAGTTCCCTTGGCAGTTCCATTGAGAATGGAATTGCTTCTAGTTTTGTCATCATTTTAACTTGAATCATTATTTTCACACCATGTCGTTGTCTGGTGTGTTAAATATATTTTGCAAAATTATGCTTGAGAACAAGAACTTTGCAAAATAATCTGGACTAAATTAAAAACAATAAACCTTTTCTGCTACTTACAGAATACAGCTAACATGTAATTTGTGGTTATGAAAACTAAGGCTCAGCCGTACCAAAGCATTACAAATTAATGCAACTTTACCAGGCCAATATACAGCACACTTGTAATGTTTTAATATTGCTTGCAATGTAAATTAATTTTCCAGATTTCATGATCTTGTTTCAGATATTCTAATTTTGTAAAAATACTTTATGGCAAGGACACCATTTTCCTACAGCATTTTCTTGTCCACTACAAGTTTCAGGTCTCCTCTGGTAACTTGGCCAGTGAAAGCAGGATGTGCTGTTATTCCTGCATTTTCAGAAGCGCTTGAAAGGACTGGCTGTACTTCTTACAGCTGAAGAAAGCCATAACAGCCACCTTACCTTGGTCTTTTTGCCAGAAAATAAAAAGAAAATGACAAATTTGAGAAGAAAAGAAAATGCTATAAAAATTGCATGAGAGTTTTGTTAAGGTACCTTGCATTGAATTCCTGTATGTTTACCACAGGACCTATTTCTGCATACAATTTAGTGAAAAAAAACTAACCTCCTAGTGCCGTAATTAACACTTTAATTTGTGAAATTTCTCCTGAAAGAAATGTGACATAGATGATTTCCAGTTTAGTATGAAAGGGAAGAGCAAAGATTAATGAAAAAGGCTTTATTTACTTCACTCCTCACTTACCTGTCTCAACACGACAGATGTACTCCCATCCACCACAGGTTGGTAATGCTGTTGTTTTGAGACAGGTAAGTGAGGTTGTCAGTAAATAACGAAACCAGGTAAGTTGTGGGAGTTCTGTTTCACTCTAGTCTATCATGCTGTTTATATGCTCACTATACAACCAATAAGCAACCACTGCTATCAATCACTGAAGTCATTATTTTGGAAGATACGTTACAGCAGGTTACGTGGTTGAAACATTCCTTGATTAGCTCAATGCTCAGAATTCAGTCTGAAGCTTTATTGGCTTGAAAAATCTATTTCATCCAGCTACTTCCGTTGTCTACTTAAAGGGAAATAAGGTGTTTGTTTCACAGAAAACACCATAGTTTTAAAACTAATGTTTGTTGACATAGAATGATAGATTGTTCAGAATAAGGAAGGATAGTAACCTTTTTTTCAAGAAATAGGTTTCCGCAGATAGAAATGCAGAACTTTATTTGTTGCTCAACAATAATTTGTTCACCCAAACTTTTCAAAATTCAAATAATGCATCTTCCATTACTCATCACGATCATCATGTTTTGACTGGATGAAACTTTTGCAGTTGAGAGATTGACTGCTTTAAAATTTCCTAAAGCTAGTTTCTTTAGATGTCATGTTGGTATATTCTAAATGCTCTATTTCCCTTTAAAGAGAAGTGTTCTGTAGCCTAGTTCTGTATCTTGTTTCCTTGTTGTAGCATTTTCTCATAAATAACGCAGTTGGATCAGTTTTAGGTATGGCTGACCCATACCATATCTGCGTCACATGCCTAATTACAGTGTGCATGATACAAAATTATTAAACTAGTCAGTCTGTACTTGTGAAAAAAGAAAAATTTCACTGCTACCATCATCATCATCATAAAACCTCCAATAAAACGCACAGTCTCTCTTTCTGTTTCACCTCCTGTAAACAAAGCGCTATCGTAATTTGTGATGCCTCCCAACTCTGTATATATTCTACTTGTAATACAGTACAGATACAGGTACTGTAGATGGAAGTTCTGAGAGAGACACTTTCAAAATCCTCTGCTGTTTGTGTATGGCATTCATCCTGATGGGTGGAAGAAATGAGCAGCAAATTGGATTTTAATGGTAGAATTTTGAACAACCATCTCCTTCTTTCAAGTTTCTCCAATGAGAGTGGGGCGTGAGAATTACCTGCAGTTATAACTAGATGTGATCCTTGTGTCTATTGTTGATGTTGCAAATTTTGTGCCAGACTGCCAGCATTGTGCCAGCATTTTGACTTTCATTTTTAGCTCACACACCAAGTGTGTGAGGTATTAGAATGAGGCTGACGTCGTCAACTTTTTTCAAAAGCTCCCTCTTTCTTCAGTTTTTTAGATATTTGTGCGACATTTTTTCAGTGTGTTTTTTGGGATAGAAGTATTTTTTTCCACCTAATTACATTTTGACTGGCTTAATTTATAGGTGAGTTGGAATGTAATTTTTGGAGGAAAATCTGGTTTGTGGTTGTTTTTTTGCACACGGCACTCTAATTGAATGGGTTTAGCTGGAGAGCTATTCTTTGGTCACTCTAGTAAACAGTAATCGAATTTTACAGGTGGGCTGGCCAGCCTTTCTGCCCTGTGGGTCGTCAAGTCCAACTGAACTCTCACCTATCGATATCACATTCCGATACTAGTAAATTGACATGCAAATTAAGTTAGTGAAGCATGTGGCTTAGTGATCATTGTAAACTCTTAAGATAGGTTGATAAACAGAGTTGATTTGTTGCATCATCAACACTGCAGTGTTTTTACAATGTGTCCATTGACTTGGATTATCTTATTACTGCCCATAGTAAAGTTTGAACATGTACAGAGAACAGCAACAAAAAGAAAAAAAAGACTTGTACAACGCTCAAACTCACAAACCATGTACATTGTAATTTTATAACCATGGCAAAAATCTAGTCCAGGGCACATTTCAATTTAGATTCAGCCAAAGCCTGCTCTGACAGGATCTAAACATTATCCCTTGCATCCTTACATGTTAAACAGCCTAAAGTAGATGTAATCTTCTTTACAGACCATAGCTGGTACACCTAATACCATTTGTCAACATCACATGTTGAAATTAGTATATTACGCTGGCATATGATAATGTCACAGGCTTGATAGTGTGTCAACTAGATACTTTTTGCATGTAACATTTTGTCACCTTCCAAGTACTGTACTTTCATTTTGCAATGCCACAAACAAAGATAACCTCTACTTAGTTCAGTGACTGCCCTAAGTTTCGATACCCCTATGTTCCGACATACTCACGTTTCGACATGTACACTTAAATTCAGCAGCTGATCAATGCGTCATTACTACACCGGGCATCATAGCCGGGACTCAAAATGGTGCCTGATGTACTGAATGTGTTGCAACATATGAGTGTCAGAACATGGGGTGTGGGAAGAAAAGTGTGTCAGAATGTAGGGCTACAACCCTCAGTTTAATTGTGTGAGCTACAGCCGCATTGCTGCGCTAGTCTATTCACATACTGTGTAAAGCTGCCCATGTGGTTGATAAGGGACTTTGAAGGACCATACTTCTGCATGAAAATGCTAACAATGAGCATAATTAGTCAAATCCCTCATCCTCTAGTTATAAACAATGTCAGAAGTTTCAAAGTTTGAGCCTCAGCTTATAACGATCGTGTGCAAATGGTTTATTAATCTGAAGATTGTCTGGTCACATATTTTTGAGAATCAAATTAGAATTGTGTGTTTATTCATTTCTCAGGTGTTTCTTTCATATGCAGTATATTATGATTGTCGTAATTTGGATATTTGTTTCAGTTTATGAAAAAGATTGCAAGTTTTGTGTTAAATAAATTTAGTGAATTTCATAAACCAACTTGATTACTGCTTTAAGGATTCACTGGACGCACACAGCAAAAGCATATATACCTTGTAGGTCTACAGTGAAGTCCATCTCACTATTACTGCCTGAAGTATCCTCTCCTTTATCCTCTCCTTTAATCGTAATACAGTACATACAAATAAAAAAAAAAAAACCTTATTTGTTCTTCCATTGCTGTGTGAGAACAACATTAGTCCTGTCCAAACTCTCAATTACAAAGCAATTCAAGACCTGTATGCCTTGCTTTAGTATTCCCAAAGTACTTGTTATTATTTTGTGAAGTAGGAAAGAAAGAAGAAGAGCAAAAGACATCTCACTGAGTGTTAATATATTGTCTCTCATCTGTCAGAAGTTTGTGTTGTATGTGCTTCCCATATAGGCCTACAGTGTGTACTCAGAGCTAATCAAACTTCTGATAGAATAATAATTCCGTCTGTGCCTTGGTCAGAGAGTTCTCTTGTTCTGCAAAGTTGTTTGGACAGAACCTGGCTTTGTCAGGGAAACAGCAAACACCAGTGAAATTTGGGAAAGAAAATCAATACTTTTTTTTTGCTTTTAATTGAGGTCACCTTTGCCTCAAACCTTCCAAGTTGAAAGAAAACAGTCATCCCTCAGGTTTTAATCAAAAGGAAATGGTTTGTTGAGGCAATCTGCAATTTAAATAGTATGTCTTGAGTACAGAAGAAAGTGTTTTTCTGGGGAGTTGAGGGCAACATGATATGGACCCAAAAAAGGCAACTTTCCGTCATCAAACTTGTTAATTTTACCAACATACCAGTTAAAGGGAAATAGGGCGTTTAGAATATACCAACATGGCATACGAAGAAAATAGCTTCAATCGTTATTAAACCATTCAGTCTCACCAATGAACATATGCAAGAGCTTCACCTCCTGAAAGCGTTATGCATGTGTTGAGTAACGTAAGATGCATCATTTGAATTTTGAAAAGTTTGGGTGAACAAATAATTGTTGAGCAACAAATAACTGAATTTCTATCTATGAGAAACTTATTCCTTGAAAAGAAAGCTACGGTCCTTCCTTATTTTGAATAATCTGTCATTCTACCTTTACAAAAACTGACTAAATCTATGGTTGTCTTCTGTAAAACAAATGCTGTATTTTCCTTTAAGTTACATCAACAAACTTGTTTCGAAAGGAAACATGCAACAGTGGGTAACAATGACCTGATTTCAGCAACTATCTATCACCAAATTTGTTAACAGGGATGCCTTGTATTCTTTCAGCCATTTTGTATTTTTGTCAACCACATGTTTTCCATCAAAAATTTGTGTACTTTTCATCAGCAGTGTAACAGCATGAGACACTTGAATCTTTAAAGGGGCTCACTGAGTTGATATTGATCAGTTTGTGAGGTTATAGAAGGGTACAAACGTATGATGATGCTCATCGTTAGCATAATTAGTGAAGATCCACATCCAGAAGTTAGGAAAAACTCTCAAATTTTTTGAATATTTTGTATATTTTTTTTTTACTTGTACTAGCTGTGTGCATAATTTTCAAAAATGTCATGAATTTTCAAAAACCAAAATGAATCGTTGATTACTCACTCATTAATGTTCCTTCGTATGCAACAAATGGGGATTCTCTTAGTTTGACTATTTGTCATTAGTTTTTGAGGGAACACCTGACAGGTTCAGGAAAATTTAGTGAGTTTCATGGAACAACTCAATGAGCCTCTTTAACATGATATCACTGCAGGCTAATTATGAAGTTTGCAGTGCATTGTTGTTACCACAATGGATTTCCATTTGCCAACTTTGCCTTTTATCTTGGCCCCATATCGTAATACTTCTAACCTAAAAAAACACCTTCCCTGGAATTTGCAAGCCAGAGATTATGACATCCAATGTTGCTTTGTGCAATTTTCCTACATCAGGTTTGGCGGTTTCCTTGCCCTCATTGATGAATACAGTAGTCTTGTTACTTAGCTTCTGTAATGTATGCCACAAAAATGTTTTCCACTAAGTCCATCCTACTCCTATCATGTGTCATTCCTAGGAGTGGACTTTAATTTAAGTTAAAGGGTGGCCCTCCTGATGCCCATCATAATAGAGACAGTAAGAGAGGTGAGGTCAGCTAGCTTGGGAGGAACTCACCAGACAAAGATCACTAGAACTGATGGCTAGTCTGGTAGAGGTAGTGGACTTAAATGTGGCCATTGCAAATCTGCCTCTAATTCCAGAAACAGAAAATAAGAAGGTATCAATTCCCTTACAAGAGGAAGTGCCTGAACACTTACGGTTGTGCATGGTTTAGGACTAACAACCAGATGGGCTCGTCATTCTCTCCAGAGACTCCGAGCATCGATGACAATTGATGTATCATCAGGGCCCATGCATTAACCCACTGGCAGGATATGACACTTGTAAGAGAGTAGTCTTGAAGCACTTTTTACATAATAACCCGCTAGAGCTTTTGGCATGCTGGCAGAAAGGGATTGAAATTGGTTGATGTAACATGTACTGCACAAGTACCTTCCACCATGAGTACCACAGTTGCTGTCTCCACTTAGCTGGAACATCGTAGAGGCATGTACTCTCCCCTTCTTCCATTCTTCCATTATGCCTGATGCCCAAGGTCCTATTGCAGATCAGACAGTTGATGTGCAGGAGTATATTGCCAGTCTAGTCAAGGTGACCATGATGTTAGGATCTGTCTTGGCTCCTGATAGACATATTGATCCTATTTCGGGACAAGGTGAACAAGAAAGAATGGGACGAGACCCAAGGCAATCACATGCCTCCTTACCTCTTGGAGATCGTTTGGAGATCTCTCAGAGGGGAAGCAGGATTTCTGGAATACGTGATGCTCTTGGCTGCAAAGTCAACGAGGAATTACAAACTTACAGTTTCAGTGTGCAGTGTTTTTATGACTGGGACCATCACCCAACAGAGGAGTCTCTCTTGCTCCATGGTCCAACTGGCAGGTCCCTCTTTCCTGTGGATGTTTTCTGCCAAATGAAAGCACACACTGGTGTCAATGATTTGCAACTTCAGGTTGGTCCCCAGCAGCAGTCAACAAAGGAATTAAAGGTAACTTGATGATACCATCCAACACAGTTGTATACCAATTGCTGAGGGGCATGGCCAACTCTACATGACATTGGCTAGTGTACTGTGACTACCCGGTTTATAGCACACTATCCAAGCTAGTGTTGTAACTCCTTATCCAAGGACCTGTGTTGGGAACTTATGGAATAACTTTCCTTGGCCACCCATGCACGTGCAAACATGTGTTGCAGACAGAGACATAGATTCCAGGGAATGGAGAATTAGCCCCCCCCCCCAATATTCGTTCACGAGGATTATGGATTCTGCGAGGGAGTTAAATGTAAATTGGAGAATTGTTCCCTCCTCCAAGAAGAATTTGAGATGTTGTTTGGTCAAGCAAATGGTATGTGATCCGCCAAGCTTCCACAATGAGGTGTTGTATAGATAATTCACCGTTCTCAGGTGGTTTGTTCACTGATGGTAGTGTTAAAATCATGGTTGCAAACACATGCTTGTTGAATCACTCAGTTGGCAAACATCTCCTTTTCACCAGTTACTAATTTGGTTTGCTCGGTTGCAAATTTTGAGTAATCACTGATTATTGTAGCTGAATTTCATGGTAGTCTAGTTAAGTGTCAGGAAATTCTGGAGAACTATTTGAAGTATTTCTGCATGCTATGTACCACCAATATTTTATGGAATTATTTACTTTGGAAACTTTCTGTTGAAAGTTAAAAATGTTCACACAACTGCTTAGTGGCCAAAACTCCCAAAATTAAGAAGAGGTTCTGTTTACAAGTTGTTGCATTAACTTGTTGTTATCTTCCAAAATTATCATTTCTAATTTCTATCAACAAAATTAAAGACTGATGAATTATGTAGCAATTAAAGAAATCCTTTGTTGAAATTCATTGTAACCAGGTTTAAGTTAACACTGCAGTAATTTGCCAACTAGATTATGCAAGCTAGATGCAGGAGTGAGGGTGTGGTGTCAATGTGTATGTTACTCACCTCCGTCAGCCTCCTGTTTTCAAGCTACTTCATCTGAATTCACTCAGTTGTCATGACGACATCCTCCTCGAAGAAGGCAAATGTGGGTCGTATGTTTGCTGACATGCGCCGTTCTAAAAGAATTCCGTCTCTCTCCAAATCTTGACTCTCTCTTCAAATCTTGAATCTTGCTGTGTGGTCAATCCCTTGATTTCTATTCATCATTTTTGTGAGCAAAATACTGAAATTAGGAGGAATCCTACTTACCGAATTTGGACTCAAAGCCACTCTAAATGAACATGTGTGTATCCAAGTGAAAGTACTCGTTCCCCGGACCAATGACTTAAAACATTTTCAATGAAGGGTGCATGTCATCTGCATGCATACAATAAGCTAAGGACTGCATTGCAATGTGGATGTACAGTATACCCTATTGTGTGTTGCATATTTATGGCAGGTGCCTCACATTTGTGATCATGACCACAGATCCCAGGTCATAGAAAATGAAATTTATATCATTTTAAGAAGAAAAAAATTTTTTCATCTGTGTCAGCAGGGTTAAGATTAAGACATTGCAAATTTGATGACATAAGAGAAACTTTTTTCAACTACCGTATGGTATTGAAAGCTGTGTGTACAGTGGAATGTAGATATGTGTATACATTATGTCCATGTCTCAGTTTCGTACAATTTTGCCCTTCAAGACCGCAATGAAGGTCAAATTTGGTAGATAGGTGACCCATGGTCTGAAGTTTTACTGTATTTCTTAATCCAAAATGGCTATTCTCATGAAACCTTCAAGTGTATTACAGTATACATAACAAAGCTTGCTTTACCATTCTCAAAGGCTGAAAGTAGGACATAACTTTTGGAGGTTGATTTGTGGAAGAGTTCCCTTTGCTAAGTCCCTAAAATATTTGTTGGCCTGCTACAGGGCATGTTGCGGAAGGGAAGTACTTTTATGTTGCTGACATGGTATTAAGGGAAATTTTTTCTGCACATGCAAAAGTCAAGCATAGTAAGGCTAACAGCTGCACAGGAGTAGTTTTTGAGAAAATCTGGACGATTTGTCTTAACAGTCCGGATGCTCACTTCTCCTTTATGAAACAGGACAATGCGGATATTGGGACAGATGGTAATCCTAACTAAAACTTACTTTGCATATTAGCCCAAGGCCAGAGGTCAAAGGTCAAATTAGACCCTGAAAAGTTTGCATTCACAACTCATCCTAGAATGCACTGTGGATGGAGGTCAAAGTTGGTAGATAGTTAGTAGATACATATGGTCTGAACTTGTGTCCTCTTCAAAATCTAAGGTCAAAACTCAAACCAGCAAAGTGTTTTTTGTCATCTGAGGTCATCACAAACACTGGAAACTTTTTTGTACGATGTATCTCAAGACAGGAATCATGAAAACCCTTGATACTTAGTTTGTGTGTGTGTTAGTGCAAGAACCTTACTGTTTTGATGAAGTTCAAAGATCACTTAAGTCATTAGAGGTCACTGAAACACTGAAAACTTATGTTAACTACAGTAAAACCATAGTTATACTTCAAGGTAGGATTCATGATAACTTCTGATACTTATCATGTGAATTCATTGTATCAAGTAGAAGAATCCATGTTTCAGGTGGGTGTGATAGGTCATCTGATGTCGCCAGAAGTCAAACACTGAAACTGTAAATGCATCGCAAGAGAACAATCCTGGTAACTTTTGATGCCTAGCATTGTAATGTATTACTTCAAGTGAAAGACCTTAATTTTTGTTTTTCGGTGGGTATCACTTTATTAAGATGGGAAACTTGGATACTTACTTGGGTTTGTCGATGATGTGGCATATTATCTAGACAAATGCTCTTATTTTTGGTGGCCACTGTGGCAGTTTAAAATCTGAAAATCATCTGACTACCACATACTTCAAGATAGGAAGCACAGATTCAGTAGCTTCCATACTTGGTAGGGTAAATTTTCCTATGGAGTAGATGAGGGTCATTGATTTTACCTGAGGTGAGAGGCCATCTTGTCTGTAACATAAAATAGTAGTGAAGAACATTTAGCCCACAAGAGCTATTTCTTGTAAGCATTAGTCTTAAATGCAAGGTAATGAATTCATTGAAACCTCAATGCAGTCTTGCAGTGTGGTTCATGTAATGTGACTAAGTATTCAACCTATGCAACCATTTGTTGGTCTGAGTGATTATGTCTGATAACAATGTCATTGTCCATGCTTTGGTAGCTATCCTCTCTCTGCATACAGTATTTGGTTCCTTGCAGTAGCAAAGGAACCTATGCAGTCACTGCGGCATATGTATGTGTGTGTAATGTGACGGATAAGAATGCAGTGTATGTCACGCGATAACTCAATAAACGATTGGTGAATATTTTTCAAAGTTGGTGTGCATGTGTATTATATTGAGTAGATGCATCCCATTATTTTTGGTGGAGGGCAATGGTCATTTGAAACCACCAGAGGTAAAAAAGTGAATTTCTTTGAGTCACTTAATTTGGTGTCCATTGTTAAAATGGTGACGTAATTTTAGAGCAAGATAGATTGGTAGGAGGAGCAAATATAGTAACATAAATCTCATTAATATGAAAGTGTCAAATGGTCAGAGAGTGATGTTTTATTGATATCTCTCAACAAAACTCTTTAAGGGGCTGTTGTAATGGACAATTTTGTTCGTCTATGTGAAGTGCATGTGATGACCTCATTTGACCTTTGACCTTTTAGTGATGTTTGGATAGTCTTGTTGAGACAACCAAAAATCCAATTATACTACCCTCTTGTGATGCTCCTACTGTTAAGTTTATTGACATTTCAGTGAAAACTTGATATACATGAAAGTAAGTGCAGCAGCACAGGTTGTGCTGAAAACAGACAAAGTATATGCACAGGTATGCAAGTTGTCGTGTCATTGCTTCTGCGTAGAAGGTGCTCGCACATAAATACTATGCTGAACTTTTAGTAAATGGAAATGTAGTGTTTCTTCTATCCATGTGATCAGGACCTGGTTGATCTCAATTGATCATTGTCCCACCCCCTTAAAAATAATTGGTATCAGCAAACTTTGATATATGATAGGGAGACAGCTAAATGACCTTGATTTTTACCACTACCCCGCAATTTCAAACCTTGTCTGAGGGTGGGTTTAAAGCTAAAGCATCATCTCGCAAGGAATCAAAGTGCCCTTGGGCTCTTGTTTTACAGTCATATGGACAAGGAGTTGAGATGTTTATAAAGTATGTACTGACAAGAAAAATGAAATCATGCACGTTTTTGGGAGTGACTCTATTAGTTAAGCATGTTAAGGTTTATTAGCGCACTTCCTTTCTCTTTGTATGGTACATATTTCATTCATTATGCTAATATTAAAATACTACAGTACGTTACAACATGCAATGTGCATATCAAGAAGAACTAAATAAATGATCACGATGCTTCTCTTAGAACTATTTTACAAAATGCCCAGAGTGGCGGCACGCTGATCTGAGGAATAAAGGAGTTCTAAGGATAACCTTGAAGTATATACACAATTTTTGCATTCAGTACTTGGGCATGCAAGCGACTTTTGGCCTAAACACACAGTCCAAAAAAATTGCCCTTTTGTGAGTCCTTAACGTTCATGGTCAAGTATGTGTGCCAACCATGGAAGTCCCTACCCTGTCCACATTGAGTTGTGTGGTGTGTGCAACTGAGCATCACCATGGTAATATGCATATGAAACAGCAAATGAGTTTGGGAAACAACAGGCCAGATGAGATATGCAACTCCATTGATTGCTCCCCTTGCTTGAATTTGTGTTGAGGGGCAATAAGCTTCGTCAAACCAGGAACTAACATTCCTTGGAATAGTAATTCAATGCTGCATGAACGAAATTTAACTTCTAATCTGCGGACTACTGATTAAATGAGGAAATTTTATTCATGTATCCTCAGTGAATCTCTCAGCACAGTCTTAAACCTAGGGGTCCCTTATCTACCCTTATCCAAACTGGCATTGCTGTTCTTGCGGCTTATAAGCAGGAATAGGTCAGTCTGTACATAGTGGATTTGACCAGACATGTAAGCCGGCACCATTTTGTGGTCTAATGAGGGGCAATTTATGACCTTTATTAATGACTTGGGAAACACTTGACAAAGAAACTTGGATCCAAAGTTCTGCCAAAGTTCTTGGTATGCCTTGCCTTTGCTAAGAGCAGTAATTATCCCTTAATTTGTTCACATAATTTATCATGTTCGACATCCTTAACCATATCAGTGCCACCAGGTACTGCAAGATTTGTGACACATCTTCACTTTGTGAACTAATGAGAACTGTATATATGTAATTCATATAGTCTACCGAGAAGATTGAAGCAAGCTTGCAACTCATGAATTTTATGTATTTGGAGAGATCAACAATCGAAAAACATCTTTGTTTCGAGACATCAGTGTCCGAGCTCAAATTTTAGGATTGCATAGGAATTAAAAGAAACCTTTCTTTTCCAGTCATTCCTGTTCCTGTGACTTCTTACTACTAATATTTATCAGGTTTAGTTTGATGGTAATTCTCCTTTCCCCTGTCATTCTTTCTTGCTACAGTCTATGATTTTCTTCAATGTGTTGTTTTTTGGACTTAAAATTAGGGACTATTCTAGCATGTCTGAATTCCCCTCAAAGTGACCTTTTCTGGTATCTGTTTATTATAATGTGCGGCTCATAATTTGTGGCTTATATGATAGTGCTTGCAGATTCTCTCATCAGCTTGTTAGTAATCATTAATGTTGCAGATAGTTTTAGACTGTTTCCCTTTGTATTCGTAAGTGCACTTTCACATATTATGAAGTATTTGTAGTATTTTTTAGGAACTATGCCCTGCCTGTCAGAAATGTTGGAACCTTTTTACAATTTATTTCATGGCATAAAATCCTGAAAACTTTTTTGTCTTGTGAAAAAATTCTCAAGAAATAAAAACGAATTTGCCGTCTGTCCCGGCCAGTATATGCTAACAACATGATTGAAATACTACAAGGTCAATGGTACATTCAACATTAACTTGTCACTGCTATTCTCCTGACTGTTGGCTTTGGCCTGACTATGTACTATTAAAATGGAATACTGGTATATGGATGTCAGTTAATGGTTCCTTGGACTCTGAAATTAGCAATAGGTATAGAGTCACTCTGCCATATGTCACCCCGGACTTGTCCCGACGTGTGTCGACAGTGGTACTATGGTAGGAGGGATGGAACAGAGTGCCAACCCTTATCCTTTAAGGGCGCCATGATGTTGCTTATGGGGTTTGTGGCAATTGTAATGAAGTTACTTGTAACTGAACTGATTTTGTTTCTTTTTGCGGTGTACACAATTTCTAAAAAACTCTCAGGGCAGAGGACTCTGAAGCTGATTAAAGTATTGGCAAAACTAGAACTAATGCATGTATTGTCAAACAAGAGCGCAAAAAATGCTAGTGCATCTGGTAACATTTCATGGAGAGTTTATAGACCTAAGAGCATTGATGCCCGAAGTTATCTGTAATTTGATATCAGGAGAAAAGTAAATATCCAAATTGTTTCCAAAATGCACAAATATACCTCTCTTTTCTTATGAAATAATTTTATGTAAATGATAGGAATCAATCAATGAATTTTTACAGCTCTCTCAATCATTTGAGGTAATTTTCCTTGAAATGGAATCTGTAAATCCTGTTGCACTCACATGGCACATGTTTCGTTCGATCGCTCTTCCAGCAAGATGTCACTGGATGCTGTACTTCCAAATTCCCACTGCGTTACTAAATATCTGCACAGCGCACACTGTATACGGCTTATTATGTATAGGTCACTAACGAAGCCACTATGTTGTAAGTTCATTTTGACACGATGCCCCTAATATTTCGCAGATTTTTCATATTATATTGTTGTAATACTGCTTGCAATATATTCCATCATTGTTTAAAATGTAGACTGAGGGGTTACAAGAAAAACACGCAAAGCCGTTTTGCAAATGTTATTCTCTTTCAGTGAAAGCGAACATCACAAGTGTAATGTTAGGCCTAATGTTAGGCTTATTGTTAGGCTCATTTTCGTGGTACCATATGGTGCCGTTGTCGGTGGTGCTTCAGTAGCTTTTCATTGGTGGCTTAGTACCGTAATGGATGCACCAGTACTTACGAAAATGCTGGTGTATCCTGCAACATTAGCCAAGAGGCCCAGAAGCCTTGCCCCCTGCATAACAATAACTCTAGCACATCAGGATTAACCATGGCTTCATGGGAAGGAGGTGCTAGTCCAGTATTAGACCAGATGGCACCAAGGGCAGTGTTAAAGGTTATCAGCACTCTTGGCATGGTAATTGGGTGTGCAGCTGTTGTGTCGAGACAGGTAAGTGAGGTCATTTGTAAATAACCAAACCAAGTAAGATTTGAAATTTAAATTAAGTTGCTTTAACTCAAGAGAGTGCTGTCTCCAAGATTGTTTCACAGAATTATTTTTCAGTGATACTAGTACATGTGAAGTGCTTTGTTGATGTGTCTGTATGCATTGGCAGAGAGGGAATGCCCAATAAAAGCATAATAAACCAAGGTTAGCACATACTGTAGAGGGAATTTTAGAATGTGTTGGAGCATGTCATAAAGTAGTTACAACACCTACAGCACTTCATTTTCTGTATCCATCTGTCCAAGGAACTGAAAGTAAAACTGCTATATTCACATTGTTCATTTAAACAAAATTACCTGTGTCATATATGTTTACCACTCATGATTTGGGCACATTGCCAAACCTTGGGTGCGTGCAGTTACTGGAGCTGGTCATTTAGCAATTATCGTGATAAAATTTAGTGATTAATTTGCTTAAAGCTGCAGCCATTGTATGCTGTGCTTAAGGTCTAGCTGCACATGTGAAACTACCTTGAGGCAATTGTTTACTCACTACACCTTTTTCTTTGGAAATGTATCTCTGCACATGTTCAGTATATTCTGTATGCTGTATAAAACAAAATCAATATTTTTTCAATTTAATTTTTGTCACACATCGCATTGAAACAGCATTCTGAAAGCACAAATTGTTTAAGCTTGTTTCACTTTGTAAGCAATTAATACAGCAATAAAGGTTCGACTGTACAAAAGCCTAGCTGCATCTGTGAAAAGAT